>CM031239.1:297877601-299077601 GCA_018340775.1 Taxus wallichiana var. yunnanensis | reverse complement strand
ACAATTATCAAGTATAGTTCCCAACACATTGGTGATAATCACATCATGCATTTTTTTCATAGTTGCAGCCATGTGGGTAAGAGGGATCGATATTGAGCGGCGGTGGAAGAGTAATAATATTTCTTTTGATAAGTTGAGGTATTAGAAATTGAGGAGCATAAGGTAACTTAGTAAATGTATGACACAGATCTTGCACTTAAAGTGTGGTAGATGGAGAAACAACATTGATAATGGGTTTTTTTCTTTAGTAGGCTTAGGAGATGGCTTGAATGTAGATTTAGCTTGAAACCTATTAGAAGAGGATGAAGGAGTATCATGATATTTAAATTTTCCCATAGATAAAAGTTTTCCTTCACGCATTTTGAGTGTATGACATAATTGATCAAAGGATGGAGAGGTATCAAAGATAACACTCTCTTATAGTGGAGGTAAGATACTTTTAATAAAAATATCTTGCAATTTAGAATCAGCTAGTACATTAGTCATCTTAGCAAGGTTGTTCTTGTAACACAACACATAGTCAATTAGACACTCATTAGATCCTTGTTTGATTTGAGCAAGTTGTGCATAAGATATATTGGTGTCGATATTGATGGAAAAGTGAGCAAGGAAAACATTGGCTAGATGAGTAAAAAAGTCTTGAATGAATAGGTAGATCATAAAACTAGTGCATGGCGTAGTCTTATAAAGTCCTAGGAAATAGCTTAGCTAGTATTGTATGGTCATCTGTATAGTCAAGACATGCCACATGGAAAGATCAAAGATGCTCCTAAGGGTCACCATGGCCATTGAAGGTGGGAGGAAGTGGGTGGGAAGATATGGTAGGTGAAAACGGAGGGTGAAGGAGTAATGAGGAATCAAGAGATGGAGAGGAGCGTGAAGTAACTTGTTGTAGTTGATGGATCTAGATTTGTAGATCCCTGGTATATAGAAGTTAGGTCATGGGTGCTTGAAGAGGAAACTTGGTAAGTATGAGAAGTGATAGGAAAAGTAAAATGTTTGGTATGAGTAGACATAGAAACGTGAGCGAGTAGAAGTAGGTGGAATGGTAGAATGAGAAGGTTGGGCTACAATAGGTATAGATATGTCATTAGAAACAAAAATATTGACCTCGACTAGATTAATGGATTCTTCACGAGAAAAAAATATGAGGAGATCTAGATCTCAAGGATGCTCAAGTAATATGGGCTTGGAGGTTACAGAGATCTTCATTGGTAAAGGTGTCATTAGTGGTAGCCATGGGAGAAGAAGCAAAAGAATGTGTAAAATCAAGGTAGGGTTTGAGTAATGGGTTCCCCAAATGATTTAATATAATTTGAATTAAATATATATTTAGATTAAATATTGTAATAAACAATGTATAAATGTTAAAATATAGTAATGACACAAGTAAATAAGCATGCACAATGTAAAACCCTAAGCAAGAAGGAGAGATAAGAATACTTCGGTGATTTCTAAGTGAACATGAAGTGCTCTAGCAGTGGTAAAGTGTTGTACAAGCTATAAAAGCATCGTTACTTCTCACTATGAATTATGAAACGAAGATAAGGTTGAATAAGGGTGCCTGTGTAGGGAGAGAGACACTTGAGCAATAGTGAATGTGTAAAAGCTCAAGATCTATTTTATTTTTGTGTCAGTAAGGGTTCTCGCTTATTGGTTCATGTTTGTCACTTGATATCCGTTGATTGATTTCCAAGGATACCAGAATCTGAAAAAGATAAGTTCGTGCACATACCCACAAACCACATCAAACCTAAAAATGAAAATATAGAATGGGAGTCGATGAATGTAACGGCTACCCGAAGAGTGAACTTAAAACCGAGCATCAAGCGCTACATCTTAGACTCCATGTAGGTGTGTGTGTGTGTGTGTGTGTGTGTGTGTGTGTGTGTGTGTGTGTGTGTGTGTGTGTGTGTGTGTGTGTGTGTGTGTGTGTAAATGATACCCTAGGATGCCCTCGCATGCGAGTTGCACAAATGATAAAAGGATAGATATAGAATGTAGACATGTATAACATGTGTGAATGGAATAAAATAGATTTTCCCTTCCTATGTAGGGTATGCAGGAGTATGCAACTCTTTTCCCTTGAATGGATGCTAATGGATTCCTTTAAAGTGATTTAGTGTCTTTTAAATGCAAACTTAGATGATGATAGTAATGCTTATTACTTGATCCTTTATTTTTGAAAATATAATTGTGTATTTATATGATTCCCTTGTTTGAATTTCATGATTGACAACCTGGAAGGTCAACCCGTAAGTGAAAAAGATGCCCAATAGATAAAAGAGATCCAAAAAGAGTGAGTAAGGTCAGAAATGGCCAAGGGTGCCCAGAAGGGACATGAACATATGGGCACAATTGTCCTGGCTGGGCACTAGTGTCTGGAGCCACAAAAGATAAATAAGTTAAGTCCCAAATGATTTGTAAGGTATATAAGACCAAAGAGAAAATAAGAAACAAAGCAAAGAGGCCAAAGATAGTTGTCAACCACTATTTTTCCGATAAAAATCATGTAAATGCTAGCATGCTTTTAGGACCTAGAAATGTACCCAAGTGCATGATTTTTGTCTACATCCCAAAGACAATAGATAAACCCACAAGGAAAAGTAAAATTCCCACATAGAGGTATATCTTTTTATAGTTAAAACCCAAATTCACGTGCTCAAAGAATATATAAAAATATCACCTAAGTTTATTCATGTGCATAGAGGTGGAGGTAATTCTTAATATAGAGGAAGAGGATTTAGCAAAACCTATTTCATTGCGAAGAGACTGGAAATCATGAATTTGAGTGCACTAGCCACAAAAAAATAGTGGTGGTAGGAGGAATTATGGTAGAAATCTTATTTCTCATCCCATCAACACATGAATTCATTTGTTGATATGTACCAAAAAGAACTAGAATGTGGAGAAGTGCTCATGATGAATCGGGGTTATTTAAGCCCACAAAAGGAGAGATCGTGCCTAAACTAAGAAAAAAATGTTCAAAACCATTTACAAGTATTGAGTTAAACACTATAAGGCAATTTTTAATAGTGGTAGCATTGATAATATTATTTCTAAAGAGATCGTTAAGAAACTTGGTCAGTCATTTTTCAACAAAGCTAGTCAAGTTTTGGTGTGTTTAAATATTATTTGCTTTGTTTTATCCCCTAAGCACCCATATAGCTAAGGTGGATAGTCATAACGCACTAGGGGTGGAAGGTTCGTGGGTCGACCCCAACCAAAGCCATTTTCTCAATATATCAACATTTAGCAAGTGAAATGGGTAAAAATGCCAACATTAAAGGCCCTCCAAACCACTTAGTTACAACTAAAACCCCTGCTAAAATTTAGCAAGAAAAACCCTAAAAAGGGTCAAAAAGTTTTTCTCCTACTATGCTTTTTTTTTTTTATTCTGAGCACTTTTTGCCCAAGGCGAAGTATTTGAAAACTTCATTTTGAGCCAATTTTTACGGTCTTTTTCTCAGAGAGCCATAGTGAGCTCTAGAGTCCACTGGGGCCCCGAAAAACAAAAACATTTTTGCATGACATTCATTTTTTTAGAATTTTGAATGTAATTGCATACTTTAGTGTATTGTACTAATTTGTAGGTTACCATATTCAACCGCAAACCATTATAACTGTTGTAACATTGGCAGAGCTTTGTACTAAAAAATATTAAAATTTTGGTTTTGAATCACTCACGATATCTTCGATCTCATTCACAGCTGCTCAAAGTGTAAAAAGTGCCTGTGGGAAGCGCTTACGGGTAAAGTCGTTGCAACTACTACTATACTTAACACCTAATATACTGCAACAACATTATCTCGGGCATCAAACCTTTAAATCGAAAAGGAGTAATAAGGACACAATACACACACTTTGAGCCCTCCCATCCATCTCGTGAATGATTTCTTGCCTTAAATTCGAACCGAGAAATTATCCAAATATATAATGAAGTTATGAGCCCGTATGAGGATATTTCTTTGAGCCGGTGTCAATAATCACATAGAGTATTGTCTTGGTACCATGTATCGAATTATTTCACACATGTTAATGCCTCTTTCACGTATCGCTGGGTATATAGAAAGGGCGAGCTTCTTCCATGTACTGATGGGTATATTGGAAGGGCATGTATATAGAAAGGTTCTAAGATATCAGACTGACGGTATATAGATTGGGAGACCGTATACCTAGAGTGATAATAGCCTTACCCTTTGTTAGTTGATTCTGCAAAATGGGCACCAACACCCCCAAGTTCTTTCTTCCAGATTCACAACTACTCAGAGGAAATAACTATGCAACATGGAAGACAAAAATCAAGACACAACTTGAGTTTGAAGAGACATGGACTGTTGTGAATGGAATCAGAACTTCAGATCAACCTGATGCAACACAATAGAGACAGTTTGATAAATCTGATCAAGGACAAGTTGATCATCTTATTTAGAGTGTCCTAACAATGTGCAACCCCACATTCAAGATGCCAAAAAAACCAAAGAAGCATGGGATAAGTTGAGCACGGTATATGAGGCTAAAAACAAGAATGTCATACTAAATTTGCAGAGTCAGTTACACACACTAAATTTTAAACAAAATGAAAAAATAGAAGCTTTCTTGAGAAGAGTTGTAGAGTTGAGGGCTTCACTTCTAGCCCTAGGAGAAGAGGTCACTGATGAAACTCTCATTCCCATTGTTATAAGAGCCCTCCCTTCTTCATACCACATTTTTGTGACAACACTAAACTTGTCAGATACGACAGTTGAGTTTTGACAAGCTGGTAAACCTACTGCAACAAGAGGAAGCCATGTACAATAAAGATGATGAAGAGGAGCAGACACTTTCTTCTCATCAGAAATGGAAAGGAAAAGGAAAAGCCAAGCCTAATTCCTATCAAAAGTTCCAAAATGAGTATCGGCATCAAGGAAAAAAACAAAAAGAAGAAGAAATGTCCTATCTGCAAAAGAGGACATGAATTGAAATATTGTTGGTATAATACTTATAAGAAAGGTTCATCAAGCAAATCTGGACCTCAAAATCAACAATCTTATAAGGGACATTCTAACTACAATCAAGGGTAGAAAAAGGGGAACTGGAAAAGAAAACCCCATCAACAAGGAAATATTGTTGAGTAAGAAGAACATTTAGATACTGAAGACTACTTATACACTTCTCGATCAAGTGAACCCTCCACGTCATCTAGTGATGTCTAGTATGTTGATTTGGGATCCACTCGACACATGACCAGCCACAAATATTGGTTTACTTCAATGAGGGATACACCTTCAAAAAACCATGTTTCGTTAGGTGATGATTCTTCATACACAGTATATAGGATTGACAACATTTCTCTACCTCTTGGTTCATGTAATTGTAGATTGTCAGATGTACTATATGTCCCTAGGTTGACTAAAAATATGTTGTTAGTCAGTCAACTCCTAGATCACAACTTGAAAATTGAATTTGATAGTCATTTCGGAAAGAAAACGTGTTTAATTCAAGACAAATCACGAGGCTCAAAATAGTTGCAAAAGCCTCCAATGTGGGACGCATGTTCCAACTTGATTTTGTCCACAGAGATGATCAAGCACTTGTGGCTAAGAATTCTACCTCTACACAATTATGGCATTGGAGACTTGGTCACATCAGTTTCAAGTATCTCGAAACACTTCGCCGACACAATATGGTAAAAGGATTACCATCTCTCCAGAAGGATATAGATAAGTGTCCTCACTGCCTATCAGAAAATAACATAGAGCTTCATTCCATAAGAGTACTTATTGAGCTCATGGTAAGCTTGATCTGGTTCATACCGATATTTGTGGTCCAATGCAACCAATTCATTCTAGATTTCAATACTTCATGCTTTGTGTTGATTCGAGAAAAATGTGGATTTTTTGTCTTCGCAAGAAAGAGAATCTTTTGAAACCTTCAAGAAGTTCAAAGTGGTGTTGAGAATGAAACGGTCATCACATTAGAACTCTCTCGCTTATATCGAGGGGGGGAATTCGCCAGTGATGAGTTCAAATCCTACCTTCAAGCTCATAGGATTCATCGACAAATTCCTCCTCCACACACACCGCAAATGTAATGGTGTTGTCTAGTGAAGAAATTGTACTATCATGGAAATGGTGCAATGCATGATCAATGATTCTGGACTAGCAAAGACATTCTGGGTAGAAATAACAAAGACAATAATGTATTTTTTGAACATAGTGCCCATAGTTTCTCTTGATGGAGTAACACCACATGAAGCATGGTTAAAGCGGAAACCATCTATTGCACACCTTAGAGTATTTGGGTGCAAAGAAAGTATGCACATACCAAAACATAATAGAAATAAATTGGATATGAAATCAAAAAAACTCATCTTCATTGGCTACAGTGAAGAGACTCTTGGGTACATATTGATGGATCCAAAGACCAGGAAAGTCTACACCAACAGAGATGTTGATTTTTTTGAGAAGAAGGAAGTAGAGACTCCTCCTCCGGACTCACCTGATGTAGATTTTTCACTAGTTGTAAAAATAGAAGCTGATGTTCCCACAGATGATGAAATTGATGATGGGGATGATGGTGATGATCAGATAGAACCATGACCCATGGAGCAGACAATGTATGCCTAAGTGGTATACTAGTATGCTACGAGATGCAAGAATGGATGCTCCACCAGATACATCCACCACTGGACCACAGACTTGCAATAAAGCAAGAGAAGAAGTAAAATTTTCTTTGATGAGTAGAGTTATTGAATCTGACGAGCCCTCTACACCAGAAGCTCTACTAGTCAAAATCTTAGAAAGATGCCATGGATGTTGAATACAACTTAGTAATGAAAAAAACACTTGGCAGCTTTTGATCTTCGATCTTCCACCCGGATGCAAATGGATATTCAAAACAAAGTACAAAACAAATGGGACCATAGACAAGTATAAAGCAAGATTGGTAGAAAGAAAGGGATATGCACAAAAAAAGGCATTGACTATGAGGAGAAATTTTCTCCCACAAGCTAAGATCAAAATTATCAGGATGATCTTTGCTCTAGCTACATAGTTTGGTTGGAAAGTCCATCAGATGGACGTAAAAAGTGTCTTTATTAACGGAGATTTACAAGAAGAAGTCTATATGACTCAACTTGAGGGATATGTTGTACCTAGTGAATAAGTAAAGGTATGCCGAATTAAGAAATATTTGTATGGCATTAAATAGACACCCGGGCTTGGTACATAAAAATTGATGAGCATCTCATACAACATGGATTTTTAGAAATCCATACGATCCCAATCTCTACCTCAAAAAGTAAAGGAGGGAGATTGTGATTGTTGTTTTCTATGTCGATGATCTATTCTTCACCGGAAGTTTATTGAGGATGATCGATGCAATGAAAAAATATCTTAACCGATCGTTTGACATGACAGATCTCAAAGTCGATGCATTATTGTCTTAGATTAGAAGTATGGTAGAAAGAGAATCACATCTTTGTTTCTCAGTTGAAATATACCAAGAAAACACTCGAGAAATTCAGGATGATGGATTGCACACCTATTGCTACACCTATGGAGAACAGATTGTAGTTATCTCATTCAGATCCATCTCCTATGGTAAATGCCACTCTCTATCGATAGTTGATTGGGAGTCTCATTTACCTGACCTACACTAGACCAAATATCAGCTTTGCAATGAGCTATCTATCCAAGTTCATGCAAGAACCCAAAGTTTGTCATTGGAAGGCAGCAAGGTGAATCTTGAGATATCTCAAGGGAACAATAGATCTTGGTCTAGAATACAAGAAGAATGATAATTTTTTCCTATCTGCATATTCAAATTCAGATCATACAGACAACATTGATGACAGAAAATCCACTTCAGGGTTTGTGTTCTTTATGGGATCTAGACCAATATCATGGGGAAACAAGAAACAACACTTTGTTTCTCGTTCTTCCATAGAAGTTGAGTATTGTTCTGTAGGTGAAGTTGTATGTGAAGTGATATGGCTACATCACATGCTTGAAGGACTTAGAATACCACAAGACAAACCGACCACCATGTATATATACAATGAAGGTGTTCTCAAAAAAATTCGCAATCCAATTTTTTATGAAATAACAAAGCACATTGAGGTACAAGTACATTTCATATGTGAGCATGTCTTGAAACACAATATACAACTTCAATTTTTTCCAACAACTAAACAATGAGTAGATATCTTGACAAAGTCACTTGCACGTGACAAGTTTGAGTTGTTTAGAGAGTTCCTCTCCGCATCCCTTGAAACAATGCAAAATAAAGGGGGGGAATGTTAGGTAAAATTTAGTTTAACTTAGTTAATTATGCATTTACCTTAGTTAATGTTAAGTTGTTATTAATCATTTATAATTGGGAATAGTAGTCACATACTTGTCTTTTGTCTTTATTATATTTGTTATATGGTTATACTATTCAAAACCATATATTTGCAAATTATATGTGCACGAGATTATTTATTGTTGCATTGTTGCAACATCCCGTTTTGTCTGTACCTGGTTGTACAATTACTATAAGATTTGCAACACTCCATTGTAATGGTGATTTGATTAAACATCAATAAATTAACTTGGCTTCCGTCCATGTTTATAATTTACAAACCAAGATAAGGTATCATGGTTGTTGAAAGGGCATCATTTTATTATAAATTATCAAAGCAAAGGGTGTAGAAATATTGAAGCAATAAATATGAATTCATGTGTGATATAATTCCTATGGATGTATATCATGTGTTGTTGGGGATACCTTAACATTATGATAGAAAAATGGTTTATGATGGCCATGTAGAAACCTACACATTGGTGAAAGACATGGGAGCACACTATGAATCCCTTGAAGGACTCAAGTGTAGAGGTTGATATGACTCTATATGTATGTTTTGTTTGAGGGAAAGAGTTCCTAAACAAGGTGAATGTGGAGAATGGATTTTTTTGCGTTCATTCTAAGTCTCGCATAGAAAATAGAGGAAGGAAAAGCTACATAAATAAAGGAGATCTTGTAAAATATGATAGGTATGTTAGGTGAGTACATGAATAAAATAAAAATTGATATTCCATATAGTTTACCATCAATGCGTATTTGTTAGTCTTCAAATGGAATTGATACAGGGGCTAGTTTACCAAAAATACCACATATAGGATGATTCCTATGGAGTACGAGGAGATGAGGAAGAAAATGCAAGAGTTTCTTGATAAGGTTTTAATTAGATAATATTTGAGCCCAAGTATAGTACCCACAATATTATAACCAGTGAAAGGATTATATTGGAGAATGTGCATTTGAGAATGTGCACCAATAATAGATCCATCAATAATATTATATCAAGTATCAATTTCTATTTATGGATGACTTGATGGACTATTTGAGTGGATAAAATCACTTCACCGAAACTTATCTAAAGAGTGGACATTGCCACATTAAAATTAGGTAAGAAAATGTGTGGAAGACGTATTTCAAAACACAGGATGGTTTATATGAGTAGTTAGTTGGTCATGTCATTTGGGTTAACCAATGCACCAATCATATTCATATAGTTAATGAAAAAAGTGTTGAAACCTTTTTAAGATAAGTTTTTATTTTTATCTAGATGAAATTCTTATTCCCAGTAAAACACAGGAGATAAATTACTCTATTTTTGAAGAATTTTAGAGCTTACGAGAGGAGAAGATGTTGGCGAATTTGAAGAAATTCAGTTTTAGGTTAAAAGAGTTAGTATACTTGGGGGTTGTAATATCACAAGAATAGTTAAAGATGGATATATAGAAGCTATAACGTATAGTGGATTAGCCTTCGCTTAAGAGTGTCATGTAGGCCCAAAGCTTCAATGGACTTGTGATATTCTATAGTAAGTTCATTAGAGGATTCAATGAGATTTATAAATTGATTAGTGAGCTGATGTGTGTAAACACTAAAATTTGGTAACTTGTCCTTGTGCAATGCCAAGTTTGACCTTGTATCCTTGCTAAGACAAATGCTCATATTTGAAATCCATTCTCCTCATCTCTATCCATTCTATAACTTACTTATATTTACACTATGTTATGTCACTAATCCTAAAAATATTACTAAATAAAAAAAACATAGAACATATGATATTCATGACACAAATTCAGTTTAGATGTTTCTTTTCGTTGTCCAAAACTCGAGTAGGGTTAGGATGTGGGATCTAGTCTTGGTTGACTTTGTACAATCCTACTCATTCTCAATCATCAAATCTACTTTGAAATTTAAATCATTCTTTGCATCATTTCATCTTTCTAAGGCCAACCTTATCATAATATATCACCTACAAAGAACTATTTAAGCAAGTCATAATCATCTTATAACTCACCTAAAATTATCACAATCTCCTATTGCAAATATAGTTCCAAATTCACTCAAAGGGTTCCTAAATCTACTCAATTTAGCTATAAATCATCTAGGGAAATCCCTTCTACAAGTCTAAAGCACTCAAATATGTCGAGGAGTCTATCATCATCCATAGAGCATGAATGAAAAAGATCATAAAAGCCTTGTCTTAACAAGTGAAATGTTATCCCAAACATCACATCGGGTTTCAATCAACATAAGGGTTAGATCACATAGTTGAGGCACACCATATCTCACTATTAGTATTTGGGTACATTATATAATATACATTTAACTCATTATCTTGGTATCAAAGTGTATGAAGGAACCCCCTATACACACTTGCACAAGCACTTAGGAGAACTACATGAAGATTGATTTTTGTAACAGTATATATAGTGTAATATTGGGATTGGTTCAAAAACTAGAGACTGACTTCTCAGGGTGTTCTAGCCTCAAATGCACACACATATTTTTCTCATTTTTTTCCAATGCTATAATGAAGGGTTATGTGGGCTACTAGGTTTTCTACTTTGTTGCAGGTCATCTTGAGGTTGTGCAAGCAAGAGCGACACACAATGAGCACCATTTCCAAAATAGTACAACACATAAAATGTTGACAACTTGATTATCTCCCAGTCAAAACCATACATTCCTTGTCATTGACCGTATTGTTCTTGCATGGTCTCATAACTTCTATACAATCATATACTTGCACATTTTCCAATTATAAAATCATTTATGCAAAATCTAAAGCTCTAGATATTTATATTCCAATGATATACACACCTAGATCACTTCATAAAGAGATAATTATATATCTCCTCTCATTTTTGAGCAAGTTAATCATTGTTTATCAAATTTTTAGTTCATTTCAAGTTCGAATGCATTCTTCTAGTCATGTATAATGTATGTTGGAAGTTAATTAGATAGGAATAGTCTAGTTGTTGCTAACCCTTATACAATTCTTATTGTTATGATTTTTCATAACTCTAGAATTAAATTAGGTGTAAAAATTTTGTGAATCCAACTTGAGATTGAATCTTCAAAGTTTTTTTAAAACCCTAGTTTCCCTAGGTTTTATATTTACATTTTATATACATATCCAAACCTGATTTTTTTCTATCATGGCTTCCTTCTATGGTCATGTTTTATATGTTGGATACTATCTTTGCATTCACCATACCGATCAATTTTTTTGTCCCAACTAATCTAATCCAATCTAGTTCATCTTAATGCACCCTGAGAATATGTGCTCTCTATGTTTATTGTTGTATATTTTGTCTCCTAGTGAGCTAGAAATTATACCTATTCTTCAACATTCACATGATATACACTCTAATGGTGGTTACTATTATTTCCATTGTCATGGTGTTATGGACATGTGAGGAAATAATGTTTATGATATCACAAGAAATAATGTTAACTTTCACATTCATAGCATAAGATGCATGTTTTCTAATTGAAAGGGAAGATTTAAGCAAGGCAATAGAGAACCAAGAAGAGCATGAAAATGTAACAAGAAGGATTCATTTATGTAGGAATAGGACCATGAAAGAATCATCAATACTATACAGAGTAGTCAGGGGTTGCGATAAGGTTTTTTTCATCAAATATCACTATGGAGAGGAGTTAGAACTATATTTACTAAAAATATCTACACCTTATATTATAACTTAAAAAATTGTGGTGTAGATGAGTTAAATAATGAGGTGTAGAAAGTAGAAAAGGAGGGAGAATATTTCCAATGGGGAACATACTTCATAATTATCATTCTTGATGTAATTGGATTTATGGAGAAAGATAAGTTTACATTGCTAAGTGTAATGGGAATTTAACCGACACACACCAATTTAAGTTGTATACCTTTCAAGGCTTGACATATATAGAAAATTACCTAAAGATGGCATAAATATGGTAAAATATGGTTTCATTCATGATTTCAGTGATTATTAAATAATATAAAATATGTTGATTACGTATTGGGCTACATAGAGTTAAAATTAATGAAGTGTTATGCATTGGCAAGGCATATCAAGGATGATAAGGAATTTAAGAGTTGGATAAAATTACCATACATGAAAATAATGATTTATTATCCGAGTGTGTGATGAATATATTGAAAGGAATGCCACATGGAAAAGTTTATACCAAGATTATTTATTCCAAGAAAATGAGAAACTTGAAATTTAAGTAGATGAGAGACATAAGGAATGGGTATGAGGAGTCTGGTGGCCCCGCATAAGAAATAAGAAAACCCGGAACATAGTGTTGGATGATGATGAAATTATTTTGTCATCGATATTTGAAGCCTAATAAAAGAGTATATGGAGAGACTGTTGGGGTTAAACCATATAACAATGTTGCAGAGATCTATAATCAAACAAGGCATACAAATAATGAATGCGGAAATAACCAAAAGATAAAATAAAGAAGAGAAAGATAACACCAGATTTAACGTGGTTCACCCAAAGGTGGGATACGTCCACTAAGAAACAACCAATATTATTATTCAAGTGTTTTTGGAGGAAATACAATGAAGATCTATTGTATTCCAACACCTCACAGGATGTTCAATGCTTTTTCCTCACTCAGCTACTCTTTCTTTCTCACCAAGAAAACTTACATGCAAAATAATTGTTATTTTCTTCTCTCATACCCTCATACAATGCATACATGCATATATAACTATTCTAGGAAACTAACTATGCTTTTACAATCAATAAATCATCTTTAAAACAAGTGATTTATTCTAATTCTCATAAAAACAAAGCACCTTCGCACAGGTAACCGTCAAGATTTCACGCCCGACTGCCGCCAACGATCGCTTGACCATCATCGGCCACCGCTCGACCTATCTTTGGTTGATGATTACTATCACTTGGTCACTTCTGATCGATGCCAATTACTTCTTGGTGATCGATGTTAAGTTACTTCGACCATCGTCGGTCACTCTAAAAACTAGCAACATGTAAAAGCAAGTTTCTTGTGGAGTAATTAAGCTCCATACTCAATAATCTCCCACTTGGAGATAAATTTACTACACCGTACTATGCATCACCATTCTTGGTTCCTTTTATCGCCCTGCGTTTCTTCCTCTTCAATTCTTAAATTTGAAGACCAACGAAGTGTAGTGCAGCTCCAACTTCTCCCTTACCAATGGATTCATTAACATGTCTGCATGGTTCTCATCCGTATGGATTTTCTCTAACTTCAATTGTCCATCCTCCAACTTTGTCATATGAAGTGATACCTCAACTAAGTATGTTTCAGTCTTGAATGAAATGTTGAGTTCTTTTCCAAAATGAATCATGCTCGACTATTGATGTATAATATGCAATCCTCTTGTTCCTTACCCAATTCTTTCATGAACCTACTCATCCATATAATCTCCTTCCTAGCTTCGTAGCTGAAACATACTCTGCCTTTGTAGTAGACAAAGCCATAACCTTATGCAATCTTGAAATCCAAGCCTAACCGTCATTCCACCTACTGTGAAAACATATCCAAAGTGGTGTTCCTCCTACCATCCAAATCAACATAACCACATAAAGAAGTATATGACCCTCCATAGCATAACTCCATGATGAATGCCTATCTCAAATACCTGAGAATCCATTGGAATGATTTCCAATGTTCTTTACCTAGATTAGCCATAAACCTGCTCATAACTCCCACTACCTGTGCAATGTCTGGTCTAGTACAAACCATGGCATACATAAGAATTCCTACTGCTTAAGCATAAGGAACATGTGCCATGTACTCAACCTCCTCATGTGATGAAGGACACTGATCTTTGTTCAATTTGAAATGTCCAGCCATAGGTGTACTAACAAGTTTTAAATTTTGCATATTAAACCTTTCCAACACCTTATTGATATAAACCTCCTTAGACAAATATAACTTCTTGTTTTTCCTGTCTCGGTGAATTTGCATGTCAAGGATTTTCTTTGCAGCTCCCGAATCCTTCATTGCAAATGTGTGAGATAACCTTTCTTTTACTTTACCAATGTCCTGTATACAAGATCCTGTAATTAGCATATCATCCACATACAATAACAAAGTAACATAGCTCTCATTTTCAAGCTTCTTAAAATATACACAATGGTCGATTCACGTCTCATATAACCATGCTCACAAATAAACTGTCAAATCTCAAATACCATTGTCTTGGAGCTTACTTGAGCCCATATAGGCTCTTTTTGAATATGTAAACAAGTTTCTCCTTACCCTTGACTTCATAACCAAGCGGCTGCTGCATATAAATCTCTTCCTCCAAATCACCATGAAGAAAAGCCATCTTAACATCAAGTTGTTCTAAATGAAAATATTTTGTTGCAACCAAACTTAGAACAATACGAATAGAAGTCATCTTAACTACAGGAGAAAAAATATCATCAAATTCAATACCTAATTTTTGTACAAATCCCTTTACCACAAGCCTCGCCTTGTACCTTTTCAGTCCACCCTCTTCTTCCTTGATCCTATAAACCCACTTGTTTTGTAGAGTTTTCTTACTTGCTGGAAACTTGACCAAATCCCATGTCTGATTTTGTTCCAAGGAGTCCATCTCCTCATCCATGCCATGCTCCCACTGCTCGTGGGTATCTACCTGTATTACTTCTTCAAATCTTTATGGTTCACCACTATCAATCAATAATAAATAAGAAAATGAAGGTGAAAATCTCTCTGGAGGTCTACTTACTCTTTGTGACCTTCTCACTGAGATCTGGGGTGTCTGGGGCTCATTCTATGCCTATTTCACATTCATGTCAATCTTAACCGACCATAGTTCTTCTCGTTTATTGAACGACACGGTTGCCTTTACCGACATCGGTTCTAGAAGTACCGATGCCGGTTCCGAGTGGTTGTCTGTTATGAACCTTATCCTATCTGCCGATTTGGTTAGCTTAAATGACATCGGTTTCTATAGAACCAACGTCGGTGTCTGTGGATGTCTGCTTTAGGTCTAAAAATTGATTTTCCTTTAAAATCTCATCAACCTAATCATGTTTAGGCACCAAAACCTGATCCCTGTACATTATTTTTTCATTTCAATTAACATCACAACTCTTAACAATCTTAGAATCTTCTAAATCCTAAAATCGATATCTAAAATCACTAGAGCTATAACCAATGAAAGTACATCTCTTAGATTTATCATCCAACTTCTTGTTATTTTATCTATCATCATGCACAAAATCTTCTGAGCCAAAAACTCTAAGAAAAGAAAAATATACCTCTTTCCTAGACCAAGCTTCTTCTGGTATTCCACCATCTAGTGTTGTTTAAGGCCCACATTTGATAAAGTACACCATTGTATCCATTGCTTCTACCCAAAACTTCAAAAGCAAGCCGACATGTATCCTCATGCTTCTAAAGCACGTTTCATGATTGTCCTATTCATTATTTATGCAACTACATTCTCCTAAGGAGTTCTAGGAACCATTCTTTCTCTTTGTATTCCATTCATTGGACAATAATCATTGAAATCCTTGTTGTAGTACTCACCACCATTGTTAGATCTAAGGCACTTCAATTTTAAGTTTGTTTCATTTTGTACAAGGGCTTTCCCTCTTTTAAAAGTTTCAAAAACATCATATGTATGCTTAATAAAATAGATCTATACCTTCCTTGTGGTATCATCAACGAAAGTCACATAATATTGGGATCCTCCAATAGAAGCTACTTGGGATGGTCCCCACACATCTGAGTGTACAAGATCCAATTTATGCTCCTTCTTTGTTGACCTAACCTTGAGAAATATCACTCTCTTTTGATTTCCAAATATGTAATGCTCACAAAATTCAAGATCCAACTGTTTCAAATATGATAACTTACCCTTAGCCTTTAAGTTCATTCCTTTTTCACTCATATGGCCTAGCCGATTATGCCACATGGTTACATTTGAATCTGTAGTAGATAGCATAGAAAAGGAAACAATAACATAGGTAGACTAGATATAAAGTTCCTACCTTCTTACCTTTTACCACAACAAGAGATCCCTTAGTAACCTTCTAAGATTCGACTGTGAATGTAACCACACATACAAATTCACCAAGTTGCCCTGCAGATATTAGATTTCTTTTGAGGCTTGGCACATGCCTCACATATTTCAATACCCATGGATTTCCATCTCTGCAACTTTAGATTAACATCACCTTTACCACTATTATTGCATGTCTCATCATATGCTAAATAAACATGTCAAAAATCACCATGAAAATAATTTTTGAAATAACCCTTATTAGGGGTAGCATGGAAAGAAGCTCTAGAATCTAACACCCAAGATTCTAATTTATCATCCACGAAGAGAATAAGGGCATCTTTCTTTACCTCACTTAACATTTGTCTCTTTACCTTTTTCTTTACCTTTTCCTGATGCATTATCTTTATTTTCCTTGGACCAACACTCCTTCTTTACATGTCCTCTCTTTCCACAATTCTAACAAAGTAAATCTCTATACCTAGATCTAGATCTGCCATGTCTTAACTTTGATCTCCCATTCTTCTTGCTCTTATATGATCTCTCATTATATCTTCCCCGATTTCTATAGTTAAAGTGTTTCCAAATGATGCTTCACCTGATATTTTCCTACATATTTCTTCATTAAGGATTACACTAACCAAATCATCAAATTTCAAAACTTTAGAAGCAATCGTTGTATTACTAACAACCATTACCAAGTTATCCCAACTATCTGACAAAGAGAATAAGAATAAAAGTGATTTCAATTCATCATCAAATGGAATTTCTACCAATTTTAATTGATTTACAATAGATCAAAAATCATTCAAATGATTAGATACATATCCACCTTCTTGCATCTTAGAATTAAACAATTTTTTCATCAAATAAACCTTATTCGAAGCACTAGGAGTTTCATACAAATTTGCTAAAGATTTCATCAACTCTACCATGGTTTTGCATGATCGTAAAATTCAAAGCCACCAATGCTACTAGGCTCAATATTATAGATCCCAGAGCCTTTCTGTCAAGAACCTTCCATTCTTCATCAATCATCATGCTCGGTTGTCCATGCTCATCCAATGATAAGTATAGATCTTTCTAATACAAATAATCCTCCACCTACATCTTCCATAGTTGATAATTACAACCGTCAAATTTCTCTACTCGGTATTTACTATCTTCTGCCATTGCTCTGCTCCCACTCAATCAGAAAACCCTTTGTGAGTAAATCATGTCAACACACAAAACCTCCAAACAAAGCTTTGATACTAGTTGTTGGGGTTAAACCATATAATAGTGTTGCACATATCTATAATCAGATAAAGCATACAAGTAATGAATGCAGAAATAACCAAAAGATAAAATAAACAAGAGAAAGATAACACCAGATTTAACGTGGTTCACCTAGTGTGGGCTACGTCCACCAAGAAATGGCCAATATTATTATTCAATGCTTTACAGAGGAAATACAATGAAGATATGTTGTCTTCCAACACCTCATAGGATGTTCAATGTTTTTCCTCACTTAGCTACTCTTTCTTGCTCACCAAGAAAACTTACATGCAAAACAATTTTTATTTTCTTCTCTCATACCCTCATACAATGCATACATGCATATATAACTATTCTGGGAAACTAACTATGCTTTTACAATCAATAAATCATCTTTAAAACAAGTGATTTATTCTAATTCTCATAAAAAAACATAGCACCATCGCACAGTGTAACTATCGTTTGTTCTACCTAACCATCGACAGTCACTACCTAACCTATGTTGGTTGATGAGTGACCATCTCCGGTCACTTCTGGACCGATACCGTTACTTCTGAGCGTCGGTGGTCACTATCAAAACCAATAACATGTAAAAGTAAGTTTCTTGTGAAGCAATTAAGCTCCATACTCAACGAGAGATACCAATAAAGACACCAAAAAATTTATCATTTATGTTTAGAGCTATGTTTATTAATGAATTGGTTGTAAATCATCATAAAAAGAGGAGACATGTTATGATCATACATGAATTGAGGTTGAGGGAAAGGGAAAATAAAAATATATGAAGGATACTTCACCTAAGTGTCACTATAGTATGGATATATAGTACAATAGAGGTCCAATTGAGATATTTGGAAAGGAAATATCCCACACATAGAGATATTGATAGTGAAATATGGCACACTATGAATTTTTGGTGTGGGAGGAGAAATTGTAGAGATTATGACACACATGCGAGTCAACATAAAGACCTAGGGTTGAATAGAGTCAAGGTGCGGCCATGAAGAACTAAAGTAACCGTATTATGGAATCAAATATACCCCATGAGACTAATTTAAAAATTCAAGTACCTCTGATAGAAGCGAGAGATGAAATATTCTCTTAAAGATAGTTTGGTGAAGGAAGATGCACCACACAATGACACAAAGGTAAAAGTAGTGAAACTAGACATCTCATAAGATGATATAAAGGAATAAAATGAATAATAAGGGGAAGGCCTAACATATATGGATCTTGAGGACTCCATAGGAATTAAGGAAATAAATACAAGAGGTGATACATAAGATAATGACTTGACTAGGAGAGAAGAAAAATAGTCAAGATTTTGAATTTAGAGTTAGATGGATAGAAACATGAGAGACTAGAAATTTTTTTCAAAAATAACATGAGAAATTTATGTAGAAATGCTTTCAAAGACTATCCAAAATTCATGCATAACTCAAATTTGAGCCCCCACTAAAGAGTTTAAACTAACAAATCGGAAAAAGAATACAACTTGAGGTGAAAAATCTGATGGGAGGATCTAAATATGTGATCCATAAGAATAGAATAAGGGAAATTAACAGTGATCTTGGTAATGGTATTGACATAATTTTCATTATATTGTATGAATGCATATGATAATGACAAAATATATGCAAGATAAGCATAAAGAAAAGAAATAATATTTGGAATAAATGAGGGCATATTTTTGGTATTAAAGAAGAAGAAGGTTTCAAAATGACTATAAAGATTAAATGGGACATACCTCAAATATGGGATGGAAAAAACTTGGATAAGATAGAAATAATTTCCATACTCGGTCTAACTATCAAATGCATCCTTAAGGAGACTCCCACATCATAACATAGTGAAGAAGATTTATGAAAGAGAGTGGTCAAGACTAAAAGTTAGTTCACTAATAGTGTAGAGACAAAGACCGTGGAGATTGCATATTTAAAATGGTAGGCCCAAGAAGCCATGAGAATTTAGGAAGGATTTTGAAAATGCAAAATTTCATCAAAGACTATATGAAGATTGAAGAAGATGCATGAGGATAGTTGGACGTAAACAAGTATACAAAGGCCAATATACTTAAGTAAAAACCTTTGGTAAAGTAATCTATTTGAAAAAGGATGGAACTAGATAACAAGTACGCAGAGATAAGAAATTTATTTAATAGCTTCTAGGAGAGAGAAATTATATAAGAAAAGGTTGCATAAGACAATTTTGAGCACCATAAAAATAAATGGGAGAACTTATAGAAAAGATCGAAGATGTTCTTGAAGAAATGATCATCTAAGAAATATAAGGGATGTTATATTTGGTACAAAGTTTCCATGAATAATGGAATATATTTGAAGAAAAGCTATGTAAGAAAATAGCTAATGTTTTAGTAAAAAATGTTAGGGTCTTCTGCAGATAGAAGATTTTACCTTTTCTACGGAAAAACAACAATTTTAGTATGGGGAAATGTCGACCTCATGAAATATGCTCAGGTAAATATTCACACATAGATCTAATGACATTAGCTACACATAAGAGATATTTAAAGATATATTGACTTGTTCATACATGGGAAGGAAAGTGGCAGGGGTTGTACTTAGATAAATCTGACCTAAGGAAAAGTATGGATTCATGAGATCTTAAAGGCATATTCGAAAGGGGCATAGGTATGTGGATCAATGATGCACAAGAAGATACATGTTATCAACCAATGAAGGGGTAAAATTAGCAAGGGATTGAAGAAGTGGAGGATGTACTTGGGAATAATTTAGAGACTTGGAGAACATGATAACTCAATGCCAACTAGAAATCTTCGGGGTATCTAAGAATGGATTTTTAAATCCATGTCCCAATTGGAAATACCAGGGTCTCATGGAAATAATATAAATACCCCCATGGGGTACTCATTTAAGAAACACACATTTGGTACATGTGCTTAGACATTAATACCTTGGGTGTATCATAGATTGAATAATCGGGGAAAGGTTGAAGGATCCATGGAGCAAAGTAGGTTTTGGAGAGTCTCGATAGTGTTAGGATTAGTTCCTCAAATGTGTGCACACATGTGAGTATTATGTATTCCTCATTTTTATCATGTTTAATGCATAAGGACCATGATTGTAATCAATAATTTTGAGTTTTATATGAGATTTGTTTATGTGTAATTTTAGATATGGTTATTTTTTGCATAGTGTACGGTTTGTGAATTTTTATCACACATAATAATGGATGATATTAGATGTGTTTGGTATATCAATGATGTGGTAGTTAATACATTCTATATGTAAATGACTTATATATTAGGGTATGATCAAGTAATCTTTATGTTCATAATTTTTTTTTTGTGGCACATTATAATTATAAGGAACCCAATGATCTCTCATAAATGCTTGGGTAAGACTTCCATGTTCGTGTGTGGCTGAAATTTCCAATGCAAATGTGTGGTAGTTTATTATATTATTGTACATGTAAGTTGAGTATTGTGTAGGAAATAATGGACACACACAACTTAGCTGAATGTGTAGCCAAGTTTGAGGCAATTCTATATTTCTCCTAAAACCAACTTCTAGAGCTTCTTAATCGATTGTTATTTTCTCTCGCTAAAAATCTATTTCTAAATATTTTATTAAATCTCAAGTCCATTGCATTTCAATCTCTCATGCACAAACGCTATGATTTTATTGTAAATATTTTTCACCCCAAAAAGTTACTTTTTAAAAATATTTAGTAAAATGAGGTTTTAGCGGGGCCCTACCCTCTACAATAGGATATACAATCCAGATATGACAATAAAAATTTCATGAGTCAAAACTAAACCATACACCTAAAACAACTAGAGCATACAACAAAACCAACATAAAACCAACCCAAATCCAGTCCAAATATAGTTAAGAAACAATCCAAAACTAGAAAAAACCAAGCAAAGTGCAAAAACAGAGACAAACTGTCAAAATATTGCACTTACTTTCTACATTTATTGAGGCCTCTTATGGTAATATTATGAAGTTTTTGGGCCATTTGTGGTCCAATGTTGATTGCTTCCTGTTGTTATTTCTTTTCCTCTGATTATTTTTGCTCCTCTTTGATTGATTTTTTTCCTCTAATGGTGTAGCCTCCTACATCTTCTCTCGGATTGCTTAGGAGTCTGGAGGATGACACTTCTTGAATCTTGTTTTTCCCCTTTACGGGGTCACCATGATCTTGATTTCCTCGCTCTTTTCCGATTGATCCTTGCCCCTGTGTTTTTTTCTTCATCTAGAATAATTTCCAATCCTTCCTTGTCTTCTGTTGATGTTCCTTTTTCAAGATCTTGATGTATTTCTTCTTATCTCTACCCCTGTCGCTTCTCTTGATTCTTCCTAAGCCATTTCTTATGACTTTTCATCTTTATTTTGTATTTCATCCTTTTCCTTTAGCTCTATGAATGGTATTGTTATATGAAATTTACCCCAAGGTGATTTCAATAACTTGCACAATTTCTTTAGACTCGGATAGATAGAAATGGTGAAAACAAGAAATCTAGATTTTGGGGGCACGCCTTTGATTTTCTATAATTCCCTTTTCAAGGAAAATCTAAGGAGTTAGCGAAAATTTGCTAAAAATTTGAAAAAACTAAAAAGGGACCTATTTTAATGTATTGTGGGTTTGGGGGTTGTGGGTGGAACAACTACGGATGGAACTAGGGTTCCTCATCCTCGACTTGGGTCCAAATGATAAGGAAACAATGATTTGTCGATAAATTGGGTCCCAATGGCCTAGGTGACACAAGTTTCATCGGGCCACGAGTTCCTCAAAAACTCGTAATACCGATTTGCAAAGGAATGGAAGAAAATACAATGAATTGCGGAAAAGATGGAAGTTCACGGCCAAGCAACATAAGTTCCATTAGGCCACAAGAGTTCCTCAAAAAATGATTTACCCGATTTTCTAGGGAATGAAGCAGATCCAATGAATTGTGGAAAATGCAGAATTTTGCGGCCTAGGCGGCACAAGTTCCATCGGGCACAAGTTCCCAAAAATTTGATTTACCCAATTTGTAAAGGAATGGAAGCAAATCCAATGTATTGTAGAAAAGGTAGAAGTTTGGGGCTGGGTGGTCCAATATTGTGGGGACATGAGTTCCCCGCGGAGGTGAAATTGTCGCACATCAAGGAGACAAAGTGCATCGTGGATGAAGTGGAGTTTGGAGGCCCAAGTGACCCTTGTACCCAGTGCCATGAGTTCTTTAAAACTGCAATACCTGCATATCAAAGGGAAAGTAGTTTATTGCAGATTATGAGAGCCCGCGTGGAAAACCCGGACCACTCGAACTTCAAACAGTCATAACTTTTGACCCAGAGCTCTAATTATGACAAAATTGGACGTCTCCATATCTATGGATTGAATTCCCAGTCTCGTGTATTACAAGAAATGCCTGGCAAACTCAAAGTAGCTACCTGTGCTCAGAAGCTCATATCTTGAGCAATTCTCAACAAAATCATGCAAATGAATACTCGTTGGAATCGTGGCTCTAATACCAATGCAAAGAAACCAATAAATTCAATAATTTATGTATATTTAGGTAATATTTTTAAGGAAAATGGGCCAGTTTCAAAACATTGATTTTATTGGTGTTTGGGAGTGTAATTAAGAGGCATGGGAAGACATTTTTGCTGCAAGTCATGGGATAGTATGGGGTGCCTTCTGCAAGTCATATATCACCATTTGGGAACATTTATGACATATTTCAAGTGGTTGGAAAGTATATTTCGGGAATTGCATCCCCTCTCTCTCTCTTTCTTCTTAAAATTCTATAAATTGAAATGTTGGGCTCATTGTAAAAGGGGGATAGTTTGAGTAGTAAAACTCTATAATTTTGGTTTTGTGAAGCTAATGTTCTACTAGCCTTTATAGTGGACTCCTTGCATGGTGATCTAAGCCTTTCCTTTGTAATAATTTTGACTGTGCATATTAATGAAGCAATAGATGCAAGTTTGTGGATGTATCTTCCCTTGTTGTGTTTGTTTGCATTCTCCTTGCCTCTCTAATATTATTGCAGATGTTTGTGTCTACTCTATGCTCTTGCAAGGGTCTATTATTATTGTGTATGCATGAAAATTTGTTGTGAATGTTGTTATTAGACTGTGGAGAACTGTCATCACCCTCTCTAATCTACATATTGCTTCCATTTTCACACATTGGAGACTGTTCTCATACCCTCCTTTTCTGGTGTATCACTACTATTATTGTAGGCTTTACTCTCATGTTATCTCTCTCCCTTTCCCTTGGAAACTTATAATAGTATTAAATAGTTTCCCGCATTAGGATTAGATTGTGGCAAGTATTTTAGGAGTAAGAACCAACTTTCTCTGGAGGTCTATCTCAAGTAGCAAGTCCCACACTTGGAGATAGTACCCATGTTACCCAATCACACAATGAGGTCAAATAAACACACTTGTGTAAATCGGAGGGTGCTATGATTCAATGATAACATGTATAAGGAGATAATTTATATGGGTTTTTAAAAAAACTCCCTTCCTCTAGTGAATCTTGTTCTTGTGTTCCAAGACATGCAAAAGGGTTTTTTTATGCATATACGATTTCATATGATTTTTTTTTGTCTTGTTCTTTATCTTTACCTAAGTCTTTTTCCTACACTTTATATTCATTATTCTTTTCCTGCCATTCCATTCTTTTTCTTGGTTCCCTTGTATGGCCTTTATTTAAAAATTCGGGTACACTTTGATATTATGACCCATTTTATTACGAGTTCTTACATCTGGATATGGATTTCTCATATTCTAGAATCTACTTCCATCTACCTATCTTCAAATCAATGGTGAATACTTTAGGCAACTCTTTGTCAAGATCAACATTAATACATAGTGTAGTGAAGGCTAGTCTAGTTCTAGATTTGGTTCTTTGCATCGATGGCCACCAATGAGCCTAAATATTTTGCAACACTATAGTCAAAAACTCTTCTTCCCATAACTCTAGGGGTAATCCTGGGAGTTTGACCCATAGGGGCATGTCATTGATATTTTCTCTATCTAGGTCAAATCACGGGGTCCATCTTTTTAGAAGTAGGCCCATGGATCCAAAACATGAGCGACATCCCACTAGAACTCGATTACAATCTTCCATGCTATTTAAATGGACAAGGAAAAAACCTTTAGTTAGCAAAGAAATTTCCATGTTACCTTTTGGTTGTCATTTTCTCCATTCCCATCTTCTTATCACATCCACATTGGGTCGTGGCCCATGAAATTTTCCAATCAAGGCTAATATATTTCTTTGCATTTCTCTATCTATGATCTCATATGAAACCATGAAATGGTTCCCACTTTCAGATATTCGATGTGTGAATTTTACTTGGGTGGTCTCTGTTTCAACTCGTGGGCTTTGTATAGAGACCACCCCTTTCCACATGGAGTGCAGGGCCCTCTACTTCCTGTATTTGCATAAAATCACGTTCACCTTCTTCATTTCCATCTCCCTATTACCCTTCTCTATCTCCACCTCCTTCATCCGCATCCCCATCCCCGTGCCTAGTCTTCCTCTCATTTGCAGATTTCAAACTTGGTCTCATCCCCAAAAAGGTATTTTTAACATTGACCCACGCTTATGTTTACAGAAATGTAGCACACTTCTAGAAAATATGATAGAATATGAGTATGAATTGATGACCTTGTTTATCTACTCTTGATATTCAAAAACCTTGATCACTTTTCCAAAATAATACGCAAAATATGGGAAACCGATCTCCTTCCATAAGAACATAAACACTTTATTAAACACAATAAAAAAGGGATATTTTGAGGGAATTGTATTATCCTTCCAATAATATTAGGTGCCCCATGATTGGAACAATTATTTGAAGAAACCACACAAAGTATAATCCATTTCAACAAGCATTCGGTGTAAAGGAGGTCCCCGACCCTTATCACTTTCGATAACCTAATAAATGCAAGAAGTAAATGCTACATGTTATTCCATTTTATTAAATGCTTGAATACTATTCTAAATGATTATAATTTTTTTGGAATGAGGATGTTTCTCTATTAATCTCTTCTCAATTGATCTCTATTGATTTCATACATTATATAAACTAATGCACATGTGTGTCAATAGAATTTTATTTAAATTAGGACTATTGACATGCATGTTGACACATAATGAATAAGGAAATTTTATAATGAAGGGGTAAAAACCAAAAGGAACCCAAAATAAGGTTCAAAATTCCCCCACAAAAGGATGGAAAAACCATATTATGGTTATGGTGTGAGAAAAACAATATAGTACGAATTTTGGCACAAACCCAAGAATCCCTCCATAGTTCATAATTACTTTTCTATTGGCCCATAAAAAGAAGACCAAAGCAACCACTTAGGGAACATGAGTCAAAAACAAAAGATAAATAAGAATCATGGTTCAGGATAAGATAGAGAGGGCCAACTAGAACTAGAACTATAGGCCTCTACCAATCAAGTGGGAGCGGGACCGGAGGGCCTCTTATCCCTTATGGCCTTCTCCCGGAACTAGATTTGGGAACCATGAGAAGAGAGAACACAAGCGAGAAAAGAGAAAAGAAGAGAAGATACTATAAAAATTCAAGGGAAAACATTGAAAAACTTATCAAATAACTACCAAAACACTGAGAACATGCATATAAAAAAGCTATATATATTCCAATAATCGATAAACGAACAAATTCACTAGAAAAATATGAAATTATAATTTAATTTTTGTCAAAATTAGGTATTTACATGTGTCTAATATGACTCAATAAATTTACACATGCTACATAATGCAATCAAAAACCTCTCTCCATAAAAATGATAGATTCATTCACCTTGTAAATGCCCAACAAAGCAGACACCATTAAGCTGCATGATTGAGGCAATTCAATATTTAAAAAGATTTAGGTGTACGCACACGCTATCTCGTAGAAAAATTTAATATTAATTTTTCATGTTACATTAGAATACGCAAAACAAAAAACAAAAAAGACAACCAAAATGTTAAGAGTACATTTTTATGCCAAAGGCGTTTCTATATGAAATCAATCCTCCTGGGTCGACACATGAGCCGAAATCAATGGCGTAGATTGAAGAGTCATGCATGTGTTGAAATCAAAGGGTAGAAACTAGTCCAAGTCAAGGAGATGGTGGCAAGATTCCATAGCAATGATGGAGCCATATGTCAGGTTTGATGGGATCATGCACGGCTGCAGACTGTCTCGAACGTATTGTCTGACACCTCAAGAATAACACTGCAAATGTTACAATGCCCTGCACATTATATCATTTAATATACATCTTCTCTCCTTTCCATCTCCATCACCACCCACATTGCAAAACCAGCTATGCCCTTGCGTTAGCTTGTAGCAAATATTTATGGCCTCTATCTTGTAACTCCTCTCGCTCTCACTAAGGTTGAGAAGAAGCTTAGACTTAGACATAGAGCTGTCATGCTCTACAACTTTTTCTACCAATATTTTCTCTACATAGACTTAAAATTCCTCACAAGTTCCCATGGCCGCTACAAATGAAGCATAGGTACCCATTGTAAGACTAGTGCATTCAATTTAATGAGGGAGAAAAACTTCACGTGTATCAATGTTGGAATATGAATAGGTGATGTGGGCGAGGACTACGTCAACTTACAGAGTGGTGCAGACGTATTGAACTATAAATCCTTTATTCCCATTTTTTTAAATGATTCCCACTGCCACAATGATGCAATGTCCACCTACTCCTCCTCCGCAAATGAGGAGGACACGATCACTTGACTATCACTTAACGCCTTTGCTTGTGACACAAATGATGATGGTGCTTCTTGCTTGATGAAACTACTATTATTTGTATTGTCAATGGTCATGTAAGGGATTTGGTAGAAGCAAGCTGAATTTGATGATGGGAGAAGACAAAGACACTTGAAATAAATGAGAGGATCGTAACTCTCCAATGGTGAGTTCAAGGTGCTAAAGATTGTCTCCTTTTTCACTGTACCCTATCTCTTTTATCTCTGCACTCTACTAATGGGTTGCTCCATGAAAAACACTTACATTGAATTGTTCTTTGTATGTGATGAGCTCCAACAACTGCTCCTTTGCCTCTGCGACATTCCTCCTCTGTGGGGCTCATTTTTTCTATACAAATTTTACACTATTGCAGAGTCTTATTCCTTTGAAAATAGTTTGGATTGCCTCATGTATTCACATTATAATGTCATTTTTGGGTGTTTATTTGACTACATGTCTCTTATTCATGTTGTTTGTTTGTCATGGAATGCATGTGCATCGTGGCACAAGCAGAAAACTCAATTTCTCATGGTGACACAACGCTTGTGAGTAGTAGCCATTTGAATAAAAGAATTCATTGAACCTTATAAAGTGGTGCTTAACACAATTTATAATCATTTAATTTAGTTTATAAAATAAAAAATAACAATGCTTTAACGACATATAAAATCTATTGCTCATATGACTAGCCGCTGGAGTGGCTCGGTTATCAATGATTGTTCTTGTATCAACTATTCCCTGTAATTAGTTGAGCTCATAATTGAAAAGGGGGGTTACAAAGTGTTAGAAGAAGCAAGTATAGTTAATCCGTTTATATTAAAATGTGTCCCCGCCTCATCGTTTCTATCTAGTTATTGGTATTTTATTATGTGTGGAATTTGAGTTGATAGGATGCATTTTTCACAAAAACTTAGGGGGTTGATCGAGGCAGGTCCATTGACCACATAATTTCTTGACACCTTTCTGAAATAGGTCGATAATGGAAAGCGCATTTTAGGCCATTATAATATCAAAATAACCTTTCCTACTATATGATCCTTTCTCCAAAGACATTGTGCGCTTTGTTCATCATTGCTACCATACTAATACTACTTGATCATATTTAATGGAGACCCAATCTAAATGACGCCACATATTACTAAGTCCATTAAAAGAGGGCATACTTGATATTATTAATATATATTATGAACATGATATAGGGAATATGTTGTTGGGAGCTTTGTTCTACAACTACTCCATGTGCACAAACAT
This sequence comes from Taxus wallichiana var. yunnanensis, assembly GCA_018340775.1. NCBI lineage: Eukaryota > Viridiplantae > Streptophyta > Pinopsida > Cupressales > Taxaceae > Taxus > Taxus wallichiana. The sequence continues at coordinate 299,048,988 of CM031239.1, read as the reverse complement.
AGGAAAATAGTGTGTTGACATATGTAGTGGCTACTTCATGTGCGAAGCCTTGAATGAGCCACCTAAATCACCAAATGCATGGCCTTACTACTGTTATCTCTCTTATCCATAAGATGTTATCACTTGTGAGTTTTTGAATAAATTGGCTAGACATCTTAAAATCTTAGAGATCCTGAGTGTTGGGCATTATTGCATAAATGCAGTAGCAACAACAACCATGTGTAGGCTATCCAATCCTCCTTGTGTGTAATTCATAACAAGCTCTACCAATGGCCTCCACAATATTGGGAGAGAGGGCATGATGTCCTTCTAGGTCAATCACTAGTATATTCTCATCTGAAAATTCACCACGCTCTTCAAAGTGTATGATAAAACAAGGAGGAATTTTGTCAACTCCTTTTCCACCAAAGCTTTCACACCCATAAACTCCTCGATATCCTGCCCAACTAAGAAAAGGATATCAATAAAGATGGAATTATTAAATATGTTTAAAGATGAAACTTTATAATTTCCACACTCTGCATGAAGATGGAATAGAAAAGGAAATGGTTGATGCCACATGCCACCACAGATACATGGAGTATATCTAAATGCACCTTTATTTCTAAGATTTTTATTTAGTATACAGTTGGTGTACAGATGATGTCGATGTGTTGAAGGTGTGGTTGGATTTCACACGTGGAACCTAATGGATTTTTCCAATTTTCTCTTTTCCATGCAAATTGTGGGCTTATGAATAATGCAAGCAAGATTGAGATGATGAAGTGGAGCATATATAGAAAATACTATTTTATGTGGGACAATTTAAGTTGTTCTCTTTGTTTCACTTGTCTTCGGCAACATTAAAGACTAAACTTTTACTGAGTTTGACTTCATCTTTCCACTTTGATATGTATTAAATTTACATTTTGTTTCGGGATCAATAGGCTTTGGTCTTTGTATTGAGGGTCCTTGGAGCTCAACATCGAATTTCATCATGGACCCATATTCAATACTATGATTCATACTTTCTAGCATATGGTATCTCTCCTCCACCACTCAAAATATTTCCCAAGTTTTCATCTTCCCTCGATTCGTCCAACATTTCACTTTACATGCAATCGTTAAACATTACATTGGTTGACTCTCCAAACAACTAGATGATGTAGATTGCATGTATCCTCATGCATTGACATACGGGTTGGAAGCTTTTCCACTTGTCCTCAACTTACATCCATGCATTCAACAGATTCCATGTTTACAGATTCATTGGCTCATCACTAGATTATAATCCTTATGTTGACCAACCAAATTATAATCTTGTAACTGATCACTCAATTATGATCTTTAAACTGAAATGTTCCCTTTTATGACCTTGTATGTGTTCTAGGATTGAAACACGACCGAGATGTGTGCAAAAAAATGATTTTCCTCTCATGCCAATTCTTTAAAAATTGATTATGCTATTACGAAATTCCAAATACGATTCTCCATAACTTTTCTTGACATGAATTGGGAAAATGAGAGGACAAGGTTTTGTGTTAGTGATCATTGTCGAAAGTTTCATCAACACTACTGATGACGGGAAACCCTAATTTCTACCTTATTCACTTCATAGAAACTCTTTTCACAATTATGCATGTAATCGATGACATGAGGAATGGTAAACTTAGAGGTTTAGTGTAAAACATATGTACTTTTCGACATTCAAACATGTGCAAGTTTCCTTCAAACTATTCATCAACCATACCTTACTTTCATATATATCTCTAAAGTATGTCTCCTCGATGACTACCTCTTAACACCCCCTTTTTGCTTCACACGATTGACACAAATGACATGCGCTATATACATTCCTTGTTGTAAGAAAGGGGATTTTTGCATAGGTCATAGGTTCCCCATCATGTTTCCACACCAATACACTTCTCCTTTTCCAATCTCCTTCTTCATACCTCCTCTTCCTCCTCTAATGCTCATCTCCCTTAATTTAAACTTCTTCAATGCATCCCCTTCGGCGTTTCCATCGCACATTTCACGTGTGATTGCTTTAATCTTTCAAAGTTGTGAAAAGATCATCTCACGCTACACATAATCCAAAAACAAACAAAAAAGCATAAAAAAGAAATGGTGGCATGGGGAGAAAACATATTAATAGCTCCTATAAAATGTTTTCTCTGTGTGAAGAAGATTACTGAGAATACCGAGTTATGGAAAAGATGGTCAAATAATGATCCTCGATCCATGAAAATGGAAGTTAACATATGTTGGGTTATGGAAAAGATAATCAGATTAATTGAAATTTTTGTGTGTTTTTAATTGGATTTCAATGTTTAAAATCTATGTTTTTAGAGGTTTAATACTTGATTCAAATTTATAGTGATAATTAACAAAAATTATGATATAGTTCAAAGTGAGGTATAGTAACTTGTAAATGTAAGTCTATATTTAATTGGGATGCTTGGCAAGACACCTATACATATTTAACTTATTGTAGCCCCTTTGAAATAAAGGTTTAAAAAATATTTTTTTATGTTTGATCTAGGTTAATTCACTTGGAAATTATGTTTGTTTGAAAACATAAATTAGTGTGTTTAGCAAGACATTTTCATTTTTGAATTATTCTAAATGTCCATCTAAGAATCAACATGTGACTCTAGGATGCACTTGACCTCTTGAGGTCATGTTGGGACAACCGATATAAGATGAAAGATGGCTATGGAATGGATAACTAGAGTGAATAGGAAGAATATACGAAAATGGGTGAAAATGGATAATAAGTAATCAAGGCAATTGAATGTCTTCCATAGGAACAACGAGAATCTTATCGTCTAAGGAAATGAATGCTTTCCTAACTTGGGTAGGTGAAATGGAACATTCGAGGAGAATGGAAACACAAAGGATTCTATCAATATTAGTGTCACCAAACACCCTCTGAACTAGCTATGGGATGCATGGGAATTGTCAAGTGTTTGCCTTATAAAAAGCTCCAGACAAGGTCATGAAGGTGTGAGAGGAAATTTGTGGGTAGGACGAATGGGTGAATTGTGGAATCTAATTCTGAACATGTTGACTATGCTAAAAACATAAGCGTTGTCCACTTTGACGTTAAAATCATGGCCAACCTGTGAGATAATGACGGGTGAAAGTGGGGTGGTTTGGAAAACGAGGTGTACGAGGCCTTGATCCATGTCCTGTCACAACCACGGAGATAGATTTGGTTGAGGCACTCATGGATCACACACTAAATCTCTATGTTTCCTAGGGCCTTAGATGGTAGAGTGTTCACACTACACTCTACACTAGAGTATCACATACGCCGGGCCGGGGTACCCTATAGTTAGATATGGCGACCCAGAACTCTAAGATAAGATAGTTCAGGGAGGGGGAGGGGGCCCGCCTCTAACTAGATATATCCATAGTTAGATAGAACTCTAAGCCACCTCTATCTTTATCTATACATGGGGCCCCTCCCTAAAAATTGATAGGCCTAGCCAACAAATGCCCTATCTATATATAGTGAATTCCCGAGGTAGGGCTCGAGATCAAAAATCCTTACTCAACCCTTATATCGGATCGAGCCCATTTGTTCCCATATATAATCCATATATAGGGGGTCCAGATGCATGAATAGTTCCCAATCCGATCTAGTTGGGTTCAATGTCTAGTTCGTATTCACTCCCAACTAGATATATACGACTGTCTGAGGTGAGGAGCCCTAATGGGCTACGGTCCACCTGCCTAGTTATTAGAATAGGAGTGCCCCTGATATTTGCACCCGATCTTAGGAGATTTGAGGAGTACAAATAAGCAAAAAAACAAACAAACTCGCAAAGAATCTGCAAGAGGGAAAGGTCAATGTTTAGGGAACCTAAGCCAACTAAGGATACGTAAGGAGTTGTGTTAATTCCTTTCTAATTAACTCTATGTTCCTAATTAACAAATGAAAGCAAGCATATTTAAATTTAATCAAGTTGATTACTCTCCTTGAACCTAATTAAATATATGTGTGGCTAGCTAATTAAAAAAATGAAAGCTAATTAATTAAACAAAGAAATAAAACTAATCTATTTGTTTTTGTACTTTTCCAATGATTTTAAACAAAAGGGAATAAAACAAATAAAAGCAAACTAATTAATTTAATCTAATGTTTTTGTATTTTTGTTTACTGGAAAATAAAATAAATGTGCACAAACAAACTAACTTCTTCTAATTAAATGAAATTTCTTCTACTCTAATGCAGATTAAACTAAATAGTGAAATAATCGGATGTGGCTATTTCCTATGCAGAGGATTTAATTAATCTAATAAAAACAAAGGTTTTTCCTATTTGTAATTGTGGATGCAACTTCCTCTGAGTCTACCTTAGAATCATGGGAAGAATGAAAAGCTTCTCAAAAGTAATTCTTCCCTTAAAACTTCCCCAGTAAAACAAAAGCTTTCTAATGAAGAAATGTAAATCTAACATAGACCAGGATAGGCAAAGAAGCATATTTTTACGAATCTTTTCTTGTGTGCAACTAATACTAAATTTTGAATGCAGTGAACTTTCCTAAACAATTTAATAATGAAGAAATGGTAACAAAAACACTATAGAAGAAAATTCCTCTAAATCCTTCTTAGGAAAATCCACAGGGATAAGATGAGAGGAAATCCTCAATGAAATATTTACAAAGGAAATATACTGTAATAACTATTGCAATTGTATTTCTCTAAATAAATGTGTTTAATCGACTAAAGCTTTGAATCTATTCAAAATAAACAAAGAAACTTTGCAGAATTTAAAGACATCCCCAACCTGGAAATGTTGTACAAAGACAAATCCAATGTTGGCAATGCTTCTTGATGTCCCCTCAGCTTCTTTTACAATGTTTGTTCAACATATCTAGAGAGATGTGCTAAAAAGTGTGCAAAAGGAATGGAGAATGCTAGAGTGGCTGGTTTATAGGTAGATTGTAGTAGAATGCGAGCAAGAGAGTAATAAGGAAAAAGAACTGGTTTTCTTGCATACTTCTTGGTAGGATTCTGGTAGCATAATAGTGTAATTCAAATCAAGAAACTCCAACCAATGCTTTGGGAAGAAGCTTGGATTTTATAGAAATTTGGCAGAGAAGTGGTCCAACCCACTTAGTAGTGGAGAAATGCCACATCACTCAAAGAAGGGTCGAGTTAACTCACTAATAATAGTAAGTTAGAGAGGAGAGGTTTGTACACATCTAACAAGCTCAAGAACAACCAATTTGGTCAAGAAACATGTACTAAAAATGAGTTTGAAGAGAGTGACACGCGTTCAGAACACGTTGGAAGAGGCTCGGTCAAATGTGCATGGAATCGCCATCTATGCAAAACAAAGGTTTCACAACCATCATTCGTGGGAAGATTGGTGGTTACAAAACTATCGAGGCAAATTGCATAACTATCAGCGTGGTATCATAACTTAAAGCCAGAAAGCTAAGGAAAATTTTGCAAAATGATAAAGGAAAGTGGAAAAAATCTAGAAAAGGACAAGAAAGAAAGATAACATGTTGTAAGTGAGAATTTGGACTTAAACATCATTGGAAAGATAGTTTTTCATCATTGGGGATTTAATTGTTCCAACAATGTTGCATTGTGTAAAATCGGGTGTCAAGTAACCTTTCTCAAGTAAAATTTAAAGCTTGTTTTGCATAAATATATAAAATCATATTTACATAGATCTATGGCCGATTATGCACATATGCTTGTATTTGTGTTGATATAGATTTGAGTAAAGGTATTCCTAACAAAATGATTTTCAAATGGAAAAATTTAAACTTACTTAGATAAATTAGATAATGATAATATAACATTTTGTTATAGGATATGTCATTTAAGAGGACATCTCAAAGTTCTTTGTCCCAAGGGTCATGCCCATCCTTCAAAAAAAAGGAACCACATCAAAATCAAAATGTTGAATTTTTTTGGAGGATGAATATGAAAAAAATGAAGATCCAAATGAGGATTTTAGCACTCAAATTTCGAAATGGGAATCCATTCTTCCCTTAGGGGTCATTCTTTCAAGATATGGATTCTTTGTTGTCGAAGAAGGTCATAGTTCCTAAATCCTATATTAGATGATAAAATACACTTCATGAAACTAATGCTTATGATTACGATAAATAATTGGCTCCTACTCTAAATTTATACATCCCACCTTCTTAATTATAATTAGTTAATGTGGATACACCTTGTTTAAAAGGATGACAAGAGATCAAACATAAGAAAGGGAAAAAGGGATATATAGATGCTTTTTTTTAAGATCAAGAATTGATATGCATATCTTACTTGTACTCGCATTTTTGAATTGTAATTTGAACACTTATAGAATATGATTTTGTTCTAAATTAAATAGAGATTATAAAAAAATTGTTAGAAAAAAAAAAAAACCATTACTTTTGTAGGATTTGATCTCGAGACAATCAAAATCATAACCTTGACTATGTAAATCATATAAACGAAACACCTAATATTGACAAAAAAATAATAAAGACATAACATATTCTCCTTTTTGGACAAAAAAATTAAAGAAAAATTTAAGTTATTTGCTTCTTACTTTTGACTTGAGATTAGGTAGGATTTCACATGTTCTTTCACAACCTGGATTCTTTGTTGTTTCCAAGGATATATAGGGGAGACACACTAGTCATTCAACACCCTAACTTTAGGGGCACCTGGAAAATATTTTGGGGTAGGATAGACCGTAAAAATAATATGTCAAAGTCATTAATTTCATGATGAATTTTAAAAATCTTTATTCCACCTAGGTGTCACGTCTTGCTCCATGTGGCACTCCAAAATCCAAAGCACATTGAAAAAGTCAAAATTGAACGAAAAATCAATGGATATCCCTTCCCACCTAAAATAATACATGCAACCACATGGCACATGGAAAATTTTCCATCTATAGCTCAACCCAAACATATTCAAACCTATTCATTTTACCCTTATCACTTTTCCGCCTCCTCTATAATTTGCAATTACACACCAATGTTGCAATCAATGTTGTTATTAACTTCCCCATTTACCTATTATGCTAAGTAATTTGAAGAGGGAAGATAAACATTCTCATCCCCTTGAGCTGCAATGACGTTAATGGGGAATGAAAAATGTATTCAGACATTAAGGGATTAATGATCATTTATTTTCCTATTTTGCTCTTTGTTTATGATTTAACAAATATGGAATTTGTAAAGCCATAATTGCATATTCATGCATGATAAATAAATCTTAAGCAACTCATTGGAATATATATGACACAATAAATAAGCTAATTAAATGTGAATCCCTAAGTGTGAGAGAGGGAAAGAATGACTTAGCTTATTCGTGTTATCTTTAGGACTGATATGAACTGGAAAACTAATAAACATGAAGGACAAAGTGTCGCAATTGCACACTATAAATTTTGGAACTATCGGATCTTCTTCGACTAGGGCGTGTGGAATAAGATGAGGGTTCCTAAGTGTTAGAGAGCTATGTTGGGTACCTGTGACTATGCAGGAGCTTGGAATCTAGTTTTTCTTGTGTTGCAAGGTGGGCACTAATAATCGTCGTTGATCGCATGTGTGTCACTCGGATCATCACTAAATTCACTTCAGAACTTTGTAAAGAGAATACGACACTGGAAAACCCTCAAACTCCATCAAATCTCATAAAATAAAAGATGTAATATGGGATTCGAACTTACCCCAACGGTCACCCAACTGAGTGAGCTTACAACTGATCACTGTAATACATCTCAAACTCCATGTAGTTCGTGTGTGTTTCATAGAATCATGCCCTATGAATCCCTTTTGCAATCACACATTATAACGGGTGATAGCTATATGTACTGATGTAAATAGATGTGTGGAGGGAAAAATGAACTTCCCTTCCTATGCATGTATGCAGAAAATATGGTCCTTGTCCCTTGAATGAAAGCTAGATGGATGCCTTTGATTCCCTTAGATGCCTTTGGATTCAACCTTAGGTGATGATAATAGATGCTTAGAGCTTGGTATTTTATTTTTGTCACATATCATTGTATTTATATGATTCCCTTGTTTCAATTTTATAACTGACAATAAAAGGCTAACCCATAAGAAAATAAGATGCCCAAAAGATAAAAGAGGCCCAAATTGAGTGAGTAAGATAGAAATAGGTTGGGGGTATCTACAGGGGATGAGGGCGCATGGGTTCTTGCATCTTGACTGGGCACTGGTGTCCAGAGTCAAGAAAGATAAAGTAATAAATTTCATACAGGGTTGTAGGGTGTGAAAGACTAAAGAGAAAGCAAGAAAGACAAAAAAGATGCTAAAGACATTAGTCAATTACTATTTTTCTTTGCTTAGGAATCATAGGAATGTAAGTATGTGTTTTAGGACCTAGAAATGTACCCGAGTGTGTTATTTTGTGTCTACATTTGCCCCCAATTTCGTGTGGTTGAGTGAATAATTAATAACTTAAAGTAGATAAGAGATGCGTGCACTGATAACCATGTAGAGTGTAATGGCGATAGCATGCCAAAGAGACAAGTGAAAGCGTGGAGTGATAAAAATGAAGCATGAAAGATAAGAAAGAGGAAGTGACCCTTGGGGTGAAGCATATGGTGTTGTACCATGTTGTAATTGTAGTTTGATGTGGGGTTGCTTCTTGTTGCGTATTAAGGATGGAATTGCAGAAATATACAAAAGAAGTAGTAAAATATGTGTAGATGAAAAATTATGCATAAATATGTAAAAGTATGTGAAAATGTGTAAAAAGGAAAGTTTGCACCTGATCCCGTAAGAGTGAAAGGATAGAAAATGTTCTGAATTTCTTAGAAGAATGAGTTTTTTGGATAATCTCACGCCAAAAGTGAGTTTTTAGGCGATTTCACGCAAAGAACGATTGTTTTGGGTGATCTCACGCCAAGTGTGAGTTTTTGGGTGATCTCACGCCACAAAAAAAGAGTGTTGGGGAGAGAGGTGCAGTCTTACTCTCCTTCCATGACTTCTTCCCGAATTATACACCACTGCAGATGGTGTGTTCTGTGTTTGTTCCATCTAGAAAAGGAGATAGAATACATTATTATGATTGTTGGAGGACGTATCACATCTTTGTGAAAATTGATCTATGAACTACTATGAACTGTGTTAATATGAGAAAGTGGTTGTAACTTCCCCTTGGTCATATGTGCCCATGAAAGGTCAAGAGCACCTAGACACTAGTGTCTCGTATCTCTGGATGTTGTGTTTGTGCTTAAATGAGGACCTAAGTCATATTTTGGGCCATTTTTATAATTGTAGACTATTTTGTTCATGTATTGTGCAGTGTCTGTCATCAAGCTCAAAGATACTATATGGGGTGAGCGATTCACCCAATGTATGCCCCCTTGTTTGGGGCACATATGACACGATAGAAGCATGTGGTTGAAAGGAGAGGACTTGAATCTGATATGAAATTGTATCCCTACAGGGGAAGGAATGTGCATGGTAGAAACCAAGGCACATGAAAAAAATAGCTAGAAACACGTGTTAATGCAATCAAAACAAGTGTGAAATAGAAGACAATATGAAATCAAGAAATAAGACAAGATAAACCATGAAAAGCGGGTTTCAAACATGGGACATCACTCAAAATGTCACAAGACAATCAGGCCAAAGTGGCCAAAAGCATACAAGCGTGGATACAAGACCAAGGGCATAGCCCATAAACAATATCATACATTAGAAAACAATATCAAACATAGTGTAATGACAACCATGGTGGCATATAGTCATGTAAAGTAAATGTTACACATGAAGCACCCATTATCATGTTAGAAAGATAAAAAGTATGTCAAGGTGTGTATATATCGATAGAATAATTAATGTCTTGGTAAAATCATAAAGTAACATATAATGAAATGATAACACATATATTGTGTGAGATAGTAGATGTCCCTATGAGCCTTAGTGGGACTAGTAAGAGGTATAATGCCAAGCATCATTGCTTCATGTAAGAATTTGTAAAAATTTTGCATTCACAACTAAAGACCAAGTAAACACACATATGTATATAGAAAAGATAATGACATATAGAATACCTATCTAGCATAGTAAGCAAAGTGTAAATGTGAGTATAAGTAAGCAAGAGTAATGTACAACCAAGACATGTATATGAAATGGATGAATGTAATGGAATGGTATGTAACGTGAATGTGATAGGAGAAGCATGCCCCTGAGTGGATGTGTATGCAAGGGATGAGGTTCATTTATAAAATACCCTCGACAATCAAGAATGAACCATAGAACAAGAGTGTGTCATCGGGAAATGGTTTGAAATTTATGCAAGGCCATTATCATGAATCCATCCAAATGCAAATATACATAACTATGAGGTCAACAGTATTCTAGAGTATGTGGAGTCAAGAGGGAGAGAGACTTAGGTGTGAGAGTTGGAAATTTTAAATATGTAGTTTCCCTCTAAATTTGCATTCAAATTATAAATGCATGTAATGAGCCAATATGGCTTCCTAATGTTAAAGAGGGGATGGTTAAAGTGTGAACAAGAGTAATAGGGTTAGAAATGAGTCCTAGGGATTCCAAGTTATGAAATGTCTAATAATGTTAGAAATGCCATCATGTATTGGAAGGAATGTGAAGAGTCACAAAATGGCAGTTACACTTCAAGAAGAAGTTACATGCATGAGTCATTATGGGATTTGAAGGTTAGTTAAGAAATGAAGGAAGGGGTTATAAAATTTGAATGGACGGAGAGAGGGAGTTAGTGAGAAAAAGGAGAATCCTTGAGGGAGGAAGAATGAGAGTTGAGGAAGAATGGTAGAGTCTTAAATTTTGTATGAAGCATACGGGTAATAAACTATAACTCTATTTTGTGTTATAATGGACCATGTTTGTCTACTTTTCATCTCATCAACTCTACCTTAATTTAGACCGATCTTTGTGTTGGTTAGATTCCTTGTTGAAACATTATTAAGAAGTGTTATTAACATTGTTTGTGCATAAGAGTGCTTGTTACAGTTGAAAATATAGCGAGGGAAGGATGATATTATGCCTCGTAAGCCTTGGTAGTCCTCATTGAGAAGTGTGTGTGATAACTTACCCCTTTTCCTAATGTTTGCTAAAGGTTAAAGGGATAAATAATCGACAAGAATGATTATGAAGACATTACATGCATTTGAGGGCTTAATTCCGTGTTATACTCCATTGCATGATGAAGGTACTTGAGAAATATTGTGTTGAGCTATTATAGATAATCTAAGAAATGTGATTTGTTAGGGATTGTGTTAGAAAGGGAGTGCATGTTGTTTCCTTAAGATCCAAATACGGTTTTGTCTTAGAAAAATGATTAATCCTTCTCCAACACAAGACCTAAGAGAAGGTGGGGAAAGGAATGGTGGAGAATATTGGAACCTTGAATGCATATGCGGTGACGTTATAACGTTTTGATGCCTCTTAAGCTTTTATAGTGTGTATAGCTAGGGTTTAAGCATCGAAGCCCTTAACCCTTGAATTTTTGCTTGATATTTGAAAAAAACCTCTGTAACAAGATCCTTAAGTAGATTTAAAAATAATTTTGAGAATTTGTTGGTTGAATTTTTATATTTTGATGACAGACTCTTACATGCGTAGTATACACATCCTGACCTAACAAGGAATATTTACAAAGGAAGTATGCCCTAAAGTTGTGATCCAAACTTGTAACTTGGCGGGAAACAAGAAACTGCTAATGGGTGTCTAGATATGTCATCACTTTGTATTGAATTCATTTGTAAGAAAAGATATAAAATGGATAAGATTGTCCCAGGTTAGTGAGGCCTAGTGATACTAAAAGAGGAAATGAGGGATTGTGAGAGGTACATAAATTTTTAACTCATGAAATTTTGGATACACCAAAATGATGATACAAGGCACATGAGGAAGCTATTAAATTTTTTTGGGTAGTTATAGGAATCTCTAACCATGATACTAGCATATAATATGGTCTTAAGGGCACTATAAGGCAAGATTGAGCTTGATAGGATAAGTATGAAGTTTTTGACCTTTTAAAGTCAATATGAAGGTTGATCTAACCTTTTTTTAGAGGTGTACACTAGGTATAAAAATGGATAGAGTCGAGAGGATATAAAAGACCAACTTTGCATGTTTGAGATAAGGAGCTAATGAAGGGTATTTCAAGTTAGTTTTGAGAATGTGAGTAAGATGTTGGTTTCCTTTGTGATGAATCAGTGTGAGGGTGTAATTGACATGTAAGGTGATACATGGAACAATTTTTTGTCACTAAATGAACCATTAGTGTTGAATTTGTCAGTTCTTGCAAGTTTTTAGTCATTTTAGGCTTGTGTGTATGATCCTCAATTGTAGAGATAGATTGAAATTGTTGCTTGAACCTTCTTATTTGAATGAATGTATGAATTATTAAGTTTTCTCTACATCATTTGGTATCAGAGTGAGGTTGGAATATTTTAAATTCATATTTTTCTCAAATGGCGAAATGGTTAGATTACAGAGTTAAAGGAATCAAGTTTGTAGAATAAAAGGATGAAAAGGAAATTATTGAAAGTTTAGTGAGGTATTGATACTTATCTCAGGGGTACAATTTTATGTGACCAAGTATTATTGGAGAATATTTATTGATTATGAGCCTTGAAGGTTGTATCTTTCTTGAAATTTCATTGAAGAATGCTAAGCTTTGAAGAATGGATCTTTCTTGATTTTTACATGCAAAGCAGTATTTACAAAACCTAGATAATTAAATTTTCTTAAAATTTTGGGAAATTTGATGCTTGAATATTAAACTTTATCATTGAATGAATCATTTTTGATGATATTTGAGGCATTTGTCTACCTAAAAATCATGAATTGATGAATTATGGACATGTTGGGAAGCTAATGAGCAAGTTGTTAAGAGAAACAAGTTGAGGTGATAACAATCCTAGTAAGGAACATAAGAATAAGTGGAAGACTAAAAAAAGAGAGCCAATAATATTGAATCCATTAGGAAAGGCAAAGAGACTAGGGTGCAAAATACCTAGGTGAGGACTTAAGGAGATCAATAGACCAAGGTGAAAGATACTTGGGTGAAGATCTTATGGAGATAATGAGAAAAGATATGGGCAATAGGTTCAAGATATTACAAGAAGGAAAATTTCATAAAAAATGAAGGAAAGCACAAAAGGGAAACATTTTCCTTAGAAAAAGAGCTAAAGGAAGTAAAATAAAGGATTGAGAAGTTGGAAACAATGATCAAGACCATGATGAAAGAGAAAGTCCAAGGATTTGAATGGAAGCTGAAAAAGAAGATAAAGTGGCCTATCAAGCTACTTATGGAGAAGAAGAAGAAACAAAGGATGATTGATTTAGAGAAACAAATAGTAAAATACACTAATGAAAGAGTGAAGACAAATGAAGTACCAAGTGAAGAGGTGTTTGAGAAGATATTTCTCATTAAATAGAACAAGAAAGGGGATAAAGTGAAAAATAAGAAGGGAAGAAAGTGCTTATGAAGAAGATTCTCATATGGGCCTTATGGGATCTTGTTTTGTTATCTAACTTCATGTGTGAGTGTTTTCTTGTAGGTATAAAGACAACAATGATGAAGGTGAAAGAAAAGACCTTGGAGTGGATGAAAAAAAGATCAAATGAAGCACCTTTGGAAGAAGATGAAGCTGAAATAGAACAAGTACAGTTGGTACAAGGAAATGAAGACAAAATAGAAGACTTTGGATCTGATCAAGAGGACTATGAAGATCAAATTCCATTCTATGAGGCATGGGAAAGTTACTTGGAAGAAGAGAAAAGAGATAGTGAACAAAGAGAGACTCCTAACAATGGAGCATTGAAGATAAACCAGATTGTGCAGGTTGGAAAAGAAGAAGATAGAGGTTTGAAAGTTACTCCTAATGAAGCAAAGAAGAAAAGGGAATATACTAAGCACAAGCACCAAGTTTATCATTCAAAGGATATCATGAACCATGGCTACGTTATGCCTAAATGGCTTAAGGAAATGTAAAAATAGAAGAATAAGGAGAATGCAAGTAAAGATCAGGTCTACCAAGGTTTTATGTAAAGCCTATAAGCCAAAAACAAAGAAGGCGCTGATATAAAACAAATGTCAAGCTACAAATTCAATTAGGCAACTTATTTAAGGACAAGAACTTGGCCCAATCATATGGTAAGAATGAAATGGATATTCAAAATAAATAACAATGAGAATACACTCATAGAATGCATAAAGGAGGAGGGAAATTCCAGCTTTGAAGTACAAGATAGCATGAAAGAACCGTTCCAAGGATGGAAGCCAATAATTTCAAGGAAGAGTTAACAAATTCATGAAGAAGGCAATGGAAAACTTCAAGTTAAGAAAGTGATTCATGAAAAATTTATAATGTACTAGATCATGGTGATTTGAGAGCATCAAATGAAGCAATCAAAAGGAGTACACAACTTGCAAAGAGATGTATAGATCAGCTAAATGGGAGATTGGTGAATGCTCCTACACAAGTCAAGAAGAAACATGGAGGAAAAGTGAAGATTGTGCAAAGAATGATGACCAAGACAGTCCCAAAGTTGATGAAGCCATTAATGAAGAAGACACTCTCATATTGAGAGAGGAAATACATATGATTGAAGACTTATTTAACTCTTCAAAGAGATACATACAAGGAAATAAGACAAGATAAATATATTTTATGACTAGATGCTTGATAATACTAATTTTTTGAGTGAGTTATTTGAAATTACACATAATGAGTCTACTGCATTTGAGCATGTTGAAAAACAAGAAGGTGATCATTTTTATATAAGTGAATGTGAATACCTAATACAAAAATTGATGTTTTTGATAGATGAAGAAAAAATGGTGCAAGTATAACCGAGAAAGAGGTGATTTCTTGGGCACAAGGTGATAAAAAAATAGAGCAAGGAAGAAGAAGGTACATGTTTAAGGCATCTTGAAGTGGTGAAGAATGAGAGTAAACAAGAAAATAGGCAAGGAAAAGTAGGTACAATGAATAAAGTCATGAAGATGATAAAATTGAGGATGAAGATCAAGAAAAAAAGATACAAAGTCAAGGAAAATGGTAGAACAAAGAGTAGAGTATGGGATCCAGGAGGTAGTGAAGCAAACAAATGTAGAGGAAATGCAGAAAGAAGACAAGGAACATGCAATGAAGATGAATAATTCAGGTAATATGGAACTATACAAGCAAGTATAAAGATACTTTCTCCACTTGGGAGTATGATGCGGGGGTATCATCATGAATCCATCCAAATGAAAATATACATAGCTATGAGGTCAAGGGGTTTTCTAGAGTATGTGGAGTGAAGAGGGGGAGAGAGACCTAGGTGTGAGAGTTGGAAGTTTCAAATATTTAGTTTACCTCCAAATTTACATTCAAATTATAAATGCATATAATGAGCCAATATGGCTTCCTAAGGTTAAAGAAGGGATGGTTAAAGTGTGAATAAGAGTAATAGGGTTAGAAATGAGTCCTAGGAAATTCAAAGTTATGAAATGCATGATAATATTAGAAATACCATCATGTATTGGAAGGAATGTGAAGAGTCGCAAAATGACAGCTTACGCTTGAAGAAGAAGTTACATGCATGAGTTATTATGGGATTTAAAGGTTAGTTAAGATATGGAGGAAGGGGTTACAAAATTTGAATGGGTGGAGAGTGGGTGTTAGTAAGAAAAAATGAGAATCCTCAAGGGAGGAATAATGGTAGAGTCTTAAATTTTGTATGAAGCATATGGGTAATAAACTATAACTCTGTTTTGTTTTATAATGGATTGTGCATGTCTACTTTACTTCTCATCAACTCTACCTTTCTTTATACTAATCTTTATGTTGGTTAGATTCCTTGTTTAAGCATTGTTAAAAAGTGTTATTAGCATTGTATGTGCATGAAAGTGCTTGTTGAGGTTAAATAAAGTGAGGGAAGGATGATATTATGCCTCATAAGCCTTGGTTGTCCTCATTGAGAAGTGTGTGTGATAACTTACCCCTTTTCCCGGTGTTTGCTAAAGGTGAAGGGTTAAAAAGTGACAAGAACTATTAATTGCCTTGAGGACTAAATTCCCTGCTATATTCCATTACATGATGAAGGTACTTGAGAAAGATTGTGTTGAGCTATTATAGTTAATATGAGAAACATGATTTGTTAGGGAATGTGTTAGAAAGGGAGTTCATGTTGTTTACATGCATGTAAGTAAATTTTTATTTTGGATGTTGTAAATCTTATTATTGATCCTCAATGTTAGTACATGACCCAAGAAAAGGTTAGGACAAGAATGGTGGAGAATATTATAACCTTGAATACATATTCTAGTGAATTTATAATGTTTTGATGCCTCTCGGGATTTTTCAAGTGTGCATAGCTAGGGTTTTAGCATCAATCCCTTAACCCTTGAATTTTTCTTGATATTTGAAATAAACCTATGCAACAAGATCCTTGAATATCTTTAAAAGGAAATTTGATTTTTGTTGGTTGATTTTTTATATTTTTATGACAATTCTCTTACAGGGCGGATACACAATCCTAAACCTAACTATGAAGGCATATTTGCAAAGGAAGTATGCTCTAAGTTTTTGATCCAAACTTGAACCTGGTAGGTAGCAAGAACCGATAATGGGTGTCTAGATATGTCGTTACTTTATATTGAAGTCATTTTCAAGAAAATTTATAAAAGGAATAAGACTTTCTCGTGGTTAGTAGGCCTAATGAGAGCTAAAAGAGGAAATGAGGGATTGTGAGAGGTACATAAAATTTTTACTCATGAACTTTCGAATACACCATAATGATAATACAAGGCACTTGTGGAAACTATTAATTTTTGTAGGTAGTTATAGGAATCTCTAACCATGATACTAGTAGAGAGTATGGTCTTAAGGGCACTAGAAGGAAAGATTGAGCTTGATAGGAGAAACATGAAGTTTTTTACCTTTTTAGTCAATATGAAGGTTGATCTCATATTTTGTAGAGGTGTACAAAGGGTGCAAACAATGGATAGATTCAAAGGAGACAAAATACCAACTTTGTATGTTTGAGCTAAGGAGTTAGTGAAGGGTATTACAAGAGAGTTTTGAGAATGTGAGTAAGATGTTGGTTTCCTTTGTGATGAATTAGTGTGAGGGTGTAATTTACATAGAAGGTGATACATGAAACATGGTTTTGTGACTAAATGAACTGTTAGTTTTGAATTTTTAGTTCTTATAAGTTGTTTAGCCATTTTATGCTTATGTGTATGATCCTCAATTACAAATATATGTTGAAATTGTTGCTTGAACCTTCTTGTTTGAATGAATGTATGAAGTATTGAGTTTTCTCTATTTCAAAAAGTGTGCACTATAAATATTGATCATAAAGCATAAATCATGAATTGTGAATAAGGTGAGGTTCATTTCATATTTAAACCCTCAGCAACCAAGTATGAACCATGGAATTGGAGTGTGTCATAGGGTGGTGGTGATACAAGAGGTGTATCAATGTTTGTAAGATGAATAAGAAAGACTAGATGCGTAGCACAGAGCATTATAGAAGAAATGAGAGACACTTGATAATGTTAGGGGGGAAGTAAGAATGATTCCCCCAAGTGTATGATGTAGGGAAAAATAAAGTAACATCATCTAAGAGATTATCATTGTCATGGTCAAAGCCAAACGGAGAAGCATTAGAGAAATGGTAAGAGATAATATGGGATTGATTAGATAAATATCCATCATGTGTAAATTATACATGCACATTTTGTATTCTTCATTTACTGAAAGGTGGTAGTGGACAACCATGTGCATACCAACGAGTAAGATTTTGTGTATAGCTGAGAAATTAATCATTGCAAAAAGAAACATAGTCAAAAGGCATGGGAAATTTGATATCAATATGATTAGGATCCAAATTTCCACCAATGTAGTCAAGCCAAGACTTCCCAAGTGTCATTAAGGAAGTGCAAGAAGTTCATGTAACAAATATTAATAAATGGAAGATGAGGAGGACATAAACAACAATAAGGTGGAGGGATGAAATCAGCAAGTGTGAATCCAAGCTAATACAATCCATTATGTGTGCAATTAGTATTAGTATAAGTAGGATCGAATGAAATGTGTGGCCAATAAGATTTATTGATGAAAAGATTGCATGTGAAAGGAGGAAGCACCAATGCAGGGTGTTCATGGGAAGATAAGAAAGGTGGTATGATGTCCAGAGTGTATGAACAAACCCTTGAAAAGGGACCACAAAAAATAGTATAAGGAGGGGGTTTTTGAATTGATATTCACCAAGGCCAATAACAACGAAAGTATCATTGAATTATTATTCATCTATCTCAATAGGAGTTAAATTAAGATTGTATAATTTTTCATTAGTAAGCTTGACGATATAAACCTCGTCATCATTACTAGCATTGTCATGTTGGATAATAGTATCTAGGATATTGGTCGGAAGTGAGCTAGATGTAAAAGTGAGACAAGTCTCAACAAGCGAGTGGTGGTGTTTATTAGAGTAGATATGGTGGGTGAAATGATATCACTATTGTGAGTGGGAATAGACAAGTATGCTTCGCAGAGGTAGAAGAAGTTTTGAAGAACTAGATTGATCAATATCATATGTATCAATATTGCTATATGGAATAGGCTATAATGGAGTTATAGGCATATCAAGTAATAGGGTCTATGTGACAAAACTTGAATATATCAAGATAAATAACAATGATATGTTCATAACCATCATGTAAGAATGTAACACATCAATGAACGATAGATGGGACAACATGCATTGCTTGAATCTAGGGTTTACCCAGTAAGATATGAAACTGCAACAAGGCATCGATAATGAATAATACTATAGGAGCAATCTTTGGCCCAACTTATATAGGTAACACAATAGTTCCTAGGCAT
This sequence comes from Taxus wallichiana var. yunnanensis, assembly GCA_018340775.1. Lineage (NCBI taxonomy): Eukaryota > Viridiplantae > Streptophyta > Pinopsida > Cupressales > Taxaceae > Taxus > Taxus wallichiana. The sequence continues at coordinate 299,030,138 of CM031239.1, read as the reverse complement.
GTGCGAGTAGTGGAATATTAGCCACAAATGAGAGTGGAATTATTAGTAATTAGATTATCAAGTAATGAAAATTTTCCCAATAATTGGGTGACCACATAGATTTATGGTTGATCCATTGTCAATGAGTACACTCTTTATACAAATCGTGTCAATGGTAGTGATGACAAGAAAAGGTGAAAATGGGTTATCAACAACAAATGGAGGTATGTTATCATCACTAAATGATATAACATGTGGTATATTTTTTAGATACTGAATGAGATGTGTGAAGGCCACCGATGAATTATTTCTTTCAATGTGGATAGAGAGAAGGGAGACTCTAATGCAGACGATAATTAGGTGCATTGCATAATAAATCGTAAATAGAATTTTTTTGGTGTATTCTTAAGCTTCTCTATGATGTCATAACCTTTAGAAGTAGTGGTAGGAGCTATAAAAGTGATTGGTGGTGGCATAGAAATGGGTTGAGATGTAAGGGGATGATTTCATTGAGTTGTGACTATATTGATAGTGAGATCAGCCATAGGAGTAATGAAGTGAGGAGGATGCTAAGTGCGAACTTGTATAAAATCAACAAATGCTTAATAACCATGCTAGAAACCTTAGTTGGGGTGAAAGAAGTTATCCATGAATTGAGAAGAAGAAGAGATATTTTGATACATTCTCAGAAGGTAGGGTTTGAATGGATGAGTTCACCAAATGATTTAACAAATATGGAATTTGTAAAACCCTAATTACAGAGTCACGTATGATAAATAAATGCTAAGTAATTGTTGGAATATAGATGACACAAAAATAAGCTAAATAAATGTGAAACCCTAAGTGCAAGAGAGGGAAAGAATGACTTAGTTGATTAACATTATCCTTGGGACTAATCTGAACTGGAAAACTAATAAACTAGAAGGAAAAACTTTCGTAATCACGTCTGTAAATTCTAGAACTATCAGATCTACATGGACTAGGGTGCTTAGACCAGGGCGAGGACTCTCAGGTGCTAGAGACCTTTGTTAGGCACTTTTGACTACGTATGAGCTTGAAATATGGTTTTTCTTGTGTACCAAGGTGGTCACCGATAGTCGTCGTTGTTCATCTATGTGTCACCGGATGATCACCGAATTGTCATGTAGCCTGTAAAGAGATGATGACTTGCAAAACCCTCAAACTACATAAAATCCCAAAAATAAAAGATGCAATATGAGGATTTTGATTGACCCCGATGATCACTTTAATGAGTGAACTTAGGACCTAGCATTGCACTACATCTCAAACTCCATATAGTTCTTGTGCATGTGTGATATAATCATACCCTATGAAGCCCTTGTGTAAGCGCATATTAGCAATCAATAGCTAAATGTACCAATGTAAATAGATGTGTGGATGATAAAATGAACTTCCTATCCTATGCGTGTATGTATAAAATAAAGTCCCTCGTCCCTTGAATGAAAGTGGTAGGGATGCCTTTGATTTCATGGGATACCTTTGGATGTAACCTTAAGTGATGATAATAGATGCTTAGAGCTTGGTATTTTATTTTGGTCACATAGCATTGTATTTATATGATTCCCTTGTTTAAATTTCATAATTGAAAACTAAAAGGTCGAACCATAAGAAAATAATATTCCCGTAAGATAAAAGAGGCCCAAAAATAACGAGTAAGATAGAAAGAAATCAGGGTGCCCAGAGGGGACGAGGGTGCCTGGGTGCTGGCATCCTAGCTGGGTGCTAGCATCCAGAGTCATGAAAGATAAAGCAATAAAGTTTAAACTGGGCTATAAGGTGTGAAAGAATAAAGAGAAAGAAATAAAGACAAAAAAAGGCCAATGTAGTCACTAAATCACACACTTTGAATCAATATTTAGTCCCGATTTCATACTACGATTCATATGGTTCTTGAGTGAAAAGAGTAATATTTAACCCATGTCTTTGGCCATTTTTACATTTCTTATTGTCGTATTTTCAATCTTAAGCCCGCACTCGCCTAGTCCAATCTGTGGATCTTAGATATGTGCCTTCCGAGCCTTATGTGTGATCATTTCCTTCTCCTTTTTTCTTGGTTCACACTATGACACAATCTTGCATCTTCGTCGAATTTGATAAGGATTTATTCACCCCTCTTGGACATTAGGTTTTACATTTCTACTTACTTAGTTATTTGGGTCACTTTCTTTATTTCATTTGGTTGTTACTTACTCCTTTTCATAGAATTAGATTAGACTACTATATTCCATTTTAGTTTAATCATTTTGGTGAACCTGTACTCATTCTTCACACTCTTAGGGTCCTCATTCTTTGTTTATCATTCTAAAGTATAGTCATCATGAGTATCTCAATCAATGATTATTTTCTTGCACATCCTGATGTAAGGCATAGATTCCAACATCTTCTTGCTACTACTCGCATTCATGTTGATATGCATCTTGACTCAATCTATCAAAATTTTGTAGATGTATTTTCTCAACATGTCACATTTAAATCTAATCTTCCTGTTGATCTTAAAACTTTTGAAAATGATCCTCCTTGCATATCATGATTCACATTTACAATATGGGTATTAAACGTACTTTAGTTGACAATGGATCGAACTCAACTTATGTCCCATGTCATTCCTTGAGAAGATAGGTCTTTATGCTCGTGATGTTATTCCATCATCTCTTTCCTTCATGCACAGTCACATTGCTCTTCCTATTACTATAGGACCAAAAATATGAACACAATATTCATTGTCATTGAATTTACGGTCTCATATAATTGTTTGCTTGGTAGGCGATGGCTTCATGCCATGCAAGCCATTTCCTCTAAACTGTAACTCATTGTGTCAAATTCATACATGAAGGTGTTGAATATACTGTGCTTCATGACTGTGACACTTACAAATATTTTGACCGAGATCCTAATACTAATCTTCCTATTTCACACACTGATACTACTAATGAACCTCAACCAATGGATAAACTACCTTATTTTCCACCATTCGAGGGCGTTATTTGTGTCATTTATGTGGTTCCTTCCACAACACCTGTCTCCCCCATCACTGCTACGCTATGGTCATTTATCAGGGGTCTCTTTCTACATCATATGTTTTTTTATCTCTTCCACCTTCTCACTTTCCATCGTCATCACTACGACCTCTCTTCACATGCACATTTTTCATGAATAATTCATATTGGGAACTATTGGTCATTCAAACTTGCACTGTGTCTCAGATCGAAATGAACCGAGTCGCTTGAGTCAAAAATGGGACTATATCCAAGTATGGGACCTTGCACACTTGAGACAAACCTCCGGAAAGGCTAGTTCCTCTACCTATTTCTACTACTACTACTACTCCTAATGCTAAAAGGGAAACCTAAGCTAAAAATTCCAAGGGACCAGGGATAGAAGGATAACATGAAATGGAAAAATAAACTAAAGGAGGTGATAACACCATAAAAGTGGGATGAACACTATCTATTCTAAGTGAAAACGAAGGAGAAAGCATGAGGGGAAGCTAGGCACGTGTAACACAAACTAGAACACATTTACACTATCAATTTCATGAAACAAAAATAGAAAATGGAATTGTAAGGAATTTAAAGTGACATAGCAAGCATGCAATTCAAACAAAAGGCAAGAAAGAAGAATATAGACATCTCAATGTATACAATAGCCACAAAACGATGCTTTTATTACTTCTAGGTATGCACAGTCGATTACAATGTGTCTAAAGGATGATATTCACATGCAAGAGCCGATCTAGAGGTCTGCAACTCAAAATACAAAGATATGGAGTCCTTAGAAAAATGCTAGAATATCTAAAATGTCCAACCCTTTACAATGAGTTGAGATCTTACATTTATAGATGAATCGATGAGAGAAAAGAGGAGGAGGCAAAATCTGATTTGACAACTCAACCAACAACAATGAATGGCTATAAATCCACCTGTAATCTTTCAAATGCGCATCTCCAAGTCTTTTTGGAGTGTATAATAATTAAGGGATGTAAATCAAATCAAATCTAGGTGGTTGGAGTAATCAAATCCCTTATTAATGGCATGAAAGACATTTTCTAGCTTCTCATCTACCAAATCCTGCTGAAATTTAAATTTGAATGGTCCAAAGTGTGTAGCCCACATCAAAGCAACTTTCTAAAAATGTCGGGTGAGTAAGGATTTGAGTAATGGAATAAAATTTATGGATGTCGAAGATCCGCACTGCTAACAGGCATGTAAGACACATGGCACACACCAATTGGCTCAAAGATTGACCAATTGTGCATCTATTTTTTCCCGCCACATGTTACCCAAATAGTTTGTTGTAAATATTTGGTGCCTTTTTGGCACGCTTTAGTTGGTTGCATGTATCACACTCAAAGTATGAAAAATGCCACGTGGAATAGAAAGGCATAGAAGAAGGCACAAAGGCATGCACGCAGTAAGAGTGGGGTGCGGGAGGAAAACGAGAGGAAGGGCATGCGAAAAGACTACACATGCGGGACAAATGTTAGGAATACATGTAAGAGGAATGCATGATTAAGGCACAAACATTATAAGGTAATGTGCAAAAGTAAAGAAGGAGAGAGAAGAATGCTTGGGACTTGGCCAATTTTGGGAAGCGGTTCCAAGGTGTACGAAGGAAGCAATCTTGTTGGGAAGAAATTGAATGCGCAGAGGGTGCACATGGGGAAGGATGAAACAAAGAGGAAAAGGAAAAGAAGAGGTGAAGGAATAGAAGAGTGTACTGGGGCACATGAGGAATCTGTAACCAAGGGAATGTGCTAAAGGAACAAATGAGGTGCACGTAAGTTCAATGTAGATTTGTAGAGCCAGAATAGAATGTAAGTTGTCCAAATAACCATGGGAGTTATTTGGATAATAGGAACACAATCCATTTAATCCTACTTGTGAAGACAATGCATGTTCATATGATGGCTTGGCCAGACTTGGATTCAATTTTGAAGATATTTATCCTCCAACACATAATCCTCATCTATATTATAGATTCATCATTATTATGTGTAGCATATGTTCTAAATGTATTCCATCTCACAGTTTACCTCCCGCGTATACCTCCTTCTACTCCACTCATATTAGGATAGTCTTGGCTTACATATATAGGAGGCACATTAGACCACGATCATATGGATATATCATTTCCCATGCCTTTTGGCCATGTGTTCATTTGTAACAGTTATTTTCTTGGCTATACACAGAATCTCACTCGCTAGTATGCGCATGGGTGTCCCTTACCACCCTTCACTAATGAGGAATATGCTATGGGCATGTATCATTTACACCTTAATGGATCTTTTCATGACCAACCCGACACGATAGCTTATCGGGTTTCGATGCATAACCCTATGGCTTTGACCCTAAAACCGATGATCTCTTAGATGACATTACATGATGGATTATTTACCTTCCACACTTGGGGCATAACATCCACACATTCCCCCACCATCTTAGAATCACCACATGTTTCACACTCTTATTTATCAACCTCCTAGCATATGCATTGTCATCTACACTTGACGTGTAGACACTAAAATTTGGTATTGCTACCCTTATCATACGCATTCACTTATATTATCATGATTTCCTATCTAGCCCCATTTTTATTCATATTATTATTAATATATGCATCTTTCTTATCCATTATCCTATCTATTCTAATTATTTATTAATCTTCATCAATTATCCCCTAATATTCACCTCATTATCTAGTTAATCTTAATTATTCCTAATTTCCATTCTCTAGTTTGTTTATCATCCCCAAACCCCCTAGTTCCTAATCCCTAAGATTTTTCTAGCTTTTATTTAATCCATTTTTATCTCCCACCTACCCATATCACTTCCTAGAAACCCTAACCCGCCTAAATTATTTAAAACACTTATCCCAATCCATAAAATCCCCATCTCTCAAGTAAATCATCCTTTCACCGCCTAAATGGATAGTTCCCCATAGTTGGCGGTGACCCACCTAGGTCGTTGTTGACCCTATAAGGCTGCATTTACCTCTCCTCCCAAAGAGATGCATGTTGGTCGTCAAATAGGACTTTACGAAGAGCAACAGTCAGGGGACAAGAAGTCCCTCCTCTTTAATGGGAGAGGTTCCCTTATTCAGAAACGAACCTATTTACAAATATACAAAACATGATTTTCTTGTGGAACTTGGATATTACGAAAGTGTTTTCTATAAGGATCATCAATTACAAAAGGACTGAGGAATGAGAATACGAGAATGAGCAGAAAGGCAACACTCAGAATTATAGATGACAGAGTAATTCTTTATGTATGCGAAGTTACAGTGAATTGAAACAAGATCATTTGTATCATACTTAGTAAGATGAAATTTGAAAGACACAAAGTTCTATAAATAACATCTGCAAGAATACAAAGCTTCTTATCATAACACAGACAAATGATCTTAACAAGATTAAATGAAAAGCTTAGGGATAAAAGAGATCAGATAGACGAAGAATGAAAAGCCCTTCTGTATTGATTTCTTTATGATTTATTTACACTTTCAGAAAATAAGCCAAGTTCTTCCTCCTTTAAAATGGCGAGGAGAGGCCATTATATAGCTTACAAATCAGTTACTCTCGGTAACTACTTCTTTTAACTAAAGATTAGTTAAGGATTTCCAATCGCAATACCTCAACTTATTACAATAAATCCGAGAGAAAGAATTGGAAGAGAAGAGAAGAATAAGGAGAAGAAGACAGGTGGTTATGACTGGGAGGGACCCACTGACTTCAAAATCCGCTACCGAATCCCTTCAATGCCTTGGTTATGTCTCTCGCCATGGGGAACGCGACGTGTTGGTGTAGACCGGGTCCAAAATCGAGGCACTTTTCCATTTCCTTATCAAACTCGACATGAGTATGATAGTCTTTATTTGCTTCTTCAATGGCAGTTCAAGAGAGCAGATCTCCTTCATTTTCTCTTTGGAAATGGAGCTTTCCTTGAATAGATTATCATTGACAAAAGCTCTGAATTGAGCTTTGATTTCTTGCAAGGAAAAAGGCACACCAGAAGTTTCATCCTAAAGATGACAATGTATATCTTTGAAAACAGATACAACCAGTGTCTTGAAAGCCTCACCCTTCTGCCAGCTATTCTTGATTCTCCCAAAGCCTCCTCCAAGACTTTAATCTTCCACTCCACACTGTAAACCCAAGACTTTGATAGATTATCCTTTGCATCATCAAAACCTTATTGGCTAATAAAATGTTCTCATCTGTCTGTCCCATGAGGCAGAGGTCTACTATGCAACTGCTCCAAAGTTTGAGCTCTTTATCTATGATCCCGATAGTGGAGGAGAGCTTCTGTTGCAAGTTGTTCACCTTTCCGTGGAGTTTGAAAGCTTCATCGATGAAGTTCAATCCTGCAACAAGCATATCTTCCACCATGGCCTCCATAGCTCTACCATAGACGGAATACTTGTGCATGTCTTTGATACTCTGTACTTCATCTTGGCTCAAAATTACAGGTGGCGGAAGGGTAGTCAATGGGGTAGGGTCCAAAACTTTGTCCTTAGACAAAAGAGATTTGATAAAACCTGTGAGAATTTGGGCTTGTTCCTCCAACTATTCAATAGTTTGCTGCCCTTTTTCTACCCTCCCAATGACTCTTGTGACCGTTTCCTGGAGGTTGTGGATCTCACCTTCAGGGGTAGACTCTCCCATAGGAATCCTTGAGAATTCTAGGTCAGATGCCTGTAAGTCCTACTCTGATTTATCTACTGTAGGCTTAGCAATCTCCAGGAATTGCTGACCCTGAGCATCAGACACTATCCTGGAGGTGATTCTAGCTTTTTTGGCACGAGAAGGAGGAGTAGTGCCTAACAAGGCTGCCACAGCATCAAAATTTGGCCCTGAGCTCCGAGAGGAAGATTTCCTCTTCCTACTGTCGACAAAAGGTTGCACCCATGCAAAAGAGGAGGAGGAAGCAGCAGGTGGGGCAAGAGGACCAAGAGACAGAGAACTCATAGCACCCAAGGTCTGCACCGCTGTTGTCTCGAGTTGAGACATGAGTGGGGTGCTTGAGACAACTGGTGTAGAAGAGACAACTGGTGCAGAGGAGTCAATAGCACTTGGAAGTTCGGTGCTCTGGACTTCCTTGTCTTTATCCGTTGGAGCTTCAGGAGCGCTTGAAGGAGCTGGCACTTCACTCTCTTCACTTTCACTGAGAACAATAATGTTCTCTGATCCCAAAGGTAATTCTACCTGCTTTCTCTGAGGATCTTCTTCCACAGGCTCCTTCTTAACCTCTTTGAATTTCTTCTGGTATACTTGGGTGGATGAAGAAGGAGTAGAAACTGCAGGTCCTTGTGTTGATGAGGCAGGAGGGGTTTGCACAGGTGTGTCTGATCTTGGAGTCGATGCTTCCCTCCTTGGTGTTGAAACATCCTTAGAGGAGGATTCTCCTGAGTGCCTCCTAAGCTCTTGAACTTTCTTATCAAACCAGATCTTAGTCCGACTAAGATCGGAGCCAAGATCTCAACCAGATCATCTTTCTCTTTTTAAACCAATCCAAGTCCTCCAAGGAAGTGTGCTTAACCACATTTTCATACTCATATGAGTATAGATTAGAGTTGTCATCCTTGAGTCCTTCAGGAACTTGGTACAAGCTGAGTTCTTGGATCAATTGTAGAGAGAACCTACCATAATGCCTCCTTCTAGCCTCAAATCATACCTGCAGACAGTCAACCCAATAGTCTTCTGTATCTACCCTATGATGATATGTTATCTTAATGTTCTACTCAATGAACTTCTTCAAGTCGAAGCAAGTTCTTGGCTTGAAGAAATGGACAGTGATGGGAGCCAGGGCTCTTTCTATATTCTGTGCGTCCAGGGCTATTTTACAAGTGTAGTTTCCCAAAGAGATGGGAAAGTGCAAACCAGTAATCTTCTTGTCTCTGTAGGTTCTGTGTAATTTGTCTAATTGCCTGCATACTTCTATCAAAGCCATCTTATCACTGCAGAACATAGGAAGCCTCAGAGGGGTGCTCTCATAGCCAACAAGCCTGATATAGGAGAATTTTCTGAACTGGATAAAATAGGCACCGTAGTGTGATATCAGGCTCATGGCTTCGTCAGAAAATCTTCTAGCAGTGTCACCCTCAAGAAGTCTGACCATGTACATGGTGAAAGCATCATTCACCCTTCGGAAGTTGCGATTGCTGGTCTCTAGGGTGAACTGCGGGCAGTAGGCATATACAGGATCATCCTTGTGGGCATCAATGTAAGAAAAACCAAACCATTGCCTTGATGCTGCCAGAGTGTACATCAGGTATGAAGTCATGTAGAATTTCTTCGTTTGTTGCACATTGGACAGCTGCTCCGCTAGGTTCATGCTGATGATTTCTACCCAGTTGATATTTTGAGTTCCTTCGCACACCATGTTGATGAGCGGGCACATCCAGAAATGGAACTCGTTAGTAGAGGGTAAGCCCATAACCCGAGCCAGTAGGATTATGAAATCTGACAATTCTTCATTGAAATCTGCTCGGAAAAGGGTCTTGGATAGGCGAGATGCTCCCTTCTTAGGGTTTTTAAGCCAAGACTTCACCACCCGCACCTTGTAGTTGTCACTGTCTTGACTGAACAGGGCCTGTGCTTGATTTTGAGAAACAACTATGGCATTATCCATTTCTGGAATGCAAAGGCAAGGCAATGGCAACAACGTATAGTTTGGTGATGAGTTCCCCGTGTATGTTGGTCAATTCACTTGAATCAGGGTTGAAATGAGCTCCGCATGAAAGCACTGTATCTGCACATTGCACCGAGATTGGGAAACCTCCAGCGAAAGCTAGACCACTGTCATGAATCATCTGTGCCATTGGTGTAGGGTTTGCATCTGTCATCCTCGACCAAAAATCACTAAAGTCAAGATGGCAAACTTCACTGTCCCCGATATCGGGAACGGCAGACTCTAGTGGTGAGATTTGTTCTGTCCCTGAAATTTGATCTTCATGTTGATAGTAATTCGGAGGGCAGAGCTGCAAGCTAGACTCGGGAAGGAATTACAGAGGGAAATGGATACGTGTGCAGAAATTTAGATTGCAAGGGTTCGAGTAATAGATAGCATGAAAGCAGTGTGCAAAACGCATAGGGTTCCTGCTCATTATATAGCCGTTTAGGAGAGAGAAAGGCAATGAATGCGCATTTAATACATACCTACCAATTTGAATAAGCAAGATATTTGGGTAGAGCGGGAAAAATTAGCATGAATGGCACTTGGTTCATTTGGGACACGAGGGACGCGAAAGCGTGAAGTACGCGATTCGAGCAAACTTGGGAAAAGATGCACAAATGTTATTGGGACATGCGGGACAAAAGTGCGCTAAGTACGTGACTCGACCGGATCGGATGAAAAGGTGACAATGGGTCCGGGCAAACTTGGGACATTTGGGACGTGAAAGCACGAGGTATGCAGTTCAGGTGAACTGGCCGAAAATGGAACAACTTGTCCAGGTGAAGTTGGGACATTTGGGAGAAAAAGTTCCGATGGGCCCAAAAAAGACAAACTTCGGGGAAACCGGCCGATCGGGGAACAGAGGGCCCAATTGAACTTGGGACACGCGGGACAAAAATGTCCGACAGGCCCGAAAAACACACAAAATGACCCAAAACGCAAATTTTCCCAATTTCTCGACTTTTAACATTATCAAGACAATGAGAGAAGACACTTAAACTCAAAATTTTAAAATTTCACTTTCTTAAGAGCAGGGAATTTTGAGTGGACAACAATGCATAATCAAAATTCTCTTATGTTTTTACAATCCTATCTTTGACTTAGAGATTTCTTGACACTGTTATAGTCTTCTTGGAGCCCCTTGGAGTTTATTTACATCATTTGTGGAGACTTTGGGAGTTTATCTTGATTTTAAATTGATTTATGCTATGATTATTTATCATCATCAATATTTTCTAGCACTAACGTTTTTCAGTCCAACCGCCATCAAAGCTTCAGATCCATATTTTTCTTTCAATCATTTTGCTTGCAAGTCGTCCATCTAACCCTTTCACCTCGACATTGTTTAGCACTACCTAAGTCATCGTCACTTTTGTTAGGTAGATGTCAACCAAAGCCCTATTTTGTCACCTATTTTACCCTTCAAGTCCTTATCGGTGTTCCTCCCTATTTTGTTATTGTTTCCAGTTCTCGATCTGTCACTTTGCTTCTCTGTTAGTCCAAATTTGTTTTGCATGTCTCCAGTCATGCAACCAATTGAGCCAAGTCACATCGACCCGAAGCACTATTTTCATCTAATCCTTCTAAATATCTATTTTCTTACATCCTTCTTGTTTCCCTATCTCGAGACCTTTTTCAGGTGTCTCTTAGTGTTTTCAGACCTCTTTTATCATCTAATCTGCACTCAAATCCTTCAAGATCTACAATTTTAGCTTGATGTCCAAATCCATCCAATCAGTCATCGTTGATGTGTCCTCTGCAACATGGGTCACCATCGACCTAACTGTAAATTTACTCTATGATTGATTTCAAATCTATAATTTTAATCCATTTCTACAATTTCCAAATTTTATTTACCTTCGCTTTCTACGTGTTATTCAAATCCTTCATTATTGATTTTATCATCTTATATCAAACAAAGGGTTTGACATCTACATAAGGAAGTTAAAGCTTCTTGAACCGAATTTGCCACGTAACCCCCTAATCTACCATCTAATTCATTTTCCTCTTAGTTATCTTTGTTTTTAGGTTCATCAGATTTGCAGTGAGGAAATCTACTTTGCGCCTATCCTTTCATCATTATCTTCTTCCAAGGTACCTTAAACCCTTATCTTTAAAGTTTCTTTATTTTCTTTAGTATCTATTTCACTAATCTATACAAGAAAGAGAAAATTCGGTCAATATTCTGGAACGTGCGGTGGGACAACCCTTTAAGGTGAGTCTCTTGCACATCATTTCATTTCATTTTTCCATATTTCTTTTATCTTACACTAACATTATAGGTGGAGGCTTTTATTTTTCTTGTTAGTGTTGGGCTTTTGGATTTCACTCTTTGCTTGTTTTGTCTTAGAGATCAAATGAAAAGGAAAAGTACTCTCAAGGTATTTTCCTTTTCTTCTTATTTTCTCCTTTTGCATCACATTTTCCCTTCCTTGTGTGTTTTTTCTCATCAAAATTTCACATTTGGTTTTGGGTTTAAAAATAACCTCTTGCATCCTTACTTGTAAATCTAGTATAAGTAGGGGTTTGATTGGTTTCATTTCACATTATATCACACACAACCAAACTCACACATCAAGACATTCCCTACCAGGTGGAACTGATTGGGATTTCATCACCCAACAAGAAAGCCTCTCGTGGTGTTTTGGCCACGTTATAAATCCTATATAGACTTGATCCTCACGTACCTTCGGGTATATCAAGGACTCCACAACCATAACTACTCAAAACTAGCCTTAGGTTTCCATTTTTATGTACCTTCATTATCCATTTCCCCTTTTCTTTTTCACATTCTTTAATTAATCAAGATAAATAAAACATTGTATGTTTGACTTGTTTGTCTTAATTAGTGAAACAATCATTTTCTTGTTTTGTTTCATGCCTGTTATCACATGCTCTTTAGCTAGGAAAATGGAACAAAATATTGCATCGAACAATCTCGTCATGTCATCCCAATCAAGTATCCACTGTATCTATTGGCTCATCCATGTCGATGGTTGCCTCTTCTATGGTTACCCAACCTTTGATCATCAATGTGCCTCATCAAGGACCTTTTGTCCAAACTACCACCCATGATGAGACCAATCCTTTCTTATATCATCATTGCATCCCATCTAGGTTGACCACTCCTCCATCTATTGTGTCGGTTGAAGCTTTTGGGCCTCCTATTATCCCTCATGGTAGTGTGGAGTTCCAAGAGCTTCTCGATGTTAATCCCATATCCCTCCATGATTACCTTCTTAGGAAGTCAACCCAACTTCCTATTGATGGGCCACCTCTCTAACAAATCTATAGTTATCATTCCAATCCCAAAACAACCCAAGTTCTCTCTTCACAACTTGTGGTGTTTTTCCCTCGAGCCATGAATGAGCTCGCTATGGCCCAATATGAGCTTGATCCATCTTCTTCTACTAATCCTCCACCTCATCAAACCACTCAAGTAGTCACACCCATTCCTCCAATCTACCTCTAATCAACACAACTATCACCACTTCCATCCCTATCACCTCTTTAGCCACTATCATCATCGGTGTCCCCATCTAATCCCTTCCCATCATATCCAGACAACATAATCATTCTTTACCCTTTACATAAAAAATGCATGCAAATGTCATCACTTCCCAAGCTCCTCCTACGAGTTCTTTTCATTACATAGTGTTTAATCCACCCCTCAACCATATCAACCTATCATTACCCATATCTTGACTCATCATATGCCTCAACAACCAACCCAATCTCAACAATCACATTACATCCCCATTTATCAACATCAACTATTGCAACAACCTATCCAATCTGAAGACATTACCTATGTTCACCCACATCAAGAAATTCCTCAACCATCCACTCATCCATAAGCTTATCAACCACCTTATCAAATCACTTCCCACTCACACAATCACAATCTCATTTAACCACTTCAAATGACCCCATGCATGCCTTGATGAATAGGTTGGCTAGCCTTGAGGCCGTTCGTTACTTGGGACCCAAGGTCACATTATCTTATGAAAAATTTAGAATGAAACCATTCATCCATCAAGTACCAATCAAACCTTATCCTCCTCATTGGGAACTTCTAAAATTCACCAAGTTTAACAATAAGGAAGATCCCCAACAATACCTTCATGCATTTAGGCATGCACTTTTTCTTATTACCCAGGACCAATACCTCATGTTTCACACTTTCCCTATGTCCTTGGCTAGTCCCACATTGGATTGGTACAATGGCATCCCCCAACACTCATTTTTCTCTTTTACCCAACTTGCACAACTCTTCTTAGAACATTTTTCAATCAACATTATGCGCAAGATCACCATTACAAACCTATATGCCATTCGAAAATTCAATGATGATTCTATCACAAACTTTGTCACACGATGGCATGGAATCATAAATCAATTATCATTTACCCTTCCATAAGATAGAGCTTATTGAATTATTCTCATGCTCTTGTGTGAAGCATATCTCATCCACCTTACAAATCTAATCATTTCAAACATTTGAATAAGCCTTCACTATGGCTCATAAACTTGAGACTCATGCCCTTGAGCAAGGCCAACTTAAAATTAAATCAAACAATCCAAAAACCAAGTTTGCTAAGTCATCTACACACAAGAATAAATCCAAGAGTGCAATCAATGGCGTGGTTGTTAAATATTCTTCCACCCCCACCTCTGGCACATGGCATCAACAAAGAGCTCCTAGACCAACACCTAACTACACTCCTCTTGGAGAGACATATAGTTAAATATTTGATAAGTTGTTGTCATTCCATCTCATCACGCTTACCCCCATTTGACCATTCGATGAATCAAGTCCCAAACCCGCATAGTATTGTGAGGACCACTATTGTAAATATCACCAAGTTCATGGGAATGATATAGAAAGGTGTTGAACCTTCAAGGATATTTTCCAAAAACTCATGACCAAGGTGATCTTCAAGTGGATAACCCTAATGCACCTCCAAATCAACCACTTGATGTTTTTAAACAAAAATTTCCTAATCATGCACCAAAAAATCAAACCACTCCTCCTACATCTCAACCACCCAATTCTCATACCATTAGCACCATCAACACTACCAACATTATTGATCAAGATCTTACCCCATCAACAACTCCACCTACTTCACCAACTATTACACCCACTTCCTCTTTAGACATTGTCCCTATATCTACAATTCCACCAATACTTATCACCATATCTACACCAATCATGTCCACATCTTCATTGATGTCTACTATTAATTCTACTTCTTTACTTATTACATCCACTTCATCATATTTGATTGTACTCTACTACTTCACCCACATCTATTCCACCCTTACCTATTATACCTTCCTTAGAATCAATCCCAATTCCTCTTTCTTTACTTTTAGCCTCACCAACCGCATCAACTATTGTGACCACATCTACACCATCTTCTCCTCCCACATCATTCTCATCATTTGAAGATTTTTTAAAATCACTCCAACTCACAATAACTTCAAATGATGTCCCTATTTCATCCACAAAATTAGACATCCCCACATCAAGCCAATCTTCACCTTCCTTAGATCTCATCAAACACAAATTAATTCCTCCACTAATACCAACCACACAACCTTCGGACCCTCTAGTTGAGATTATTTTCATTCCTCCCAAGGGTACTTCTTCACAAGAAAAATCTAAGACCCTTGGCATGTTTCCTCAAAGGTCTCTTTCACATCCCCATAAAAATATAGACATTCCTCCACCTAAGATCAAACAATCCAATGTCACATCATCTATCTTAGGACCACATCCATCTCTCCTAGGACCAGCCCCTTCATCCAAAACATCACAATCAATCAATCAACCCAAACCAAAATCATCCAACACTTCTTCTTCTAGAACACCAACCATCACTAAACTTGAATCCAAGACATCAAAACCTCAAAACACTAGGACTCAACCTTCAACATCCAAGTCATCTCACACATCCACATCTCAAACATCCACTTCTTCTAAATCCAAAACTTCTCACAAAGATAAGGTATCTCTTAACAATTCGGTTAAATAATATACAACGGTCCTTCAACACTTACTTCAAATTTCTAGCATCACACATCTTCCTATCAAAGCCTTCTATCCACATGGTAAGAATCAATCATGTTTTGACTCTAAAGTCATTTTCACTTATCACCGCACCCCTAGACATGACACGAGAACATTGCAAAGTGCTCCAAACCATTGTCCACAATATTATCAAGGAAGATGACCTTCTTCTTGAAGATAATCAATCCTCTCCTTCCACCTCCTCTTCTATGACCATTCCAACATCCACATCATCAACTTCATCAAATAAAATGCATAAGTCCCTTCATTCATCATGGAATTTTGTGGCCATCCAACCACCAAGTGACGATTCTTCCAGGATGTCCACCCCTTATTCATCAATGTTGTTCAGATATCCACTCAATCTGGCCCACATGATTCTAAACCAACAACCCAACAAAAATCTAAGACTATTTTTTCCATGCCTTCATCAAAACCCAAGGTTTTCATCACCGCTCCTTCTAATGAACCCACTTAATCTCCATCATCGTCATTGAAACCTAAAGTCTCTATCTTAGCTACTCCTTGGACAATTAAACAAAGCATTATCAAACAACTTCATCAGAACCCGGTCAAGATGTCACTTTACGAGATTATCCAAAGCTCACCAGACCATAGACATGATCTCATTGAAGCCTTGAAATGTATCCCAACATCTAGTGATGAGACTTAACCTTTTCATCTCTCGTAGGGGCACTTGCGGCTTCTGCTTCCATCTCATTTGATAATGATGAGATTCTGAATATCACACTAGAAGAGCACGATCTTCCCCTTTTCATCACAAGTTAGAATAAATGATACTTTCATTTGATGATCCATGATCAATAATGGGGTAAGTATCAACATCATCCCATCACATACCTTCGATCAGCTCAAGATACCTAAATCCACTATCACCAAAACACATTCGGTCCTCCATGCATTTAATGATGTTATCATTCTCGCCTTAGGAATGGTTGTCCTTCCTATCCGTGTTGGTGAATCTTCTCCATGAAGTCTTCTGTATCATAGAGGTGGAGTTTTAATACAATTTTCTTCTTAAATAACCTTAGATTTATGTCATGCATTGTGTCCCCTCCACACTTCATCATTGCATCAACTATGAGCATGAGGAAAATATTTTGATGCTTCACGGTGATGCTCCTCCCTTCCAAGCATACAACATGATATATCGACGAACGATGTTCTCTTTCCTAATAACAACCCATCTCAAGCATCCACTAACTCATCCATCCCTTCATCTTAGCTTCCCAAAAATGATTCCCTAGATGAATTCATGGATAAACCTACACTAGGGGAGTATCATCTTCTCACGATCAACACACTCCCTACACATCATCATCTCATTAAACTTGTGACAAGGCTCCGTTGTATCAGATCAACCCAACATTGGGGACATTGTTCCTTTCATCCCACCTCATCTTCACACCTATCTCATCTATGGTGGTTTCGATTCCACTTCTCTTCACATCATTGAAATTCCTCACACTAGACCTTATACGGATAGTTATGGATTACTCGACAAACCATCCTTTTCCCACACCTATCTTCACCGTTGTGCATAGAAGGGATTTGGCATGGGACATTATGAGCATGGAATGCATGACCTTATCATTAAACAATGCTGCAAACCTCGTGAAAATTTTAGATTAGGATATTAGGAGTAATCCTTTGATCCTCTCCCATCATCGACAATGATTACAGACATGTCTTCTCTACATTCTTCATCCCACAAGGCCTTAGATACAAATGACACTGTGTCTATCGCTTCTTCTATTTTTTTAGTCTCCACCATCACCTTGGGATTGATCACTTATTAGTGTGACAATCATTCTAAGTCCCTTCCTCTTTGTCATCTGGAGATGATAGAAGAGGACTCTTCTACCATCGACATTCTTCATTGCACTGATGATGACACCATCCTTTGCTACATGGGGGAAGAATATTCTTATCTTTATAATACCTTTCCATCTAACACATCCACTCTTCTCAATGAAGCTACCATCGACATCAATATTGGGACTCCTCGAGAGATTTGCATCCTCAAAGTAGGTCACTCCACACTTTGTCTAGTCCTTCAATGTGTTTCTACATCACTCTACATGGATTATCAAGTACGCATCTCTATCTACTTTATGTTACATAACTTTCTACGGTCACCAACATAAAGTGGGGAAAATGTAGTCACTAAATCATGCACTTTGAGTCAATATTTAGTCCCGATATCATACTATTATTCATATGGTTCTTGAGTGAAAAGAGTAATAATTAACCCATGTCTTTGGCCATTTTTACATTTCTTATCATCGTATTTTTGATCTTACACCTACACTCAAGCGATCCCAGTCATGGAGCTCAAATCTGTGCTTTCTAAGGCTTCTGTGTGGTTGTTTCCTCCTCTTGTTTCCCTGAGTTCACACTTTGTGACACGATCCACATCTTAATTGAATCAGCTAAGGATTTCTTTTCCCCTCTTGCACATGAGGGTTTTACATTTCTATTTACTTAGTTGCTTGGGTCACTTTCTTTATTTCATTTAGTGTTTACTTACTGCTTTGCATAGCATTAGATTATAATTCTATATTCCATTTTAGTTTAATCATCCAAAGACAATAGTCAATTACTATTTTTCTCACTTAAGAATCATATGAATGCAAATATGTGATTTAGGACCTAGAAATGTACCCAAGTGTTTGATTTTGTGTCTGATTTCATATCACAAAGTGGGTCATGAAGTGAGCATGTTTTTAATGTTTTTATATCTTTTCTCTATGGATTTCATGTAATAAGTACATAAAAAATACATGGCATCTTAGGTTTTCAATGTATATTGAATTATTTTAGTACATTTATTATTTAATTCTTTATTCACCATGGAATTAAATGATACGGTGTAGTAAATATAAAAAAACAAAGTTTCTTCATGCATGCATGTTGAACTATCGTGCATACGAGAATGTGTGGTGTCTTAGAATTTCACTATTTATTGATTTATTTCCATGCATGCTATTATTTTTAATATATATTGAGTTGTTTAAGAGCATGTAATGAAATTACAATTTTCTTATTAAACATATAGTTATATGATTGAATATACACTTATATTATCGAATACAATTTTAATTTCAATTACCATAACTAAAGACAATGAAAAACAATTGTAAATGGAAGATATACAAACTATTGCAATCTTCCATGTAGCTTTCTGTGTAACCTCAAGTAAGGTTATGTGAAGCTTTAGAGCTTATGTAACCTTGTAGAAGATTGATTGTGGGTGCTCTTGAATGGTATTTAAAGTGGGGATGCAATTTCGATGAACACAACATTGGGAGCTTCCAATATGTAGATATTGGAGCAACATTGACAAAGTAATTGTGTTGTAAATCCAAGAGGATTTTAATAGAGTGATTGTATAGAAATCCAAGAGGATTTGAGATAACATAAGCCTATATTTTATAAGGTTAAATTTGGTTGGAAGTTGGTTACAAACAGATGAATGCACATGTTGTTTTTAGCACTTGAGGAAGTCGCATCAATTCTAGGAGGTTAAATTCCATTTAGGGGCAGTAAATGAATTTAGTTGGCGTGGTTGCATTTGGAAAGGTGGTTATACATGCAATTGAATTACCCCCACCTTTCTAGGATTCTAGAACCTGAGTTGATTGGAATGGTGAAGTGGAGTCCATGTGGAGTTGATTGGGATGAGGAAGTGGAGTCCAAGTGGCGCTTGTCTAGATTTGCACAACAATTAATTAATGATAATTAACTAACTAAAGGGTACTAAGGAATAATTTAATTAATCCAAAGGGTGTAATGTGTATGATTAATCAATTTAATTAATCAATCATGAAAGGGATGAATAACAGGATGCACTAGGACAATATTGGGAATAGGTGAGTGATTTTGGGGTGTCTACATTTTCCCCTCTTTAAAGTGTTATTGTGAAGTAATAGTGCTTTAAAGATAGTAGACACATGTAGAGTAGAGAGTAGAAAGCAATAAAGCATTAGGATGCCCAACAACCACTTAATAGAAAGAAAGCAAGGGATTTGAACAAGGAGGGGAAGGACTATGCTCATAATATGAACATCATTTGGAGAACAATTTTAGAGAAACCTTAGTTTTTGTTTCATAATAGATTTGTCACCATGATTATAAAATTATCAAGATGGGTAACCCAAATGTGCATAATCAAATACACACATCAAAGAAAATATTAAAAAAGGAAAACATAACTAATATACAAAGTAGGTGCAAACATCAAGGTGATAAAGGAACCATGATGTAATCACACTACTTGCAATTAGTCCAAAAATTAAACATCAACAATGCAACACAAATTCAAAAAATAAAACAATCAGTTATGCCCCTAATGCATGCCACAATGATGATTAAGTAGATGAAAATGCTTCCAAAGTGGGAATAGGATAAAACTGGAAGAGTGGAGTAAATTTAATCCTTATGACACTCTTGTTAGATCTATTATACAAACGATCAAAATTTAAATCATCCTGCATTTAATTTATATCATGAAGGAAAAACAATTTTGTGACTTGCCCCAAGCAGAGTTAGCCTATCATGCAAAGGGAAGAAATTGATAATTGTAAGATTGGAACAATCACTAGGGTAGTAGATAAGAGTATGAATTTATTAATATTGTGTTGAGATGTTGAAAGATTCACTTCAAGGGTTTTCCAATTATAGGATTTCTATGATAAGTGAATGTTTGTTTGAAAATTTTGTAATTTTTTATTTTTTTGATTTTTGTGAGTTTTTGAAAAATGTGAAGTACAAATGCAAAGAAATGTAAACAAACTGAGATACATAACAAAATTAAAACATTCGATGGCTTATTTAATAAACCAGAGGAAAACAAAACATGTGTAAGTGACAAGAAAACATGAAACAAACATTATAAACAAACCCAATATGAACAGAAGGAACCACACCAAAGTTATATGTGAATTAAGATGTGAATACATTTCATACAATTGGTCTAAAGTAAAGGTAAACAAAGTATAAAAAAATAAAAATTGAAAGAAGTGAAAACATCATCACAATGTTGACAAACCGCAACACTACAACACAATGTGCAATAACAATGTCTATCGACGCTCCAAATGTGTTCCATATTGAAGAACTATACATATTTGAATGCCCTCAAGTGATAGCTTATAAAGTGAGAGGATTGAGTGATACTTAAATACTCCAAAAGATACTCTTATCGGATCCCATTGAAGTTTGATCTGTATTGGATTAAAATGTAAAATCCAAGTGTGCCCCAAGAAATTTTATATTGCAAAAGGGGAAATGATTTCCTCGAGCATAGGTATGTGCAACGGGAAAGAAAAATGATTATCAAACTATGATCTGGAACAATCATGAGGAGCATCATCAAAAGGTGAAATTGTTGAGCTATGTTATCTAGTTGTTGAGAAGTTGATCAAACATTATTTAAATGTTCTAATTGTGACAGATTGTATATTGGGTGCTTAACCGCTTAGAAGAAAGTGTAGATAATTAGAAGCATTCCATTCCATTCCATTAGTAGAAATTTAGATGATAAAATTATAGTGTGTTTCACTCTACTCGTGACTCCATGTAACTAGGAAGATGTGAGGGCTCACACCGAGATCTAAGAAGGATGTGAAAATGAGGTGAATAGTGATATAAAAGTGAAGATAATGGATGCAATCACACATGGTGTAACAATGATCCATATGAGAAATATGTAACTCATATCTAGTTAGGATTATCTAACTGATTCTAAAATTATTCTACTTTATAGGTTTTTACAAGACTTGGATCCATTGATGGCCTATTGATTGACAATATCCGATAGAAGGATTTATTATCTCTCTTTAGCATAAGAAAATTCTTAGGATATTTTTTATTAAAACGTTTGATTTAGATTTCATAAAGGCTTTATTAATTAATTGTTGATTTATTTTTATGAAGGACCCCTACATGTTGCCCCATGTCACCAGAAGAGACAAGAGCTCAACACCGAAGATAAAATGTAGGTAAGTAAGGGCTTTCTCTGTTCCCAGTCTCATACTACTAGTGAGAAGTATGGGCTTATCACCAAAGACTGTGAAGGAAGAAAGGTGTATTGATTTGATTTAATTAGCCTTGTATGTTGATATTGTGCTTGTTGGGAAGGATCATTATGCCCCCAAGTCTTAGCCTCATGCGACTAGTAGGATGCAAGGGTTCAACATCATAGATTGAGATGGGTGGTCAAAAAGGATAAGGTAAATAAGTTTGAGTTTTCTACTAGAGAGAGCTTATTTGAAAGGGATATTTTCAATTAGTAAGCTTCGAGACAAAACCATGGGTGAAAAGATCTGAAATGATAGAAACCATAACATTAATGAGACACAAAATGCTCAAGTGGAACATGATTAACTCCGTGTGTCATAATAGGTGAAGAAAGATAATATATGATAATGATATGACAAAAATATTTTGCAATAAATGGAATGTTTAACATTATTTATACACACTTTTCCATTTCTAATTTACAAACAATGCTTGAATTGATACTGAGTTTTATTTTCTTTTTATACTGTTTAAGTTTTCTAAACATTTTAGGATGAGGATTTGAGATGGAATCATTAAGAAAGATGTCCATGTTTATTAAATTTGAATGGTCTTGAACGGCGAGACTTGGGAAAATGAAATCTAATTCAAGAGGAGGAATCTGCAGATTCAATAAGTCCTGAAATACCAGACTTGGGCGGAAAGATTCCAAGTCAAAGGAGGAAATTTAGAGATTTGATAAGTCTTGCAATACGAGACTTGGGGCGGACAGGATCCAAGGAAAAGGAGTGAATCAAAAGATTCGATAGGTCCTCAAGTACGAGACTTGGGTAAACAAAATCCAAGTCAATGGATGTGTGATTAGATAAGTCTTCGATGAGATTAAAATACCTATGTGATGTTAGAAGAGGATTGTCGATGCAAGGAATATGTTGAGATACATATTCATTCGTGAGTGGAAGAATACAAAGAGATAAGGATTGATCTATAGATGTATATCTAGGGTTCCTTAGATATCGCAGAGAGGAAATAATAAATGTTTCTCCTTCTAGGTTGAGAATTAGTTGATTGGATAAAAAAATTGAAATTAAAGCTTGAAAATGTTGTATAAGGATATTCCTAGGTATACACACCTCGAAGAATGTACTCATGTAGATTTCATGACATGTTGGAATCATCATTAATGAGATGCTAGAAATATTGATCATTTGAGGTATAATGGATGCAAAAGGTATCATTGTTGCAAGTTTGCAAGCTTATTATGGTAGTGTTTCGACAAAAACACTAGAAATGTTAGGCTTAGAATCCAGATTGGAAATATTAGAATCAAGATCATAGGTGCTTGATAATGAACCCTCTTCTTTATTGCCAAGGGTTGGAAGATATTCCTTGAGTAAGGTCAAGCTCTCATTAGGTGTTAGAATATTTTTATCCAAAATAGGTTCAATGTCTATTTGGGTGAACAAAAGAATATCCAGAAAATAAATAGATTAGTTTGAAGGAGAGATACTTGACCTTCATCATGATTACATTGAATTTTAGTATGAATAGCAAGAGGGTATAACAGCTTAATTCTTCATTAAAAGTATAAATTGATGTGTTTTTTATCATGAGAGCTTTGTCATTAAGCTCTATGGAAATGGTTCTATTTTCAATTAATTATTGAACATAATGACGAAGAGGTGTATAATTATCAATAGAATGACCATCCATATGATGGTATTCACAATATTTGGATGCATTAAACAATGTAGGATTGGATTTCCCATCGAAAAGGGTCTCGTAAGTGGATATTCAATCATGTTGGCCTTTATTGGTTGTTGAAATGCACTAGATAGACTTTCTCTGAGAGGTGTAAGCTGATGTTCAATAGTGCGTGGAGTAGTATCAACAATACAAGAAAGATGGATTTATAATTGATGTTGTTTAAGGATTCACCATGTTTGTGAGATTTTCCCTTTGTGTCATGGTTAGGTGGTAGGTCTCCAACCACTATGTCTCCATTTTCAATGAGGTCTTGGATGTAATTGTGAAGTTATTTGCATTTTTCTATTTGATGACCATCAATGCGATGAAAATCACAATATGTGTTAGGTATATACCAACTTGGCTTAGGTTCTCCTTTAGGGAAGGGTTATGTAATAGGGTAAGTGACCATATTAGCACTTGTTAATTGTTTTAATATGCTTGAAATAGATTCCCCAAAGATGTATATTTTCTTTGATTGTAATCACAAAGAGGAGGAAATGTTTCTCTTTTTGGAATAGTGATGGATGGTTTAGAATTAATATTTTTAATTGGTTGTTGTGTAAGTTGTGCACGTTTTGCACAATGTTATGGTTGTGGTTGATGTACCTAGGTTTATCATGAGATGTATTAGGGTTTTTTTTGTTATGACAATTATGCCCATTATTTGTATAATGAAGTTTAATAAAGCCTTTAAAAATGAGGTCTTTTTCTATTTGAGTACCCTTTTCGATAACTTCCTCAAAAATGTTGAGGCAATGCATCTGTATGTGAAAGGACAACTCATCGTTGAGGTTAGGGATGAAGATGCTAACCATATATTTTTCAAGGATTGAACATGGGAACCAACTTGCGATTCCTCACCATCATTTTAGGAACTATGTAAAGCTATCATTTGGTCATTGTTTGGCATTGCAAAATTCCCTCATTGTGACCTGAGTCAAGGTTGAAAGAAAAATGTTTGAATAACTTCTCTAAGAGGTCCACGAAGGTAGAAATAGATTCGTTTGGAAGGTGTAATAACCAATCCAAAGCTTTTTATCCTAGACTTTTAGGGAAGAGGCGCAAGAGAAAGATATCATTATAAGCCACCTCTTGGCATGCCGTGAAGAATTCCTTGACATGCTCTCTAGGATCAATTTTTTCCCTTGTATTTGTAAAATTTGGGTGTCTCGAAAGAGTATGGGAAGAACATGCGTTAGATGTCCATGTCAAAAGGGTATGGACACAATTCATCAAAATTGAATTTTTTTCATTGTTTTTGCATGCCCGATATAGTGTCCTTCATCATTTGCCACTCTTGAGAAAATGGTGAATTGGTTTGTGGGATAAATAGTGATTTATCATTCTTATGATTTTTGTTCTCGTTATTGGCTTGAATGAGTTTTGAAGGTGTCATCACTTTTCTTCATGTGTTCGATACCTTTGGTATCATTGTTAGTGACTATAGAGGATAAGAGAGCCAATTGTTTTGCCATTGCATTGATTTGATCAAGCAAGGCTTAGTTAGGATTAGAGGACAAAGCATTATATTTTCCTTTATTATCAGCATTTGTTTTACTTGGTCCTGCATCATCATGTTTATTTGACTCAAGTGGTGGACCCTTAGGGATTTAGGTTGTCCTTTTAAGGCTTTCAATTCATCCTCATCAAATTCTGAGGGAAATATTTCTCCCATTGTGAGGATACGATGAAGGAACTGGTCTTTGTTTCACAAAGTAGTGTCTATGCAAATATTTTTATGTTGGTCTTCATCCTCTTCATTAGAGCTAATATGGAAAGGATTTCCTTCCCTTGAAAATGTCTATAATCGTGATGTCATGTTCCCATCATTTTGAAAGAGGGGAGGAACGAGAAGAGGTGTGATAGAAAACTCAATCCTTATAAAATTGAATGATAAGATGGAAGAGGGGAGAAGATGAAAATGTTTAACCCTAGAAAAATGAATGCTAAGAGGGAAGAGGTGAAAATGGTTAGTTGATTTCCCGAATTGTAACAAAATGAGAATTGATAGAAAAAGGGTCTAAAGGGGTTAGATGTGCTCTAGTGTGTAAAAAAATAGATTTTAAGGGAGAAGAGACTTGACAAGGTGAATGCGATTAACTCTTAACAAAATGAGTGATCGTGAGTGACGAATAGATGCAAAAAGGTGAACTCTTAATAAGATAAGAGTTAAGAGAAATGAAAAGGGGACTTCACAACACTTAATAAAATGAATGACGTTAAAGTGGAAGAGGGATTGATGTGTTAATTAGAGAAATCTCAGAAAAATGAGTGATAAGAAAGATGAAGAGGTTTTAATGACTTCACAACCCTTTATAAAAGTGAATGTAAAGAGGTAAGAGATGAAAGAAGTTAGTGTGCTCAATTTGCAAAAAATTGAGTGCGACAAGAGGATACTTAAAACATGATGAAAGATGTTAATTTCAGTAACAAAAATTTCTTAAGGGAAGAGACTTAGGAAAATGTGATGAGTTTGATTTACTTTCAACAAAGTGTGTGTTAAAAGGGGAGACTTGGGAAGATGATAAAGGATGTCAACTCTTAACAAAAGTGTGTTAAAGGAGGAGACAACAACAAAGAAATGTGAGCACTTAAAGAACGAAAAAGTGAATGTCGTCACAAAAAGTGAAGAAATGATGATGAAAAAGATCCAAATCTCATGAAAGTGGAGACACGAGACAATAAGAAAAATAATTCATTAGTGAGCTCAAACTAAAGAAAAGTGAATGCTTTAAAGAGATAAGTGAAGAAATGATGAGGATGTCGACAATGTAACAAAGTGATTGTGAAGTATGACAACATAAGATGATGGAAGAGAGATAGAGAAGATTTCATCAATTCAACAAAGTGAACATGAAGTATGACGACGTAAGATTATGAAATGCTCAAATTTCAACAAGATAATGTTAAACATAAGACTTATAATAATGAAAGATCAAGGTGATCAAGAGATTACTTTGGAACATGATAAAGCAAGTATCACAATGTCAAGAATTAGATTAAAAGGATAAAAGTACTCAAATGTGGATAAGAATGTCTACAACCCAAGACTTAGAAATGTTTACAAAGTAACAAGGTGGATGAGATAGAAAACATGAATGACAAGAGTGAAACACAAGTGTGTAACATGTGCGGAAAAAAATGGTGTAGTGAGGATTGACCTCGACCTTAGATTGGCTTAGACAAGGTGTGGCTTCTTAGGTTGCTCACTCAACTAGGTGTCGAGTAGTATACCCGAGCAAGCGTTGTGATATCGCTAGCTTCCGGATTTATTTTACCCCCTTTAAAATAATGAGCAAATATATTTCTCAAATGAATCACAGTGGGGTCTCCACTAAGGGTATCTGTGACTCTAATCTCACGAGGTGCACTATCCATTTGGGATGGGGGTACTCGTTTCCTGAGCCGATTCCTCAATGTGCTGACTACTTTGGGTTTCATGTTGTAATCCTCAAGTGATTTTTATGGATTATGCCAAGGTATTTCCCATAGTTATGGTGGTTGGGAAATATCCTTGTCAACCGCACTTGCAAATACAGTATGTAGTGTTAATTTTATCTTGATTAAAAATATTCCCTCAACCAAAGTATTAGTAGTTTGACTTGAGGTCATGGTCAAGGAAACCTGTAGTTAGTAGTTTTGAGTGGTCTTCGTAATGTGGTCCTACAAACAAGTGTTAGTAGTTTCCCAAGGTGAAAAAAAGAGAGAAATAAAAGAAAAACACATTCGTGTTTCGATTCTTAAGATCACTTGTAAAAGCACGAGAGAGGAGCATATGCGTGAAGTTTGTTGCGAATAATCTTGACAAAAATGAAAATAAAATGACAATGGAAATGTATGCAAAACACATTACAAAGTGTTAGTTAATATATAAGAACAATTAAATGATGAAAAAAATACTTGAAACGTCCAATAATCCAAGATTAGCAAGTTTTGCAAGTGGTTCGTTAAAGTGAAATTCACGAAAATAGGAAGGAAAGGGGCCTAAACAATGATATGTTGAGAATAAGTCTCCAAACAATGAGGCAATTGACCAAGAACCCTACACGATTAAGTTGCACAATTAGTTCAATTGATGAAAATTGACGAGAAATGAAGAAAGGTCCTAATGTTATTTGAAAAGACCTTAAGTTAATTAATTATATAAATGAACGGAATTAAAGTAAGCTAATGTGATTAAATGTATGAGATAACTAGCTAGGTGAATGCAATTAGTTAATTAATTAAATGAATTAATAAATTAAACTAACAACTTAATGAAACTAATTAAATAAGGAAACTAAGTAAGTGACAAGTTAAAGTAAATAATTAAATATAAGCTAAGAAAAGTAAATGAGAAGGAATTAAAAGACAATGTTAAAAGACACTTAACATAAGATACATGAGAATCATAAGCTAAGAACATCATGAAAGTAAATAACATGTGAAACTAAAAGTTGAAACTATAGTTTAAAATAAATAAAAGTTAAACCGAGGCCATCCATTTTAAAACAACAAAAAACCTAAAGGTGAAGGTGGGAAACCTAAAAACGTAGGAGTATAAACTAAGGTTTTGAGCTATGTGAGTGTGTTTGGTTTGCTTTGTTGTGTTAGTTTATTTGGATCTGCAACTATGGTGGAGAACAACGACATTGGTTTTCCCTGCATGGGGAGTTATTGGCGATGAGAAGTGGGGAGACACATCTCGGTGAACCGTAGTGGGAAGAGCCTGTGTGTCAACAAACGAGTGCCAAGTGGTGAGGGTGGGTGCCACAGGGGTAGTTAGGAGGTGGGGAGTCAGAGAGGGATCTCGCGAGTGAGTTTTAGGTGGATCGAGCAAGTCATGGGGACTTCTCGAGGGGATGAATATGGATTTTTTAAATTAGCTTTTTTAATTATTTTTATTTTTATTTTGTAAAATATGATTTTTAAATAAAATATGACTAATTTTTTTTTGTTTTGTAGGGAACAAAGATACAAATTTGATTTTTTTGTGTTATAGGTGCCCCTAAATAAGCAATTAGTAAAAAAGTGCACCCAAATTTAATTGTAGCTAAACAAAGTCCTTTATATTTAGAGGCAAAAGTATTGAAAATGATTTTTTTAATCAAATATTTTTAAACTAGTTGCCCCTATCCAAAAATACTTGTACACATCTATAAAAAGAACACACAAAACAAAAAAAAAGACAACAAAGAAGTAAAAAAAAGAATTGAAGTGTAAAATTGATCCTTTAAGTACAAGTAAATACACTCAAGTAAATTAAGCAATAAAGTACCAAACCCTAAGTGAAAAGAAGGAATAAGATGACTTAGTTGATTCGCAAAGTTCGGAGAATGCGCCGAGTCAGTAAACCTGGAAAAGATGAAGCACTAACTCATGACCTGGAGCTCAAATAAATACGTAACATAATAAGATAATATCATGAAAGTGTGTACAAAATATGGGAGAAAAATAGCAGAGAGAGTCATATGTTTTTGGGCATGAAGATAAGGTGAGTGGAATATATGCCCCCTTTTAGTGGGACAAACATGTGAGTCACATTCCTCAAAATAAAGGTATTACATGTACCATGTATAAGATGGGAGATAAAATCAATTATGTGTAATATAACAATATATAATCATGAAAGAATGATTGTAATAAATAAGCTTCCCAAGGTAGGTTTGTAATGTAATCTATAGAAGAAAAATATAGAATAGCCCTTGTGGGTGAGATACAAGCAATGTAAACATATTAGTATCATGCCCCATATGAGCTATGTATAATCAATTATATCTACATAGTATTACCCCAAGTTGAAAACTAAAGTCAATGTCATGATATACACAATTGCCCTCAATTGGTAAAATACATAATGAATATAAGAATGTGGGTTTCATGTCTCTTATGGATAATATATAAACAATGTGACCATATGAATAGGTTTTTGATAAGGGTAGTATGTAAGAAATATAACATGAATAATTATATGCTCCTGAGATATAAATAATGTAAGGAGAAATTACTAAGTTCTTACCTAAATATATGCATGATATAAATCATGCAAATGTAGGAAAGGAAATGTGATGCAAGAGCATACGGGTTCAAAATAAATCATGTGTCACCCCAAAAATAAATTAGTTAGCAAATAAAGGTTTGCATTATTATACACCACTCTTAGTAAATCCACACAAATAACCATTTCCTTAATCATTTCACATAAGCCACATAATCTTATCCAAATGTAAGCAATATTATGAATTTCAATCAATCTTATTCAAGTTTTGCAATCAGTAAATGGCATGCAAGCTTACCAAAGCCACACAACACTATGAATTTCATATAATTATGTCCAAATCCACATAATATTATGAATCTCACACATGCTTTCTCAATTCCACACAATCTTGCCTTATTTTGTGATATACTATAGAATTTTTCAAACACTATCAATGCCACAAAATACCACAATATTTTTAGACCACTCCTATTTGTTTTAAAGATGATATCTTTTTTAGGATTCAAGTCTACATTAATAAAGTTAGTATATGATACATGTGGTTCTTGATCTTCCTATGTCAACTAGGGAGCACCAAAATGATTTGATCAAGCTCAATCCAATAGAAGTAAATTTTAGATATGATTATTGGAATTGAGAGGCAACATGAGGAATATTATAAATGAGATCCTTGTCTTGCAGAAGGCTTCTTGTTATCACACATATAATATGTTAATTATATAAATAAAATATATTTTTAACATGTTAAACAAACTATACTAGAATAATAATAATTCCAAGTAAATGAATTGGCTGAATATCCTTGAGAGCATGAGCCAAGTGTGGTTTTGTAGAAGCTTTGAGAGTCTAAAAACTTAGGATAGGTATGGGACTATAATTCTTACAATAATTCTTATAGATTCTTGTTATAAGATTGTAATTGGAGTGTTGAGTCATTGTGCCTAAGTTTGTAATCTTTCCTTACATTAATAAACAAACATTTTTTTCTTGTTAATTTTTTTGCTCGAGATCTTGTTTCAAAGTTGAGGTATGACTCTAGTAATGGTAGTGTGGTATAAGGAATCCCTTCTTGTTGGAACCATGACCGTGAATGTATAAATTGATATCATAAAAATGATTTATAAGTCCTACTCAAGATATTGGTATAAACACCAATCTATATTACATGAGTGATCTTGAAATTTTTATTTCCATACTATGGGTGTGGTTAAAAAGTAGTTACGAGAAAACTCCAACAATTCTATTTTTGGGTAGAAGGTGTGAGGTTGCATAATTTTTTTGAGTGAGAGATTTTGAGGAAAATATAGCATGTAGATTAAATATATCACCAAGACTTGAAAACCATGGATGATGTAATATGAGGAATGTGATCTTGTTTGGATGATATAGAGATCACACAACATAAACAAGTTTCACCATTCAAGACAAGAAAAAATGAATGTGAGGTGATAAAGCAGGTGTATATTAATAAGCTACAAAAATCGTGTAGATGAGAAAGAGGATTGATTCTTGCATGTAATTACAAGGATTGGAATAAATCCATGAATAGAATTTCCATACTATTTTAAGAACTTATGTCTAGAATACCTTATCTATTCGATCACAAAAATGGAGAAATACTTTGAGTATGAAGGAATATGAAATAAAAATAACGTGATATTCATAAGTACCAAGGTAAAGGGACATGCATCCTTATTGTGGGACCATGTGTAAACCAAGAGAGTTAAAATAGGCAAGGAAAATCTTAAGAAGATGGATAAAATAGTGATAAAGTTGAAGACTAAACTCATACCGATGGATTACCATTCCCATTTGTTGATTATTGTATAATTTACAAAAGAAGGAACTAAGTATGACATCATAGATGGACATGAGGATGATGGCATAGAAAATATCTCAAGGTATGTCAATGGATTGTAATTTTCCATTCAAGATGAAATTAGTATGGTTATAATGATATATGTGGAGGAATATTAGCAATTTTTATAGAAGGCGAAGGAAAATTTATATCAAGGAGATTAGAGAAACCCGTGAGGAAAAATAAAATACCAACATAAATATATAGCTTTATGCAACAACACCCATAGTAATACACATAAAGGAGAAACAAGTAGCTTGCATACATTGTTTCATGTGTAAATAGGTGGATGTTAATCTTTGTCTAGAAAAAGAGGATTTTGGAAGGGGGAGAGGATTTAATGGAACCTATCTCTCTTATGGAGAGAATATACATAATTCATTTGAGTGTATACATCTCATGAAAATAAGTGGTAGTAGGAGAAATGATGTTATATATGTTTTTTCTCAACACATAAATGTAAAAATCCATGTGTTTATAAGTAGTGCAAAATAACTAGAACATGGATAAGTGCATGTCAATGGATTGGAAATTTTCATTCAAGATGAACTTAGTATGTTTAAAATGAGATTTGTGGAAGAATCCTATTAGTTTTTAATTGTAAGAGAAGAAGAAGTTATCCTAAAGAATTAGAGAAACCAATGAGGAAAAGGAAAATTCCCTCAAATAGATGAAGTCTTACACCATAACACCCAGACTCATGTATACAAAGGAGAAACAAGTATCTTGCATGATATGATTCACATATAGAGAGATGGAGGTAGATATTCATCTAGAGGAAGAGGATGTGGAAGAGGAAGAGGATTTAAAAGAACTATTTTGTTATGGAGCGACTAAACATTATGCATTTGAGTTTCTAGATGCCACATAAAATAGTGGCGGTAGGAGGAATGATGTTATATATCTTGTTTATCAACACGTAAATTCATGTGTTGATAAGTAGTGAAAAAAACTAGAACAAGGAGAAGTTTTCATGATGAATTGGGTGTTATTAAAGCACATGAAGGAGGATAATGTTATTGTGTTGAGAAATAATATATTCAAATCCATTTATAAGTCTAAAGGTAAGTGTTGTGAGGTCATTTTTGTATAGTGGTAGAGTTGATAATCATGTTT
The DNA here is from genome assembly GCA_018340775.1 of Taxus wallichiana var. yunnanensis. Lineage (NCBI taxonomy): Eukaryota > Viridiplantae > Streptophyta > Pinopsida > Cupressales > Taxaceae > Taxus > Taxus wallichiana. The sequence continues at coordinate 298,997,643 of CM031239.1, read as the reverse complement.
CAAATGAGATGGTTGAGAAACTTAATCTAAAGAGAATTACACACCCAAACCTGTGTAAGGTATTTTGGTTGTTGAAAGGGCATCAGTTTCTTGTAAATAAGAAATGCAAAATGGGTATCAATATTGGCACATATGAAGATGAATTTATGTGCAATACAATTCCCATGGTTGTATGTCATGTATTGTTGAGTATGAAAAAAAATATCTGATGATGGCCATGAAAATACTTAGACATTGATGAAATATAATTAAATTACACTCTAAATCCTTTGAAGGACTCAAGTGTAGAGATTGATAGAGTCCACATATATTGTTAGTTTTAGGAAAATAGTTCCTAAATAAGGTAAAGGGGGACCATGGATGTTTTTCTTTCATTCTAAGGTTTTCATTGAAAACAAAGGAAGTTAAATCCACACAAATAAAGGACATCCTACAAATGTTAAAGATATGTTAGGAGAGTACACATATATGATGACAAAGGATATTCTAGATGGTTTAACACCCACACAATATTAGTCTTCAAATGGACTATATATCATGGGATGTTTTACCAAAAAATAGTACATATAGGCCAACGCCTATGGAGAATGAGGAGATGAAAATCAAGTACAAGATTTTCTTGACAAGGATTTGATAAGAGAATATTTGAGTCCATGTCTAGTATTTACAATAGTGGCACCAAAGGAATGAGGAGAGAGGATAACGTGCACCAATTATAGAGGAGCCATCAATAATATTACTATCAAATATCGATTTCCATTACCGCATATGGATGATTTTAGAATGTTTGAATGGAGCCAAGCATTCCATCAAAATTGATCTAATGAGTGGATGTTATTGGATTAGAATCATGGAAGGGGATATATAAGAGACTTGTTTCAAAAAATTGGAATATTGTATGAGTGGTTTTTCATTCCATCCGGGTTAACCAATGCACCGAGAAAATTCATGTGGTTAATGAATAAAGTTTTGAAACTTTTTCAACGTAAGTTGGTCATTATTTATCTAAATGACATTCTATTTTTTTTTTTTAAAAAGGGAATATACCTTATTCCATTTACAAAGAGTTTAACAAAGTGTTTGAGAGAGAAGAATTTTCTAGTTAATTTGATGAAATATAGTTTAATGAGTAAAGATTTATTATACTTTGGATTGTTAATATCACAAGAATTCTTAAAGATGGGTCTTAAGAAGGTAAAATATATAGTCAATTGATTGTCACCCAATAGTATCATGGAGGCCTGAATATTCTAAGGACTTGCAATATTCTAGAGGAAGTTCATTAGAGGATTTAGTGATATTTATGCACTAATCATTCAAGTGATGATGTGAAAAGATGATTTTTTTAACTACATATGTAGAGTATGTATTTCGTAAGTTGAAAGAGAAGGTCACAGAACAACTATTTTTTTCCTTTCCCGATTTCAATAAATTATTTAAGGTAGATTGTGATGATGGTAAATTAACACTACATATGTTTAGCATTGTATCTTTGTATGCTAATTGGGAATTTTCTCGCGGATCCGGTTTCTGGTCTTGTTACTAAGTAACACTTGGCATTGTTTCGTGTGTTTTGGTGTGTACCATAGTTACAAAGAAATGTTTTGTGTTCCACGAAGGGGCCCAAAACTCGTTGAGAATTCAATGATAAATTTTCTTATGGGATGCTCTAAATTTGGTAGTGGTGAATTTATCGAAGGGTATTATTCAAGGAGTTGTTTGTATGAGTTCATTTTATGATAAAATTGTGTATGATATTGGAGTGAGTTATTACTTTGAAGAAATGTTGAATCAAAACACTTCAAAGAACAAAATCTAAATCAATGAATCTACAAATAAAATGGAGTTCTATTAAGGGCCTCTCGCCTTGGTAACACATACAAAAATGGAAATATACATATAAGTGGGTGGATAGTTTCTTGTGGTTAGAACCTCCCAGAGAACAATGGGAGATGTGTCAAAAGTTTCTCCTTTCAGATTTTAAATTCATCATGCCCTGTTGCACTCAATATAAATTGGATGTCGCCAAAGGCACCCCTCAACATACCTCTCATCATGATTTCTTTCATGTCGACCTCTAACCCATTAAGAATCTAGTGGATCTCCATCTTCTTCTCGAGCGAGGTCACCCACTCAAGAAGATTTAGGCCTCCTTTCATATATGCCCGCATGCCCATCGGTGAATGATTTGTAGGGACTCACATGAGTTCACCAAGTGGGTCAATTCAGGTTGTTCTTTGTTTCTTAAAGGGAGGAGTTATTATTGTTACTTCCTCGATTTTAAATTCATCCATGGTGGCTTCTAGTATAAAAATCATTTCTTCATCCTCACCCATCCATCGAATTAGGGTTGGTTTTCCCCCTAGAGTTGTATATGCTAATGTATAATGGTGAATTTTAGTTTCCAGAGGGGAGGGAATGAAATATGCTTTGGCCAAGTGCATCTTCCCATCATAGAGTTTGGGATGGTGTTGGGACCACAATTGCTTTAATTGTTTTGTTTTTAGGTGGTTACGAGGGCAAAGAAGATGGAAGTGCGAGAACTTGGAAAATAGGAAAAGAAATACATATCTCAAGCAAGCCTATCTAGGAAGGATATCAACAATGCATTTTAAGATGAGCCCTCTCGGAGGATGATCTTGGGTGTTAGGCACCCAAAACACTATCCTAATGAAAGATTCATCAAGGCCAGTAAAATGGAATAATTCCTCCAAATTTTCAAGTGTCAATCCTAAGGGCATGTTCCTAGAATTGACAACGTTGTGATAAGAGTAGAATTTGTAGGGAAATTCTCTAGAAGCTTATGATTTATGTGCTTAACATATTTGAAATCCAAAGGGATAGTAAGATGAGTTAAAATAAGTGAATGTTTCTAAAGTGATTTGTGTGAGTCATTGATTCACATTTAATTTTCATATCCGGCTCGAATCAATCGGGCACATGATAACATAAATTGAGGCAAATCAATCATGAAAAAACTTATCCCCAGATGGTAATTGAGAATTAATGCACTCAAAGTGTCTAATATATTAATTTATTTTTATTTTCCTCGTCATAATATATCATCAACTGGAAAATCAAATCAGCAAAAAGTATGACATGTAACAAGTTGCCCTTTTCGTGTTAACATGATGGTGATAAGCGAGAATGGGACATAATTGAGGGGTGTCAAGGAGGAATATGCCCTATTATTCCTTAGAAGTTCCAAAGGGTAGCCTAGGCATGAAGTAATTGAGGATCCTGTAGAATATTTGAAGAATTACCTTTGTGGATAACATTGTATAAGAGTATCTTTGATTGGAGGAAGAAAAGGAGATGGTCTTTACGATGGGGAGAGATATTAGGAGGTGTTATGCGAAGATTGGATAGTTTCCTTTGCTATGGAAATTTTCATTTTTACATAAGCCATGTTAGACTATTCATTATTTTTATTTATGCTAAGATGGTTGTAGTTGTATAGCCATTAGTAGGCTTTGAGAGCATCTATATATGTATCCCTTGTCTTTCCCTATTAATGAATATGTTCAAGTAGTTTGTCACACTTATTTTTTCATACTTTCTTAATTAACTAATATGGAGGTTTGGTGATGTATATTTTCCTTATAAATATTGTATGGGTTATGACTAAGAACTTATATGATAACACCCATTTAGTGGTTATGTGGTTTGGATGGTGAAAACAATGGTGTCTTTTAGTGGTTCTATTGGGCATCATTATTTGAATCTGTAAAATTCCTTTTTGTTAACCACGATGGGTGAACATTTGTTATTCTTAGGGTCCCTTATTTTTACTATCTAGCATAATTCATACATGGAGTTCCAATCTCGTGTGGGTCCGAGATGGTTCTCTGGGGTTATTGTGTTGTTTTTTTCCTTGGAGGTTCCTTATGACATATGACTCTAGGAAAGTTGTTTTTATCTTATTTCCATATCAAAATATGATAGAGGTGTCATGATAAGGTGGTAGGCACACTTTGTAATCCCTTTATATTACCTTATCTCTTAACCCTTCTTCTTGTAGACCCATCCCCATCTTATTTTTTCAGTTATTGTCCTACGTACCCCACCCTTCTTACAAATATCATCAACCATGGCATACTCTACATGAGATTTGTTGGAAAGGCACATAAAATTTCCATACCTTAAGTGTGTATGCCTTGATATTCATTGCAAAAAGGTCTTGAACATCAACATACACAAGGACACATGAAAATTATTTAGGATTGATGTTTGAAACCACCTAAGATTTGTCTTTAGTAGCTTTTGTTAGAGCTCCCAAGTGTCTCCATTATTTCATGACCACGCTTTGGAGTGAAAATTACATTTGGTGTCTATACTTGGCCTCCGACTGACCTACCCAACCAAGTTCGAAGGCCTCAGGGGACACCCTTGACCTATTTTCTCTCAAGTGGCAAATTGGGTTCTCTCGCCGGCCTAGGCAAAGCTAGAAGTAGTAGGTGGAAATTCATACCCTCACTCATGTGCCTCCCTATCACTCCTAAGAAGGCTTGTTCAAGTGATCAAGAGAACACCCCATCCATGTCTACAAAATGATAAAAAAAATCAGGCTTTCCCCTTTTCCTCTCCCCTAATTCATCTAGGACCTTCTCCCCCTAGGGGTGTTAGATTGGGAGATAACATGGCATTGGTGTTCTACATAGATATATTCATCATCAGTCATGGTCAAGGTTTATGGGATAGTGCCATGTTAACATTTATTCATTTTTGATGAATCTACTATTGGAAAGATTTAATAACGATGTGGCATATTCCTTTCCTAAATCCCCCTTTAGAGATATTGCTTTCAAATTGATTGACTTCAAGGACATGCTTGGGTATCTAAATAATATCACTTATGTAATCAGACTTAGGTTACTTGGTTTTCATGGGTATGAAAATATTGATGGAGAATAACATCTTAGTCTATTTGAAGAAATCATGCAAGAATATGAAGTGAAACATGAAGATGTTTTCATTAAATTGTTTATATACATTGAAATAGGATGCAAGGGATTTCTTTGAACTCTTTATCTTAGGGGTCATTTTATGCTTCAGATAAAATGGTATGAATTTTCATAACTCATTTTGGTGATGACTCGTATTTCCTTTTCTAGAACTAGACAACACTTGGAAAAACTTAGTTATCGAAAAGGAAAATCAAGCACTAAAAGATGAAGAAACTAAAACTATGAGGAAAACATTTTCTACATATGAGTAGATTGAGAATGATATCAGAATAGTTGGTGAATTTATTAGTAGGGGTAGTGAAGTTTCTTCTTATGATAGAAGGGTATTTGTTAAGGAGTCATTAGACTGGGGTGAGTAATCATGGATCATGGTTTTATAGATGACGGTGTTTTGAGAATTGAATATGATGATCATTTCAAGTATGTGGTTTGATAATTGCTTCATGCATAATTCTCCATGTAAATGAGATGGCTTGATTAGTACTGCAAGATGTAAGTTATATGTTGAAGGAAACCACATGTTTGGTAATCACACAATTTGTAAAAATGGGGTTTCTTTGGTGATCTTTTGTGTGCTAAGAAAATAGGTGAATTTTGGGAAATTCTCATGAAAGTATGTTATTCTCTTTCAGAAAGTAGTGATGTAATGGAATTAAACTAGGGTTATTGTTCCCTCGGTCATGACTTTGTACGGTTAAGAAGTAATATGAATGCTAAGTATGAAGGGGAGTTACTTGAGGGAGATAAGATTTCATTTACTAATGCATTGATGGAACAAGAAAATGAATATAAACTAGGAGTAAGCCACCAAGTAAACCCATTTTAGATCCTCAAAAAATGAACCAACTATTGAATAACATCCCCAATGTTTCTCTTTGGGAAGAAAAGTTACATGATCAACCTATCGAGCGAATCTATGTTGATGTTCTTTCTACATTTTCTAACAATGTGTTGCAGGACTGTTATGTCGATATTTTACCAAATGGTTCTACTCTCCAAGTCGATTTCAAATATAATGAGTTAAATGTTTATATTGGAGGTCGTCATATGGATTACACCGTGGATATAAGTATTTTTTTGGCATATTGTGTCGATGCAAAAGTCAGAACATATCATCATACATTTGTCTTTTGAAGAGGCATGCATTAGCTTACTTGAAGAGCTATTTTCAAACAATAATGCTTCTTTATCTTCTATTCATTTGGCTAATTTTCAATCCTCACCACGAATTTCTAAGCAATGACAAGAAATTTCATTTCTTGGGAATGACATTCAATTGATAATAAACCATGTCTTTGTGGTGATGGAGGATGAGGGGTGCTTGGTTTGCACACCCCTTACCTAGTAAACATGTGTCTTTTGAAGAAGATAATTGCCCCCCAAGAGAGAATGTAGTAGATGTGATTTTGGGGAGTCTAAGTGATGGTGCGTATATTAACTTAAGTCTCAATAATTACTTTGATATTAGGAGGGTTTGGTTAAATGGTGAATTGACCAAACATGAAAAATAGGAGTATATCATGCATTTTGAAATGTACCATGCTTTCCTAATGTGGTCATATTCTACACTATGTGAAAAGGAGAGAGACATTGGTCAGCATACCCCACCAGAGGAGTATGACTTATCTATTGGTTTTGTTGATGGTGCCCCTTTGTGACTCTAACTAGGTTATGTATTGAAAGGAAAGTACGATTCTTTGGACTTTATTCCAAAGTAAGTATCTTGAACTTTTTATTCTTGAAATATGGCTCAGTAAGTACTTCCCTAGCTCATGCAACTTGATTAAGGGTCCACCCATAGTTTGGGATCCTAGTGGTTTCTAATTAAACTTTGGGTCCTCCGGACCATAGAACTTCATTTGTGTAGTGTATAGTTTCCTTTGTTTTTTTATGTTCCCTTGTTTGACTCTTTTTTTTTTTTTTTGTAAGTTGTGTTGTTCATTTGGATTGTGTTGTGCTTTGAGGTCATGTGTTCACGTGTTTGAATTTTTTTCCTAATGGATAGGCAACTAGTATTCATCTTCCATGGTTGTTTTTGGGGTTATTTAGACACCCGCTAGGGGAGTCCATCCCCAACAAAGAGCCAGTGTTGGTGCCCATAATTTTCACGCCACATGTAGGCATCGTTTGATTGGTTTTGATCCCGAATTCGGTTAGTTCCTTCTAGATATATGTTTTTGATTTTTGGGTCATCTTACTCATCTATGTTGTCTTTTCCTTGCATTCTTTATCTTTATCTTTATCTAGACCATTATTGGTGTGAAAATTTGAGGGGAGTCGCAATTGATGTTTTCGGATTAATACCGGGACATTTCATCATTTTTGCAAGACCGACATGTTATATGCATAATGCAAGTTCTTCCCCAAAGCTTGTGTAAGAAAATACTTAAATAATCTTGGGGACCATAAGAAAAAACATGTCACACTTTGCATCCTTTACATGTTCATGCGAAATGAAAATTGTATCCACGACCACGAGGTTTAATTGTATGAGATATGTAGTCGGTGGTCGGGAACAAGGGTGGAAAAGGTAAGTTACATCGTACATCTAGGTATGTATGCGAGGTGTGGGTTTGACTCAGAGCCTGGAAAAGTACATTGGGTCAACTGGCATGTGGCATGTTTTTAGAAATCAGAATTAACACTACATATGTTTGGCGCCATGTCTTTGTATGCTAATTGGGAATTTTCTCGTGGAACTGGTTTCTCGGTCTTGTTTCTAATTAACACTTGGAATTATTTTAGGTGTTTTGGTGTGTACGATACGATTACAAAGACATTTTTTTGTTCCATGATGGGGTCTGAAACTTGTTGAGAATTTAGTGATAAATTTTCTTACAGGATACTCTTAATTTGGTAGTGGTGAATGTAGTGAAGGGTATTGTTTAGGGAGTTGTTTATATGAGTTTATTTTATGTTAAAATTGTGTATGATCTTGGAGTGAGTTATTATTTTGAATAAATGTTGAATCAAAACACTTTACAGAGTAGAAGAAATAAAAAATGAAACTAAAGAAATAAGTCACAACAAAATGGGGTTCTACTAAGGGCCCCCGCACTTGGTAACACATACAAAAATGGAAATATACATATAAGTGGGTGACTAGTTTGCTATGGGTAGAACCTCCCGAGAGAAAAATGGGAGACACACCAAAATTTTCTCCCGATGGATTTTAAATTCATCATACCCTCCTCTACCGAATACAAATTGGATGTTACCGACAAATCCCTTCAAAATACCTCTCGCATGATTTATTTCACGTCATCCCATGGTCTTAAGAATCTGGTAGAGCTTCTTCTTCTTCTTCTCGAGTGAGGTCACCCACTCAATAAGATTCAAACCTAATTTTATGTAGGCCTTCATACCCTGGCTCATTGTGTAATGACTTTTAGGAAGCCATATGAGTTCACCAAGTGGGTCGATTTGGGTTATTCCATGTTTCTTCATAGGAGGGTCCTTGTTGTTTCTTCTGGATTTGAAATTCAGCCATGACAACTTCTAGCAAATAAATCCTTTCTTAAGGCTCGCTAATCCACTAGCCGAGGGGTGGTTTTCCCCTTAATTTTTACCTACTAATATATGATAGGGAAGTTCACTTCTAGAAGGGAGAGAATGAAATATGCTTTGGCCAAATGTAACCTCCCATCGTAGAGTTTGGGATAGTGTTAGGACCATAATTGCTTCAATTTTTATGTGCTTATGTTGTTCTAAGGGTGAGGAAGGTGGAAGTGCGAGAACTTGGAAAAGCTGGAAAATAAATACACATCTCTGCAAGCTATCCAGGAAGGATATCAAAAATGTATTTTGAGATAAGCCCTCTTGAGGATGAGCTTGGGTTTTGAGAACTTGAACACCACCCGGATGAAAGCTTCATCGGGGCTAGTCAAATGGAAGAAGTAATCAAAAATTTCAAGTGTCGGTCCTAAGGAGCCTATTCCTAGAACTAGCAATGCCATGATAAGAGTAGAATTTACATGGGAAATTCTTGGGAAGTTTACAAAATTTTCTTAACATATTTTCAACTTGAAGGGATATTATGATGAGTTTAAATAAGCGAATGTTTATAAAGTAATTTGTGTGAGCCATTGATTCACATTTAATTTTCATATCTGGATTGAATCAATTTGCATGAGTTAACTTAAAATGAGGCAAATCAATCATGAAAAACATATCCCTCAAGTGGTAATTGATAATTAATGCACTCAAAGGGTCTATTCTATTAATTTCTTTTTATATGCCCCATTATAATATATCATCAAGTGAAAAATCAAATCAGAAAAAGTATGATGTGTAACAAGTCACCCTTGGTCGTGTTAACACGATGGTGACGAGGAAGGATGGGACACAATTGAGGGGTTTCAAGGAGGAATATTCCCTATTATACCTTATAAGTTTTGAATGGTGGCCTAGGCATGAATGAATTGAGGATCTTATAGAATATTCAAAGAAGTGCCTTTGTGGATAATGTTGTATAAGAGGATTTTTATTGGAGGAAGAAAAGGATATGGTTTTTTGCGAGGGGGAGCTCTTAGGAGGTGATCTCGTGAGGATTGGATAGGTTCATTTACTTGCAGGAATTTACATTTTTGTGTAATCCCTTTTAGATTATTCATTATTTTTATTTATGTTAAGATGGTTGTAGTCGTATAGGTCATTAGCGTGGATTTGAGAGCATATGTCTATGTATTTCTTGTCCTTCCCTATTAATGAATATGTTCAAGTAGTTTGTCACACTTGTTTTGTCATACTTTCTTAATTAACTAATCTGGACGTTGGGTGATGTATTTTTCCTTATAAACCTTGTATGGGTTATGACTAAGAACTTACATGATAACACCCATTTGGTGGTTATGTGGTTTGGATGGTGAAAAGAAACAGTGTCTTTTAGTTGTTCTATTGGGCAACATTCTTTGAATCTATAAAATTCCTTTTTAACCACGATGGACAGACGTTTTTTATTCTTGGGGTCCCTTGTTTTTAGTATCGGCATAATTCATAGATGGAGTTCCAATCTCGGGGCCCGAGATTGTTCTCCGAGGGTTGTTGTGTTGTTTATTTTCCTTTGAGGTTCCTTGTGGCAGATGACTTTAGGAAAGTTGATTTTTCTTATTTCCATATCAAAAGATGACAGAGGTGTCATGATAAGGTGGTAGGCACATCTTTTAATCCCTTTACATTACCTTATCGCTTGACCCTTCTTCTTCGCAAACCCATCCCCATCTTCATTTTTTACTATTATCCCTGTACCCCACCCTTCTTATAAATCTCATCAACCATGGTATACTCTACATGAGATTTGTTAGCAAGACACATAAATTATGCATACCTTAAGTGTGTATGCCTATATATTCATTGCAAAAGGTCTCGAACATCAATATACACAAGGAAACATGAAAATTCTTTAGGATTGATCTTTGAGACCACCTAAAATCTATCTTTAGAACTTATGTCAAAGCTCCCAAGTTTTTGCATTATTTTGTGACTATTATTTCAAGTGAACATTACATTTGGTAACTATACTTGGCCTTCGGTGACCTACCCAACCAATTTCGGAGGCCTCGGGATGAACCCTTGACTTTTTTTCTCTTAGGATGCACCTTGAGTTCTCTTACCCTAACCTAGGCAGAGCTAGAAGTAGAAGGTGGATAGCCACACCCTTAATCATGTTCCTCCTTTTCACTCTCGAGAAGGCTTAGTCAAGTGAGCATGGGAAGACCCTATCCCTAGCTACCGGATGATAAACCATGTGGGTCTTTCCCCTTTTCGTCACTCCCTCATTCATCTAGGGGTGTTAGATTGGGAGCCAACAATTACCTTTCTCAAATATAGAAATTTATATCCCAAGAAAGAAGGATAACTCACCAATTATAGACATTACAAACTCCTCCTTCATTATTTCTCTAAAGTCCTTGGTCATCTTCTCATTATTCCCTCTAAAGATAATATCATCTACATAAACAAAAACTATCAATTATTGATCACCCTCAATCTTTACATACAAGTTGTTATCTGCTTCTCCTCTCTTAAAACCTTAATCCAATAGATATTTTTCTAACCTTTTATACCAAGCTATAGGAGCTTGTTTTAGACCATAAAGCACTTTTTTCAATCTACATACATAGTCCTAATTATCTGAAAGAGATAAACCTTCATGTTGATCTATGTATACTTCTTCCAAATTTCCATTCAAGAAAGCTGACTTTACATCCATTTGATATACCTTAAAACCTTTGAAACCTGCATATGTAAGAAATAACTTGATTTCCTCTAGTCTTGCTACAGGAGAAAATGTTTCCTCAAAATCCACTCCTTCCACTTGAGCATAGCCCTTACACACCAATCTATCTTTTTTTCTTAGTAACCTCTCTTTTTTCATTTATCTTTTTCCATAAACCCATTTTGTTCCAATGGCATTTTTATCTTTAGGTCTAGGCACTAGTTCACACGTTTCATTATTTTCTATTTGATCTAGCTCCTCATTCATGGCATTTATCCAATATTAGTTGTTTCTTGCTTCTTGAATGTTTTTAGGTTTTATTTTATAAAAAGAGCAACATTGGCTTGATTATAATTGCTTACTAGTTTTCTTCTTTTCATCAAGCCTGCATTCATGTCACCAATGATCTATGATACATGGTGATCTCTTTGAAATTTCCTTATAGGTCCCTTTGAGTCTTGTCTCTCCTCGGCTTCCTCTTCTTCTCCATCTAATTCTATGACTTCTTCCTTATTATTGGAGTTCACATCCTATGGAGCATCCTTTGACCTTCTTGAGTATGTCTCATCAACTTTGACATTTGTGATTTCTATTATCTTTTGTAATCTCTTGTTATAACACATATAAGCTGATCTTACTCTTGAATATCCCAAAAATATCCCTTCATTAGCTCTTGAGTCAAATTTTCCTATATCTTCTTCATCTCTCTTGATGAAACACTTACTCCCAAATACCCTAAAGTGTTCTACATTAGTAGATATTCCCTTCCATAGCTCATAGGGAGTATGATTGTTATTAACCCTTATTTGACCTCTATTCAAGATATATATAGTTGTTATAGTTGCCTCTCTCCAATAACCATCAATTATTTTTGACTCATTCAACATAGTCCTTTTCATTTCTTGGATAGTCCTATTTTTCCTTTCAACTACCCCATTCTGTTGGGGTGTCCTAACAGCTAAAAATTGTCTTCTAATACCATGTTCTTCACAATAATCATCAAATGCATTAGACCAAAACTCACCTCCTCTATCAGACCTCAGACATTTTATCTTCACATTCTTATCATTCTCAACCAATGCTTTGAATCCTTTGAACTTTTCAAGTGCTTTTGATTTTTCCTTCAAGAATGCCACCCAAGTCATCCTTGTGTAATCATTTATAAACAACATGAAATAACTATCTCCTTGAATACTTTGAACCCTGGTAGGTCCACATAGATCAATATGTATCAACTCTAGAGGTCATGAGGTGGAGTATTCCTTGGATTTGAACTTCCTCCTAGTTTTATTTCCATGTTGGCATGCTTTGCATAGTGTACTTGCAGGTTTGTTGATTTTGGGCATGTTCCTTACACAATTATTAGCATTGATCTTGACCAAATTTTAAAAATTCAGATGCCCCAACCTTATGTTCCATAGCCACCCTTCATCATCCTTTCTCATGAAGTATCTCTCTTTCTTGATTTCATTCAAGATGTGTGTGTTATTTACTGATCCTTTTGGCCTTAGCAATCAACTCTCATGTCTTAAAATTTCTTATGTCACATCCTTTGTTGAAATGTTTTAATGTGTGCCCTTGACTATACATCTGACTCACACTAAGAAAAAAAATTAACCATTCTACATACAAAACATTTTCTGTTAAGGTCTTTCCATTATCTAAGCTAGATGAACCTTTGAAAACTATATTTGCAGATGTATTGTCACCAAACCTAACTAAACTTGCTAAATTATCCTTAAATGAGATGAATTTACTTTTGTTTCTGTCATGTGGCATGAACACCAACTATCAATGTACCAAATCATGTCCTCATTCTGAGTGTGAAATGTAGTTTGGACAATCAAGGCTTCTTCTTCACTCTTTATCTCTGTACTATACAAAGTGCATTCTTCCTCCTTGGCTTGTACACCCTCTAGCTGATTCCGATTATTTTTACATCCTTCTTAGCTCCTTTGATCATGATTCCTTTCAATAAATATACCTGATCCTTTAGTAATTTGATCACAAACCTTCATACATGAGTCATTATGCTCTTCAGGGATCACCTCAAGTTATTAAGCTTACTTCAAAGGACCCTCTCTCGATACCAATTTTTGGAAACACAACCACCTGGGGTGAATCAATGTGCCCTAAAACTTTCTTTCACATACACTTTAGCATTAATCAATTATCATTTCAACTTAACCATTAAACATGCATTCACCAAGAATCATAACCATAAATGAGCAATGAGAACAAAAGTACACTAGATATAAGTGGGAAACCCTTGAAGGGAAGAAAACCGACTGAAAAAATCTTGTAAAAATTGTCCTATAGAGTAATGAATCAAATTTAGTGAAGCACCATCTCCACAAGGAGCACTGACCCCTAAGTTTAGTGAGGCACCAACACCAAAAGGAGCACCAACCCCTACATTTAGCAAGCACCAACTTGCATGGAGACACCAACCCCTAGATGATTCAACACCAACTCAGCCACCTAAATATGTTTTTCACCTTTATAATATTTCTACAAAGCAACATATGATGACTCTTCATTAGCTCTTCCTTCTTCTCTCTTTCTCAAAATTGCCTTCTAGGATTCTTCACACAACAAGCTTCCTGACGAAGGTGGTTAGGTCATCTGACCTTAAACATCATATGTTTGCCACCTATTGTCTCTTCATGAAAAATTCTCTTCCTTCTTCTAATGTTCTTCAATAACTTTTACACCTATATACTCTACTCTCATACTCACTCTTTTTCATAATCACCAACCACCATAAATAGGCATAATTTCCTTGCTTATATACATGACTAGCAACATCATACACACCATATAAGTTGGAATTCATAGATCAAATGCACGAAAACAATATGAATAAATAATGAACACATCATTCATTCACCTATCTATATCAGCAATAGCATCATGTAGGCACATTTTTCCATTAGGTCCGAATTCCTAAAATAGCTCCTTTGCCAAGTCTCGAGTCTTCTTCGCCCACATGGTCTTCACCAAACATCATGAACCATTGAGACATTTTTTCTAAGTCTGTTACCATCCTCCAACATGATTTTTCAATTCTATACCATAATATCATGCTATGAAGCCACCATTAGGATCATCACCAACTCCATAAGACATCCTTACTTAGGATCGTAATTGCCCACTTAGACATAGGTTCTGTAAGTTCCCAAGAGCCACTTGCCAACTTGCACTCCCAGAATTGTCCTTACACCATGAAAACTAGTCAAGAAGGCTTGACTATCTAACACTTGCACTGACCAATTCAAAGTCTTCTAATGCATGAATATGGTCCTTATAACATCCCTGATCATCCTCAAAAGGATAAGCAACATGGTCCAATGGCCAATATTGGTCTTACAGACCAATCTCTTCACCCTAACTGCCCAGTCCAGAACTAGGAAAAACCAATCAACTTGTGCACACCACTTCACCTCATTTGTTGGCTCACAGAGATTATCCAAAGCACATACATGCCCTAAAATTCATGAATGAAACCTCCAAATGCATAAGACACCACAACTCAGGGTTTAGAGACCCAAGAACATCTCTGCAACCAGGTCACCAAAATCTTCCATTACACCCCAAAAACCAGTCTTGCAAGAATGACTTCCACATACCTCCTAAGGGATAGACCATGTCCAGAAACCATCATAGACATGTATTATGGATTCCATAATTCCTCTACCATCCATTTGCATACCATGTCTAGTGAAAAACTTGAGAGAAAATATAACTTCTTTAGAAACTTGATTTTTTTTTTTGGGGTCCACTCATTGTCATGACACCTCAATGCCACTGGATATACCTGAGATATTCCTTTACAAGCTCCAATCATCAACCAAGGTAAACCAATCCATTTTGGGCCATTTTGAGTAAGATCTTATCCATCACTACCTTAGTAGGGTTTTAGG
Organism: Taxus wallichiana var. yunnanensis; assembly: GCA_018340775.1. Lineage (NCBI taxonomy): Eukaryota > Viridiplantae > Streptophyta > Pinopsida > Cupressales > Taxaceae > Taxus > Taxus wallichiana. The sequence continues at coordinate 298,982,536 of CM031239.1, read as the reverse complement.
AGGGTTTTAGACCACCTTACCTTCTTAACGATTGTTCATAAATCTCTGCCCCTTAAACCAAAAACTAATGCCATGAATTTTGATCTAGGACCCTTCCCCATCTACCATGAAGATCTTATCCTCCCATGCAGAGGTTACATGTTCTAATGAGCATAATAAAGTGCTTCTTGGGCTTGGGTTCTCAATTTTATGAGCTTGATAGAGGCTAAAACCACTTTTCATCCTTCTTCCTTCAAATCAAGGCCTAAAAATTTGTCCACACCTCTAGGAAAACCTACTACACCTTTCCCAATGCTCACCTTTGCACACTTAGCTCATAATCAGATCATCCTACTTCATTAGGCCACCTAGGGCTTAAGATAGGTCTAGGTACAGACCTAGAAAACATGACTTATCCTCATAAGTACACTCTAAGACATACATGAGTGTCTCTACACTTTATCTCCAAGCTATCCATGCTCTTACCATGCTCAACCAACTTCTACATAATTTTGATCCATCATGACATACCATCCTAAGATACCTACTAGTTATCATACTTAAGACCATGTATGCAACACAACACAAAAAAACCACACTTTCTCTTTACTACCAATCAACATTCACATGATATGGTATCACACTCCTTTTGACATCATCTTGACACCTCATATATCCCTTTTTTTCATTAATGATCTATGACTCTTTTCCACATTAATGACAATACTCCATGACCACTGACAACTCAACACCTTCATCATCACACTTTGACATCAATGACAACACAATGCCAACAACACTATAGGAATTATAGCTATTGGATAATTACTATGCTTAATATATCCACCCATTTGGATATTTACTAATGAATCGAGGAAAATCAATCTTGGGACCTCATCGTGTATTTGAAGAATAGAAATTTTGTTTTGAAGTGAACTCAATATGGAGCTTTTTAGTGATGAGGCATTTTTCCAATTGATTCCTTGCATCATCAGTGTGAGCTCAAACATTATGCCTTCAAGGTGGTGATTCATTCCTCCATGCTTTTTTTTCCTACATGGGTTATAACCATGACCAAGAGGGGTTTAGAGGGCCCAAACAAAAATTGTTTGGAGTTATATGTTAAAATGATTAGCTCAATGAGATGATTGTAATTGTATAATTACTCCAAGGACCCCCAAAAAAATGGAGACTATTTGGGGGATAAATAATAGAAAATTGTAAGGTATTTTTTTGGAAAAATTAAGTTGGTGTAAGAATGATAAAACCAACTTGAAACTCGGAGTGGTGAGGGTACCCAAAAAGTGGGGAAAATATTGTATTTTTTTACAGTCGGGAAAGCATGTCAAAGAAACGAGTCGAGGAAGTAATTCGGATAAAAATTTTAGGAAAATAGGTCAAGAAAGAAAGGCAAGGAAATAATTCAAGAAAAAATTTGGTGAAACATGTTGGGGAAATAGGTCAGGGAAACAAGTTAGAGGATAAAGTATGGGAAATAAGTTCCAGAAACAAGTTGGGAAAACAAGTAAGGAAAACAATTCAAGGAAACAAGTTAGGGAAAAAAATTAGGAAAATAGGTTGGGGTTTTAATATTTTGAAACAAGGCGAACTCTTCCATGCCTTTCATTATGATTCCTTGAGATCTAAAAAAAATCATTGCAGCTAAATCAGTCTTAGAATGAGCTATGATACCAGATATAATGACCCTCCTATAATAGATTAATCTAAACAACACAATGTGTTACAAATTAGTTTAAAAAAGAAATATTAACAGCATAGTCCTAGATCACATGTCACTTTGAGGGGGAAACCTCCTTTGAGCAAGCTTAAAACAATAATATTCATGGATGTCTTTCTTCACCTAAGCACTCCCTAATATACTAGTTATATTCAAGAAACTACTATTGCCCATGCATGTGGGATTATTCATAAATTCTCAAGATATGACTTACAAATCATATGATTCCATAACATCTATTATAATAATAATGCAAAAGGAAGGGTAGGATGAAGGGTCTTAATATTATGCTCTATTTTATTTATTCAAACTAATGTGGCTAACACATTTTTGTATGCATCTATCAACATCTCTTTATTTGTGTACCTTGAGCTACTATCTGCTATTTTATTCTCTTACTTTCTTGTTTTCATTATGCTTGTGTGTGAGACACTTTGGTGTCCTTTGTTTGTAGCTTCTATTGTCTTTACTCATGTGTGTTTGTATCTACAACACTTGTTTGCCTTTTATATGTGGATATTTTCCTTTTCTATGACTAACATATGTGAAATTGCTTGTGTACTTATTTGTGGACATGCTTCATACTTGTATACTTGTTTGCTTTTATGGGTGTTTAATAATATGTTTGCTTTCATTTTTGGTTATTTGTTAAATGTTTTGTTTCTAACTATTTATGCAACATTTTTAGTGCTCCATGTTATAGCCCAAAATTAAACATCCATTTTTTTATTTCACATGAATATTATAATTTTTATTAGTAAAAAAAAGGGTGTCTATAAGGACCCTCACTCGTGAAATTGAAAAGGAATTTTACAAGCAATTTGTTTCATAGAGTGCCACGTAGGCCCACGATATATCTAGACTGAATTTACACTATGTTCGACATATTCCCATAACATGACAAAAGGAGAATACATTTACAAAATGAAAAAATATTAGTAATTATAGAATATGTCGTAGCCACCTAGGGGAGGCATCCATAACTAAGGAAAAATGCATTAAACTCAAAAGTAAGGAAATATTTTGTAGACACTTTTGGGACTCTTTAACATCAAAAGTAAGGAAAAATGCATTAATTAGGAAAATCATTCTTTCCTTTATGTCATTAAACTCCTAAAATTTCCCTTCCACCAAAGAAAAACAAAACTTGACTAACTAGGGAGGTGGACATGCCCAAAGATAGCATATACACCTCGGAGAGTGCAAGCCCTCCAAAATCTCTCGAGTTTTTACGGCTATCTAGTTCAATAGCAATTCCTTAATAGATATTCCCCCATGGTGATATGGGCACTTTCCTCATTTAACCACAGAGAAAGGCACTATCTTATCCTTTTCAGAGGCTCTTTCCTCTCCTTTTTTCTTGTTATTTTCACTTGAGAGGAATAAATTAACTATCTTCACAAGGGATTCATTCTAATGGGCAAGTGAAACAACAACAATATCTCTCATTGGTATATAAATTTTCTTATTTGAAAATTGGGTAGGGTGGACTACAAGAAATTCAAACTAAATCGTAGAAAAATAAGGAGGTGTTGACATGTTTTCCCCTAACACCTCCAGCTGAAACTTATCTCAATGGATTTGATGGATTAGACATAAATTTTTGTTTCGGAGGAAGAACGTGGAAAAAGCTATAAAATGGAAGAGATAGAACACATGGGATACTAAATCTAGTCTCACAAAAACCCATACCTTATCCTCTTGAGAATAGACATGGCAACTTCCATTTGAAGTCAAATCAACATATTTACATAGGAAAAATACTTCATTCTATATATTATTCAACATTTATATTACACATATATAGCAAGAGGATCTCTTTAAACTAAGGAGTACTATTAAATCTCCACAAACTAATCAAAATAAAGTTAGGTGGATTGTTTTAACTTTAACCACCACAAAAATATTATTCTCACACGTACACACTAACAAAAATATGACTCATAAATTATAATACCTAAAATTCCTACCCCGAGTGTGAGTATGGTAGAAACATAATCATGCTTCCTTATATAGAAGGAAGCCTATTCTTGTTGATGATCTTGGTCCATCAACTCAAACCAAAGGTAGAGAAGGAACTCATCAACCATGCACTTTTGGGAAATAATTTGAATAGATAAGTGTGGGAACCATGAGTAGGAACCATATTTCTATCGACCTTACACTCCTTACAACACATCAGCCAAACCAATGTGGGAACTACGGACATGAACCATCTATTTAACCTTCACAAATGAATGAATGGTTTTCCCACGATGACCACTAACCTAGGTATGAAGCGTAGACACCCCAATTTCACATCTATCCTAAATCAATTAATTCCCCTTCCTCGTTTCCCACAAAAATACACTTCGAATTAATCAAATATAATTTGATTAATTATCCATTTCAAAATCTAAAAATAATCTAATCCTCACCACATGTCATTATTCTCCATGTTTTTCCACTATTGAATTAAAAATTCAAATTCAAATCCTCACCCACCATTCGTGGTCCCCACTCACCTAAAATCCTCCACTTATGAATTAAAAAATAATTCAAATCCTCACCCATTCTTCGTGGTCCCCACTCACCTAATCTTGCCCACATTTTCAAACCACTCACCTAATCTTGCCCACATTTTCAAACCACCCACTTAATCTTGCCCACATTTTCAAACCACTCACTTAATCTTGCCCACATTTTCAAACCATGATTACTTAAATTAATCTAAGCTAATCACTCCCTCAGGCTATAAATACAACCTTACCCCTCCCCTCTAAACACACGGAGAATAAGCTTGAATGCCATATCTAAGTTCTTGCATCCTTTGAGCAAAGAACATCCTTTTGCCTCGTCCTAATGCCAAAATAGCCTCATAATCCTTTTTCTCATCTAGTGCAAAGTAAGAGGATCGTTGTTGCAGGAAGGTCTTGCTCCGTCTTGAAGAAAAGCACCTACATATCACAAAATCAGGGCTCAATCCAAGTTTCCTAGCCCATTCCGAGGTTTTCTACGGAACGCGAAGGAGGAGGTATGATTATTGGTATTTTACTTCCTTGTTAGTAGTGTATTTTCCTCACACACATTTTTTCATCCTCTTCAAGTATCATGATGTTGCATTTCACTTGCGTTAGCTTTCAACTGTGTTTTTTCATAATGGGATTACATCATAATTATGCCCATAACACAAAAATAGGAATATATTTATGTTTCAATTATACGAAACAAAAATGAAAACTAAAAACAGGAACACACCGCAAATTAGGTACTTTGAACATATCAACATAACACGGTGGAAAAATAAACTTTGCAAAACACACGCCACCAAATTTTTATGTGGCCTTGACATTGGTGACTAATGAGAGGAGGTTGATTGTCCTCATTCCTCTATTGCCCCCATCATCTTGTTTTAGTTAATTTAATAGAGGTAGTCTTTCTCACTTAGATTTTTAGTGTGAGCAATTTTTTCTTCCTCTTTATTCCCCTCTTCTTCATCAATGTCCATGGTATTTTCTTGTAGTTTTACATCAAGTAAATCATGTGCTCTTTTATTGTAGTTTACGGGTGACTAGATTTTTTTACAATAATAACAAATAAATTATTTCTTTGTATCTTTGAAATTGGATCCCGCTTAATAGAATATTTGGATATCCTTTTATCATATGATTTATTCTATTTTCCGGGTATTACAATTTCTTTTGGATCCTTTTATCATATGATCTATTTTATTTTTCATGTATTACAATTTCTTTTGGATCAATTTACATAGTTTTATTTTCTTCCTTTATCAAATAATAAATCAAATCTTCTAAACTCGAGATATAGCTCCCTTAATGTGAAGACTGTGTTAGATTAGTTGGGTGGCATACTATTTAGCAATATAATGTTTTCATCATCATCAGGCACATCTACTATTATTCCATCTAACTGATTTAAAATAGAATGAAACTTACTTGATGTGCTCCACCACATTTTCACCTCCTTCCATCTTAAGCCTGAATTACTTCTACTTGATTGTTAGTGTTTGTGTTCCTTTCTTGCAACCCAAAGATCTTGTTCTTTGATGTCCAAATGAAATGTGATGTCTTTGTTAGATTTTTATGATGTAGGTAGGCATCATATAATCCTAGACCAATAAGCATCGTTGCTTTTCAATCCTTGCTTTCTCATTTGGAGGCTTCATTTGCATTACTCGGATTTGGTAATTTACCATCATTAATTTCCCAAAAGTCTTTATTGATTAACATCAATTATGTTTGAACTTTCCATGTATAAAAGACCTTGCCTTCAATTTTTCAATTCTATTCAACTTTTCCATTTTTACCTCACACAAACTTGACGATAAAACTTTAACTCTTTAACAAGAATGGTTGAACAAAACAAAAATTATGACACTTTTACGAGAGATTTTAGTTTTTTGGCATTTACTAACAAAATGATTAAAAAGTAATCTTTAATTACTTTTTCAACAAAACATTGTGAAACAATGATGATATAGATCCTACAGTATTGATATTTCGACAAAATAATGATAATGAAAATAGATGACACTAAATACTTTTAAGTATAACTTTAAGTTTTTTAACAACAAATAACTAAACTCATAGTTTGGTTTTTTTAAGATGAAACCAAACCGTTTCTCCTTCTCTCTGGTTTCCCGCCTTCTTTATAAAGTTTGGTCCTTCTTTGTAAGATTTAAGCATGTTTAACTCCTTTTTGGGACTTTTTCGTTTCCTTCTTGTTGGTTGTTTTTTAATTCTCCTTTGGTAATGGCCCCTGGGAGTCGATCCCTGTTTTTACCGTATCTAATAAAAAACTAAACTCATAGTCTTTGACATAGATAAAAGGACTAATGACAATACGTGAACCGATATAAGAAAAATAAGACTATACTTCTACTACTAGTTTCCATGAAACATAAAATAAAACTACAAATCATAAATCTTACAAAAGGATTCTATTGTCAACACTCACATAAAAAAACAAGGCTTTGAGAAGAGACAGATGACGGCAGTTCCTCTATGTTGGCATTGATGTGAAGAACAATAAATTCCAAGTGATGTATGTATAAACTAGTCGAAACGTTTCTAAATAGAATAGTGACTACCAATAGCTGGAACGTCCTTGATCTCTATGTTTATCCGATCTAAAATATTCAAAACCTTTTTAATGATGTGAGACACATGAATTCTTAGATTTGCATAGGTCTGCAGAGAGATTTGTAGAGTTGTAGAGAGGAAGGGACAACATAACAAAACTAAATATAAGCCTTAGAGACACGTCCTACACGTAATAAATGGTTATACCCCCTCTACGTAATAAGCGGCTCAGAGGCTAGATTTTTACTTGCCTACACAAACTTAGGAAAATCAAAATTACTTCAGTTATCTTATTGTCTCTCATACGGTTAAAGTACAATACCAGTTGATGTCCTTGTTATAATACTAATTAAGAAATTATCATATAGAATATATTCCTAATACTAATTATGTAACAGTGTTGTAAATTAAATATGTAATGAAATATATATTTTGACCCAAGTAAAATAATCTAGAAATTATAAAACCCTAGTTACAAAGAAGGGATAAAAAATAATTAGTTGATTCGAATCAATCCTGGACTAGGCCGAAGTGACAAACTGATGAATAAAGATGGATAACTGTCACATCGAGCCTCAAAAATTATGTGGCCACAAGATCTTCCTGGAAGGGGCGCTTGGAATGGGTCGGGGCACTGCAAATGCTACTGAGATCTACTCTAGGTGCATGTGAATGCTCAAAACCTCAAAACACCAACTTTGGAGGGTCACGAGGTATTCATTGTCCTTCGTTACCTATTGCTAGTATGTCGTACCAAGTTTGCAGATGTCACCTATAACCTGTAATGAAGAAATGACCTACAAAACCTAAAAAGTACATCAAATCCCAAAAAGGAAATAATGCAAATGAGGGTTCAAACTATCCTCGGTTGTCAAACAAGTGAGCTTATGACCAATTGTTGCACTACATCTCAGACCCAATGTAGTTATATGTGTGTGTGGGTTGAAATATTGCCCTACGTGGCTCTTGTGTGTGTCACACTTGATAGCGAGCAAGTAACTAGATGTAGATAGATGTGTGTATGGAAAAACAAGCTTCCCCTCCTATGAAATTTATCTGAAAAATGCAATCCCTTTCCCTTATGTGGATGCTAAATGGATGCTTGAATGCTCTTGATAATACCTTTAGATGTAACCTTAGGTGGTGATAGCTAATGCCTAGTTCTTCGTCCTTTATTATTGTCACATAACTTTATATTTATATGATTCCCTTGCTTCAATTTCGTAATTAACCCTAAAAAGGTCAAATAAAAAAAAGATAATATGCCCAAACAAATAGAAAGGGCGCAAAAGATGTGAGCAAAGTACAAAGAGGTGGAGGGTGCCTAAAGGGGATGGGGGCTCTGACGTTGGTGTCTTGGCTAGATGCTAGTGTCGAGAATGAAAAATGCTGAAGTATAAAAAGACATCGGGAAAGCAAGAGTGTAAGACCAAAAGAGGAAACAGAATGCCAAAGAAAGAGGCCAAAGACATGGGTCAATTAATGTTTTTCTTACTTAGGAATCATATTAATAATAGTATGCAATCGGACTAGGTAGATACCCAAAGTGCAAGATTTAGTGTCTACATTTATATTGTTGAGAGAATGTTCAATAACATAAAGTAGACAAGAGATGTGTACCTAATAAACATGTAGATCGATGGTGAAAATTGTGCCCGAGAGATAATAAAAAATGTGGAGTGATAAAAATGTGAAGTGTGGAAACTAAAGAATAGGAATCACAAATGTGAATTGACCCTAGGGTGAGAGCGTATGTGTAGATGTCACGTTGTACCTATTTTTGATATCACTTGATTGTCTTGTTGATGTGTGATGATGTATAATGATGTGACTACCACTTCACATAAGTACGGACCTGTAATAGAGAAGAACGAACAAGTAGTCAAATATGTGTATATGATCAAAATGAGTAAGAAAATATGTAAAAATGTGAAAAGGGAACATGTGCACCTGATCCGTGATGAGTAAAAGGGTGTAGAAAGGATCCTAAAGATGATGTAAGAGAACGAGTTTTTGGGTGATCTCATGCCGGTTGACCGACTATAATTATTTTAGGTGATCTTGCACTAAGAATAGAAGAAGTGTAGGGAGGAAATTCTATTATCATTCTCTAACATTTAACTACTTCCTACAATATGAACACCACTATATATGGTGTGTAAAAATACGATCCATTTCGAACAATTCCAATCTAATGTGAAAGTAGAAAAGAAGGTGTAGTGCATGCATGTTAAGTGTTGAAGGATTGTGTGTCTTGTAAAATTTGGTGTGTGAACTACTAAGAACTATGTTGAACTGAGAAAATCTATGTAACTTCCCCTTTTCATAGGAGTCTAGGAAGGGTCGGGGATGCCCAGGCGCTATGGTCCAGGTTAAGGTGCTAGTGATTGTGTTGTGTTGAGGACCCAAGTCAGGATCGGGACTGTTCCTAAGACTGAATATTGTGTTGATTATGTGTTGAACTCTAGTGAACTGTGATTTTAGACTATTGTTTGGGGTGACTAATTCACCCGATAGATGTCCCCCTCATTTGGGATGCATACAACATTGTTGAGGAGTATGCGGCCCAAAGGAAGACCATCATTGAACTAAAAGCGATTCATTGTAGGGGAGGAAGGAATGTGCTTGGTAGAAACCAAGGCACACGTAAACAAAGTGGATGGAAACAGTGTTAGAGTAAATAAAATAAATATGTATGTAAAAGATAAGATGTAAGCTAGAAAGTAAGAAGATAATATGCAAAACAGACAAATAATGTAGACAAAGTAGACCACGAAAAGTGGGTTTCAAACATGGGACATCACTCACAATGTCACAAGACACGTAAGGCCAATATAGCCAAAATCGGGCAGTGTGCACACAATACAAAGGGAAAAGTGCACAAACAATGGCGAGATAATGAAAATCAATGGTAAGAAAATAGTAACAAACAACCATGGAAGAAAATAGACCTACAAGACAAATGTTGCACATGAAGCACCCATTAGCATGTTAGAAAGATAGAAAGTATGTCAAAGCATGTATAATTTGATATAGTAATGTGCTATGAAAAATGAAACAATAACACCTATAGTGTGTATGAAAGTGGATTCCCCTAGGAGCCGTTGTGGGACTGGTATGAGGTACTGCGCCAAGCATCCATGTTATGTGTAAATATCTGTGTAAATCCTATGATCACAACTAGAAGGAAAGTGAACATGCATGTGTGTATAGAAAGATAATGACATATAAAATAGTTACGAGCATGTGTATTAGAGTGTACATGTAACGAGTAAATGTAATCAAGACTAAATGCAACCAAGATATGCATTATGTTGTGGATGAGATAGAATGGAATACATTATGAGTGTGATAGGATATGTGTGTCCCCCAATTGAATGTGAATGCGTATACATGTGATGAGGTTCATTTATATATGTCCCCTGAGCAATCAATAATGAACCATAAAACAAGAGTGTGTCATCGGGAAATGGTTTAAATAGTGCACTAGAAAGATGTGATCGTGAAAGCATAGAGCGTAGAGAGTGTGTGAGAAAGTGAGCAAGTGAGTGATTGAGTGTGGTGAGGCTCATTTCAGATTGAAACCCTCACTTGAGTCAAGTATGATCTGTGGAAATAGAGTGTGTCATAGGAGTGCGAAAGAGAAATGGATGAAGGATTAATATTATCGGTAGAAAGGCTAATAGATTCAATGAATGATAAAGTGCATAGATTAAGCTCATATCCATTATCAACAATAGTTTGTTTGACACCCACATTGTTGATGTGAATCATGATGTATAAAGGTGGATCATTGTCAAAAAAACAAGATCAACAAGAGGATTAGATGGAAAAGTGATGTGCTAAGAAAATGCATCTATGAATGTGTTATAGACTATATCGGATGAATATCATAAGGAACACAAGTAGTATCCAAGAGAGTAATGATTTTAGCTCTTAATTTAGGGTTGATGAGCAAGAAATCATGAATAGAAATATCCATGATGAGAGGGCCTTAGAAAAATGCAAGAAATAATGAAATAGAGACCCTAAAGGTGCACCAAATGATTAAGAAAATATTATATAAATAGATTCCTAATACTACTTATGTAACAACGTTGTAAATCAAATATGCAATGAATTATAGATTTTGATGCAAGCAAAAAAAGATTAAAAAAATTATGAAACCCTAGTTGCAAAGAAGGGATAAAAAAACTTATCGATTCAAAATCAATCTGAGCAGTGCGAAGTGACATACTAGTGAATACGAGAGGGACAAGTATCACACCGAGCCTCAAAAAATTGTGTGACCACGAGATCTTCCTGGACTGGGGTGCCTGGAATGGGTCAATGGTGCTTGTGGGCGCTACATACCTACTTTGGGCACATGTGATTACTTAGAACCTTATAAAACCAACTTTGGAGGGTCATGAGGTATTTGTTGTTCTTCGCTTCCTGTTCTTTAGTATGTTGCATCAAGTTTGCAAATGTGTCTTATAACTTGCAATGAAGAATGACCTGTAAAACCCCAAAAGTGCATCAAATCCCAAAAAGAAAATAATGTAAATGAGGGTCAGAGTATCCTCGGTTTTCAAATAAGTGAACTTATGAATAAGCATTGCACTACATCTCAAACCCAATGTATTTATATGTGTGTGTGTGTGTATGTTGAAATCATGCCCTAGGTGGCTCTTGTGTGTGTCACACTTAATAGCGAGAAAGTAGCTAGATGTAAAATATGTAAATAGATGTGTGCATGGAAAAATGAATTTCCCCTCCTATGAAGTGTATGCAGAAAAATGCAGTCCCTTTCCCTTGTGTGGATGTTAGATGGATGTTTTAATGCTCTTGATAATGCCTTTGGATGCAACATTAGGTGGTGATAGTAAATGTTTAGTGTTTGGTCCTTTATTATTATCACATAAATTTATATTTATATGATTCCCTTGCTTGAATTTCATAATTAACCTCGAAAAGGTTGACTACCAAAAATATAATATGCCCAAATGGCTAGAAAGGACCTAAAAGATGTGATAAAAGTACAAAGAGGTCGGGGAACCCAATGGGGATGGGCGCTGGCGCTAGCATCCGAGATGGGCACTTTGGTGTCTAGAATGAAAATTGCCAAAGTATGAAAAGACATATTGGGAAAGCATGAGTGTAAGACCAAAAGAGGAAATAGAAATCCAAAGAAAGAGGCCAAAGACATGGGTCAATTAGTGTATTTCTTACTTAGGAATCATGTGAATAGTAGTATGTGATCGGGACTTGATAGATACCCAAAGTGTGTGATTTAGTGTTTCTAGATACCAAATAAAGGTAGGTTAGCATATTTACACAAGAAAAATACTTCATTCTATATATTATTCATCATAGAAATTACACATATATAATATGAGGATCTCCTTAAACTAAGGAGTCCTATTAAATATCCACAAACTACTCAAACTAAAGTTGGGAAGACTATTTCAACCACCACAACAATATTATTCACACATGTACACATTAACAAATATATGCCTCATAAATGATAATTCCTAACACCATTTCATCTGGTTTAGGTAAATTGGGCACATGATGGATGAAATCCTCTCCTATTCCTTCTAAGTGGAAAAAAATACTTAACTTGTTGGATGGTAAATCCTCTATTTTTGTACTTATGATAGCTTAAAAACTTGTTTGGTTTTTAAGACAAAAATCATAAGCAACAAAAGAAGCATATAGAAAAGGGAAAAACTTCACACACTTTGTATGCCATCCCTAGATATGATGATTTTTAATGTCACTCTTAACCATCATCCCTTCACACATGTAAAAGATAAGTGATTGGATTTACTATTATGAAGAGCATTTAGATGTTTTGAGATCCTCATTATGATATGTGCATTTAAATCTTATTTTATTCCTAACTCAAGTCACAACAAGTAAGGTTTGATTTTCTCTATATATAGTTTAAATTTGATTTCCTTGGCCTTGTTATGCTGTGAAACCTCTTACTAGTGCCAATTGTGCATGTGTGGAGACCATATTTTGCTTTATTCAACAAAATTTTGAGTAAAATTTCATTAATTTTAATGTAATTGAGCTTCAAAACTTGGCAATCATTAATGTTCCTTTGGACAAGAAAAATTTTAAACTTGCCTTTATATATCCATTTCACACAAAGATCAATCATCAACACATGGAGGCGATCAGCGCTTTTAATTACTTAGCAAACTATGATCTTGTTTGCGATAATAGAAGAAACTTGGCATCAATCGGAATTGTGAATACTTTCAGGATGCAAATTATCTCTAGAAATGGATCCTCAACACTTGGAGATCATTAGAAAACTAGACCACTTTAATCCTTGGGTTTTAGCCTCCAAAGTTTATAGAGTGTTGATCGGATGTACGTGGAAAGTATCAATGTTATGCACCATTTCACCCTTTGAACTCTTCTTCTTCTCTTTTTTTAACATTAAGACATTAATGAACAACACCTGGAGGTAATTAGTGAGGCTATATTTCCACGAGGTCTTCCCATGGTTAAGATTAATGGTTTAGAATCAAAGAAAATGAAAGCACTTTGGAATGTCAAAACAAACATAGTAAAAGTAATTTACATTGCAAAATCATAAATATCCTTATTTTCTCTAACCTACATGCATGATTAATAGTGCACCAGTTTCTTTGGTTGAGTTAGACATTTATAGCCAAGTGCTTTCACCAACCGAGATAATGCCAAGTGATTCATTGTTTTAGTTTCAAGGGGACTATATCTAGAAAACAATTTGTTGACAAAAATGGATCAAGTTTTAATGGAGAAGGTAAATGAACAAATCTCTAGTTTTATACTTATAACTTCGATTGGGAGCTCCTTTTTGGGAATGGCATGTTACCATTAGAAATATTCTTCAGATGGACATATAATTAATCTAGATTTGGGAGGAATGGGTAAGGATTATGCGAGAATTTTATGAAAAAAAAATTGAGATTCTCTTGATCTTATAATTAAATCAAATCGAGCCCTCACATTAGTCCCATGTGGAAATTTTGATCTATTGGATAAGCGGAAACCTCAATTTCATTCCCTCTCTTAATTTGATGAATATACATATGCTTTTTCAATATATTTATATTTGTTATTGCTCGGAGATCAATTTTATGTCAGTATTTAATTTTTTAAAGCAATATTTGTGTTTCCCTCTTGATGCAGGGGCATAATTTTTTTATTAGAGGTAAAAAGGGTTGAGGGGACCCTACCCTGAACATCAAACACTCTCCATGAGAGTAGAAACAACATTACAATAACATCAAAAAACCATAATATAATTGTTCATAGTAATAAGAGCTCTCTAGAGCCCATAAAGCGAAACTAACAACAACAAAAAACACAGATAAACTAACAGCATTGATGAAAGTAATGTCATCAATAACAGAGACAGTGAAAAAACAAAACAACCCATCCCAGGTCATTTGTAGGATTTTTCAAGCCCCTCCAACACCTTAGCCCATTCTTTCACCAAAGCTTCAATATTAACCGCCAAGGATCCCAGGTCGAAACCATCGGGGTAGCCTTTCTCTTCCTTCCCTAACTATCCATGGCACAATAGGTATTGGCGAGCTACCCCAGAGTCTGAAGGTGTTGCAGGGTCGATTTCACCGTCACAATGCTCCATTCCATATAACTATGGAGAATTTCCTTAACCTGATCCATCTCTTTGGTTATGGCACCAAAGTTGGCCTTTAAAACCTCAATCTCTCTGCCCTGCCCAAAGTTGACCGCTACCTCCACCTGCTCTTTCATCTTATGCCAGTCATTGAATAAAAACTAGACCAAGCTCTTAGTGAGCCGCATATCACCCTTGAGTTCCTCTATATCTGCCGCCATCCTTGCCAAGTGGTTTTCCCCTTTGATTGGACCAACGTGACCCATTGCCTCAAAGTGTTGTTCCAGTTGAGGCATCATTAAATAAAGCATCAAGTAGTAATTTCTTCCTTCTTGTCATGATTCTAAGCTATGGAAGTGTCTAAGAGGTCTTAAAGAGTCGTAAGAGTCATTTAGGGTTCATGAAAAGCTTAGGAAATTTAAATTTTCTTCATACTATGTTTTCCCTCCAAAAAGGGATTTGAAATTAGTAATGCTTTGTAAAAGTGGAAAGTGACTTGTGTGAATTTTCAAAGGAAATTGTGAAAAGTTATCATAAGTAAGTGAGTCTAAGCATGATATTAGTGAGTCCTAGGGTTGAAAGAGTTAAAAATGTCTTCATATGGATGCATAGGCATAGGAAGGTTGAAACCAAAAGTTAGTTAGGTATTAGTGTGAGAGGGCATTAAAATAATGTTGGATTTGAATGTAAGAAGGTAGTTATCCCTCCAAGGGAGAGAAGGAATGGATTTTCCTCTAGTTTTAGGGTGATGGAAATATAAAAATTTGTATGTAGCACAATCATAAAGCAATAAAACTCCATTTTTATCATGGTATGATTCTCCTTGTAAAATTGTATGGTGTATTTGTTATTCTCCTTACTTAGTAATCTCATGGATTCATTCATTACTTTGGAACTCTGAATGTAAATGTGTGGAATGAGTAATCAGGTTGATAAGAGGCTAATACTCTATCTTAGTTGGGATGAGAAAGCTAAAGACTGAATAACCTATGCATGACTAAGATAACTCTTGGAAAAGGTGTATTGATGAGTTGAGAGGTGAATTCTGTAGATAAAGGTTTTAAAATTATGCTTGCATGGAAGGTATATATTTCCTTTTGTTATTTTCTATTGTATATTGGACAATCTAGAGTAATTGTTCAAGACTATGAATCAAAGCATATTTGTGAGTGTTGATTTTTACTTGTGAAAGAAAGGTAAGATTAAGTTAGTGACTTCTTGATTAGTTCCATTGTTAAAATATACTTGAGTTTTAAATCATTAAAGGTGATCATTTGTCTTAGGGTTTGTGTTTATGTTTATGGAAGGAGAACATTGATAGAATGTGTGACAAATTGTGCACCTACAAGTCGGGGGTAGTATAAAAGTCATGGAAGAATGATTTCATGTGTTCATCAAACCATTCTAGTACATTCAAACCTTGCACATTATTTATATAGACTTATTTTCAGAATCTAAAGCTTCAATTTGGAGTTTAGTGAAAGATACAAGCTCTTTTACCCTCTTAAGCTAGTATACAAAACTCAACTAGGGCTTGAAATATGATGATCCAAACTAAGGATCTATAGCTTGAAAATTAGTACAACTAATTTTTGGGAGGTCATTTATGAGATTCAAGAAGAAAATTGAAATTCCACTAGTGAAATAAGGATAAAACTTTACCAATCCTTTCTAGGACAATTACACATAGTTTAGACCTAATAAGGTGAGCTCTTTTACAAATCAAGTATCATTTTTACTTAGAGATAGAAAATAAAACTTATAGGGATGGTGTAAACCCTTAATGCGTGATCTAAAACATATATTGTGCATCCTAAAACCTATGTCAACTGAAGATACTCATGATTGTTGCTTAAGGAAGACCTAGTGAGGGTCAGAAACAAGAATACAAAAATGAAGTTGAGAGTGTTTTAAAATAATTTTGTGATTGAAATTTTAGGGGCATGTTGAGGTAGATAAAGGTTAATTAATGAATCATGTTATCCCTTCTAGTAATTCCTAGAACTCTAGATGCTTAGGTTGGAGCAAGGCACATCGTCTTAAGAAGGATAGTAGGACAGTTTGTCTAGTAGTGCAAGATAGAAGAGTTGATCCTTTTGGTATAAAATGAAGGTGGAGTTGACATTGATTGAGGTACGGGATCGGGGAATATGTTTAGAAGGCATTGAATGAGGATAAAAATTGCAAAAGTGTTCATTTTGGGTGAGAAGCTATTGAGAACAAGAAAGATAGTTTTGGGGATATAAGTAAGTTGATTGATTTCTCTTGATTATGAATCCTTAGTAGAGATGTAAATGGAATTAAATAAGGCTTAGAAATAGGGTAAGATGTTTGATTCCTACATTTAAGGTAAAATTAATCAAATTTTAAACTTTTTAGCCTTTTAGGCTTCTTTAAGATCCTCATATTGTAGAGTTTGAGAATGTTGTTGATTTGTCCTCTTGAATGACTTGAAATAATGATGAAAATTTGATTCGACTACATCATTTTTGGTATCGAGCAAGGCTCTAGTTAATATTTCTTATTCAAATTTGAAATTTGATTTTTTATTGTGGATAATAAGTGAAATTGTGAGTGTGTGTTAAGGTGACGGGGTTAAGAGAAGAAGAGAAGTTAAAAGAGATTGAGTATACACCAATAGACCAGTGCTAATCCTAGGTAAGGTGTAGATAGAGAAGTAAGAATAACTTGCTTGAGAAGAGAGATAGTGAGTGAGAACAAGAAAAAGACAGATGGATGGTGAAAATTTGATGATAGATTTGCTCAAGATGATTAGCCATAGGAAAAGAGAACAAGAAGAAAATGAGAGGAAAAGAAAAGAGGAAAGAATGAAGAAAAGAGAGTTGTGGATGTAGAAATAGATTACGGGGCTTAATAAACATATAGATAAATCGATGATACTCTTAAAGGAAAGAAAACAAATTCCAAAAACCACTATCAAGTTTGTCTTGAGAAAAAAAGCAAAATGGCAAATTAGAGAGCTTGTAAATAAGAGACAAAGAATGCAATTGAAGACATTCATCAAGCAAGAGGAAAGAAGACGGAAACAAATGCATAAGAGGATGAAAAGACAAGAAGAGGAAGATGTTAAAGAGATAGTGCAAGTAGATGACAAGAATGAATATGTTAAGGTGATAGAAACATTTTTGGCTTCTCTTGAGGAAGAATAAGAGTTCCAAAAGGAACAAAATGAAGAGTTGACATGGAAAGAAGAGCTTGTAGGGGTAGAAATTCCTCAAAATTTTGATTCTAACATTATGTGCAAATGTGTGTTTTTAGGTGTGGACAATGAGCTTGAAGTGAATTATTATGAAAGAAATAAGGCAATGGATCAAGAACTACCAATGGCTAATAAATAAGACAATGGGTTTGTTTATGAAAGTCTTGAGCAACTGCAAAAGGAAATAATAATCTTGGAATATGCCATATATGGAGTGCAAGCATGTGAAGAGAAGACACAAATCAGTCTAAAGGAAAAGGAAGAGCAGCATAGTGTGATGGAGAATGAAAGTAAGCAAGTAATGAAGCAAGAGAATGAAGACCATGGCAAAGCAAGAGATGGATACATGATGGACCTAAGCTGTAAAAGGATGAAGAGATTGATAAAACATAAAAAAGAGCCTAAATTTTCTGGTGTTCTATTTGTTTTTGCAGGTTTGAAAGATGAGAGCATAAATATGATGAAAGTAAAAGAGCAGATCAAGAAGACAGAAAGAAAAATCAAGGAAAATGGAAGGAAGAAGACAATTATATGGGGCCCAGGTGGTCTTAAGGAAAAAGAGGACAGTGTGAGTGAAGAAGGAGGAGTAAGATAAATTCAAATAGATGAATAAATTAGTAAATACAAAGCCATGCAAATCAAATACATGAACTCTTTTCTCCACCCTGGGAGTATGATGCAGGGGCATCATTAAATAAATCATCAAGTAGTAATTTCTTCTTTCTTGTCATGATTATGAGCTATGGAACTGTTTAAGAGGTCTTAAAGAGTCATAAGAGTCATTTATGGTTCATGAAAAGCTTAGGAAATTTGAATTTTCTTCGGTGGGTTTTTCCTCCAAAAAGGGATTTGAAATTAGTAATGCTTTGTAAAAGAGGAAAGTGACATGTGAAGTATTTTCAAGGGAATGGATGAAATTATTAACATGAGTAAGTGAGTCTAAGTGTGATATTAGTGAGTTCTAGGGCTGAAAGAGTTAAAAATGTCTTCATATGATGCATAGGCATAGCAAGGTTGAAAAAAAAAAAAGTTATTTAGGTCTTGGTGTGAGAGGGCATTAAAATAATGTTGAATTTTAATGTAAGAAGGAATTTATACATCTAAGGGAGAGAAGGAAGGGATTTTCCTCGAGGGTTGAGGATGATGGAAATATTAAATTTTGTATGTAGCACAATCATAAAGAAATAAAACTTTTTTAGCATGATATGATTCTCCTTGTAAAATTGTATGGTGCATTTGTTATTCTCCTTGCTTATTAATCTCATAGAGTCATTCATTGTTTTGGAAATCTGAATGAAAATGTGTGGAGTGAATAATCAAGTTGATAAGAGGTTAATACTTTCTCTTAGTTGGGATGAGAAATTTAAAGACTGAATAACCTATACATGACTGAGATAGCTCTTGGAAAAGAAGTATTGATGAGTTGAGATGTGATTTCTATAGAGAAAGGTTTTGAAATGATTCTTCATGGAAGGTAGATATTTCCTTTTTATTTCTATTATATATTGGACAATCTAGAGCAACTGTTCAAGACTGTGAATGAGCATGATTGTGAGTGTTGATTCGACTATGAAAGAAAGGTAATAGTAAGTTAGTGACTTCTTAATTAGTTACATTGTTAAAAGATACATAATTTTTTAATCATTGAAGGTGATTTTTAATCATTGAAGGTGATCATCCGTCCTAAGGTTTGTGTTTGTGTTGATGGAAGGAGAGCATTGAAAGAATGTATGA
Source organism: Taxus wallichiana var. yunnanensis (assembly GCA_018340775.1). NCBI lineage: Eukaryota > Viridiplantae > Streptophyta > Pinopsida > Cupressales > Taxaceae > Taxus > Taxus wallichiana. The sequence continues at coordinate 298,963,154 of CM031239.1, read as the reverse complement.
CAAATTGTGCACCTACAAAGTCGGGGAGTAGTATAAACTCCATGGAAGAATGATTTCATGTGTTCATCAAACAATTATGGTAAATTCAAACCTTGCACATTATTGATACTGAGACCTATTTTTAGAATTCAAATCTTCAATTTGGAGTTTAGTGAAAGATACGAGCTCTTTTACCCCCTCGACTTAGTATACGAGAACTCAACTAGGGCTTACAATTTGATGATCCAAACTAAGGATCCATAGCTTGAAAATTGGAACAAATAATTTTTGGGAGGTCATTTATGAGATTCAAGAAGAAAATTGAAATTCCCTTTGGTGAAAGAAGGGGAAAATTTACCAGTCCTTTCTAGGATAGTAACACATAGTTTAGACCTAATATGTGAGCTCTTTTACAAAGCAAGTATCATTTTGACTTAGAGATAGACAACAAAACTTCTAGGGATGGTATAAAATATTAATGATTGATATAAAACATATATTTTGTGTCCTACAACCTTTTCAATTGAATATAATCATGATAGTTTCTTAAGGAAGACCTAGTGAGGGTCTAAAAGCAAGAATATAAAAAATTGAAGTTGAGAATGTTGTAGAAGGATTTGGGGATTGAAATTTTGGGGGCATGTTGAGGTAGATAAAGGTGAATTAATTAATCTTGTTATCCCTTCTGTGAATTCCTATAATTATAGATGTTAGGTTGGAGTAAGGCACATTGTCTTAAGAAGGATAGTAGGATAGTTTGTCTAGTAGTGCAAGATAAAAGAGTTGGTCCTTTTGGTTCAAAATGAAGGTGGAATTAAAATTGCTTGAGGTATAGGAGTAGGGGAAGAGGGTTAGAAGGTGTTTAAGGAGGATAAAAATCACAAAAATTTTCATCTTGGGTGAGAAGCTATTGAGAACAAGAAATATAGTTTTGGGGATATAAGTAAGTTCATTAATTTCTCTTGATTATGAATCCTTGGTAGAGATGTAAATGGAATTGAATAAGGCTTAGAAACAGGGTAAGATGTTTGATTCCTACATTTAAGGGAAAATTAATCAAATTTTAAACATTTTAGCCTTTTAGGCTTCTTCTAAGATCCTCATATTGTAGAGTTTGAGAATGTTGTTGATTTGTCCTCTTGAATGACTTGAAATAATGATGAAAATTTGATTCGACTACATCACCTCTACTTCAATTCCCAAGAGTGATCTAAATGTGCTCCTTTATCTTCATTCATTGTTGGTTATGGTTTTATCTCTCTTGGTGTTGACAATTTTCTCCTTCTCAAGCATTTGATTACTTCTACAAGAATATTTTGAGTACATTTTTTCCCTCTCTTTCAAATGGAATTTTTATAAATTAGAGGAAAAATCCTTCATTCAGGTATTTTGGCTCTGAATAAACTTGGGTTTTTAAAATTGGCATTTTTTTTCCCGGTTTTTGAGTAGGTGTTACAAGTAGACTTTTCTAATTCAAAGGTAAATTATCATATAATGTTGAACAAGTGTTGTAAATTTTTGGGAAGACTTTGAATGTGAACATAAATTTTGGTAGTGAGGCAGTTATTTGTGTTGTGTAGACACTTGCAGCTTTTGATTTATAAAATCCTTACATGATCCACTTCTCTATAGTTTCTTCAAATTGTTTCGATATTAATGTATTGACAATATTTGACATGTTATTATGATGTATAATGAGGGGTCTATGTAGGATAATCTTGTTGTATGTCTGAATTACAATAGATCATGTAATAATTGGGCAAATTATTTTCCTCTATTTGGTGTTACTAATTCATTTTATTTGAATTCTATATACTTTTTTCCCAATGGATTCTACGCATTGATCTTGATTAATTTAACCACTCCTTTTAGCAATATTTTTTGTCAAATTATGTATATTACTCAAGTATCCATTTAGCCTAGAAAATATCTAAAGGTTTCATCTATTATAACTCAATATTCAAGTTTATAAAATTTTGCTATTCATTATGCTTATCTTGAGAGAAATTAATTTGAAACCTTTAGCAAAATTTTATAAACTAAAACCTTTAGCTATTAATTATTCTTATCTTGAGATCAATTCCTCACCCTTTTTGGGAGCAAAAATATTCATATAAATTGACTTATTTGAAATGCAAGGTTTGTCCAATCCCGATGGATATTACAAGAATATTGCCCGAATTTGAAGGAAATAAGCATTCCCATGTGATCAACACTTGATTATTTTTCATAATTTTATTTATGATTATATTATATTATGTATGGGGATGTAATGATCAATTTTTTTGTTAACACATTTGAGGAAAATGCTAGTGATTGGTTTGATGTCTTTGCCAAATGGTAGTATTTGTAGACACACGTAATTACGCCAAACAATTTAAATACTTAAATTACGTTAATTATCTCCTTTCCCACAAATTGGCGACATATCGTCAAAAGAACTCATCTTCTCTCCTATCATTGTTAATTAATTACACTACGCTAATTAATTAAGTCGCCTATCCAACAAATACCCTAATTAACGACCTTCCATTAATAAATCCCCCTTCTATCTAGACTAATTAATTATTATTAATTAATTAGCTTCCCCTTCATTTAACCAATAAATCAATATTTAATTGATTTAATCCCCTTCTATAGTCTAAATCATGCTAATATTCCTCTAAAAGCTTTTATAAGCTTACACATCTATTAATTAAATCATCTTGATTAATTAATGAGCCCCCTTTATCCACATGGGTCACTAAAGGACAAGCTAAACCCTCCTAAAGTTGACTCAACCCTATCTAAACCCCCCTTATCCACAACTAACTCAACATCTCTATTATCCCACATGCAAAGGGATGTAGTGATTCCTTTATCCATTGGGCTATATAAAGAGCCCTCCTCCTACCTTTACACTTACACCTAAATTCCTTGAGAAGACAAAAGCAAAGCACATAGCAAATAGACTATAAGCTTCTTTGTTATTCTTGAAGAATCCACCATTTGAAGAGCTAAGCCTCCTTTCTTGCATTGCATTCATCCAAGTTCTTAGGTCATATGGGAATAATCAAAGTGGTCTTGTAGCCATGCTTTGATGAGCTCCCATTCCTAATTTCTTGAAGATCAAACAATCAACTATTGATTGCCATTGAATTTACATAGGTTCATTTGATTTTGTTGGTAATCTCAAAGAGTAGAGGTTCTTGATAATTAGCATGTTAGTTTGATTTATGCTTCAAATTTATAATGCAATAATGTTGTTATCTAACCTTGCTTAGCTCTTATCTTGATGGTGTTTTAGATTTTGATTTAGCTTTGTTATAGAACTATTTAGGTGTTAGTTCTCTTTTTAACTTAGCTAAATAAAACCATGCACATAGTATTAACTCGTGGCACGAGATGAAAAAATCATTTAAACTTTAGTTTGGTGATAGGATTGATCCCATTTTTTAATTAATGAATTTAAAATCATTAAAAAACATCCCAATAAATGTGGACAAGATTTTAATTCTTGATTTACTAATGTCTTGATGAGGTTACACGACAATGGTAGGCTCTTGATGTTGTTTGTTTGATAAAATATTGTGAAACCTTTGATGTCAAGGTTGGTTTTTTATCACAAAGGTAAAGTACCAACTACTTTGAGGCCAAATTATACCATGGAAATCAACATTGAAAACAACATTAGAGCCACTATGAAACCTTCCAAGAAAGGTGATGTAAAATTCATCCCATAAAATGAAAAGAAATCTTTGAGTACTTCATTAAGTGTTGATGAAAAAATGGATATAATGATGGGATATTTGGAAGAGTTATCTTATAGATTGGATCATAGTGAGAAAATATTTCCTCCAATGTAAAATAAACAATATATAAGGTACAAACCACACAATCATGAAAAAATTCCTACACATGATAAATAACATGATAAGGTAAATGCACCCTTTCACACGAGAGATAAGGTCTGAGCATAAAAGTAATGAGAAAGAAATGTTAGATCCTCTTATAGTCAATGCTAGTGAGATAAATCATACTAACGAGTCTACATGATGTGAGGATTATTGTATGCCCCTCCCATCTTATGTTTTTGTTGCAATGGTTTCTTATTCTAATGATGTTGACAATGACCATGAGATCTTAGAATCAATTTACATGTTTGATTGTAATGAAGATTCAGTTAATGTGGCACGGACTATGAGCTACTAGCCCATAATTTTGAGTATTTGATAACTCAATTGATTAATAAATATAATGGTGTGGGACTATTTGATGAATATATGCTGGTTTTGACTAAGACTGTAAAATCTCAAGTAAAGAGTATTACAATTAGAGGAATTAAAAGGGTTCAGTGCACAAGAAGATCTTAAGGATGCTCCATTTTGAGAAGAAGAATAAAAAAGTGATGAAATTGTAAGAAGATCACTAATATTCCAAAAATAAGATAAATCAACCACAAGCAACTAAACAAAGGAAATTTGTAGAATAGTTGAAAGGTAAGACTTATTTTCTCACTAGTGTGAATAAGAAACCTCCTTGTTCTAAGAGTCCCTGCTAAGAATAAAAGGTAGAGAGTAGAAGTTGAGTATGTTAACCCAAGTAGAAATACTACATATCCATCATCTTATTTAGGACATTCATTTGCACAAGTTCTTTCCTCATGCATCCCTTATGTTAATTCCACTACATTTCCCCCAAATTCACCCATGCCCAAGTATAGTGCATGTGATATGGTCATTGTTCTAAAATAGTTTAAAATCGTAGTCCCACTAGTTTAATTACTTTGCATGATCCTAAGCATAAAAATAGATTGTTTGATTTCCCTTGGTGCCAAAAGTTCTACCCTTCACCTATCTCAACCTGTAGAATCCAAAGAAGTTAGTGAAGAACCAGAAGAAGTATCTTAAATTTGTTTGGGAACATCACTTGTTGAAATTCAATTAGATGTAGATCCATTTTATAACATATTGTTTGTGAATGGATGGTTGTTACACAATTGCATGTTAGGATTAAGGGCCTCTTGTAATATAATGCCATTATATATCATGAATGATTTGGGTATAAGGATCTAAGTTATATATGGTAAATGTTATGCTTGGGATTCTAAAGATGTGCTAGTGGTGGGATGTGTTAGGGAATTAATAGTTCAACTTGTAGGTTATCGTACGTCGAAAAAACAAAGCAGCGTGAGAATCAACAAGTGACTCTTCCACGTACCCGACCTCCCGAGGTCGTGCCGAGACAGCCGGTGGTTTGAAATGCGGGTGACTTAGACGAAGTCACAGCCGGGATTATGGTCAGTTTTCTATGATAGAAAAGCTACAAGCGAGGATGAGAATCGGCAAGCAACTTTCTTATGGCTAACCATGGGAGGATCAGTGACTAAGATCTGGTAGTGTGATCTCCTGGTAGCTAAAATGACAAAGGGGAGATTTAGAGGCTATGAGCGGGTAGCATAAATTCCCTAGTGATTTATCCTCCTAACTAGAATTTAAGTGTTTAATCTAGTTATGAAGTCTCCAAATTAACTTAAACTGAAAATAACAATTTATACTACTATTGAAAGGGAAACTAATCTAAACAAAATACACGATTGAAATATTATAATTACAAACAACTTATTAAACTAATTTATACTAAAACTAAACAAGCGAGATAACCCGGTGTGGTTATTCACCTGTGCAGATGTGTGAATCTAAATAAAAGAAAGCTAATTAACTTAATTGAAAACCTTCAATCCTACCTCAGAAGTGAGGAACAAATCATAGTTTCTCAGAAACTATTATTCCCCACAGCTTCCCTGGCAATATTGAAAGCGAGCTTAACTGAAATAAAATGATTCACTACTCTATTTGATAATAACTTTGACGATTTAAACCTGGAGTTTACTGAGCAGAGGCAAATCCAGTTGTGTTGTAGCTTGTCCCCTCAGAGTGATCTCTTCGTTCTTGCATGTTCACGTGAATCCAGAAAGAGTAGGAGTATAGCAACATCGGCAAGGGAAGGCACTGGGACGACAATTACTTTGAAGTAAAAATGGCACAAAGCACAAGTAGGAGAGGGATGGCGCAAGTGAACTGGCTTGGCCTATGCGATTCCTAGCAGGGTTGTTGCAGCAATGATGAAACAAAATGATAAACAACAGGTACTCAAACAATGAATAATAGCAGCTTCAAAGAAATACAACGAAGTACAAGTAGGAGAGGGATGGCACAAGAGAACAGAGCTTGGCCCATGCAATTCCTAGCAGGATCGTTGTCGGTGTACAGTGAGGCATAACTAAATACTCAGAATTCTAAACCATGCTAAAGATAAAATGATTCATAAAATAAATCTAGGACTGAGTATGAAGACTGAAGCTCAAGAATGAAGACTCCAGACCAAAGAACCAAGACCATTTACATGTAAACAAGCTACATATTTATAGCATTTACAATGACTAGAAGGCAAGTTCAAATTGAACTCTCCCACTATTAAACAAAGATAAATCACTGTTCAGTCGGCAAAAACATAAATACAAGCTTTAGTGGTTGAGAAATGCGAGTGAAAATTGAATTTTCACGCTTGACACGATCGTCGGAACATTCTGGAAAGCGTGCACAGACAGCCGCCTGCCTGCGCAAGGCGACGAGTTCACAGACCACCGCCCGGCACAGGTGGCGGTTACAGACCGCCGCCACAGGCCGGGTGACGATTTCTGGACCGCCGCCCAGCAGGTGGCGGAGCACAGACCGCCGCCCTGGCAAGGAGGCGGTCATGTAAATAACAACAAAACAAGGAGGAAAAAGAGAGAAAAGGCTAGGACAAAACGTGTAGAGGCTAGACAAGGATTTTTGGGATGCAAATGTATACTCAACAAGCTTTCTGGATTCCGAACACCTTGCGAAGAGATCTTAATCATCATTGGGGCATGTGTAACATCTTTCCGGTGGTGCAGTACATACAATTTTGGGTACGTACATATTGCCCCCTCGGAGAAGCGTTTTAGCCATGAAGAGGCATAAAACGTTGGGTCCGAGTATGGCGGTCCCAAAATGGGGAGTTAGAGGCTATACCTGACATGCCCGTGTGTCGAAATGCCACCAACTTTCACATGCTTTTCAGAATGTATGCAATGGATGACAAGTGATAACAAATGTTAAACAGAATGTTTTTACTTTATTTTGCTTTTGCAATGCTGATATGTGATGACAAACATGTTGTAGTTTTGAACTTTTGGCCTCTTTAGACAATGTCTGTGATTTCTTCTCATGTTGGCAAAATGTGATGAATGTATAGCGATAAAGAGATGAACTTGCCCCAATCCCAAATCCACGCAACTAGTAAGATGCGAGGGCTCAACACCAAGAATTGGGAAGGGCACAAGTTGTATGAGTTTGATTTGAGTGGAATGATGAGAGACAGAAAAAACAAGAACAAGAACCAAATTTTGACCTACACACCCACCCTACTCAGAACTACTACCAAGCTTAGAAGGCCACTTACTTTTCAGTTTATCTAGACTTAGATTCATAAATGGCAACCTGGTTGACAAAATCTGGTTTTAAGGATTTGATCTCTTTGGAATTTGGATGTTTGGATATTTGCCTTCTTTTAATAGAATTTGACTTGTGTTTTTAGCATACCAAGATTTGTTAGTTTGTGTGACTGGACCCCCCACACCTTGCCTCACGCCACTAGTAAGAAGCATGGGTTTGTCACCAAAGGCAAGATACAGGTAAGTAAGGGCACTTCTTTCCTTTCCCAACCTCACATCACCAGTAAGAGATGTGGGCTTATCACCGAAGGTTGATGGGGCAAAGAAGTGTGTAAAATAAAATATTTTGTTTGCTTGGCGCTTTTGATTTTGACATTTCTGATCTATGACTTTGGGATATCCTTTTGTTCCAAGAGATTTTAAGAGGGATAGATGTGACACCAAGAAGCTTCTAGAACAGACCGTAGGCAAGGACAACTTTACCTAGTAGAAAGAAAGAGCAAAGCCAAGTATGCAGGTCTTGGTATGGTTTCCATCAATGTTTGTCTGTCAAACTTGATGAGAAGATTTGAAAGTACTTGATGATGTTTGAAGAGATGTGATTTGAAAATTTTTGCCAATATCTTCATAAATTTGTAACAGATTACTTAAGAGTAAGTTCCTGGACTACAATATTTATGAAACGAGTGAACAAAATGAACCAACTAAATTACTAATGTAATGCAACTGCAACCATGTACATATGAAAATGTAGGTGGAACCATATGTCATGATGTCTAAGGTGAAGAAAGTTGACGAATATCAAATTCTTCACCCCTAGAAGTACACAATGAGAACCATTATCCTCAAATTTTTCATTTTCTTGACGAGGGCCTACCATTCTAGGTTTGAACTTACAACCCTTTCCCAGAGGTGTATATGTCCCATTATTAAAAACATTTTTCTGAAAGAGGCATTCGCGTACCTCTTTGTCATGTTTTTGAGAGATGGCATGTGGGTGAGCATGACTATGCTGCTCGACCTTCTCTCTCATAGTGAGCATTGTGTTAATGATGAGGTCTTGCCCCATGGATAGGGAAAACTTAGCTTTAGACACGCATGGGTCGAAACTAGGCTTTAGAATAGGGCAGTGCCTAGAGATGGTTTTGATAGGCATCGTTTCAGTTTTAAATTGCCTTTCTTCACTTGTTAATTCTATCATGTTTATATCTAGATTTAGGTCATCGGAGGGAAGAGATGCTATGCCGAGAAGACTACCCATTCCTTGAGGTTTGAATGGGAGAAAGATCGGTTCGTCATTCTCCAAGAGTTTCATAATTCCTGCTGTGGTTTTAGTGGAGACTGTTTCCACAGAAATTGACTTATCTTTATTTGTCTTTGCCACCTCGTATATTAAATCATAGGATCCTACCGATTTAGCATTTGTAGGAACTTCATCTCGTGTGGAGAAAATATCGGGTAGGGGTTGTGAAACATACTCCTTTGTCCGAGTTGTTGCATTAATTTCACACTCAACCTCTAGCTCGACTAATCCCAAGATTTGTGTAATACCATTTGAACCTAGGTTAGGAGCAATCTGAGAGTTGTCAAGAGTTGAGGCATCTTGATTGTTATTTCTTATTATGATACCTTTGTTTTTCCCGTTTGGATCTAACCTGTTATTGTTAGAATGATTTGGGAGAGGATCATTGAAGATCTTGAGAGGTGCATTTTGAGGGGAAACTGCCCCTGCAAAAGTATTTGGTGCTGGTGACACAGGATCTGCCAAGAACATATCTATGAAAAGTTGTTTTTGTTCTTCTGGCAAGCGTTGCATGAATTTATTATAGTCATGGCAAGTCCTAGTATCATGACCCCTGATTTTATGGAAACCACAATATAGATTGGGATTATAGTTCCGTGGTCGTCGGTTTGAATCCTGTTGTGGCCCAAAGTTCTGATTGGGCTGTTGGTTGTTATAGTTGAAATTTCGAGATTGTGGCCTTTGGCTTTGGTTTTGATATCCATCTATTGTAACCCCACGGTTTTCATTAAGGATTTTGGGTCCTTGATTGACATTTGTGGTAGTTGTAGTGTTTTGAGTGGAGGTGATTAACCTCCCGTTTGCTCCATATGTCTTACGACCACTATCTATCGCTGCTTGATCTATTCGGAGAGCGCTCTCAAGTACTTCATCGTAAGTTCTTAGTGGGAACTACGGACTTTTTCCTTCACCTCTCTGTTGAGAGAATGAAGGAATAAATCACATAGCTCCATCTGATCCATATTTGGAGCACTTGCTGAAGAATAAAGAACTGTACGCCACCTCTGAATGAAATGGGTGACAGACTCGTTGTGTTCTTGTTTGATGTGTAAGAATTCCCTGATTCCTGTTCTCAGTAGTTTGTTCATGTCGAAGGCTTTGATGAACTCTGACACGAGTTGTTTAAATGAATGTATGGAAGCCTCAGGTATTCTATAATACCAATCGAGAGCGATGCCTTCCAAAGTTTTGGGAAATATTTTAGCAACAACCCCATCCCAAGGGAGTAATTCTCGTATGGCTGTAGCGTAAGCTTTGATGTGCGCGTTTGGATCTCCCTCGCCCTTGAACTTGGGCAAATCAGGGAGAGGTCTTGGAAGCATGACGCTTCGTATGGTGAAATCTAAGGGTTCCTTTAGATATTCTGAATATGTCCCTATTGCATAGCTTTCGACCATTGATGGTGGTTGCTGAGGGAGCAATGGTGGGATAGGTTGTTGATATGGTGCAGCATATGCGTTGGCAGGGGCATAGGGAGGTCCCTGCGTTGGAGCAAACATGCCGGGAGAGGAGAACATATCTCCTTGTGGGGATTTTGAATACATGTTGTTTAAGTACGAAGGGGTACTATCTAGGAATGGATTGCTCTGCACTTAGGACTGGTGGAACTGTGTGCTAGCGATAGTGGGTCTAGTTGGTACTTGTTGTGAATACTGAGGAGTCATACCTAACGTGCCTACTCCTGTGAGGAGATCTACTTGGCTAGGATGGTGCGGAGGATTGGAACTCCCTGTTTGTATGAATTTCAAATTTTGATTCGCTTGGGCAAGTTCTAATCCTCTAACCTTTTCTATTAGAGTTGAAATGACTTCGTTTGGTGAAGTCACGATATCGTGCCTTGGTGGCGTTTGTTGTATATCCTGGTGTTGTATAGGCATGTGATAGCCTGTCATGAACTGATTGCTATCTTGCCAAGTTTCTCTGAGAGTATTTTCTATACGTGATGGCATAGAGGTATTTTCTTGAGGAGAGAACTCGGGCTGTATTTGCAAAATTCCTACAGGTGGGTACATGCCCCGAGAGCGTTGTTCACTCCTAGGATAAGGTATTGATTGTCCATCGTCTAAGACCAAGTATGGATCCGATTGTCTACTAATAGGCGGTCTGAGTAATACCTGAGGAGATGAAGCAGACTCTCCAGTTAGTGTCATATTGTTCGAGCCTGAAGGCTCTGTTTGTGTTTGAGCAAGTTGCTCCAACCCCTCTGTTTGGAAGGACGAGTTATATCTAGTCCTTGGTGTTTGTGTTGACAATTGATTAGTTGAATAGTTGTCGCCCCATATTGAGAGTGAGGGTGATGACTACCTATTCTGTTGGGCGTAGTATGCCTCAAGACCCAAGAGGGGTCTGCCATATGCATCGAATCCCGACATATTCGGGGGGTATATGAATACCCGCAGAATAATGGGAAGGAGCGAAGGTGATTTGTGAAGGGAAACGTGATATTTATGACTCCGAACGAGAAGGTAGGAAGTTTTACGTCAGCTTCACTAATTTCGTTTGTTTCACGTCGGGTTCACCAATTTTGTACGTCGGAAAAGCAACAGGCGAGCGTGAGAATCAACAAGTGACTCTTCCACGTACCTGACCTCCCGAGGTCGTGCCGAGACAGCCGGTGGTTTGAAATGCGGGTGACTTAGACGAAGTCACAGCTGGGATTATGGTCAGTTTTCTATGATAGAAAAGCTACAAGCGAGGATGAGAATCGGCAAGCAACTTTCTTATGGCTAACCATGGGAGGATCAGTGACTAAGATCTGGTAGTGTGATCTCCTGGTAGTTAAAATGACAAAGGGGAGATTTAGAGGCTATGAACGGGTAGCATAAATTCCCTAGTGATTAATCCTCCTAACTAGAATTTAAGTGTTTAATCTAGTTATGAAGTCTCCAAATTAACTTAAACTGAAAATAACAATTTATACTACTATTGAAAGGGAAACTAATCTAAACAAAATACACGATTGAAATATTATAATTACAAACAACTTATTAAACTAATTTATACTAAAACTAAACAAGCGAGATAACCCGGTGTGGTTATTCACCTGTGCAGATGTGTGAATCTAAATAAAAGAAAGCTAATTAAATTAATTGAAAACCTTCAATCCTACCTCAGAAGTGAGGAACAAATCATAGTTTCTCAGAAACTATTATTCCCACGACTTCCACTGCAATATTGAAAGCGAGCTTAACTGAAATAAAATGATTCACTACTCTATTTGATAATAACTTTGACGATTTAAACCTGGAGTTTACTGAGCAGAGGCAAATCCAGTTGTGTTGTAGCTTGTCCCCTCAGAGTGATCTCTTCGTTCTTGCATGTTCACGTGAATCCAGAAAGAGTAGGAGTATAAAAACATCGGCAAGGGAAGGCACTGGGACGACAATTACTTTGAAGTAAAAATGGCACAAAGCACAAGTAGGAGAGGGATGGCGCAAGTGAACTGGCTTGGCCTATGCGATTCCTAGCAGGGTTGTTGCAGCAATGATGAAACAAAATGATAAACAACAGGTACTCAAACAATGAATAATAGCAGCTTTAAAGAAATACAACGAAGTACAAGTAGGAGAGGGATGGCACAAGAGAACAGAGCTTGGCCCATGCAATTCCTAGCAGGATCGTTGTCGGTGTACAGTGAGGCATAACTAAATACTCAGAATTCTAAACCATGCTAAAGATAAAATGATTCATAAAATAAATCTAGGACTGAGTATGAAGACTGAAGCTCAAGAATGAAGACTCCAGACTAAAGAACCAAGACCATTTTCATGTAAACAAGCTACATATTTATAGCATTTACAATGACTAGAAGGCAAGTTCAAATTGAACTCTCCCACTATTAAACAAAGATAAATCACTGTTCAGTCGGCAAAAACATAAATACAAGCTTTAGTGGTTGAGAAATGCGAGTAAAAATTGAATTTTCACGCTTGACGCGATCGTCAGAACATTCTGGAAAGCGCTGGGACCGCCGCCCGGCACAGGTGGCGGTTCTGGACCGCCGCCCGGCCGGGTGACGGTTCTGAGACCGCCACCACCCCGGGTGACGATTCTGAGACCGCCACCCCGGCAGGTGGCGGTTCTGGACCGCCGCCTGCAAGGAGGCATCATGTAAATAACAACAAAACAAGGAGGAAAAAGAGAGAAAAGGCTAGGACAAAACATGTAGAGGCTAGACAAGGATTCTTGGGATGCAAATGTATACTCAACAAGCTTTCTGGATTCGAACACCTTGCAAAGAGATCTTAATCATCATTGGGGCATGTGTAACATCTTTCCGGTGGTGCGGCAAGACATACAATTTTCGAGTGACGTACGATTACCTTGGGAAATTCTTGGTTATGGATGTTGTGGTGGTTGATTTCCCTCCTAATTGGAGCATAATTCTATCACATAAGTAAGATACATTAGTAGGAGGTAGTATTCATATGGATATGTCTTTTCCACCATCCCTCTTGAAGGATAACAAGTTAATACTTTTACGGAGAAGAGGATGTCACATTTGATTGAAGATCCACAAAGTGAGATTTGAAAGAAGTATTGTACATTGATGTGGATGTAGAAATTTTTTTGGGAAATATTTATTTTATTAAAAATAATATTCATCTCAGTTTGTTGTCCATATGGAAATAATGTTAATTTTATTTATGGAACATGTTTTTGATGGAGCGTGTTCAAAAGGAGGGGCTAGGGATGTAGTTGTGTTGTCTTCCCCATAAGGAGTTACATCTAAGTTTGCATACAAGCTATATTTTGAATGTAAAAATAATGTGGCTCAACATGAAGCCTTGTTGATTAGTTTGAATATGGCTTCCAAGTTTGATATCAAGGACATTATTGTCAAGGACGGTTGTGAATTGATTATACAACAAATAAGAAAAGTCTACACAACAAATAATGAAAGGATTAATCAATATGGAAACATTTTTAGGATTCACTTGAGTTTTTTATTTCATTCAACATCGCGCATGTGGAATGGTCATTTAATTTTGTTACAAATCAGCTTGTTGTTCACGGTACTCTCTATCAAAAAAATATATTACCCATCTTTGTATATATGATGTTGATATCTTGGTGAGACTATCTATACTTTAAAATGTAATTCATTGGAAATTATTTGATGATGATAATTAAATTATAATTTTTATGACTAGCATAACTAAGTTTGAGGACCAGTCATGGATTTAGAACCTTATGTTGAGAATCAAGAGGGAAATGAAGTTTTCTCGAGACAAGAGGTGATTTAATTAAAGACAAACAAAATCCCAAGAGGATTTGTGATGCTAAAAATATCTTTTGATTTTGTTGATAGATTAAAATAGCAAGATGTCCTAGCAATGCATGATAGTAAATAAGTTAATTTGGGTGCCATCAGATCACCTAGATCTATTTTTATTAGCAAGTATAAAAAGGAGGATGAAAATAAATCTCTAATTAATGTGTTATGGAATTGTAGACATTGTATGACATAGCCATATGATGAACTAAAAGCTTATAGGGAATTTTTTTTTCAACATACCATCCCTTTACATACCGATGTAAAACCTTTCATTAGAAGAAAAAACCAATTAATCCAACTCTAGTGATAAATATGGAAGCTGAATTGAGCAAGTTAAAGGAGGAATTATTCAGCCTATAAAGTTCTCCTCATGGGTTGTTGAGTTAGTTCAAGTAATAAATAAAAGTGGGGACATATGATTGTGTGTGAATTTTAGAATTTTGATTAAAATGTCTTTGAAGGACAACTATCCACTACCTAACATGGATCACTTGCTATAGAAGGTCACTAGATCAGTATTGATGTCAATGTTAGATGGATTCTCTTGTTATAATTAGGTTGTTGTTAAAGAATCAAAGAGATTTAAAATAATATGTACTACTCTTTTAGGAACTTATGTGTATGTACACGTCTTATTAATGTTAGAGCCGCATTTCGAGAGAGTTATGGATTATGATTTTTCTAGTTTGATTAATGACATCATGGTAGGTTATCAAGATGACATCACTATGTTTTCCAAGATAAGGGTAGACCATGTGGAGCATTTGGAAAAGAGTTTTTCAAAAGTGCAGGAATTTGGGATTTCTCTCAAACCTAAATTAGAATTTTTGGGGTGGAGAGATAAAATTTAATTTTTCATATTGTTTCCAAATAAGGTTTCATGATTGATCCTAAAAGGGTAAAATCCATTAATAATATTCATCTTCCATGCTCTAAAAAGGTGTTCAATCATTTTTGGGAAAACTAATTGTGTTAAATGTTTTGTATCGGATTTTTTGAGACCACAATCCCAATTACCAACATGTTGAAGAAGAACCAAGCTATTAAATTGTTTCATGAAGCATAACACTCATTTGTTGATGTGAAAGAAGCCCTCAAGAAATCAAACTTACTTTCAAGTTTAGATTATGGTAAGGATTTTCATATTTTTTTCCTTTACTTCCCCTCACACAATAGTTGTTGTCCTATTGTAAAATAATATTGATGGGAATGAACTCATTGCCTTTTATATCACGGAATTACAACATGTTGAGCTGAATTATACCCTCATGGAGAAACAAGCCTATGTTTTGATTAAAGCAATGAAATATTGTAGATATTACATTCTCATCTCAAAATTCAAATCACATGTTCCCATACCATGGTCAAAAATATCTTGACTTAATTGCAAATTTTTAGGAAGAGACATATATTTGTGAATAAATTACAAGATTTTTAGATTTAAATCATGCCATAAAGCTTATAAGAGGGAAAGGATTAGCTATATTGATGACACAGTCAAATTTGGATGTTTTTGTAGTCAATTTACAAGATGGGAGTATTGTACAGTTGGGGATGAATTATGTGAATCATATTGATACGAGACATACATACTTCCTGAAAAGTTTTGAGATATCCTTCCAATATAGATAAAATACATTGTATATCTCTTATTGGATGCTTAGAAATATGTGATTACTTGAAAGAGGATTGTCTTGGAGAAATTTAGAGGGTTTTTTCAAGAGATGTGTAAATGAAGAGGAGTCTACAAAGTTGATTAAAGAGTTCTAGTATGGGTTGTGTGGAGGCCATTATAAAACAAAGACTATTGCTCATAAAATCATTAGATCCAATTATTGGTGGTCTTCATTATTCATAGATGTTTCTAAAATAGTTAGGAAGTGTGACCCATGTCGCACTATTTATGAATATCAAAAGATCCTAGTGTTCTCCCTCTTTTATTTAGTTATGCAGAAGCTCCCTTTCAATAATGGGGAGTATATTTTATTAGAGAAATTAGTGATCAATATAGTTGTGGTCATAAGTGGATTTCAGTTGTAACTAATTATATAATAAAGTGGGTTGAAGTTTTCCCAACAAAGAATGCAACCCACAAAATGGTGGTGGGATATTTGTAAAATAATATAATCACTAGTGTGCCTGGTAAAATTGTAATTAATAATGGCATGTGCTTCATAGTTTCCCCTCTATTGAAAATGTGTAATCAAAATTTGATATATTCTTCCACCTACTACCCACAAGGGAATTTCCAAGCTAATTCAAGCAATATGAACCATATAAGAACTTTTATAAGGATTCTAGATTTGAACAAAGGAAAGTGGGAAGAAAATTTAAGGTATGCCATTTGGGAAAATATGATACTCCAAAGAAAACCACATGTAAGAGTCCTTTTGAGTTCATTTATGGTATGAATGACACATGGCCTACAAATTTAGATCTCCTACTTTCCAACTATTTCAAGTAGTAAATTTTGATGATGTTGACCCATATGAAAAGAGAATCAACCAACTTATCCAATTGGATGATAATATTAGGAAATCACATGAGAAATGCATAAGGTTTAAAAGTAAAATAAAGAGAATGTATGAAAGAAAAACTTCAACTAGCTAATTTTAAATGAATGAGTTGTTGTTTCTCTAGGATAGTAGGCATGGGGATAAGTGAAATCATGGGCGGTTTGATCCACTTTGAAATGAACCATATGCATTGTACATATCATTGGAAATAATACTTATTTATTTTGGGATCTTCATGGTGAAGTGTTGAAAATACCTATCAAATGTAGGCATGTCAAACATTTTTTAATTATTATGGCATGAGGAGTGATGTTCTTGTATAGTGTACATGTGTGTGTGTGTGTGTGTGTGTGTGTGTGTGTGTGTGTGTGTGTGTGTGTGTGTGTGTGTGTGTGTGTGTGTGTTTCCCTTTTTTCTCTTGTGCATATACATATATGTTTCTTTTAGTGTTTTTAAAACTTTTTTTGGCTCATTTTAGCATAGGGTATGTCCTCCATCTATGCATTAAAAGGGTTCTTCACATTAAATTGCTTTCTTTGACTTGTTTTAAGCAAATTAGTTCAAATTTTTCAATTCTCATTTGTGTAATTATGGATTATCAAGGAGATTTAATTCAGTTATGGATAATACATTGGTCTACTTCTACCATGGATTTTTGGGATCTTTAGGTCTCCATAGAGTAACCATTCCTTTAACTAGATCCTTTGTTGGAGCCTAAAATTGAAGCGCCACTTGTTTTTATTTCACATAATTATTATATTTTTATTAGTAAAAAGAGGGTATTCGTAGGGTTCCTCACCCATGAAATAGAAAAGGAAGTTTAAAATCAGTTTATTCCGTAGAGTGCCACTTAGGCCCCTAATATATCTAGACCAAATTTACACTATGTGTCACATATGCCCATAACATGACAAAAGAAGAATACATTTACAAAATGACAAAATATTGGTAACTATAGAATATGTTATAGACACTCAAGGAGAGGCATCTATAATTTATGGAGTTGGGTTAGGTGTAGGAGTAGGAGATCCTCTTCTTCTTCCTTTATCTTCACTATTATTCATTAGGGCTATGAGACATCAAAAGTGAGGAAGAAAGCATTAAGAAAAAGAACAATCTTTCTTTTCGGTCATTAAACTCCTGAAATTTCCCTTCCACCTCAAAGAAAAATAGAACCTAATCGAACAAGGAGGCAAAAATTCCCAAAGATAGAAGACACACACTAGAGTTACATGAGCCCTCCAAAATATTTGTGAGTTTTTTCTTTATATTTGGGGTCAAAATCCATTCCTTCAAAAATATGCTCCCAAGGTGATACAAGTGATTTCCTCATTTAACCATGGAGTAGTAGGAATTGTCTTCTCCTTCTCTAAAGGTTGTTTTCTCACCTATTTTCATCTTATTTTTACCAAAGAGATGAACTAACTTTCTTCTCAAGGTCTTCAACTCAATAGGCAAGTGAAATAATAGTTGACCCTTCTTGGGCATAAAAACATTCTTATTCAAGAACTGGGTAAGGTGGACTATAGGTAATTCAAACTGAATTTTGGATATAGAGAAAAAGGAGGAGGTGTCGATGCATTCATTGCTAACACCTTTGACTCGAAACTTATCCCAAATAGATTTAAGGTTATGGATAGACATTTTTGTTTTAGGAGGAAGAACATGGAAAACCACTAATTGGAAGAGATAGAATGCATGGGATATGAAGATAGTCTCACAAAAATCCAATACCTTATCCTCCAAGGGGTAGACAGAAAACTTCCATTTCATCTATTTCAAATCAAACTAGCAGATGAAAAATGAAATTCTCTCCTAGTACTTCAAATAAGAAACAACTACTTATCTTGTTAGATGGGAAATTTTCCATTTTTATACTTCTGATAAAAAACAATTATTTGATTTTTAAGAAAAAAATCACAACAATAAAAATAAGTATATAGAAAAGGGTAAAACTTCACACACTTCGATGTCATCCCTAGATATGATGAGTTTTTAGTGGAAATTTTAACCATCATCCCTCCATGTATGTAAAAGATAAGTAATTGGATTTATTATTATGAAGAGCATTCAAATTATGTGAACTCCTCATTATAATAGGTGCATTTGAATATTCATTTATTCCTAACTCAAGCCACAACAAGTCAGGTTTGATTTTCTTGGGCTACAATTTAAATTAGAATGCCTTAGATTTATTCTTTTGTGATTGGTACGATTGTGTATGCATGATAACCATCAAATTTTCCTTCATTAAACAAACTTTTGAATAGAATTTCACTATTTTTTGTCACCAATCTTCAACACTTGTTAGTCATTGGCATTCCTATGTGTGGGAAAGATCTAAAATTTTCTTTTGGTCTCCATTTCACACAAAATATCAATCATCATGTGGAGGTAATCAACTATTTTAATCATTTAGGGAATTGTGAGCTTGTTTGTGCTTATATAAGACACTTAGCATCAATCGACACTACAGACACTTTAAGTTCTCGCGAGACTCTCTCTAGCGATGGATCCTCAACACTTAAAAATCATCGGTGAGCTAGACTACCTTAAGTCTTGATTCTTAGCCTCCAAATTTTGTAGGGTGATTGCATGCACATGGACATGATCAGTGCTCTACACCATATTAGCCTTTGAACTTTGTTTCCTCTCCTGTCGAATGTCAAGACACCAATGAGCATCACATGAGGAAATTGGTGAGCCTATGTTTTTCCACAAGGTCTTCCTTTCTCGTTTAATATTGATAGTTTAGAAGAAGAGGAAATGAAAGCATGGGAACAACAAAATGAATGTAGAAGAAGTAATTTCCATTGCAAAATCAAGAATATCCTTATTTCTTACTTGCATGCATGGTTAATTGTGTAGCTATTGGTTTTGCTAAGTGGACATCTACAACCAAGTGGTTTCACCAAATGAGATAATGTTAAGTAATTTAGTGTTTCATTTTCAAAAGGACTATAGTTGGAATTTTTTTGACAAAATGTAACGCAAGTTTTAAAGAAGAAGGAATATGAACAAAGCTCTGGTTTTGTGCGTATGATTTTTTATTAAGAGTTAAATTTTGGGAATGGTTGGTACCATTGGAAAGTGTGTTCAAATGGCCATACAATGGTTTTAATTTTGGGAGGAAAGGATAAGGATTATGTGAACATTTTCTCGATAAGGTGTTCGTAATAAAATTTGTCGAGGTAGAAAAATTGGTGGATTTCTCGCCAACACTCTGAGACTCTAGGTCCCTCTGCTTGAATGGTATAGCTCTATTTATTATGTGTGAATGAAAATGAAATATGTGGGTGGATTAGAGGTCGGGGATCCAACAGGAACACTCCACTGAACCTGCAAAAAGCTTGCAATTTCTTGCAAGAGAGGAATTTGTTGAGTAGGTGGAAAAGGGAGTGGGAAAAAGGAAGGGGGATTAATATCTCAGGTAGAAAATTATATGCCTGCAGACATTAATTAGAGTATATCATCACACAAATTAGAAAGAAAACAATTTTTTTACTAGCATCAAGACAAGGTAGAATTAGGAACACAAAGTTTTCAGTAATTCTCTCATCAAGAAAAGCAAGAAACTCCTTTCTTCTTCATTGATATTTTGGCAAAGTTGTACATAGTGAGGAATGGAAGAACATATGAGAGGAAAAATAGAGGAAATTTCTCTCTTTTTCTTTACTCCAAGTAGTAATCTCTATTTGAGCATAAAAATAGACAAGCCTTAAGGATGGGGAATTCATTACAATCTATAGACCTTTATAAGACTCTTCACCTACTTCCCTCATGACCTTTCATTTGCCTTACACAACATGTAACTCTTTGTATTCCTAGGAATAAAAATTAGTTCCCCTTTCCATTAATTGAGAGTGACTTATTACATTATCAACTATAGTCACATGAGACATAACATTAATAAGAAAAAACTAAAAGTGTGAACCCCCTAAGGAAGAAATATGACATGAAGAAAGAGAGGGAGGGGAGGGAAGAGAGATAAAAGAAGAGAGAGATAGAACTGCTCATATGGAGACAAGGCCCTTGTCAATTCCACTTCACTCCGTTGACAAATATTTCTTCCCATGATGAAGAACTTGTTGATGATGATCATGTTGTCCTAAGTGTTTAGAAATATTGTTGAAAGATTCCCCGATGCATACTCAAGATGACCGCATGCACTGAGCATGATGATCCTCTTGATGTTTGATTGATCAACACCCTTAGCTCACTGAGCTCACTCTGAATAAATAATTTCAAACCACCCAACTTACCATCTCACCTAGCTCCCTAGATCACCCCTACTGAGATCAAGAATATGCTTCCAAGACTCTGATATAAGTTTAATTTCTCTTTTTGAGCTATGGGATCATCCTACAACTATGTTTCCATTCCTTGATGTTCCTTACATGACTGGAGGATTGTGGATGTCATGAATTCAAATTATTCAACCACTTACTATTTTTAGTCATGCCTCGCCATGGACACATGTTATTTTTATTAGTGTACTTCTCACTAAGATGATTTCCTCCAATTTTTATGGGTTTTTCTCATCCAGATCTTCGTGAGTTTGAAAAGTAAACTTATAGATCCACATGTTCCTTCTCTATCGGGGCAGAATGTGATGAAAACTCGGTCCTCAATATCCCTAAAAATAGGGACTTCATGGTGTGAAACTAGTACATATTTTTAAGAGATCATTTCCCCAATTTTCATGGGTTTTTCATCATCGGCTCTTCATGAATTTAAAAAGGAAACTTAAAAAGGAAACTTGAAGGTCTATGTTTTTTCGTATGAAAGGGAATAATTATGATGAAAATGCAGTCCTCCATATCCCTAAAAAATAGGGACTTCATGGCACGAAAACTAGTTCGCGTGAAACTAATTTTGTAGGGATCGCGTTTCCTCCAATTTTTTGCAATCCCGCCCACTGGAACCTTAGGAAGTGGAGAGGTTCCTCCCTTCCTTTTTCTGTTGTGTTATGTCAGCCATTGATGGAGTCTTGAAGCTTTTACAATGAGAAAAATCATCCATGTGCTCTCGCCTTGGATTGACAAGTGGTGTTTTATTAGTGGGCTAGAACGAGGTTAAAAGGGATAAACATGCATGACGGAGCTTCACCAAGGTCATATGATGGACCAGAGGGCATAACTAGGAATGGGCACAATTTTTGTCCCAAGGGGATGGGACAAGCGGGACAAAAAAATGCACCATGCTCCAAGAAGTTAAAATTTCTAACTGCGAAAGCATACCTTGAGAGAGGCCTTGAAAATGACATTTACAAAGCTACATGAGGTCATTTGATATGAACCCATATATGATTTTGAATCCTAAGATCCTTATTAAGACAATGGTATGTGTCTCAAACCCCAATTATTATCTCAACCCCCTCAAATTTCTCCTTATTTCTTAGGATAATAAGGTGCGTCTGTCAAAGAAGAGTTGTACAAAGAAGTACCTATATCTTGTGAAGGATTTGAATATTTAAAAATTTAGATAATTATTCAATATTTAAAATGAGTATTTTTTGCCTCTTAACTCCTTATGGAGCTCTTAGAAATCATTCGTGGAAGATCAAGTACTTGTTTTGACTACCTTCTCTTTACACCTTAGCCACTCGAGGGTCAAAATTGGGTCGTGTGGAGAACTTGGGAAGGGGCTAGTCTTGGGGAAAAAATTGTGTCCAAATTTTCCCAAGGGGATAAGATAGTTGGCGCAAGAAAATTTTCCCTCACTCGGTGATGACAAGTGGCGGATGGTGATTTGCGGAGGTAGAGAGGAGAGGGGGCTCTAAATTAGCCTATGGAACCTTCTCGGGGTAACATGGAAAACCAAGAGCCGGAGTTGGGCATGGGGTGAATTTTTGTGTTCCAACTATCTCAAGGGGATAGGACACAAGGTGAAAGAAAATTTTCCCTCATCTGGTGATGACAAGTGGTGGAAATCGATTGCACAACCATAAGGGCTAGGATTAGGAAAGAAGGGGCTAAACTTTCATGTTTGAGTTTCGTCGGGGTCATATGAGGGTCCAGAGGGATTAAATGGAGATGGGAAAAAAATTGTGTTTGGTACAATAAATTTTTCCTTCACCTACTAATGACATGTGTCCACCTAGAAAATTGGCTAAGTCCCAAAGCATACCTTAGAGAGAAACTTGATGACGATGTATCTGGAGCATCCGGAGGTCTTTCTAGAAACTTATTTATATGATTTCGACTGCAAACATCATTTTGAGAATATTTGGATTGGTATCATGCTCTTATTAGGGCTTTAAACCCCTACAAATAGCCTCTTTTCTTGGGACTATAGGTTGAGCATGGTGAAAATAGACTGTGGGAAGAAGTACTTATATCTTGTGAAGAATATGAAACCACCATAATTTAGAGCTCTAAAATACCTTTCCAATGGTGTCTTTTTGACCTTCAAATCATTACAGAGCTCCTAGAATCACTTCTAGAATCTTAGGTGTTGTTTTGAACAGCAAGCTCCTTCACCTTCAAAACCAAACTTTTGCGAACTTGTCTCGAAAACCTCTTAAACTTTCCAAAATCAATTTCAAAATGTTCATGTCTCCTTAATACTAATTCCCGATGAACTTGGTCCTTCAACTCCACTTCAAGAGATGTGCACCTACCTTAGAATGGCTAAAAATAGCCATTCCTAAGCCTCTTAAAAAGTATTCCTTGAAAGGTACCATCTCGGAAGCACTTGAATGAACTTGTTTGCCTAAATCACCTATGGAAAGTGTTTACATAACACATGGGAGCAATTGAAATGGTATGATAGGCCCAACACATGGGATGAGTTGATCTAGAGGAAGGCTCGTGGAGGACTCACAATCAAAAAATTGGTATTAGGGTAAAGTTGTCATGCTTTCAAGTTTGAATTTTTCCTTGCAAAAACACATGACGATAGTTAGCTCTCCCTTGGGTAATCATTCTGGATCAAACAATGTGAGGATAGGATGAGAATGAATTCCATAATCTTAGTACACTACTTGGACCAATGTCTTATCCATTGGGCTTTATAAATTCACTTTATAACGAAAGATAGATCTAAAGGAGAACACACACATGCACACGAAAAAAGGGAAACACACCACACTGAAAATAAAATAAACACACATCAAGTAAAGGAAAATACACACCTAAATCACCTATGGTAGCTTTTACTAAAATACTTTCCTCTTTTCAAGAGTTACCTCTGAATGGGTAACATTGAGCGATGATATTCCACAAAGCCGTTGATTGGTTCAAGAAAGTAGCCTCTTTTCTCAACTCGCTTGTGAAATTCAAAGTGTGCTTTCATGACTACCCGCATACTTGGGAGGAGTTATCCTATATGATCCCTTTGATTCTCGAGCTTCGTCTCAAAAATTCCATTGTTTTTAATTTCTAGGGAATCATTCTCGGATTGTAAATTTCCTTTTGAGTTTACCCACACTACTGATCTCTCATTTTTCATCTCATCATTTCCCCAAGGCTGATTTTTGATTGGGTTGTTTGAATGTTCCAAGTTCCCTTCTTTTCCATATTCATTCTTATTGACAACTTTTTCTGCAAGACACCTTGAATTCATTATTTTGTTCCATTTCATCAAGAGGTGTTTGGACATTGAATTAAGAATAAAAAATAACCTCGTACTTATCTTGTATGGAATAGCATGAGCTAAGAGGTCAATAATTAGCTTGGCATATTTCATGCCTTCTAAAAATTCCAAGATTTCTGACACAAGGTCCTTCTTTAGAACTACCCAAAGCTCATCTTTACATTCATTCAATGAATCTTAGTTTTGAAATTCAAGGAAACTATTTGGGAGAACTATTTCACAATCCTGAAGGTCATTGTATTCCGCTACTCCTTTACCTAGGGGAGTATCAAATTTGAGGACATCAAAACTCTTTGTTTCAACTTCTTCATCATAGAAAGAATCCTCCTCTTTGAATGGAAAAGATAAAGATTCAATTTAGTCATCACATTCATCACCCATCAACTCAAGAGGGACCTTAGATTTCTTATCTTTCTTTATTTCATCACGACCAATATTCAAATTGGTTGAGAATTCAAAATTGGCTTCACACATGTCTTACAAATCCATGGCTTACATTAGGAGTTCAAGACTAAGATGATGATCTTTTGTTTCTTCTACAATTCTTAGCATTTCTTCCAAAGACTCTTCCTTCAAACCCTTCAAAGGCTCATCACAAGTTGGATTTTCTTCTTCATGGATGACATGATCAAGAGAATATTCATCTTTAAATGGAAATGAGAACACCTCCTCATCATGGGGGAATATGTCATTTGATTTCTCCATTCAAAATTCATCAAGAACCATTTCCACTTCTTCATGGCTCGCATCATCCGGTAACTTAGGGCTACCCTCTTACAACTCAAAATTTCTCAACACTTCTTCAAGATCAATACCCCCTCGAAAAGGGATGTTTGGTCCTATCAAGATTGGAATCTCATCCTCCTCTTCATATGTTATGAAATTATTCATCCTCCCACTATCTTAGTACAATATGTTAGCTTCTGGATTTCTTGACTTTTACACCGTATATCTCATCTTTTTCATAGGAAGCAACTTCTCCATATCTCCTTTAACTAGAATGGTTGCGGAATACCAATTCATGTGGATTTTTCCTCCCAAGTCTCAACAAAAGCTTCTACTTAACAACATTCCAAATGAAGTCGGAATGTCTACCACCAAGATAGTCATTGACACCTTCTTATCTAGAAATTCAGCGAGATCCACCTGTGCATCATTGATCTTTCCCACGAGTGGGACCTCCTTTGATTCCATGGATTAACATGAGCCGCTAGCTCAAGTCAAGGTGATTTTGGGGGCATTTGTGACCTTAATAGGAATTATGTTATTACGGGCACCTGAATATATTATGCAATTATTCAATATGTATTCTCCAACATGAAGGGAGACATAGAAAGGATCGGCCTTATCAATCATTAATGCACTCAAAGTAAAACACATTCGTGATGGAGATGTAGGTGTCTTTGTTAAAAGTCCTTTAGAACTAGGGGTCATAGTATTGGGCTTTGAACTATTACCCTTGATATGATGAACAAGCTTCTCAAATTAATCGGGATGAGTCCATAGATACTCATATTCAAAAAACTTTGCACCTTAGATTTTTTCACATGTTCTATGATATCAAAAAGAATAGATGCAGATGAGGAGGAGATATCACTTTTGAAGTTAGAATAGGCTTGGGGGTGGGTATAGATGTTTGGGAAAAATAGGTTGATTTTGAAGATACATTAGGAACTCTTGAAGGGCTAACTTTTCTAGGAGTAGAATTGGAATTAGAGGGAGCATTGTGAGACTTAATTGAAATATCAAGTGACCTATTGCTTGTCAAGGGATCCGGTTTCTCTAATACATACTCCATGGAGGGAGGAAGTGGAGATCCTCAACTGATTATTTTGTTTTGTAAATTCACCACAAGGGATTCTTTGATATTCTTATTTTTTACAGTTGTGGAGGAAGAAGCTCCTTTTTAGACTGGGAACAGTGAATACCGCACATGAGAAACTAGGTGCATATTTTCCATCATCTTCATCACCTCCATAATACTCACAAAATCTGATTTTTGCATCATTCTCTACTTCTTCAACCTCTAGGAAATCATTGTCTTCATTTTCTGTTCAAGTCCTTCTACATCTTCTTGGGTTTTGTAGGTTGTATTGATATGAGGGGCCTTCAAGGCAAGCCTTTGGGGTGCTCTTGTAATCTGATTCTGTTAGGATTTTGATGGGATTCTCATTGGGAAACTTCCCTCTTCAACATTTTCACTTCATTTACCAATTTCTGCAACAATGGATCTATTCTCTCATCTTTGGGATGTTGGGCCTTATCCTTCCTTAAAGGATTCTTGATTTTTCTAGATAGGATGAGATCATCTTACGCTCAATGGAAATCCCTTGAGATTGTGTGAGATTCCTTAACAAAATCTTCAGAGGATCGATCCTACCTCAAAAATTGAGCACTAATGAAGAACCTTTTCACATTGTCATCGGAGGGCATAACTTCAAGAGGTATCCTTTTGAGAAACCTATTATAACGAGCTACAAAGTCCCTCATAGTCTCATTAAATTCCTTCTTCATTTTAGCTATCTTGACTAGGTCTTGACAATCTTAGGTAGATTTGAATTTGTCCTTGAAATCAGTTTTGATATCATCCTAACAAGTGATAGATCTAGTCGATGGAGGCAGTAACCATTCTCATTACTTTTTCTAGAAGTGACTCCACAAACAATCTCATAGCAACATCTTTGTGTTTGATTCCAAGAATCCACACGCGAAGTGGTGAAGGTAGAGATTTTTCTTCAAGAAGTTGTGTGCCATCACCTTTGAACTTCAGAAAGTTCTTATGGGAGCTTATTGGTAGATCATGAAGAGGAGGTGCAAGAGTGAGTGGACCTGTATTCCTTCCCCATAGAACAATGGTTTGAGGTCTTTCTCTTTCTTCATCCACCATTATTTCTTTTGTTTTAGCTTCCACTTCTATAAATTCTTCTCCCAATTCTTCTTTTGATTCTTGTTCTCCTTCACTAGGGAATTCAATGTTCAATGGTGGGTGGAAGGTAGGAGAAATAAGAGGATTTATAGGAGTATCAACAAGAGTTTGGATAGGATTACCAGGTGAACCACTTGAAGAATCAGATGGAGACAAAGCTTGAGAGAAGTAGTAGGGATTATCTCTGATTTGTTCTTGTGGATTTTGTAAAGCCTCAAAAGTGGGATCAACAATTCCTCTCAACCTGTTCAGCCTGGTATATCTTCTTTCAACCAACTTTGGGAAAATATTGCAATGAGAATATGAAAAGAAACTATGGAATATGAAGGGTCATTTACAGGAATCAACCGTGGGTTTTTAGCAATGGGTTTCAATCAATTATCTTTTTCTTTTTCTTTTTATATTTGTATTTTTTTGTATTTTTGGTTCATATTTTGGGTGCAGAATATACCAAGTCTACCCCATGGTGGGTGCCAAAAACTATTGGCGAGAAATTTTTTTAGGTGGACAAGCTTGTGGGTATTCGCCAATGCTTTAAGACTCTAGGTCCCTCTTCTTGAATGGTGCAGCTCCATTTATTATGCATGAATGAAAATGAAATATGTGGGTGGCCTAGAGGTTGGGGATCTAATAAGAACACTCCACTAAACCTATGGAAAAATCTTGCAATTTCTTTCAAAAGAGGAATTTGCTAAGTAGGATGAAAGGGGAGTGGGAAAAAGGAAGGGGTGATTAATATCTCATGTAGAAAATTATATGCCCGCAAAAATTAATCAGATTATATCATCACACAAATTAGAAAGAAAAAAACTTTGTTACTAGCACCAAGACAAGTTATAATTAGGAACACAACATTTCATTAATTCTCTCATCAAGAAAACCGAGAAACTCCTTTCTTCTTCATTGATAGTTTGGAAAAGTTGTACATAGTGAGGAATGGAAGAACAAATGAGAGTAAAAATAGAGGAAATTTGTTATCTCTTTTACTTCACTCCAAGTAGTAATCTCTCTTTGAGCATACAAATTGACAACCCTTAATAATGGGGAAGTCATTACAATTTATAGATCTTTATAAGACTCTTCACCTACCCCCCTCATGACCTTTCATTTTCCTTACACAACATGTGACTCTTCGTATTCCGAGGAATAAAAAGTAAGTCCCTTTTTCATTAATTGAGGTGAATTGTTACATTATAAACTATAATCACAAGAGACAAAACATGAATAAAAAAAAAAAATAAAAGTACAAACCCCCTAAGTAATAAATAGGACATGAAGGAAGAGAAGGAAGGAAGTAAGAGAGAGATAGAACTTCTCAGATGGAGACAAGGCCCTTACCGATCCCGCTTCACTTCGTTGATGAAGATTTCTCCCCGATGAAGAACTTATTGTTGATGATCACAATATCATCTGTTGGCATGTGCATAGATATCTTGGGCTACCAAATGAGTGTTTAGAAACACTATTGAAATATTCCCTTATGCATGCTCAAGATGACCACATGTATTGAGCATGATGATCCTCTTAGTGTTTGATTGATCAACTCCCTTAGGTCACCGAACTCATTCTGACTAACTCATTTTAAACCATATCATCCAAATCACTAACTCACCCCCACTAATATCAATAAGCTGCTTCCAAGACTATGATAGAAGTTTAATTTCTCTGTTTGAATTATGGGATCATCCTACAACTCTGTTTCCATTCCCTGATGTTCCTTACATGACTAGAGGATTGCGGATGTCGTGAATTCACATTATTCAACAACTTACTATTTTTATCCATGCCTCACCATGGACATGTGTTATTTTTATTAACTTTATTGTGGGGTGTTGGATTGCAATGAAAAATGTCTTGAAAAATTCTTCTTCTCACCGGGATTATTTCCTCCAATTTTCATGGGTTTTTCTCATCCGGATCTTCACAAATTCAAAAAGGAAACTTGTATTTTTGCATTTTATTTATCTATCAGTAAGCATACTGTTGATTAAAAACTCAATCCTCAATATCCCTAAAAAATAGGGACTTCATGGTGCAAAAACTAGTTCACGGGAAACTAGATTTTTCATTCACCCAATTTTCATGGGTTTTTCTCATTTGGATCTTCGCGAATTCAAAAAGGAAAATTACAGGTCTTCATGTTCATCATATGATAGGGTAGAATGCTGATGAAAAACTCAATTCTCTATATCCCTAAAAAATAGGGACTTCATGGCACGAAAACTAGTTCACACGAAACTATTTTTCAGGGATTGTTTCCTCCAATTTTTGTGCGATTCCGCCCTCTAGAACCATGGGAAGTGAAGAGGTTCCTTACTTCCCTTTCACTTCTATGCTATGGTATCCATTGATGGATTATTAAATCTTTAATAGTGAGAAAAATCATCCATGTGCTCTCACCCTTGGATTGACAAGTGATGTTATTGCATTGGTGGGTTGGAACAAGGTGAAAATGGCTAATCATGCATCACGGAGATTCACCAAGGTCATATGATGTACTAGAGGGAATAAAGGGTTAGGAAAAAAAAAAATTCCCAAATTTCCCAAGGGAACCAGACAGATGGGACAAAAAAATGTGTCATGCTCCATGAGGTGAAAATTTCTAACTGCGAAAGCGTACCTTAAGAAAGGCCTTGAAAATGACATTTCCGAAGCTACGGGAGGTCATTTCGATGAACCGATATATGATTTTGACTTTTAATATCCTTATAAAGACAATGGGATGGGTCTTAAGATCAAATTATTCTTTCAAGCACCTAAAATTGCTCCTTATTTCTTGGGATAGAAGGGTGTTCCTATCAATGATGAGTTTTGGAAAGAAGCACCTATATATTTTGAAGGATTTTAATATTTTATCATTTAGATAACTCTCCAAGATATTCAATGAGTATTTTTTGTCTCTTAACTCCTTATAGAGCTCCCAAAATCATCTACACAAGATCAGCACTGCTTTGACTACCTTCTCCTTACACCTTAGGCACACAGGGGGGGTTAAAATTGGGTCATGTGGAAGACCTAGGAAAGGGATAGGATTGAGTGAATTTTTGTCCCAAGGGGATGGGATAGTTGGTGCAAGAAAATTTTCCCTCACCTGGTGAGGACAAGTGGCAGATGGTGATTTACGGAGGCGGGGATGAGAGGGGGTTGAAAATTGGCCTACAGAGCCTTCCCGGGGTCACATGGAAAACCAAGAGCCATGTTGGGCATGGGGTACATTTTTTGTCCCAAGGGTACAAGACACACGCTGCAAGAAAATGAAACCTCATCCGGTGATGAAAAGTTACGTAATCCTATTACACAAACGAAGAGTTGGGATTAGGTGAGAAGAGGCTAAACTTTTATGTTTGAGTTTTGTCGGGGTCATATGAGGGTCCAAAGGGCTTAAATGGATTTGGGTGAAATTTTTGTCCCAAGGGATTGGAAAGTTGGTGTAAGAAATCATGCCATCACCTGGTGATGACATGTGTCTACCTAGAAAATTGGTTGAGTCCTAAATCATACCTTAGAGAGAAGCTTGACGACAACATATCCTGGATAACTGGAGGTCTTTTTAGGAACTTATTTATATGATTTTTACTAGAAACATAATTTTTGATAATAATGGGATGGGTCTCATTCTCTGATTATTCCTAAAACATCCTTAAAATAGCCTTTTTTTAGACCACGAGTTGCGCATGCTTTGAAAATAGACTGTGGGAAGAATTTATTATGTCTTGTGAATAATATGAAACCACCAGTATTTAGATCTCTAAAATACCTTTCCAATGGTGTCTTGTTTGACCTCCAACTCATTACGGAGCTCTTAGAATCACTTCTCAAAACTCGGGTGTTGTTTTGAACTGCAAGTTCCTTCACCTTCAAAAACCTGCTTTTGTAGAACTTGTCCCAAAATCTTTGAAACTTTCCAAAATATTCTAAAATAAATTGTAAAATGTTCATATCTCCTTAATACCACTCTCTGATGAATTTGGGCCTTCAACTCGCTTTGAGGGATGTGCACCTACCTTAGAAAGGTTAAAAATAGCCATTCCTAAGCCTCTTGAAAAGTCTGCTTTGAAAGGTACCATCTCGAAAGCACTTGAATGAACTTGTTTTCCTAAATCACCTATGAGAAGTGTTGACACAACACACAATACCACTTGAAAGGGTAGGATAGGCCCGACACATGGGATGAGTTGATCTAGAGGAGGGCTCGAGAGGACTCACAATCAAAAAAATTGGTACTAGGGTAAAGTTGTCATGCTTTCAAGTTTGAATTTTTCCCTTGCAAAAACACATGACAACACTGGGGTATTCGGGTTTCTCTTAGTCTCATGATTAAATGAAATGGAGCCCTCACATTCGTCCCACATGGAAATTATAATCTATTGAACATGTGGTGGCCTCATTTTCATTCCCTCTTTTAATTTCATGAATATACATGTGCTCTTTTCTATGGATTTCCATTTGTGCTTTCTCGGGGATCAAATTTATGTCAGAATTTTCTTGTTTTTAAGCAATATTTGTGTTTCCCTCCACTTTTATTTGGCAAGAGTGATCGGCACGCTCTTTTCTCTTCATTCATTGGTGGATGGTTTGATCTCTTCTCTGCGTTGACAATTGGCTCCTTCTCGGCCTCTAATTTCTCCTAAAGTAATATTGTGAGTACCTTTTCTTTACACTCCTATTAAAAAAATTGCTATAAATTTTAGGAAAATCCTTCATCTTATCTTTTGGCTCATAAGAAAACTTATTTTTTAATTGGCATTCTATTTTCTAGTTTTTGAGAAGGTGTTAATGTTATCCTTTTCTAATTCAAAGAGCAATTGTTATAGAATGTTGAACAAGTTTCACAACTTCATGGGAAGCTATTTAAAGTGAAGATCATTACCTAGTAATGAGGTAGTTATCTATGTTGATTTATAAAACCCTTCGTATGATCTCACTACTTTGTATTTTCTACAAATTATTTCAATATCAATGTATTGACAATCTTTGACATGTTGTTATGGTATATTAAGGGAATTGTGTAAGATAATCTTGTTGTATGTTTAAATAATGATATAGTGTGCAATAATTGTGTAAATGTTTTTCCTCTATTGTTTGTTACTAATTCATTTTGTTTGAATTCTGGAGACTCTTTGCCCAATAGATCCTAAGCACTAATCATGGTTAGTTTGACAACTCATTTTAGCAATATTTTCATCGAACTATGTATCTTACTAAAATATCCATTTAGCCTAAAAAATACCTTGAATTTTTAGTTGTTATAACTTAGGATTCAAGTGTACAAGCTTTCCTTTATTCGTTATGCTTGTATTGAGAGTAATTAGCCTATAAATAATGGATATCTTTACCATAATAATTTGTTTACTTGTAACCTTTTTGCAATCTTAAATAAAAAAATTATTCTTCCTAGTAATGACAAAAAATTGGGTGGGAAATTATAGTGGTTAGGCTACTTATCTAGGTCATTTACACTATACTTGTAAAATTTGTGTTATTTTACACATTTGGGTTGTTATAGGGTCTTTCCCCGGGTTTTATAGAGCCCAAAGAGTAATATTATAACCAACTTCTCATTTTTTGCCTTGAATTTACCCCCAATTGGTGAAGAAGCATGTAATTACAATGACTTGTCCCCTTCTCTTAACCTATTTTCACAATGAAACATATTTGAGAGTCAATACTCCCATTATGATCCCAAAGTATGGAAGATGTATCACACCTCATACAACTAATGTCATCAAGTACATAAGAAATATCACATATGTTAGCCATAGTAAAGGAAAAGACGTAATAAAATAGACAAAAGAGTTTCACACACATAAAGAAGCATGAGAAAGGATAATATAAGCCACAAATAATGGACACAAAATTTTCACACATAAAGCACATAAAAATCCATAAGCCACATACATAAAAATAGAAAAGTGAATATAATAGTATAAAGTATCCCAGAGGCACATAGATCAAAAGATGCTAAGAGCTAAAAAAGCACGTGTTAACCACATTAGTCTAAATAAATAACATCAAACATAATATAGAAAATGAGCATGATGAGAATTTGAAAATAGTACAACATAATAAAACAATATCACCTAATATCATAAGATGTGCCTCCAAATGTTGATTCACCACTGGGTGAGAGGAGAGATCCAATATCTAGTCATGTGTATGTTTTGTATCATGCTCAAATACCTCATGAATGCATGTTTGTAAAGAGTATATAGAATATGTTATCTATCAAACCATATGAAAAACAACATGTACAAAGTCAAGAACTAACAACTCAAGTCATATGCATGTCCTGATTCTTTGTTTTTAAAACATTTGAATTTTTGTGTGCTTATTTGATTATTTGAATGTTTTTGTATTTTTAAATAAAATTATATAAAAACAAGAGCTATCATATGATTGTATCAAGAGGGAAATTATCCAAATCTATAGGGGTGGGAGGATGAGACCTCACACTTGTGTTATGCATACTAGGAGTAGGTAATGTTGTATTAAGTTGGGGTTATAGGGTATACGTAAGATATGTGTTTCTTGTACTAGGAATATAAGGAGACCTGTCTGCAAGGATTGGCTCCTCTTGATGTAAGATGAGTGTGAGAACTAGACATGAATATAAAATTGTGTATTTCGTAGAAAAGAATTAGGAAATGGAGTCTCATATAAATTACCCTTAACCATTACAACTTGATTGCTATATATAAATTTAACACATTGATGTATCATATAAGATATATCTCTAAGTTATCAAAGCCACAGAATTCTAGAAGCATGTCACATTAACCAATGGAAGTAGTATTTGTGAAAGGCATATCAATATTATAAGATCCCATGGTAAGAGGGAGAATGATGTGTCTAAAAGATTTCATAGTATCAAAGAATGTGGATGATCATATGTATTAGGAGGTTGATCCCTATAAGGATTATACATTTTGATTTCCTTAGATTAAAAATTGTTATGCTTAAGAAGTGGATTATTGAATATCTCGAGCTTAGAATTCTTGGGAGGAGATTCAAATTAAGTATCACTAATATCAATGAGATATTGAATGACATGAAGAGTTTTGAAACATTTGTTAATAGAGTGTTTAATACATATGTGAAAGTCACAATATGCATTAGAAAAAAATATTACCATGTGGATTTCTTATATCAATTTTAACATGAGGAGGGAAAGATACAAGGATATAATTTATTAGCTTTTGTGGGATATTTTGTGGTGGGGAGGGTAACTGTGTAAACTACTTTCGAGGAGCAGATTCCAATTGAATCTTTGTGGGTTGGCATATAACATTAATAGTAACTTTAGCATCAATTTTATTATCATTAGGTTTGCCTTTAATTATAGTTTCTTATAAATTTATATGTAGATATATTAGGAGCATTATATGCATACTTAAACATGTTCAAAGTAAGGAACTTGGCCTTTGTTTCTTTTAAATTGTGACTGAGCTCATTCAAAGATCAAAAATTATTAAACATGACTGATTCTTATAAAGTATAAAGAAGAATTTGAGTCAATAAATCTCGAAATTAATTATCTGTAAGCATATTTCTGATTTTAGTAAGCATATTATTATGCCACAACACATACTCACTAATTGGTTCATTGGAGCCTTTTTGCAACTTATCCATTTGAGCATATGAAATCTTGTTACCAATGTTGATAAAAAAATGTGCAAGGAATTGATTAGCCAAAGGAGTAAAAGATCTTATAGAAATTAAAGGTAAACCATAAAACCATTGTATAGCATAGCCTTTGAGACTCATAGGAAAAATAATAGTAAGTAACTGGCCATTATAAGCATTATCTAAGAAATTTACATGAAAAGAGTGAAGTTGTTGTTTAATATCACGTTTCCCCTCATAAATAATAAGTATAGGTGACACAAGTCCATTGGGTAAAGGATATGATACTATTTTAGGTGCAAGTGGATTATGAAGATATTGACCATAGTCCATAATATTAGAGTGCCTATATGAGCCTTGTTGTAATTGTAATATACTTGGGCAGGAAAACTATAAACAAAATGCTCAAGGGCATGTGTAGTAGAAAAAGAGTGGGAAGCCCTATGTGTATGCATTAGGGGTGTAGGGATAGTAGTATCCATAGGAATAAAAATTATAACATTTTAAAGAGGGATATGGGATTCCCTATAGATGAAGGAATAATAGGTATAGTGTTAAGCACTCGTAAAGGAGGTTCCTCATTGGAATGATGAGATTTTACATCATGATAACCTTGAGAAAAAAAGAAGTAAATTAAGAATATTATTTATATTATGTGGGTGGTCACGGAGATCCCACTAGATGTGACATAAGGTTTGGACATGATAATGGTCTACATCATTCATTTACCGAACATTGTTAATTACATTAGACCTAAAAGGTAAGTTGGATTCAGTTTGATATATGAAAGGGTTCAAGTTATACTTCACATTGTTCACATCATTATGGATAATCTCATAATAGTGGGGATTTATTAAATTGTGAGAGGAGAGGAAGCCATATAATTCCTACGCCTTCTAGGTGTATTAGGTAGTTGGACATTTTTGGTGAAATAATTTTTTGTGTTGTAAATTATGTGTTTTCACCAATGGTCATGGGGCTACACCCCTCCTTGTGTATGGGGAGGCTCCCATTATTGAATGTAAATTATCCTAATTCGTGGGGTGGCCAAATATTTTGGGGATCACACAAGAACACTTCACTAAACTTGTGGCAAAGTGTTTGTATGGGGTATAAGGGAGGAATTTTCAGTGATGAGGATAAAGGAGAGAAATTAGGAAAGAGAGAGTTATTGTTGTGAGTATGCACTAGCAGAGTTCACACAATAACCATAGTATGTCCACATTAAATTAGAGGAAAGCAACAATGTAGGCAATTAGTAAGACTAACAAACCATAGACACACAGTTCTTTAGATTCATCAATCAAGGACACCAAGTTCCTTCTTGGTTATTCAAGATCACTATGCTTGCAAAGTTACAAAATAGAGAGAGAAGAGAGGAAAGCATAAGCAAAGGAAATGGAAGAAATGTAGCTTTTATTTCTTATGTAGTGGTGATACCAAGCTCAACAACTTACAACAATCCACAATTGCTACAGAAAAACTAACTTTCAAGATCCTTTGGAATGGAGAATCCATTCCAATTTATAGCATTGCAAATTGTCTTCTCATCTACCCCCCACATGACTCTTCATGTCCCATCACTTGTGACTTTTCAATTTCCCTTAGAAGAGACAAATTAAGTACATCTCTTATAATTTGAGAGAGTACTTTACATTTTAAAAATATTTTGTTGTCACTTAAGTGAATAGGACAAAATAGCAAAAAGTACATTCTCAATTGAAAATTAGAATATGGAGAGAGAGAGAAGAGAGAGAAAGGAAATGGATTGATTGATTTGTTGTTGATGAAGAACTTGTTGATTTGAGGCATGGTGACCATAATATCCTCCTATAAGATGCACAGACACTTCAAACTACTGAATGAGTGTTTAGGAACACTATTGTGAGACCTCCGATGTGAGCCTGAGATGACTATGGGCATCACTCATGATGATTCCTTCTTGATCTCACAATGAGATTGAGGATCACTCTCTTACTCCTTAGGCTTTCACAATTGACATTAGTGATAAAAAAATCTTCATGATGTTTTAACCTCTTAATTTTTTTCCTTCACTTACTTAAATATTTCTTCATATGCAGGTGAAAGGGATGGCCCCTTAATAGAATTCTTGATAAGTGGTCATCAGTTGGAATGACATGAGGAGATGACAATGATCACACCACAAGGTTTGAGGTGAGTGTTTAGGAACACTACCAAGTGGATGGAATAGAGATTATTTCTCATTCTTATGACTATGGTGCTTTGAATGAAGATCATACCTTTTCCTTTCTTAGCTCCGAACACTTCTTAAATGAGATCAACTCATACACCTCATGTGCCCATGTTTCTCATGAAAGTAGGTGACCTTTCTTGATAAAGCAAGATTGATCCTAGATGGAACTTGAAGGAATGAACAAAAATGAGTGCCATTTTCTTGTCTCACATCTGTATCTTGAAACACCGCAAAATTTGCCTCTACTAACTTGCAAGATGTGAGCTCCTTATCGAGCATGGATCAAGTGTTTAGAAACACTTCATGAGGTATGCATTTCCTAAGATGACCTCTTTCCTTACTCATGGATAATCCTTATTATCATTCTTGTGATAATCATACTCTTTATGAATTTAATTTTAATGAAGATATTGATCCTCTTCAACCTCTTTGCTAGCCTTACCATGTTCCTGACTTTCACCTATTGTGCCTCGATATGTTATGTCTTGTTTCTTGACACAATTGTGATTAGAATGGTGCTCCAAGATCCTTGTGGAGGGATTATTTACTTTTTTTAGCTATGAAACCACATTACAACCCTATGAGGATGGAAAAAATCAACAAGATGAGTGAAAATGGAGCCAACAACAACTTTTTGCACTAAAACTAAAACTTTCTATTTTTTTGGTGAGATCAGGAGTCGCTTATTTTGGGAATTTTTGCCTTTTTTCTCAAATTTGGTATTTTGAGCCTCCGTAACATTCAATTCACCTTTGTTGATGATTTTTTTA
Organism: Taxus wallichiana var. yunnanensis; assembly: GCA_018340775.1. NCBI lineage: Eukaryota > Viridiplantae > Streptophyta > Pinopsida > Cupressales > Taxaceae > Taxus > Taxus wallichiana. The sequence continues at coordinate 298,925,489 of CM031239.1, read as the reverse complement.
CCAATTTTAAAAAAATCTATTTTTAGCAAGTTGTTTTTTTGGAACCTGCTATTTTGGGAAAATTGCTTGTTTTACCCTACTTGTCATTTTGCATTATTTCCGGATGTGTTGAGTAACTAGAGCTTCTAATTTTGAGAGGTTTAATATTTTTATAATGTGGGTGTACATATCATATGATATTTTTATTAACTATTCATTTTGGCATAATTTTGCAACAAAACACCATTATTAGATTCGGATCTACATCAAGATGTTGCGCTCCAATTTTCATCGTGATCCACCCACTAGAACTCTTGAAAATAAAAAAGGAAAAATTCAGGATGTAGAATTTCAGGCTTAATGATGTGATGGCATCCATTAATGTAGGCTTAAATCTTTAGTGATCACAATTTTTCCTGGGAGAAGAGCAATCATTCAAAACATTGGTGCAATTAGTTTTCGGATAAGGTGTCATGGGAAAAGCTCCATTTTCACAAGCATGGCTGGTCTGGGAACGTGTTGGATAGCATGAATTTTTTTCTCCGATGTTTTTATAGGTTTAATGGCTTCAAAAATGGTATAAATTTTGAACTGTGTGAAGAAATAATCTTGAAAGTAAGTTACTTTGTTTTTAAGTTACCTCGACGATTACCTTTTGCTCATATGTGAGAAGTTTACTTGTGCTTTAAAACTAGGGTTTTGATAGCTTAGGTATAGGGAAAAAAATTTGTGTCCCATATGTAAACTTAGAATGGGGACAAGGGGGATAATAAATTGTGCCTCAAACAAATCATGACAAGTGTCACTGCGAGGTGGAAGATGGGAGAGATGGAGAAAGGCATGTTTTGGCACCCGGGAGCTGGAAGTTGGTCGTATGGAGAACTAGAGTAGGGGATAATATGGGGAGAATTTTTAGTCCCTTATTTCCCCTTGAGAATGAGGAAAATGTGGAAAATAAAATGCACCCTAACCAGATGATGACAAGTGTCACTATGTGGTGTGAGGAGGGAGAGATGAGTTTAGCCTGATAAGCACTCCACCTGGCTAAGCTAGATCATATGGTGGAACAAAGAAAAGGGATGAGGTGGGGAGAATTTTTGTGTCCCCTCTATCCCCTTTATAAAGGGACAAGAGGGACACAAAATTGTGCCATGAAGCCAGAAGGTGACATGTGTCACTAGAAAAATTGGCTAAGTACGAGAAGCATGCCCATTGTTTCACCAATAAGTTCAAGCTTTCAGGAAGAAACAAATAGAAGGTAAGTGGTTAAGGAGGAATACTCATGAAGAAAAGGTGGAAGGTAGAATGTGTGTGTTGTTGATGTTATCCAAGCTGATCGTAGAAAACTCCTTTTTGTCTACGAAGGAATACATGTAAATACAAAACAAGACCACAAAAAAGCATTAAATAGTATATGACAATGGACTCATTACTAGCGTATGCTAGATCCAAAAAGTGTGATGCTTCCTAGAGAGGCTATCAATCCACTATTTAATTTAATGTAAATAAGAAACTGAAATAAAAAGGTCATATTGTAATGCAATGATTTAGGTTTCTCAATACAAAACAATATGCTAGATTTAATGTTAAATACGAAATGTATCACTAAATATAATGAAACCAAAGGTTTGTTTGGGCTGGGTAGGTTTTGTCAGAGGTCTAGTAAAGGTATGGGACTGATTAGGTGAGGTCTGGGTTGGTTTTGGTTGAATAGAAGGCTTGCTAGTCTAAGGGTGTAAAACACAGAGACCAGATCGGTTGGGTGACCAATGCTAGTATAGGAATGAAACAAAAATGGATTTTTAGCCTCTCTATGATTGCACAGAGAGTGACAAAGGTGTGGTTAGGCTCGTAATATAGCTAAGAAGACTCAAGAATACAAAGGAAGAGGTTAAGAAAGGTGGAAAGACTTGAAATGGTTGGGTAGGTGGATTGGTGGGAAGATGGAGATATCTGGGTAATAGCAGAAATGGAAATACTGAAAGAAGTAAAATATCTATAGTAAAGTAAGCAGATGATGAAAACCATGTTACTTACTTATTGCTATGAAGATCTCGTGAATGAAGGTGGTTGGTGATTGATCGGCGAGGTGATGGTTGGTTTAGTGCCACGACAAGGCAACCTGTGTTTTCTCGTGGATACTCCAATGCTCTGGAAGAGAACCTGTTGCTTGTGTTGCACTCTGGTAGTGTGTCATTGTCATTTAGATGCAAGAATGGCTTTGAGACTCACGCTTGATTGTAATAGAATTCCCAAAACTGAATGACCAACCCATGTAAAGAGTGTTAAAATTATATATAAAGGAACTAATGGTGGTTTACGTGATGATGTTAATCGAGGATAAACCAAAGATCGGTTAGGGTGAATTAGTCCAAGTTACCAAAAAAAGTTATGTTTTTGGAGCATGTTTTCGTGTTAGAGTGTGATACACCTTCTATGTGTTATACTCGGGTATTTTTACGGCAGTCCCGCCACCAAAGTGAGCGGGTCAAGAGGGTTCTGGGGCAAAGCCCCAAAGAAAATTCTCATGGGTGGTTTATTAACCCATGGGTAATGGGTAACCGTTATGGGCTGTTTTTGGGCCCATGGTTTTTGGTACCCATTGTTTTGATACCCACGGTTTTTTTCCCATGGTTTTGATACCCACGGTTTTGTATCAAACTACTTAAGCAATTGTCTATTTATATGGTCTTATGCATATGATAGATAGACAAGCAAATGTATTGCAGATGTGCTTTGAATTCAGGTGTGAATTATGTAGAGTTTGTTGAGCATAGCTCCAAACGGATCTGGGTATTGTATTGAGAGAGTGGAGGCTTGTAATAAAATATGAGCAAGTGATTCTTGGTGGACGTAGCCCAAATTGGGTGAACCACGTTAAATCTTGTCTCTCTGTGTTGTGTTATTTATTCTGCACTTTTATTTGAGATCTGTAATATTTTTTGCATATTAGTTTTCTTGTTATGATTCTCGTAAGGGATTATTCCGCATATTTTATCTCTTATTTCCTAACAATATAGCCTCGATCTTTATGTTTGGCATTATCTTGATTGCTAATTTGGGTCTCAAGTGAGGGTTGACACTTAGATAAGTGGGAGTGTTGTTGGAGAAGGAATGGGACTTTAATTTTAGCATTTGAAAGAGTCCCAATTGTTTAAGATAAGTAGAGACTCGATCTTAGTTAATTAATAGGCTAGGAATAAGTCCATGGTGAGTCATCAGGTGATGTAGCTAGGTGAGATGTAAACTAACTTAATTAAAGTAATTAAGTTAATTAATAATGTAAGGATGAACATTAATTCAATTGTAAGTAATTAAATTAATATGAATTCGGGGTAGGGGGTTATGGTTAGGTGAATATGTTGCATTAATTAATTAAAGGGGACTAAGGGGAGTGTGGCCCAAATTTGGTGTCTACACTCTGCACAAGAGAGAACTTGGGCACACAATTCCCAAATCTCAAGATGGTATTTTCATATGATTTTGAATCCCAAGATTATTTCAAGAACAATTGGATACATTTTAGACTTCAATTATGCTTGCATATTTTTAAAAATGGCCCTTTTTCTTCATGACAATAGGGTGTGTCTACCAAGATTGAGCTACCTTAAGAAATAATCAAGTCTTGTGAAAGATGTGATGATTCCAATATGTATAGAATTCCTTAAGATTTCCAATTCCTATTTTATTTCCTCCTCACTCCTTACATATCTCTCTCGAATCATCCGATTAAGTTCAAGTTCCAGTTTTGACTAATTACTCCTTACACTCAAAACCTCGTTGTTGCATTACTATCACTAAACCTCCAAAAAATCCCTATACTTTCATAAATCAATTCCAATACCATCATGGATCTCCAATACCACCTCTAGATTATTATGGGCTTTCATAACCTTCCTCGGAGGATGCACACTTACCTTGAAATGGCCAAAATTGGTGTTTCTAAACATGTTGGAGAACTACTCTTTAGTTGTTCTTCACTGAATGGAATTGTTGATCTTAAAACATCATTTCAAACACCTACATATGCTTGTTCAATATATTAGGAGCACCTATAAGGTCAATATTATCATGACACAGAGAAGACAAACCGGCCGAGAGAGGGTTTCAGGAAGACTCAAGAGCAAATTTTCAAAGTTGGCTTAGTTGTCGTGCTTGAAATTTTGAATTTTTCAACTAGTGAAAATTCATGACAATAGACATGCTCAACGGTGCATGATTATTCAATTACTATATCAAAATGTCATAGAAGAAAAATATGCACCTAAAATTTTGGAAATCTTAGGGAAACTAGGGTTTGAGAAAGGCTAAGGATTTCATCAACAAGATGGTTCGCCAAATGATTCAACCCTAAATAAATAAATAAGCATTGGATTACTATATTATTATTTACTCATAGGATTATGGGTTAACAATGTGTAGTACATTAAGATTAATTAACAAATATTAACTTGAATAAATTAGAATATACTATTATAAGTAATTTGCAAGATAGAATAAGAAACGATTTTTAAGAAGATGAAAACACAAGTGAGAAAATAACTCCAAAAGCTTATATGTCATTTTTTATGATTGTGGGAGTTAAAAATGATTTACAAGTGCTTCTTAACTAAATCCAAAGTGCAAAACTAATTAGGTATAAAATTGTCAAATGTGTGGTCATTTAGTGGTTTCATACTTATTTAGCATTATTTACAACAAGATCTCAACTTCTTATGAAATTTGGGGTGCTATGAGGACAAAAAGGATGCTAGAAAATTAACATATCCGATAAGAAAAGTAATGACTGCAGACTAATTCAATGATGACTATCCAAATCAATGGCAACCGATGCCAAAAAAACAGGATCAGGGCCCCGAACATGTGGATCGAGAAACAAAGGGTTTGAACACTAAAGAAGAAAAGAAGATGATGCAGATGAATCATAGAACAGAAAATAGGGAGATGGAGATAAGATTGATGATGAATAAGCTAGGTTCGACGATGACTATGTATGATGAAGATGAGATCTGAAGTAGTAAGTGTGCATAACAAAGAAGATTTAGAAGATTTGAGGTATCGTAAATGGAAAATAAGTGGTTAAAAGGGTGGATGACAGATAATAAGAAAGATGTAGATCATTTCAACGGTGACTATGCAGATTCAATGGAAACCAAGAAGGGATCTAGGATTTTATTGGGGCAAATGGATGGGAAAATGGACTATGAGGAAGGATTAACGATGTCCGATGCAAGAGAAATCCCCAAGATAACTTGTAAACCTACAAGATTGATGCACAATGGTGATGAAATGATAATGGGGGATCCAAGCAAGCTCTAACTCACTAAAATATCCAAGTTTGACATGGAATATCTTAAAAATAACTCCAAGTCGATAAAGCAATTTGCCCAAATAAGAGAAAGAAACGAATCAAGAGTCACAAGAAATCTTGAATTTGTAAAATTGCGTCTTCAAGAGAGGGGTATGGACATACTTATAGGGTCAATGACGATTTGTATTGGGTCACCAATGACTCGTGTGGAAGACTATCAATCTAGATGGTGGGGATTTGTTCAGCTCGATGCAAAGGGCCCTAAAGGGGTCAAGTTAGGGTTTCAAGTGATTAAAGCGAGTTAGGGTTACTTTGGGAGGATAAAAGGTATATAGGGGATAGGAATGCATTGAATGAGGGTGGATGGGAACCTAGGGATGATAAAATAGGTGTTTAGGGAAGATAAAAGGATAATGGGTGGGTTTAGGGATAGTTAAGTGTGATTAGTGGGAGATTAGGGAAGGTAAACAATGATATGATTAAGATTGGATTAAGATGGGAAAATAGGAAATTAGGGGAATAAATGGGATTTTAGGAGGGAAATAGGGATTTAAATGGGAAGAGAGGTATGTATGTGTGAGACGATGACAAAGGGGAGCGAACATGGGATGAGGAACAAGCGTACTAAAAATTGGTGTCTACATTTTCCCTTTATGTAAAGTGGCTTGTGTTAAGCAAACCACAAGACAAAAACAAGAAGTGATGAAGGATGATGCTTGAGGTAATCCCCCTCAAACTAGGGATCGATGACACAAAGAAGAATCGATCATGAGGTTGAAAGAGATAGATGAGAAAAGGAAACGGGTGGAAAGGATGAGAAAAGAGAATATGATAGAAGATGCCCCAAATGGAAATAGATAAAAGCAAAAACAAAAACAAAAACAAAATTATGGCGGTGATTTTGGAATCACTTCGATAAAGAACACATGATCCGTAAAATTCTAGCTTTGGAAATCTACGAAATCACACAAATATGTTGTTCTACTTTATACTTTGGAAAATGACAGTTTGAGCTTTAGTGACTGATTAACTAGTGCTTAGAATAGAATTGTAGAGAAATGCTAAAATAATTCCACACACAACATAAGAATTTTATCCTAGAAACCCCCAATTCGAGGGAAAACTAGTTGGGAAGGGAAACTACTCTTTCTTCCCACTTGTATTGGCCAATTTTAAACAATTTACATATTACAATAAGTATAGAGAAGAATAACAATGTAAACTTCCCCTCTAGTTACTTGTTTGCTCTATTTTCTTGCACCTTGCTCCTACAAATCACTCTAACACTGAAAGTCCTTGCTCACTTGCTCTCATATAATCAATACTTTGCTTCTTGATCTCTTTGGATCTTTGAATGCCCAAATCCCTTGCTCCTTCATGCATTTATAGCCTTCTCATGTCCTCCGTGCACTAGAGGATGTGAAGGGACGCAAGAAAGGAAGAGACAAAGATAATTGGTTCAAATTCAAACCGTTCGGGCTCCATTTTATTTTTCCACCAAAAGTGACAAGACCACCATCAAAGGTATATGGCAGTAAATATAGGACCACCACCCTAGATGGGTGGTAGTTACAGATGATCGCCGTGCAAGTGCAGGTAGTGGTTTTGTAACCGCCACTCGCACAAAGCAGAGGTTATATTAAAATGCTTACATAACCTCCTTTTCCTCATTTTTTCATTCTTCCTTCATAGTGCTAATGATTTGATGAAGTGGTGTGTTTTATGGATCAAGAAAAGTATGACCTCAATGGAGATGGTGGCAAAGTGTCCTATAGACCCGTGATCGAAAAAAAAACACTACAAGATGGAGGGAGTCCAATGGGAATACACTCATATGGATGTGCAAGCCATGTGACCAATGGGTCAAAGGAAAACATCAAAAATATGCACAAACAAATACAAGGATGGTCAAAACAATGGTCCGACGAGATGTGGGGGCAAAAATTAGATGCAATATCCTTCATACATGATAAATCGATCAAATATTCATTTGGGTGGGACTAGGATAAAAGATGGAAATAATGGCAATAAAGGTGGGCTTAAGATAAGATATGGTGTCCTAAAAGGGAACATAAAGATGACTTTAGAGCGAGCTGTTGGATGCAATTAAAGATGCGTGATAAGACAAATATATGGGCCAAAAGATATGAAATAATCCCGCTGGGGCAAATAAAGGTGTGATGTGAGTAGCTCACAAGTCAAAATTGGAAGAAAAGATAATTTGATAAGGAGATTGGAATGAAAAAATATGAGGGATGAAAAATAGGGTTAGGTCAACGATTTAATCAAGGGTCGATCGCGATGACAGTCAATACACCTATATAAGTGGTAGAGTCAATTGACTAAGCTCATTTGCATGATACAATTTTTATGATCAAGAGATATGAGAGGTATAAAAGTGTGAGCTTTGTATTTGATTTTTTTGAAGTTTTCATTTTTAACTAAAAGCAAGAGGTAATCGGCAACAATTGGATGGGTCTTCGCCGACCGAGCGAGTGCAGTCGGTGTTGATTTAGAAGGGGCTCAATGTGAATGGGTAGGATTTAGGCTACATTGATAATTTTTTATTAATACTAGTGATATTGGATGATGGATGTTGATGAGTGCTTGTTTGATGGATTCTTACAGCCAAAGATGAGTTATATCCGAGAGATAAATTCTAGACCATGTTGGGAATGATGAGGGAAATTTTACCGATGCAGAGTATGACCATTTAGATATAGTCGATCGGGGATTTTTCCATTATCATAGGGTGACAAGAGATACAGGCTCATCATTGCACTAATAGATAAATGGGATCCTAGGACCAACACTTTCTAGTTCCAGATAGGAGAGATGATGATCACATTAGAGGACTTGTATCATATATTGAGAATTCAGATCCAAGGGCACCGATAATTTTGGTTACAACAAAGGGAAATATGGTGGAATTGACACAGTTATTTGGAGTGGATGCCCCACATAGTGCTTTTGTAGACGTTTATTCCATATGAGACCCGATACAAAGCAAAAGAAGATACTAATCAATCGCTTGATTTGTTTGATTATGATGCAAGAGCATCCATATACAAGCAGGAAATATAGAATTTAAGATGTTCTAGCATCAATAGGTGGTTGTTTAAACATGTTCACACTCATTATGTGGCATATAAACCTCTTAAATATGTAATTCTCTTCAGGAATTCAAATTTAGGGGTAGTGTGCATAGGAGCAAAGTAAGTAAATTTGATATTGAATGCCAAATATGGAATCTAAATGAGTCAAAGAGGTTTGATTGAGTGTGGAGAAAATTGTGGGAGGTTAGGAACTGCTCTAGACTTGTTTAGGAGTGTTTGTTTTCAATCAAGTCCAAGTTAGGACTCTATTCCATGTATATAGGAAGTTGTTGTATGACAAAGTCTAGTAGCATTCTTCATATAGGAAGGATTTTCACGTGTGTAAGGAGGATTTTATGAAGGATCAAGATGTAAGAGGGATCAAGAATGAATAATGAAGTGAATTTACTGTTGCAGAATAGAATGTGTTTTTGTATGATATATACTTGCAATTTGTAAACCGTGTAGAATACCATGTCCCTAATCGAGAGCTAGAAGCATTACAAGTCAAATTTCAAGAATGATATTTAGGATCTATGAAAGCATGAATAGGTGGAGGAAGGTATAATTGATGTCCTTGAATTTTTATAGCTCTTGAAAGCTTGTGATTTGTTCTGTAGCTTCAATTCTTATCTCTCATGCCCAAATTAGGGCTTTGTACAACTTTAATTCAGCATCACCAAACTTAATGAAATTTTGGGAGCATCTTTGCCCATGTGGTATTTAGAAGTATGCCAAATTTTAGATCTCAAGCCATACGTGTGAGTTTTTACACCATTGAATCAATGCATAGGTTACCTGTACATGTATGGAAATTATAAGGTTTAGGGTTGCATGAAGGTAAAATATTCAAATTAGAATTTGAATTCCAATGGAGAGCATGTTGATGACACCTTATAGGAATTTCAACCCTTATTCATACCAAATCATCCCTAAAAGGACCCACTGCCATAACAATAAGCTATAAAAAGGCCTAGTTTATATACCACATTACAAAGGAGGTGTAATTTTGTACAAAGGAATAGGGCACAAGATTGAGGTATGTTTGAGAACCCCATAAAGGGTCTCTAAATCATCTATTTTCTTGGTTAGTTATCTCAGTCAAATTGGAGATCCAACTCAGTTTAGGTGCTTGGAGGGCTACAAGCCAAATAGGGATAAACTAGAGAACTAGTATGAATTGAATGGGTATGACTGGATAAAGGGTCATAACACCTCATTTCAGGTTAGATAAAAGTATCAAGAGTCATAAGAGTGATCCCTAAACCTGCATACAAGATTGAGTACTTGGAACCATGAGGTCTACTTAGATCTAACCATGTGTTAGAGAAAGGAATGCATGTATAGGTGATTGTATAAATAACTCAGTGAGTGGCATGACTTCAAGATTGTAGGAAAGTTGTTGGAGAGGTGATGGAGGCTTCTAAACAATGGAGGTATGACCAACATGCAAGGTATATCTCTTTCATGTTGTTTTCATGTTAGTACTAGTACTAATACAAGTGTATGAAGAAGTAATATAACCACGTTGTTGGAGCATAAGATTGGTATTATTGGGTATTAGATAAGATCCTTAAGCAAGAGATGGTGGTGAATACCTTGCTCAATAGTGCTCATGTGTTGATAAATATTCATATAAAACAGAGATAAGTGGTTCTTTATGAGAACATTTTGAAACCCTCGCATCATATTATGATGGTGATATTGTGTTATGCATTGCAGACTGTGTGGAGCCCAGTTCATATGGGCATTAATAGAGGTTATAGCAAATATAGTCAAGCATAGGATAGTGTTCACTTTTGGGTCATCCCTTCTAGTGCATGTATACTACGAGTTATGGATGTTGTGTCAAGGAGGTCAAGCATGGATGTGGGCTTCCTACTTCATTATTGGGATTATGAGCATACATTCGTGGTGTGGCTATCGTGGCTTCCTTGGGTCACATGAGACCACCCCGAGCTTTTAGTTGTATTTTTGAGATGGCGAGTTGACCTGTGCCTCATGGAGACATGGGTGAGCATGGTGAGGATTGGTATACCAAGAGGTTAGGGAGCTTAGAGGTCGATGATGTGGGATGAAGTCCATATAGAGGCTTCCCTGCATGGCCTAGGATAGATATACAACTTAAGGTGTATGAGGAGGGTTAGATGGGTGTAGGGGCAGAGGCTTGAGATGATAGAGGCCATAGATTTTACTCAAGTGATGCTGCAGTTTGAAGTGGTGTAGATGGTGGCCGGAGAACCTATCGATACAAACTTGATGAGACAGAGAGGGACCTTCCCATCCCGGTGATGGTGGACCCATTGGTGGAGGAGGGAGAGCCATGGGATACTGATGATGATGATGTGGGATTCGGAGAGGGGTATGTGGAGTGGTGGATGAAGCAGAGGGTAGACGAGGCAGCTAAAGATAGAGCATGGGTAGGAGGAGAGGTGGAGATGCCTACAGGAGGAGAGGTGGAAGTGCCTATCGGTGGAGATGGGGAGATAGAGGGGTGGTTATAGAGATATATAGATTATAGGTGGACTTAGATGTAACTCTCTAAGAGCTAGCGTGGGTGCGCTAGAGAGGGACTTGGCCATACGACAACAAGATTGATACTAGTGACCTGTAAGAGGCCTATCAAGCCACATATATAGATTTGGGTACCATGTCTAAAGAGACAGGAGTAAGGATCCTAGAGCCATGCAAGGAGATGGTCAGATGACTTCACCTAACACAATGTCACTAGAAAAATGTTAGGCACTAGGTGAGGAGGCACACTATTATGAGCACATAGTTACAATGAGACTACCTAATGTGTCGCATTATGCAACATATCTAGCAGAGAGGGAGGAGATTGGGGAGATCGACGTGATGAGATAAAGATCGTGGAGGATAGTCGGTGTAGTGCAAATGAGGCACGGTCATGGACTGGATGATGGACTGAGAAGGTGGACAAGCCCCCGTATTATGAGTACATGGTCTTGGCTCAAGACTTAGAGCATCCGATCTTCAATTCACCGCCTAGTGGGTGAATGTTGTATATAGATTTTGATAGCGATTTTGATGTACATACTTTTGAGATAGATCCCAGTAGAGGCATATCACATATGTATGTAGACACTTTTGATGATGATGTGTGTGTGTGTGTGATGATTTTGTCATGAGTTATATGTGTTGTGATGAGTGTATTATATGTATGTGATGATTTATATGTTTATGTGATGTTTGATGAGATTATGGATGTGATGTATGGATTAAATATTGGTGATGTAATGATTATATTATGGATGTAGGAATGATGTATGGTTAGATTATAGTTATTGATGTAGATTATGCATGGATGAAATGGATTATGATATGATATGATATGATTTAGATTAGAACATACCGATGGATTTAGATGATGTAGATGTGATGGAATATGATGTAGATGTTAGATATGAGGGGATAGATATAAAGGGTGTGATAGATATAAAATACAAATGATGTGATGGATGCTAGAAATATGCTACAATATGATTTATAAATGGATGTGATGTGATTTAGATTAGATGTGATAGATGCATTGATATGATGAACTTAGATGTTAGATCATTATTAGAGGAATTTAGATGTTGGATATGAAAATGATGTAATGGATTGATATGTTAATGAAAATAAGAAGATATGATTTGATTGGATTTGGATAGATAAAACATGATCATGAGAGGATGACCTCAAACATAAGAAGTACATGTTGTCGTAGTAAGGAGCGCAAGCGCGTAGGATAGATGCACTTGGACTGGATTGGAGGTAAATCATGAAAAGGAACACACATAAAGTGATGCACTTGCAACCTATGGCTAGTGTTAACATATAACCAATGATATTTAGTCATATTTTAGATCAGAGGGGAGAGATGAAATGTACGCATACATACCTACCATTGTAGACATGACAAATGGTTTTAGATGTAGTTTTACGGGGAAGTAGGTTCTCCTAAGGTGATTGCCCTAGGTCTATGCCCCAACTCGAGAAATACGGCGAAAAAATGATCAACGCAGAAGTTTAAGTAATGGGAAAGTTGATCGATGTAGGAAAATTTCTTGGGATGATTTCTTTTGAATATTAATTTTTATGTGTAATATTTATAAGGTTGATCAATGCATAAATCCTTCGTTGCCTTGATATAAGAATGTATCCATCCTTCGAGGGAGTAATTTATAATTATGAATTTTTTGCTTTGTATTTTTAGATTTTTTTCTTTTTTTAGATGGTAGGATAAGATGGATGATAGTTGTCCTTCGAGGGATCAATCTATACTTTTTGACATTATTTGCTTTATGTGAACAACTATCCTTTCGAGGGAGGAGTATATTTTTGGGTAAGATAGCTATGATATGAGCATTCATGATTTTTCACTTTTAAGATAGAACTGAGGATAGCCAAGTAGACAACTTGGGGAGGGAAAAGAAGATGTACACACTACACCTAAGGATCCTTATCATGGTTCCAATAAGTTGATAAGGAAATGGATGTAATGATTGTGGGGTTCCCACCTAGAAGGAGGAAATTTTCTGTAAGGAATTTGGTATGATCAGATCCGTGGTACCCATATTTAAGGTCATAAATAGGATAGTGACGGAAGACCACATGATTCCAAATCATTACGATGGAAGATAGAGAATGTTAATGATGGAAATAAGATCATTGATATGACTAGGGTCACATTGGTAGGTGTGTTAATAGTAGAAAGGCCGCAAATGCAAGGCATTGAGAGGTTCCATTTCCAGTTTACCATCAAGGGAGGCTAAAAAATAGGCCCCATATCCATACTTATGCATGATAATATATGGTCCAACCCAGTTGGGAGAAAACTTTCCACGTAGGCTACTTTTTAGAGTAGTGATGTTATGATTTTATTTCAAGACAAGGTCACCGATGTTAAAGTTGTGTTCCTTAAGATGTTTATTATAGGCATGTTTGATGTGTTCTTGATAAACATAGTGATGTTGAAGGGTGATTAGGCAACATTCGTCAACATTTCAAGTTTTACTAGAGGCTCTTAGCGATAATCCTCGCCGAGATAAAGTCACGAATATAAATGCACAGATCCCATAGATGACAATATTGACCTTCTTTATCAACAATTTTGGCAAGAATGTTAGCAAGAGTCTTACTAATGGCTTCAGCTTGGCCGCCATTAGCTTGAGGATAATAAGGAGATGAGAAACTAAGAATGTTGTTGAAAGTATCACAAATCTTCTTAAGGTATTTTTTTAAAGGAATTTCCATTATCGTGATGATTTAATGAGGAACGTCGAAATGACAGATGATATGTCGATAGATGAAATCAACAATTTTGTTAGCTCTAATAGATGTGAGTTGAATGGCTTTCACCCATTTGGTAAAGTATTTAGTAGCAGTGAGGATAGAATGATGAAGTTGAGAGGAGTGTGGTTTGATGAGGTCAATGAGGTTGAGCCCCCATTGTGAGAAAGCTCATAGATCTTGAGCTAGTTCTAAGGCTTAGCTAGGGATGTGAATGAGATTAGAATGTTGCTGACATTTGACGCATTTTTTACCGTACTCACAATAGTCTTGATTGAGTGTGGGCCAATAATATCCCATCTCGAACAACACGTTTGGCAATGCCAAGTGCTAAAATGTCCACCACATATGCCATCATGGACTTTTTGGATAGCGTGGATAGATTCATGGGATTTAACACAACGTAGTAGAATACCATCAAAGCCATGTTTGTAGAGGATGTTGCTAAGGATAACGTAGTGGTTAATGCATTGAAGAAATGACCTCCTACCATTTTTGGATATAAGTCGGAGGTAATTTTAGATTGATATAGATAATTGAATATTTAAGTGTACCAAAGATCGATTGATTAGAGTCGACAAGATTGATAAAATGAAGCTCATAGGTATGGGATGGTTGATTGATGTGATAAACAATAATGAAGAGTTTGGATTCTTCATTGTCTTGGGGATGAGAGATGACATAGTTTCTATAAAGTGGTTGGATGAATGAGGCATGGTTTGGATGGTATACTGATCGAAGGCCTCAAGAAGGAAGTCAATGATGTCCTTTTACTTTTGAAGTATTTAGTTTTTACATTGATATATTCCCTTAATTTGATTAGTGATGAGTGGGTCACCATACATATCGAGGATTTGGATGCCGAAAGCAGATAGCGATTTTGAGACCTAAGATAAGGTTTTCATACTCGGTTATGTTATTAGTGCACTCAAATTTAAGCTTATAGGTGATGGGGATGGGATTTTCCCAAGGAGGAATGATGATAATGCCAGCACCTCCCTTTTCGACACTTAGATCCATCAAAGAAAAGTGTCATTTTGAGGGAGAGTACTCGTGATCGATGGTATAGATGGAATCATGGGGAATTACTCATAAGGAATTTTATTTTTAGGAAGAGGGGCTTTGACAAGTTGATCAGTGATAGCTTAACCCTTTATTTATTTTTGAGAGATGAACTCTAGGTCAAATTCAGTCATGAGCAAAAGCCATTGACTAATGTGAAATCATTGTGATAAGGCTTGGAATTCATGGTTTTGAGAGCATTAAAGCTAGTGAGAACAAAGGTTTTATGATTAAGAATATAATGGCAAATTTTAGAAGTGGCAAAGAAAATGGCGCAACACAACTTTTCAGCTCCAAAGTGTAATTGTGGAGAGTGTGGTTGATATAGTATATAGTCCGCAACATGGCACCTAGAGCATGGTCGGTGGCAGAGATGTAAAGATAGAAAGTATCCCCCTCGTGTGGAGGTGTGAGCACAAGTGGTGATAAAAGATAATGCTTGAGATATCAAGGCTTTTTGGCAATGGTATCCCACTTGAAGTGAGTGTCTTTATAGAGGAGATGATGATGAAAAGGTTGGAAATGGTTAGAAATTTGTGAGATGAAACTGTGGACTCGATCAAGTCACCTGAAGACTACAAAGTTGCTTAAGATCGAAAGTGGAGGCATCTTGAGGATGGATTTGATCTTGGTAGGGTCAACTTCAATACCTCTGGTAGAAATGATGGAGCCAAGGAGTTTTCCAGTTAGGACTTCAAACATGAACTTAGCTGGATCGAGGCAAAGGAAGAAACAAATAAGACACGTGAAGAGGATTTCAAGGACATAAATATGTTCTTTTCGACATTTGGATTTACCTAAGAGATCATCAACGTAATCCTCTATGGTTTTATGGATGATGTCATGGAAGATATAGGTCAAGGCACGTTGATAGGTGGCCCCCGCATTTTTAAAATTGAAGGGAATGACACAATAGCAGAAGGTTCCTCAAAGGGTGATGAAAGACGTATTATGTTGGTCTTCTACTATGATGAGGATCTAGTCAGTATACGTAAAATCCATTCATAAGAGCAAACATCTCATGGACGGCGGTGAGGTCAATGAGTTGATCACTGTTAGGAAGGGGAAAGTAATCTTTAGGGTTAGTGAGGTTTAAATCTCAAAAGTTGGTATAAATGTGGAGCTTTCCAGAGGCTTTGGCAACATATGATGTTGGATACCCATTACTGATAATTCATAGGTAATATGGAGTTGGTTGAAAGAATATGTTACAAGTCCTCTTTGACAAGGAGGGTGATGCAAGGATGCATGCGGCATAGATTTTACTTAACCTGGATTAGCGTTGGCGATGGTGACAATGATGTTGGGATTAAGAATCGACGTGTCGTTGTATGACCATGCAAATTCCTAGCTATGCTTAGAAAGAAAGTTGGTGAAGGACTCCATCTCTTGTAGATCAAGAGAATGACCAAATTTAAGGATGCAAGGCTCTTGTAGAGTCCTTATATTGATGTTGATAGTTGATTCGTTGAGAAGGGTGGATGTGTCAGGAGGTAAGGACTTAAAAAGATGATAATATTTTTCCCCATGTAGGAAATAATGGATTCGTCATCACTGCATTGAATAACATCGATGGTAAGGGAGTCTTCCTCTACTATGTTGGGAAATTGAAGAGGAAGGGACCAAGTTTCACCATTGGAGTGACAAGTGTCCTGGTCTTAAATGATGGTTGAGATTTTAAAAAAACTCAAAGAAAGGGATATGGTATCATCCGTATCCTTCGGGTCATCATATGGAAAAAGGTTGGATGATGGATCAATGTGCATGGGGGATGTAGATGAAGAATTAGATGCAAGAGGATCATTGGGTTGTTCTTTCAAACCAACCCAAATTATTTTGAGGTTTACGAGATTGGTTGATGATGAGATCGTGCATGCCTTGCTCATAATTTTAAAGACCAAATCCCTTCCACATGCAAATGGAGATAAGTATAGGTGAAGGATTTGTTATAAAGGAAATTAAAGACGTTGGTATATGGATTAGTGTGGGGTTGATTGTCGATATGAGATAAAGGGTAATCGATTCCACCATAGATGAGATTGGTATTGAGATAAGGTGGACCGAAGGAAATGATATCCCTAATGTTTGGTTTATACATAGGGATTTATCGGGTCTACATCGAAGTCAATTGGGCATGGGAAGAGCATCGAGGGTAAGAATTCCATACTCCCTAGTAAAATGTGTTACATCAAGGTGTCGAGAGATTTGTCATTAGGCATCTTGGATATAAGTATGAATGAGCTATTGGATGCTTCAAAGGATGAATATTGTTTAGTAATGAGCAAGTCATTTAAATGATAGGTCATATGGCATTCTTTGAATGGAGGAAGATAAGCGGGAGAGTGTGGATTTTCCCCTCATGTTCATATTTAATGTAGTAGTGAAGAGTAGATGGGACACAACACACGATGCGGACCCATGGGTGTTTGAGTAAGACATTATATCGAACTCCCCTTAACAATTTGGAAAATCTCATGGAGGAGTTTTTCACCCACGTGGATGGGGAGGATAATTTTTTCCTAAAGTAGGGAAACAACATCATCAAGGCCCAAGGATCGCGGGTGATTGAGTGACAATGGATTTGGGAAGCTTAAGTTGATCAAAGGTATGGGAGGAGATGATATTGATACTATAACCATTTTCAAACATATATTGGTGGATGAATGTGTCGTTGATATAAATAGTGATGAAAAGAGGAAGGTCGTGGTCTTCGTGTAATATCTCAAGAATTTTGGAACTGTCAAAAGAGATAGCGGTAGAAGTTGTTAAGAGCTCAAAAAGGGTGCAAAAGGTTGGGATTCATCGCTCATGATGGGGATACATTATAAAGGTTCAATAAGGGCTTATTAGGGATTATGAGAGCTTTAGATAAGCTCATATAAAGAAATTTTGACTAGGATCGATGGAGTTGTTTTACAATACTTTTCTCAAAGGTGCTCTGCAGTTTTTGTAGGTGGAGTGGATAAGATGGATACCTTGGCCTTAGGAAAAGAAGATGATGGGGTAAGCTAGCTAAAAAGAGTAGTGAAGAAGAATTTTCACTTGGATTGGGTATATGGCTAGGTAGATTGTTGTGGATCATAAGGGCGAGAGTGGTGTAGCAATACAAATGACATTTATGAAAAGTGGGGACCATCTTTGGAAGAGGTAGTGTTTGGAGGAAGGATTACAACAAAGGATTTGGGTAAAGAAGGGGTCTTAGATGTCTTAGAAGTTGTTGGCTTGATTGTAGGACTATGATTAGATGTGGATGAACTAGTATATGGGAGAGGGTGATCTTCCTCAATGAGAAGGTCATCCTCTTCTATAAGATTGTGGATGAGGGTTTTGAGGGCCCTACAATGTTCAAAGATCATGTCCAGAGGTGGGATGATAAGCACAAATGGCATTATGATCAAATCACGTGGGTTTTTTTCCCCATGCATCAAAATACTTAATGGGGAAAGATGATTGTGGAAGCTTGAACGAGATGATTAAATATTTCTATATAGGAACCAATGGGGGGTTTTTAAGAAAGGGCTTCATAAATTGTGGATTGAGTGGGTTTTAGGGAGGAGGATGGAGGTAAAAGTTGTGCCTTTCTCTTATGTGGTTTGATAGGGTTCTAGATTCACATTTGATATGAAAGGAGCGATGGATGGTTTTGATTCAGATTTAGGGGAAGAGTGGGTGATTGTGATGCAGACTTGTTGGTAGGAATGGATGATTTTGATTCAAATTTGATGAGTGAATGAATGATTTTGATGCAAATTTGATGACAAGAATATGAATGATTTTGATTCATATTTGATGGGTAGAATGGATGATTTTGATGCAAATTTGATGACATGAATGGATGATTTGGATTCAAATCTATTAGTGATGGGTAATTTATATGAAGGGCAAGGTCCCAAAATAGAAGGTAGCGGCCCTAAGATAAAAGATGAGATGTTGGGTGTCTTAGATTGATGGGGTTTTGAAGGAAGGAGTTCCAAATTTTATGTGAATGGGTGAGATATTTTTTTGAGTAAGGACGCTAAGGTTTTAAATTTTTGTTGTGAGGATTTACCTTTGGGGGGATTACAATAATTTCAACTTTGGGATTATCATTGGAGATGGGTGTGGATAATGTAGGTGCAGATTTTGTTGTAGATGTAAGTGTTGAGGATAAAGATGATCTTTGGATAACATGATGGGTAGGATGCAAATGTTAGGAATTTTAGGAATTGAGAGGGGGGTGAATCAGTGCTAATAAAAACTCTTACAATCAATGTCCACTTCTTTAATTTATTGTTGTTAAATTATATGTTGATTGTCATAAGCATGCATAATCAATCATGAGAGATAGGGAGAGAAATAAACACACGTACACATGAGGAGACCAAATTTAAAGTGGGAAACCCTTTCGAGACAAAAACCCACTGAAACCAATGAACTAACTTGGAGAATTATCCTTCAAATTTATAATTATTTCAAGATTGAGCTACAACTAAATCTAGAGTTATAACTCCAATAATTTAACCAAGCCACCACTCGGTCTTTGACAAGCTACAACTTGTATGGAAGCCACAAATCCCAAAATGGTACAACGACAACTAACCTTTAGTAAGATACCACTTACAAGGAGGATTCAACCCGTGGAATTTAATCATCCACTATTGATATTCTATAATCCACTACTTACAAAGAGGTTATAACCCATGTGATCTAAGAAACAACTTAGACAAATATTACACATAGTAGTTGATCATATAAATTCTATGTTGCACACACAACTTATTATGATCACTCTTATCTTGCACTCATGACTCACTCTTCAAGAATAGATATTCAAAAGATTCTCCTTTCCTCTATTTCAAATCTCTCCCTCAAATATTCATTGGATATGGGTTTCTGCTCCTCTCTACAACACTGTCATTGATCTCTCTTTCAATCAACACGTCTTCATTTGGTAACATAGTCTTCTTCAAGACATATCTCTCCTCTATTTGATTATGATATTCATTTGATGGCTCTGTCTCCTTCCTATCTTTGCAAAATTCCATGAGCTTAAATACACCTCTCTCCCTTTTCTCATAAACTACTTATGATCTCAAATTTGAGCTTAAATACCGGGATAACTTGCCTTGCTCGAATCTTGGCATTTCATGCTTTTAATTTTTCTCGTACATGCATAAGTTCACACAAACTATTTTACAACACTACCTTCCAATAATAAATTTAGTTATATTGACATTCAGTTATAAAATTCCCTTTCGACATTTTTTATTCCTCCAATCTTGGCTTTTTCTATTCCATGGCATAGAGGATGACCTCACCTTACCGTAAAGTCCAAAATTACCAGATTATGACACCTTAAGTGAAAGTTATTACAAACATGATTATGGAGTTACTTTACTTTAGGTTTCGAACATTCACTACTTCGAAGTAGTTACATGTCAAAAACATGACTTACTCACATGCCTTCTTCTTTATCTTCGGGTTTCTAAGGTAACTTTAGTTCAGACTTTGAAGATCCCATTACTTGCAGATTTTCTTACCAAATATTTGCAATACACACTCTTTCATTGTATTTCGGGTCTTGGTCTCATGTGGAGAACTTAGGTTCTCATGGAACATGTTCCACCCGCAACATGTTCTCCTGATGCCTCATCTTTCCATAATACACTATGTTGTGGCTCAAAGTAGTTTGTGGGGAACTAGGGTTTATTTGGCACTTGTTTCATCTGGGTCATTTGGGCCCACAACACTTACTCTATCCGCAATACATGGGCCCCTTGTTCATCGGATCAATTAGTCTTCATGAGAACCCCTTCCTTCAGTGGAACTAGTACCTGATGAATCCTTGTGCCTCGAAACTCTTTTATGACCCACACTACACGAGATCCTTCGTATTTCATCTTGAATTGGCTTATGGAGAACTAAGTCTAAACTATCCATAAAACATATAACCCTTTACACTTCGGCTCAAACCGTCATGATAACTATGACTCACTGGAACTTATACTCGGTTGGGTTGTCTGAGCCCGATTTACCCGCTTTATCTACAAAACACTTAAGTCTATTATTTTTGGCCCTAATCCCAATGCGAGTAACTCTAGTTCATGGGGAACTAGTTCCATCCACACCCCATATGTCCGCAATACACTAAAAACTCAATATACTCAAAATTTTCAAAAAAAAAAAAAATCTAAGTACCTAAATTTTTAGTTTTTGCCATATAAACTCTAAGAAAACCTAGGACATTAATTAACTAAAAATAGGATTTGATGGCTATTTTATAAGTTAATCTAAATAGAATGTAATTGTTGTATGAAGTGCTAAAACTAAATATTTTGCTTTAATATTGAATGGATCAAATAATGGAAATAATAGGGATATGGTACTAACTTGAATTAACTTACCCTCACCGTGTGCTAGACTTTAGCAAACCGAGCACGCAGACAGGGAAAGCTATAACTCGAATGGCCTTAGGAAGGGTAGAAGTTGACTATTTGTTTATACTGAGGTGCCTAGGAGGATATTGGGGTGCCCTGTGGTGCCCCCGGTCCGATATCCGGCGTCAGAGACTCTGCAAAAGCTCATAACTTGAATTCGACAATGTCATGGTATCTTTGAAATACCTTCACTCATGTCACAATTCAGATCACAATAATGTCACCTATGTCGTTGTGAATGTTACCTGCAAAACCCTATCCAAAGCATCAATTCTTAAAAATAAAAATGCATATGAATAGGTCAGACTAACCTCAGCTGCCAAACTAGTGGCCTTACGACTGAGCATTGCACTACATTTTGGACCCAATGTAGTTCTATGTGTGTGTGTGTGTAATTTTTGCCTAGGGTGCCCTAAAGACCAATGACACAATAATAAGGGGTAGTAACTCGCTGTGAAATGCAAATGGTGGATGGAATGGAAAGAATACAACCCTTTCCCCTATGCTTGTGTGTGATGCAAATGTAGAAGATGCCCAAATGCATTCCCTTGCCTTAGTAGATAGCTACCCTTGATAGTGAGATGTCCGCCCATAATGTAGTGAGTATGCTATGTTTATATAGGGATCTCTTGTTCAAATTTTGACACTAGTGACCCGAAACTACCAAATATGACCTTGGGAATCCACAGGTAACCATTACAAACAACCTTGAACAAAAATATTCAGACCACAAATTACGATGACACGGCACCTAAAATTACAGATCAGGGCACCAAGGTGCCCTAGTGCAACCCTAGGTGCCCCAGCATAGACCTAAAGACAACAACTGAGCAAATTACGACACTGAGACACCCTAAAAGATGCCCAAAACTGCAGAGACAAATGATGACTAAACTAGACAAACAACAATGACGCCCTGACTAACTGATAACAAGACCAAAGGATGGGTCACTAGTGAATACTTTTATTACGTGAGATCCATATATAAAATAACATACCCAGCGGTATTAATGTAATAGTAAGTGTGTGATTTTATGACTACATTTTCCCCACTTTATGTTAGTGAGTGGAAAGCTTGGTAACATAAAGTAAATAGAGATACGTACCTAAGAAAAATATGGAGAAGTCCAAGTTGTAGAAGAACACACAGATGTGTAGTAAAATCATGCCAATAGAAATATAGAACCATGTCGAACCATGGATCAATGAGTTAATCCATGCAACGTATCGAAAAGTGTAAATATCGTGGTGAGGTGTGGAAAATGAAAATGATGATTAGATGATTTTGAACATGGTTTAATATCGAATAGGTGGGTAGGGAGTGATCATTTCCCAACCCAAACACTTTTATATGAATGTAATAATGGGAGGATTTAGGCATCCTTGTGCTAAAGGAAGAGTGTAGGGAGAAAAGTGTGTTATTCTCCAAGCTTTAACTACATCCTTAGGATCTAGCTACTACAGATGAACTCATATCAAAATGTTGAGATTTTGGATCTAAATGATTTTGATTAAACAGTTTACCCATATAGGAGTGATAAGGGGAAAGGAAATCTTTCTCCCACTTCACGGAGTGTCACTACAATGTAAAGGCTTCCATGTTAGGTCATCTGGAAGTGAATGTAATAGAGAATGAGATGGCTTCCATGTTAGGTCATCTAGAAGCGAACATGATACAAAATGAGATGGCTTCCAAGTTGGGTCATCTGGAAGTGAACGTGGAGTATAGAATAAAATCCCAAGTTAAGTCATCTAGGAACACAGTGGTGAATGTAACTCCCAAATTAGGTCATCTGGGAGACCACTTGTAGGTTTGAATTATCTTGTTTGAAAGCGTTGGTTTTGATTGGTTGATTAATTTGTTTTGATTGGTTACTCGTGGAGAGGTTTTTGTTAATTACCCTCCAAGTTAAGTCATTAGGGGAAAGTTTCTAGAAAATGGACAAGATGTCGCGTAAAAATATTTTTAGTTGTTTGTTGCCCCAAGTTAGGTCATTAGGGGAGATTGATAGGTTATAGCGTGTGATCGTGTTTGGGAGGTGTTAAATGATTTTTGCCCCGATTAGGTCATTAGGGGAGATTGATGATGAAATGTTGTAGTATGAATTGTGAGGTGTTGGATTCACAAAGTGTCGAGTATGTGGTGACACAAGGGGAATTATAGGGGGACCCCCAATAATATGCCCCCTTTCGGTGAAAGAGGGAGTGTTGAAATGAATGAACTCTTAGTTGAAAGTAATTACAAGAGGTTAAAATGTGTATGCAAAAATAGGAGATAATTTCTAGGAGATATAATGTGTGTGACATGTGTTCAATATGGTGGTAGGTGGATTTCTAAAAAGAATGTCACAAACAGGATGTAAATCAAAGTAAAAATGCTCAAGATATAAGTGAAATGGTGTCATGTGTATTAGTTGTGGTAATAAGCATGAAATATGGACCATAGTAAAAATATTATTGAAAAGTGACTATAAATAGTAAAGTGAAAGGGTATCTTATCACTTCATTTGTCTTTTGTGTGAGTGAGAGTGTGTACGGAGTGAGTAGAGATGCCTCAAGCGAGATCGTTACGTCCTAGTCGGTTTGAGAGAATTATGACCATTGTGGCGTCACGTACTACGAAAAAGTTGGTAAGTGTATGATTTTTGCAAAAATGTAGGGTGGACTAGGTATTTGAGTCAAATTTTTGAAAATTTAGGGTTTTTTATTTTCTTGGCATTTAGGACCTAGACAAGATCGGTGAGGGTACTAGTGACCCCTGGGACTAGAGTGCATAGAACCAAGCACTAATGTTCTACTCTGGGGTGCCCAGTCTGCTACATCTGGACGCCCTAGTCTATAAATTTTTTATTTGGTGGTAAATGTTAGGGAATATGTGTCTGGTATGTTGACTTTTGGTATTTGATTGTGGGAAGTGTGCTAATGTTGATTTTTTTGTTTGGGTGTTGTGTAGAGGGATATACACTCGAGGGAGTTCTGTGGCAATCGACACTTGAGTACATTGCTGGGATTGGGTTTTCGAAGATGATTGGGAAGTGATGGAGTGTGTAAGCCTACAACATAGAAC
Source organism: Taxus wallichiana var. yunnanensis (assembly GCA_018340775.1). NCBI lineage: Eukaryota > Viridiplantae > Streptophyta > Pinopsida > Cupressales > Taxaceae > Taxus > Taxus wallichiana. The sequence continues at coordinate 298,901,264 of CM031239.1, read as the reverse complement.
ACAGATGGAGGATGTGCCCCATAATATGCCCATGTTGACTGCATTATGTGATAGGTGGTGTGCCAATACGTGCACATTTTGGTTTCCCATAGGGGAGATGACAGTGACACTGGAGGATTTATATCACATACTGTGATTGCTAGTGGTTAGAGAGTGAGTATGAGTTATGGAAGTAGTAGATATGAAGTTCTAGATGTGCTCAGATAGACAATATTTTACGGGGGCCCATGTACCAACCGATGCCCATATTAGCTTGGATGTGATATTGTGGTATAAGGTTCCACGGTTGCGAAAGTTCATCATAGTGATGATAACGTCTCAGATAAAGAATGGAGGGAGGAGGTGTCAAGCATCTTGTATAAGATGCACGACATATGTCAATGGATAGAGGATGATGGGATGAGATATGCGTGGGTGTGGTGTGTGTTGGCCCATTTATATAGGGATTTGTATCGATTTACTCAGATGAACATGGTGGGGGTATAGGGGCCACCACACTGCTACATGTATGGGCATATGAGCATATAGCCATCTTGAGACCAGTTGTAGGGCCACAAGGGGAGTGGGCTCGACCTGAGATATTTATTCGACGTTGGGTTGATATCCGTGGTAGGAAGATGGACACAGATAGTTTTAAAGCCCTAATAGATAGGATGGGGTTGGAGTCAGTGATATGGAGGCCATATCGAGATTACGAGGGATGACCCGAGGATGTGATAGAGTTGCGATGTATTTAGAGGACCATGTGGTTAGAGAACCGCTTTCCAGTGTGGCTGAGTTGTTTCAGTGGAGAGGGTATCACAACAATTTTGGTATGGCGCAAGACGTGCCCCCAGAGCCATACATATGGTTACGAGTTGTTAGGGCCCCTAGGATGGAGGGTGCTAGGCTAGGGCCCATAAGCAGAGTAGTTGATACCACTAGGGCCAAATGTGGTAGACCCAACAATAGTAGTTGTAGATGGAGATGACGTGGGGTGTACGGAGGATTATTGAGTGTGGTGGCGCGCATCAATGGGGTTGTTATATCCGGTGCTCAGAGTGGTGCCATGGAGTTGTCGGTAGAGGAGTGGATGAGGGAGATGTCCCTGACCCTGTAGCGGTGGCGGTGGTAGATCGTAAGTATTTGTGTATGCTAATGTCGTAGTTAGTGAAATGTCTATGTCTGGTTTGTACGTGTGACTAACATGAGGTTGTATGTTGTGTATGCAAGAGATGTCTATTGGTCATTGATAGTAGACACATCAATCCGCATGTTGACGTGGAACATGCCTAACGATGTGCTATGTGGAGGGATACTAGAGTGCGTGGACAATATTGCGGTGAGCACGCCCATCTGTTTGAGCCAGTAGCCATAGTAGCAGTGACATGTACGGTGTTGCTTAGTGAGAGGGATGAGGCATGTGAGGAGACTCGTCGTGCCCGAGAGGTGATAGGTGGTGGTCCCTTAGCCTAGGATGTGTTTGCCTGATATTTAGATTTGCAGCATCATTTCTCATATCATAACATGGAGATTGCGATGTTACGTAGGCAGGTGGAGAAGTTTTAGGGCCGCAAATGTGGCATCGCGTAGGTGGTGAGGCATCTAGTTCTAGGGCTCTCGTGGTACATGAGAGTGATAGTGATGATGAGGTTTGATAGTGATGATTGTATATGATGTAGGGGGCCTTGTCCCCTAGTGATGAAACATGTTTTGGGGATGATGATTGTATGAATGATATATGTATGGACACCTATTTTTGATATATGTGAGATCGATATTTGAGATGTTTTGTCATTGTGATGTAATGGATATCGTATGGTTGTATGGTTATCATTCTAGCATATGTATTGTTTTGTATGTGATGAAAAAAATTATATGATGATGTTTGTAATGGTAGATGGAGTATGCATGGTAAATGATAATGTAGATAACTAATGTAATGTGATTGATGAGACAAATAAAGTATGTAGCGCAGTAGGCAATGCAATGGGGATAATAGAATAAATGTGGAAATAAATGAGTGTATCGTAATGAATAGGTGAAAATGTAATATAATCGTAATATGATAAGGTGATGAAAATAGGAGAGTGGGGAGGGGTTAACGATGCCCCCAATGTATGGATGAGTAGGCTCATGTAATAAGACCCTCAACAATCAAGTATGAGCCACATAAGAAAGAGTACATCATCAAGAAATGATTGAGGTGTGCTAGATGAATGATGAAGTGCATGATGAAAGGTTCTTAAAACTAATCCCTCAACATTCGTGTAAGAACCGTAAGAACACAAGTGCACCATCTGGGATCGATTGAGGTGTGCTAGATGAATGACATAAAGACATGATGAAAGGTTCTTAAAATGAATCCCTCAACAATTGTGTAAGAAATGTAAGAACACAAGTGTGTCATCGGGTGGATGAGGTGATAAGGATCACCTACCAACGACCAAAACAATGGGTGGAGGTGGAAGCATATGGAATGGATGGAGCATGAGTGTATGAACCAAAGTGCATATCATATGGAGTGACCATGGGGTGTGCAGAGATTGGTGGAAACCCATGGGATGCATGTGATGGATAGTGTGAATGAGGTGGATGCAATGGATATGGTGGTGGAAGCAATGGAGGTGGTGGATAGCATGTATGTGGGGGTGGTGAATGACGGAAAACTGAGTACCAGGTGGAGAAGACTCAAAGGGTGTATGCCTACATTTTCATGGTGAAGGAGACAATGATCACTCCCGAGATGCAAAAGATATGACACCAGTTTCCTCGAGTTGTTGCAACCTCTCACGTAAAGCAAGACAATAATTATCACGATGGCCACTAACACGATGGTAATTACAGTAATAATGATCATGCTGACATTGTAAACAATGTGGTGGGTGGTGTTGGTTGGAAGGAAGTCAAATTAATTACTCCAAAGTAATACATGCCGCATATCATGAGGTCGAGCATTAGGTGAAAAATAAAGAGGCTCTTGACTGAGGTGAAAGAGTGGTAGTAAGTAACTAGTGGCGGAGCTGGAGAAACATGTGCAGGAGGTGGAGAAGGGGAACGAGGTTGTTGCCTTTGCACTTTGGGTTGAGATACGGGTTGCTTTCAATTGTTGCTAGGAGGTGGAGTAGGAGGAGCACGCTTTGTTTGAATTTTAGCCAAGGGTGGAGGTTGCTTAGGATGTACAACTGGAGGTGTAGGTGGAACAAAAAATGACATAGTAATCGGAGAAACATGAGGAGGCTCTGCTAGAGGAGAAGAAAGAAGGTCTTGTTCTAGATTGATAACCTTGTAACACAAAAGTATAAAGGACTCACAAGTATCATACTATAAGTGTTTCTTTAGAGGAGGAATAAGACCATGACAAAAATGAACTGCTTTTCCAAGTCACTAGGGTGAAAGATAAGTTGATGTATACATGCATTAAAGTGTAAGATGTAATCTTGAATAGGTTCAAAAGATCCCTGATGCAGAGTAGGAATGTGATCGTATGTGACCCTAAGACCATTATTGATAATAAACCAACAAAGGAATGCATCCTCCATGTCATATAAAGTGCTAATAGAACCAAAATGGAGATGGGTATACCATTTTAGCATGTCATCAGTAAGACTATAATGGAATGCCTTAAGCAACAAGCAATCATTAGAGTAGTCAACCATAAGTGTGCGGTAATGTATAACATGGGCATGAGGATCATTGGTACCATCAAAGCATGTGAAAGTAGGCATGAAAAATTCTTTGGGAAGGTAGAATTATGAATATTTTTAGGGACAGGTTGCCATGTAAAGAGTTGTTGTCAATAGAGGCATAATAGGCTCTACTTTCTAAAGTAAGAGTATGAACTTGTGATTGGAGTTGTCCTACAGCATGCATGAGAGATAGAAGATCCTGTGAGGGGATGGTAGGAGATGGAAAAAGTGTATTAAGTGGTTGAAGTTTTCCATTATGAGTGATCATGGGAATGTCAAGAGGTGATATAGTGGAATCAGATGCTAAAGGTGTGGTGGTAGATGTGGATGTAGGAGTGGTAGTATGACTAAGATCAACACAAAATCTAGTAGGTGTAGTGAGCAAGGAAGAAACCTCAATAGGTGAAGATATAGTAGGAGTGGGAGAGGATATGGGAATAAAAGGAGAAGAAGCAACAATGGGGGTGACTCATGTGCAATAGTAGATACAACTTCAGGAGCAGGAGAGTCACATGCAACAATATGGAAAGAAGGAGACCTATGAGGTTGATCAATAGAAGATGGGGTTCCCAAAATAATGGTATGGTCATCACAAGAATCAATAGGATCATCAATGTAATAATAAGGAGAATGTAAGCTCAAAAGAGATGTGTGAAGAGGGCTATCGGAAGTAGTAGAAGACATAGGAGTAACTACAGGGGTGGTTGGAGGAGAGGTAGGAGGTACATTAGATTGGGAGTCAATGCCTAATAAATAATCAATGATAGAGGGATCTAAAACATCAAGTGGAATATCAGAAGAAGAATAAGAAGGATCATATGCAACTAGATGGCATGATGTACAATGAGTGAAAGCAACAAGATCATCAACAAGGCATATATATACCTATAGGGCAATCAATAGGATTAGTTGGCACACGTTGTTGGCCTTCTAGGAGGGCTTGTTGAATATCATCAGGTAAGATCATAGGAGCACTATATAAAGCCCTAAGCTCAGCTATGGCAGCCTCATCATAAATAGGATTGACACTAAAATGAGACATGATGAAGGAAAATAAAAACTATGCTAACCACTAGGGTATAAAAGAGGATCCAAAAGAAAAATGTTCGAAACGTAGGGTTCACCAAAATGATTAACTAAAAATAGGATTTGATGGCTATTTTATAAGTTAATCTAAATAGAAACTAAGTGTTGTATTGAAGTGCTAGATCTAAATATTTTTCTTTAATATTGAATGGATTGAAATAATGGAAATAATAGGGATATGATACTAACCTTGAATTAACTTACCTCACCTGTGTGCTCGATCAGTAGCAGATCGGGAAAGATATGACCGAATGGCCTCAAAGGCGAAGTTGATTAATTTCTGTATCGAGGTGTTTGGGAGGGTACTGGGGCACCCGGGGTGCCCCCGGTCTAATATATGGGCACCGTATACCGTAAAAAAACTCAAAACTTGAATTCAGCATTGTCCCAATATATCCGAAATACCTTCACTCAGTAATGTCACCTATGTCACTGTGAATGTTACCTACAAAACCCTATCCAAAGCATCAATTCCTAAAAATAAAAATGCATATGAATAGGTCAGACTGGCCTCATCTGCCAAACTAGTGGCCTTACGATTGAGTGATGTACTAAATTTTGGACCCAATGTAGTTCTATGTGCGTGTGTGTGTAATTTTGTGCCTAGGGTGCCCTAGCGACCAATGATGTGGTAATAAGGGGCAATAACTAGATGTAAAATGCAAATGGTGGATGGAATGGAAAGAATATAACCCTTTCCCCCTATGCTTGTGTGTGATGCAGATATAAAATATGCCCAAATGTAGTCCCTTTCCTTAGTATATAGTTGCCCTTGATAGTGAGTATGTTATGTTTATATAGGGATCTCTTGTTCAAATTTTGACACTAGTGACCCGAAACTACCGACTATGACCTAGGGGAATACACGGGGTAACCGTTAGGACCGACCTCAAATAAAGAAATTAAGACCACAAATTATGATGACATAGGTGCCTAAAATTACAGACTGGGAACCCCAAGGCAACGCTAGACACTCATCATAGACCTAAAGATGAAAACTAAGCAAATTATGACACCTAAGACACCCTAAAATATGCCCAAAATTATAAAGACAAATGATGATTGAACTAGACAAACAACAATGACGCCTAACTAACTGACAACAAGACCAAAGGATGGGTCACTAGTGAATACTTTTATTACACAAGATCCATATATAAAATAACATACTCTATGGTATTAATGTAATAGTAAGTGCATGATTTTATGACTATAGACATATGTAAATAACTTTTAGGTTTCTAAATCAACTCGATCCAATTATACAATCATTTTCAATTCCTCTAGTGAACTCTTGTCACACTATCCATTCTTCAGCAGAGACCTTGAATAATCCTCGGAACCATTCTCAATGCTCAATGAGCTATCCTAAGATCATTACACACCATCAAAACACTTGTCATTCATCAATGTTTTCATATTATGCTCATTCAAATCTTGGTTTGCATCATCATGCACTTGTTCAACTATCTCACTTGCCTACTTAAATGAGTTAATCATGAAAATTGATTACGACTTGTTAAAACCCTGATTCACATATGATTGACCTTGTCTAACCTTGGGAAGTTTGCACACCACCTTGAGAGGGCTCATCACACACCTTTCTTTCTTGACCATGCACCTATCATTGTGAGCTCCAATTGTCATTGAGAAGATCAGAACTGAGAAGGCACTACCAATTAACCTTCATGCCTCTTACAAAGTCTCGCTTCACCACTCACTCTTTTTGCCATCAATGTCACTTGACATCAATGACAACACCAATTACTGTGGTCCAATAGAGAATAGGTTATAGATGATATGGGTTTTGAAGGTGTCTATACAGGATGGTTGTACTTATTAGTAGTGGGGAGGAGATAGCAACATCATTTGTGATAGATTCATGGGGAGATGTCTTCAAGAAATGATATGGATATAGATGTAGATTTAGTTGTTGATGTGGGTATGGATATGGTTTAAGATGTAGGTATATGGGTAAGGATGGATGCAGAGATGGATGTTGAGATAGATGTGGGAATGGAAATGGGTATAGTATATGTGGGTACAAAAATAGATGTAGAAGTAGGGATGGGTGTAGAGGTAGGCGTTGGGATAGACATAGATGTAATAGGTGTGGGTGGAGTAAATGTGGATGGAATAGATATAGGTATAGTGGATGTGGGTGTAGTGGATATGGGTATAATATATGTAGATAAGGGTACAAATGTAGATATGATTGTAGAGGTAAGAGTATATGTCAAAATATATGTGGGTACCGTAGATGAAGGAATAATGGGCACACGTAATGCTTTTAAATCTTGACTTAGAGTGTTAATCATATGGGTGTTGGGTGCTTGAGATGTAGGGGTAGTTTGATTTTTGGTGGATGATTAGGGAAGGGTTGCTTGAATACATCTAGGGGTTGATTGGGAGAAGCATTAGGATTGTCCAATTGAAGGTCCCTACGATCAATGAGTCATTAGACAAGGTATTAGAAGGTGCGACACTTTTTGATATTGTGACCATGGACTTGGTGATGTTTATAATAGTGATCTTCATGGAACCATGTGGGTTTGGGCCATGAATCATCAACGATTCAAATAGGGGAAGTTGGATGAGGCGTACGGTTGTAAGTTTGTCGAAGATAGAACTGTAGGACTCTCCAACGGGAGTATATTTAGGGGTCACCCAAGGAGCCCTTTGTGGTGGCTTGGTGTGGGATTTAGTTGCGAAAGAGGACTTTACTATGATGGCATTGGCTACATTTTTAGACTTGTCATTATGGGTAGATGACTTGGTGAATTCAATTTTTAGAATATTGGAATGAAGTTTGGCATGGCCTTGCTCAAGGGCACATAATTCTAGTTTGTGAGTTATGGTGAATGCCTTGTCAAAGGTTTGAAAATATTGGATTTGAAGATTAGAGGAGATATGCTTCACACATGATCAAGATAAGAGTTTGATGAGCTCATACTTAGGAAGAGAGAAGGACAATTTATTGATGGTGCCATGCCACCTAGCGACGAAATCTACAATAGATTCATCATTAAATTGTTTGATGGCATAGAGGTCAGTGATAGTGATTTTGTGCATGATGTTGATAGAAAAGTTCTCTAAGAAGAGTGCACAAATTGGGTGAAAGAGAAGAGATAATGTTGAGGGATGCTGTTATATCATTCCAAAGCGGGTCTGGCCAGCAACATGGGGGAATTCTGAAGTATGAACTCTTGGTTGTGGGCAATGAGATAACATGTGTGCCTAAAGGCACAAAGGTGTTGTTGAGGGTCCTCCTTATTGTTGAATTTGGAAAATTTTGGGAGTTCCCAAGTGTGGAGGATAAGGTTTGATAGGAACTGATGGGTTGATAGGTTCATTTCATATTTGTTCATAGGTAAAGGTGCTCATAGGCCCCAAAGTGGTAGCTTTGAGATTGGCCATTCTACTTAGCAAAGCTTTCATGGGGTCATTGGATGTGTGATCATGGGGATACATTGATGTGGTTGTGGATTATAAGACATAGATGTGTTGGGTTATAGATGAGATTGATATTGTTGAGGATAAGTAGGAGTTTACGGAGGTGGTTAGTAGGGAGGAAGATAATTAAAGGCTTGAGACCGAATGGGTTGGGAGATGGGATGTAATTGGATGGGTAGGTTTGCAATTGTTGTTGAGAGATGGGGATATTAGATTGGGCTTGCATAGGATGAGTTGGGATGTACATGTAGGATGGTTGAGATGCTTAGATAGTTTGATTGGGGAAGATGTGTTGAAAATCACCTCGAATGACAATTGATGAGTTTGAGTAGATTCGACGGAGCGGGTTGTGAGATGACGATGTTAGCATGGACTTGGGATGTAGAGATGGGCACCGAGCTTGGAAGATGTTTCTCGGGTGGTGGTAGAAGTAGATGGGATTCTTGGTGGGTTTGAATAGGATCATTGATGACTACGATAGCCAAAGAGGTGATGGGGATAAAAGATATAGGAGTGGTGTTGATGTGGGGCTACTGGGTGGAATAGGGACCACCAATTGAGTGGATTGATGGGATTGAGCGATCGGGATGGAGGAAGCATGAGGGAATGGTTCACCTTAGGCCATTACTAATTCATTCATGGCTCTTGGAAAGGAGATGATAAGTTTAGAAGTAATGACTTGGGTAGATTCGGGTTGTGAGTGGTAAGCATAAAGTTGTTGAAGGGGTGGTCCATCAAGGGGGATTAGTAGACTTATAGATGAGATAGTTATGAAGGGAAACAAGATTGAAAAGTAGAAGATCTTGAAACTAAACACATCCATGAGGGATAGTGGAAGGTTCAAAGGCTTCTAAGGATGCAACCAATGAGGTATAATTAGTCTAGAGGCAAAGATAATGATGAGAGATTAAAGGGTTATTTTCAACATGGGGTTAGTTTGGATGACATGGGACTCATGAGGAGTTACCATAGAGATGATAGGTTAAGAAACCAAAGGTGTAGTGATCATTGGTATAGAGGAAATAATAGTAAGGGAGGAAGTTTCTTTGGGAAGGATTTTTGGAAGTAGGGATGTTGTTGGATGAGCTTGATTGATTCATTCTTTTGGCTTGAGATGAAGTGATAATGGGCATGAAACAACAAATAAGAACTTATGCTGATTATTATTATGATAATCAAATCACACAACAAAATTGTTAATTATCTTGTTTAGTAGAAAAGTATGAAAAAGAAAAGAAGGGGGCTCAAGGAGAACCTTGGAAATGGTTGTTCTAAGGATGGTTTCAAGTTGTTTAGGTTGGCATCCTTGATATACCCGAAAATATGTACGGCTCAAATATGTGATGACTATCAAGACAGGCTCGATATCGGGGCCTAACCCCACACTTCATGCACCGTAATGATAAGGGTGTCAAAGTGCTTAGCCAATATATGATAGTCAAAAAAATTCTAACATGGCTAGAACACCGTGGCAATTTCCTTATTGGGTGATAAAACCCCAATAATTCCACCTACTAGGAGATTTTTAAGATGTGTAAATTGATTTGTGAGTTTTATGTGTGTGGAAGAAGTGAATGCAAAATATTACCTCCTAATTAGACTATGTTATCAATCAAGCATGAAGAGGTTTTTTTAAAGTCCAAATGAAATGTTGTAATCAATGAGATCACATAGAAAAAGAAAGGAAAGAGATGCAAAAAGAGAAAATAGGGACAAAATGAGGAATACTTGGATAAATGTTATTTTCCTTTTATTTTAATTTTAAGCACACACAAAGTGTTCATCCAAGCAAGAAAATCTGCAAAGCACGCAAGCAAAGTAGCTACACACCCGCAGAATTAGTAAAAAGAGAGAAATAAAATATGAAATGAAACAATAAAGAAAGAACTCACCAAAGAAGGGTGGGTCCCAACATGCATGCCGAATGTTGATCAAATTTTCTCACTCATGTTTTAGATTAGTGGAATGGTGGAAAAGAAAATAATTAACTCTAAATGATGAGAGGGTTTAAGGCTACCTCTTGATATGATGACGATGATTATGATGAAGATACGGGCATAAAAGATCCTCCTCACAGTGAGTTTGTTAACGTACACAACAAAGAGAAACTAAATAAGAAAAATGATTAGTAGATAGGATGGTGGGTTGCCTGACAATGTTAATACCAAGAATTGAAAACTTCCTATGGATAGATGTCAACCCACTTTGATAAAATATTGATAAAAATATAATAGATAGATGATAGTGTGCAACATATAACTGAAATGAAATAGAAATCTAAGATGCTTTGATAAATAAGATAAGATGCATATATGATAATAATAAATAACAATAAATTGAACCAAACATGATTAGGTTGATGGCACCCGAGACTAATAAGTACATTCACTGGTGATTATAACAAAGTGAGCCAAAACATAAGCAAAAAAGGAAGATATGAAGCGAACTCTAAATCGATAAAGTGAGATGTTGATCCGGGTGTTAGGATGTTGTAGAGGGTCCTGGACCGATACCGGGATGCTATGAGGATAGAAAGGATGTAAGAAAATTAACATATTTGATAAGAAATTGATGACTACCGACTAAGTCAACGATGACCGAGCTAAATCAACGGTGACTAGTTCCAAAAGTAGGATCGGGACCCCTGAATAGGTGGATTAGAGAAACATATGGTATTGAACACTAAAGAAGTAATAAAATAGATTACAGATGAAGCATAGAACAAAAAATAGGGAGAGATGAGATAGGGTCGACGGCGATTAGGTTGGATCAACAACAATTTTCTATGACGAAGATGAGATCTGAAAAGCAAGTGTGCACAAGAGTTAGATTTGGAATACCCAAGGTATCATAGGGCTAGAAAACAAGTGGTTGAAAGTGTGGATGAAAAGCAATACTTCATATGTTGATTGGGTCAATGGTGATTGACAAAGTCGATGGTGACCAAGAAGGGATATAGGATTTGATGGGGCCAAATGGATGGGAAAATGGACTATGAGGAAGGATTAATGACTTGACGATGTAAGGGTAGAACACTATGTTAATAGTAATCTTGCAAGATTGATGCGCAATGGTGATGAAATGATAATGGGGGCTCCAAACAAGCTCTAACTCTCAAAAATATCCAAGGGTGGTATGTAAGATTTTCAAAATAGCTCCAAGTTGATAACATCATCTCCAAAGAAGTGAAAGAAATGAAGCAAGAGCTGCAAGAAATCTTGCATTCACAAAATTACATCCCGAGGAGAGGGGGTATGGACATAATTATAGGGTCAATGACAATTTGGCTTAGGTCACCGTAAACCTGCAAAGAAACCATCAATTTGGTGGTCGAGATTTGATCAACTCGATGCAAAGGGCCCTAAAGGGGTCAAGTTAGGGTTTCGAGTGATTAAGGTGGGTTAGGGTTGCTTTGGGAGGATAAAAGGTAGTTGGGGGATAGGAATGCATTAAATGAGGGTATATGGGAACCTAGGGATGGTAAAAGAGGTGTTTAGGGAAGATAAAAGGATAATGGATGGGTTTAGGGATAGTTAAGTGTGATTAGGGGTAGATTAGGGAAGATAAATAATGATATGATTAAGATGGGATTAAGATGGGAAAATAGGAAATTAGGGGAATACATGGGATTTTAGGAGATAAATGTGGATTTAAATGGGAAGAGGGGTCTTTATGTGTGAGACGAAGACAAAGGGGAGTGAATGCGAGATGAGGGACAAGCGTACCAAAAATTGGTGTCTATAATCCATATCCAACTACAAATAATACAAACTAAGAGGTAAGGGACCTTAGTTAACAGATCTTAATGATCTAACAACCTCCTTTTCCATTATTCTATCCCCCATCATAGGCAACTCATTATGCATGTATTTGGGCTCAAATCTCCACCCTAAATATTCAGAGGAAAAACTAAGGTATATCATTATAATGAGGTGTGTTCCTTCTCAAACTAGTCTTGATCTGAGATCAAAATACAAGGATGTGGTTAAATCCTTACTCTTCAAGCTCTATGAAACCTAGGGGAGAGACCCTCGATAACCTTAAAGTATGAAAGTGGAAAAATATCATTGGGAGAAGTGCAACATAACCGATTAACAATCCTAAGCATTATGATTTCCCACCCACTTTGTTGTCACAAGTAGAACCACAAGTTGTCTAAGATTAGGTAAAGGTTGCATGAAAATAGATTTTTAAGGTAAATATATCCATAATCCATAAGTTGATTGTTCTAAAACAAATAAAGTAAACATGGAGGATCTTACAAACATGGATCCTTAGTTATAATAGTAGAGATCTCAAAGTAATTTACAAGACTAAATGGAGATATATGTAGGACACAAAAGTTAACACAAATATTATAAAATAGTATTTCATAGTAACCACAATCGGTTCTTATAATCCATTGGGAAAAGATTCCAAAATTTTAAAAAAAAGACAAATGACAACAATTTACACAATTGTTGTAGAATACACCATAATTCATACTCATGCAAAATTCAAATTTTATATAAACCTCTTATTATGTGTCAATATAATGTGGACATTACAATAGATATTTAAGACAATTTACAAATACAAAGGACTAAGATCTCATGAGGATTCCATAATTTTGTGACTACAAAATGCCTACACATCACATGTAGTAGTTTTATTACCATTAAGAGACAATCTCAAAGTTGATGACCTCTAACAAAGTTGTAATACTTGTTTAACATTCTACAATAGAATATACCTTGAATTAAATAGGCTATTACTAGATAGTGATCAAATTTATGAAAAATAAAAATGTATTTTCAAGAAACAAAGTAGCTCAAAACCAAAAAAACAAGATGGAGGATTTATCCTTCAATTTATAAGACTTCCTCTCTCGTAGGATATCCCAGGTGGAAAACAAAGGTACTCAAAGTATTCTTGGGAGAATAAATCATAGGCTAAGAAGAATATAGATGTCAACACCAAAGGAGATCATACATCCCACCAATGAGTGAAGAGAATAAGGCATGTTTGGATCAATGAAAGTAAATCAAAAGGGAGGGAAGCACACACCTTGCTCGGAAATATGCAAGTTACTATCAAAATTTGAGCCCCAAGAAAACATAAATGAAACTTAAAAGAAAAGAATGGAGGTGTCACTTGTCCTAAGATCTTGATTTCACATAAGGAGCCAACAAGGAAAATTCATTTGTATTGATTGGATTACTTATATTTCCAATTGGTGACAAATTGGAAGGAGAATCGATTGGTAACTTCTCTTTGTGTTCTTTACTTCACTAAAAGATTATAGAGTTTTGTTACCAATTTCTCATAAACTATTCAAAAATTCCTCACAAAATTATAGTCATTACGAATCCCTTGAATAATATTTCCAATTCCTCAAGCCACTCCTCAATTAGATCCCAGTCAAAAGTTACGGTTGAAAACCAGAGTTTTGTAACTCATCCCATACAATCAAATTTGTACATTTTTTATTTTTCACAACTATAGTTGATTTGTACTTTTCCAATTGTGTCACTTAACATGCTCGATAGGATGTGTAGTTCCACATGGTAAGTCTTTGTTCTATTCTAGCCAAAGACTCCTAACTATATTTTCTCTATATTTGCCTAAACTTTGAGCTTACTACATCACACCATATGGATAGATCTACTAGCTTCAAACCTTTCTTACATTTACTTTTTTCCCTTATATCCCTTAAGCTCTAATGCCACATCACACATGGTGTGATCTTATAGTGTCCCCTATGGACTTTAAATCCTTTAACTTTATTTTACTTCTTTTCATGTGTTTCGATTATACAAAATTGTGACATGGATCACAATCTAGCAACTATATGTCATGAGCCATCTTCAACCTTTGTGGGCCTTTACCAATATTGGTTACAAGTTTTGATATTGCACTATATGGTGCAATCTCATCATCTTGGGTTCTGAAAACCTTTAGAACATTGAATCCACTCCACTTTAAAGTGATAAGTTCCAAGTTAATGATATTGTGACACTTAACATGATCTCATAACCTCTCGACTCTCTTAACTAATTAGATATTTTCACACCTGATATTTATGTTAGCCTCAACAACTCACCACTTATCTCATAAGGAAGTATTTGTTTATGAATCCTCTACTTCACTCCACCATATAAGAAATGTGATTTATTATATAAATACATAACATACTTCCCATCCAAGTGAAATGGGATAAAATTCCACATGTAAAGCAATGCACATACATGAATTCCACCCCAACCTTATTCACATCTTATCCCGTGAACTACAAATCTAAGATATGAAGCATTGATTTAAGTTGTGAACTATCAAATCAACCCATGAATCATTATTACACATTACAAAGCACTCAATATTTTCAGGCTCATGCATTATTGTTCACCATGTCCCATGGAATGCCATTTCAAGCCCGTGTGAAACACTCTATACTTTGTGACACACACACACTACCACTACTTTGTTATGTGGCTCACACATTAAAGGATTTTTTTAGCTCTATCTTTTGTCCTTCTCCACAAACCAAAAATAACGTGATTATCATTTAGAACCATATGATTCATCTTAACCTATGGGACAGTAATCCAATATGCAAGTTATTTCCAAGGATGTGTAGTATTGGCAGTAGAGCCATGTCACAATGCTTATTGTTGAGACACCTCTTCCCATGTCACAAAGTATACATATTCATTCATAAAACACTGAAAAGACAAGATAATCCACCCTAAGGCCCAAAATTTCACTATGAGTCCCCAAAATGCCACTTTAAGGCTCTAAAATACAGTCACGGAAGTTTAGGCGCCAAAAATATCTCGACTACATGACATGTATCCCTTGAGGTGCACTCGAGAGATCCTAAAACTCATGGAAGAGTAGA
The DNA here is from genome assembly GCA_018340775.1 of Taxus wallichiana var. yunnanensis. NCBI lineage: Eukaryota > Viridiplantae > Streptophyta > Pinopsida > Cupressales > Taxaceae > Taxus > Taxus wallichiana. The sequence goes on along the minus strand of CM031239.1, from coordinate 298,886,180 downwards.
CCAACACTTTTTCTAACAAGTCACCTCTTCAAACCATCTTACCATCAAAAATAAGCAAGGAGATGTTTGATAAATACAACCATTTGTAAACATGTACTCATCTAATCTAACGCAATACCACACCAAAACCAAAGCATTACAAATATTCTCCAACACCATCACATTTGCCCCATTCACTACTAGAATTATGCCAAATATTTAGCTCTAGAAATAGTTGATTTCAAGCACTATAAATAATCGTATTTGATGGATTCAATACAAAACAACACATGATGAATAAGGGGTGGTTATAAATATGGAGTGAGGAGAAAAATAACTAGCCTCTATAAGAACAACCTATTTAAAGCAAGCGAGGGAAACAAATAAAGTGAGAAGAAACCAAATGAACGCAAAGGGCGTTTAGTAATAGACTAGACATGGAATGACCAAATAGGGAAATAGGGAAAAAGCAAATACAAAGTGATGAATATATATACACACAGAGGAAAAAGAGAACATACACATATTTACATTGCGTAGGGGATTCATACTCTTTACCGTAATTAATCAAATAAATGTTTGTGATGCCTACCATTGATACAAATCTATAACATTTCTCCATGAAGCTAACATGAAAAATAGGTGTTATCTCCAATACAGAGGACTATTGCATATGATCTAGTCTAATGAGGATCAAACTCCCCATGTTTTCTTTTGTCCCCATAAATTTTGTTCTAGAGCAACACTAAGTCACCCAACTCAAACTCCTTAGCTCTAATTTTTGTCAAAAACATTCTTAATTTTATGTTTAAATTTCATGTATCTTTTATATTGTTGCCTCGAAATTCATCTAAATTGATAATTTGATTATTCTTTCACAATATGGATCACTTTCTTCTTCATTCAACTCTTGTATCAACTAAAAATGGGGAGTTCCAAATTTGTAGGTAAAGTGGCAGTCATACCATACACCAACCTGAAAGGGACTTCTACGTGTAGATTTATTTAAATTTATTTTATCATTCCAAATGAAAAATCTCAACTTCTCCTCCCACTTCTTTTTGTTTAACTCAAATGTCCTCCTCACAATTCAAATTAGATTTTTATTACTAGACTCAATTTTTCCATTCCCTTAGAAAAATTAATTAGAAGAATGTGTTAAATTGATCATAATTTTTACGCATTTCTAGTAGAGGAGAAATTCTAAAACACAAATCATTATCTACTACAACTTTACCAATCACACCAAATCTAGTGATTATATTTTTGCCAAAAATAATCACTACTTTGTAAGTTGCATTTTTAGTAAGGATAATTACCCATTTTATAGAATAATCTATAACCACAAGAATTTGTTTGTAACCACAATTGGACTCATCAATAATTTTAGCCACAAACTCCATTCCCCATTGTTGAAATGGAGCTTCTTTAATAACTAGGACAAGTGTAAGGGCCCCCGATTATTTAAATCTACTTACAAAGTGATAACAAGAATCACACTTCCTTACTAATTTAGAAACATATTTGAATAATGAAGACCACCAATAATCAACTCTAATAATTTTATACATAGTGACTTTTGTTGCATAATGACCTCCACACAACTTGTTATGAAATTATTTTATAAATTTCATAGACACATCTACTAACACACTTCATAAGAATGCCTTGTGGGTTTGTCCAAGCCAATCCTTTCCAGTAAGCACATACTTGTAAGAAACAAGTATAAGAAGATGTTATGGTGATGCAGGAGAATCACTCCAAATTGTGTACATGTGGTTTACATCATTCAAATTTTGGTTTTCTAAGTATGTTAGTGGCTTCTTAAAGTCATTTGTGGTCTTTAGAGTTGTTAACATATGTGATCCCTTCACAATTTTTAAATTTTTCCTTTTCTTTCTAAGGAGAAAATTTGAAAATTGAAGGATTTTGGTTTGAATAGTGTGGATTCATGAATCATCTTATCCATTCATGATTTCTCATGCATTTTTAGGACCTCTAAAGGTCTAGAAGTCATAATTGTGTGTTAGAAACTTAGACATAGGAGTTCTAGGTAAATCTTAGAGTGGTAACAAGAATTTATTGTGAGACTAAGGGTCTTGAAAGATCTAAAAATTTGAATGGAAACTACCTTATAAGGCTATAAATATCCTTTGTAACTGTTGTAAGAACCATAATCCGGATGGTCATTCATGAGAAAATAATTCCAAGAAGTTTTAACTTGTGTGTACATTGTTATTGTATTGATACTTCACGGGTTGTGCATTGTGACAGCTTAAGAAATCTATGCATGTTGAATGAAGTAAAAGATATCGTTGGTAAGAGTCATTTTCTTAGTGACTATATTGATGGTTTTGATGTCTTCATAGTTCATGTATGTGTAATATAGCTTGAATGCATTTAACAAATCTATTATAGCAGTTGAAAGGGACTTTGAGAGAGTTAATTGTGAGTTGTAATACAAGCATCTAGTTGAAAGTTTTGTGAGTGCATTGTTTAGAACTACATTGTTCACGATTAGAAGTACTTGGTATCAAGAGGTAGAAAAAGGGTGGTAAAATTATTGATCAAATAACACAAGTATTTTTAGAGCTCCAAATACAAGGAATTTTTTTTTGTTAGTTTGTTTGAAAACATTAAAGAAAGGGACTGTAATTTGTGCATGAAGATTAAACATCTAGTGAACTACATTTGCATGATTGATGTGAAGAATTAATGAGCCAATGAGTGTTAAATTCCCTGTGATTATCACATTTTGTAGATGTTTTTGTTGATGGAATGACCTAGTACAATAGTGAATCTAACCACCTATAAAGAAACTGGGTATTTCACGGTGGAAGTAGGCTTTATTCGAGGAAGGAGACCTCTCCAAGAAAAAGGAACGAGGATATAATTGATTGAAAGATGAAATATTGGTGTGCTGACCTTTAGAGCCCCTAAAGACCAAATACAGTGATAATAATTTTTCTTGAAGGCTTTACAAATAACCTACCCTGTTTGAGAAAGCAAAGGACAAGGGATTAGAGATCAAAACCATACTCTAAGAAAGAGAAACTCCATTGGTAAGCTCTAAAGCTTCTATATATTTATATAATTCTATTTGAAACCATTGCATCCTTTGAAATCAAGTGTGACCTGGTTGGTAAGAGAAAACAATAGTCTCGGGTTAGCGGTGCACTGGGGTTAGGGTTTAAGAGAATCAAACCCTAGGGGTAGTTCTACTTTGAGTTAAGAGCCCAAGTTTGGAAGAAATGATGTCAAGGACCATGAAAGACATAATATAAATGTTTTGAGTTCTCGCATGCTCTAAAATAGCAATAATTCATGATAATAGGACCTGAGAATCATGTAGATGATACAAAAACTAAAAGTGGAAGGCCCATATAGAGAAGATTGTGAATTTTTACAAAGTAAAGACACCTAGTTCTCTCTGTAGACTTAATGTTGAGCCTAATGGGTGTCCTAAACACCAAGAAGTTGGGTATTTGAGGCCTTCTAACACAAGCTAAGTTGGATTTTCACTTATACCAAGGCTAGTCGAAAGTGACATGTCTAAAGGGGAGAAGGGGGCAAGAAGAAACATCTACAAAAAGAGTTGAAGCAAACAATTTTCCCCATGCCTTAAACACTAAAAAGGGTATCCAAAAGTGCATTTATCTTGGGTGGATGAATTACAGAGTGTCCTAACTCATAAGCTATTATCGTCAACCTTCTTGAAAAGCTAAATGGGCAATTTTTAGCACAAGAGAGCAAGTTAACCAAATATTGTGGTTCTCAAGGATATAGGTGGTTAGATAGGTGGAATGGGTGATGGAAAACATGAATAAATCTTTGAATGCACTATTTTAAGCCTCTAGGCCATATTTTCACAACTTTGTTGCTTCCTAAAGCATTGGGAAATATGCATTTTGCATATTTAAGACTGAATTGAAGTTGTTTGTCTAATTCCTCTTGATTGAGTAAGCATGAAGGTGTATAGGCTCTACATCATATGGGTTGTTCATGTCCTTCAAAATTATTTTGCAGGATGAAAACAACTACGCATCCAGAGGATATAAAGAGAAAACATGAAATTCCTTACTATAATCTGAACTAGTAAGCACGTGTTTGTTTAAAAATGCCTCCTTTTACATCGAGAAGATAATTATTCATCCTTTATAATCCATTTAATTACTTGGTATTTTTACAACATGCTTATGATTGAGATTGTGATTTCAATAGAATTAGACACAAACCGCCTAACAAAGTTGATTTTCACAAAAATGATTGAATAAGCTTTTTAGAGCATGGAAGGGGAATGTTGTCTATGGCTTTGAATCTCTCTAGATCTATCCTAACACCTTCCTTTGAAATAATGTGACCAAGAAACTTTTCTCTCTCCACACAAAAAATGCATTTTTCAGATTGAGGGAGATCTCATACTATTTACACTTATGAATAACCCTTTTCAAATCGTTAACATGTTTTGCTCTTCCTTTTGAAAAGATAGTAATTTAATTTTAATAAACCATTAGGATCTCATTAATCAAGCCCACAAAATCACAATCCACGACTCTTTAAAATGTGGCTCTTGCATTAATGACACCATAAGCCATCCTTACATACACATTGGTGTCTTATATCTTTCGATTGTTTGAACACAACTTGATTACACCTAAAAAAACCATCCAAAATGACATGAGAATTCAAATACAACGACCTTCTCAGTAGTAAGTGATCCATGATGGGAAATTAATAGTTATCTTTCAAGTTTTTAAAGTCCTTACACAACCATATGTCTTTGTTCTTTTTCTCGCTAGATTAATATTTCCAACCCATGAGAAAAATATTTCATGCTAGATGATTCCTCCCTATTTTAATTTTCTCAACTCGGTCTCCATCATTGTTTCCAAAATAGGATTGATAGGCCTCTATTTTTTTCTAAAGGGATTTGTATGAGGTTGCATAGGGATGGTATGTTGAAATAAAAACTCTCTATATGATTTCAATTCATCATAAGACCAACCGAGACAACCTTTATATATCCACAACATCTTCACAAGATCTCACCTTTCATCCACTTTTATGCATTTACCAATAAAAATGATCCAGTGCGTAGTTGAACCCAACTTAATTTCTTCATTGTCATGCATGGCTAAACAACCTCATTTCTTTATTTTGTCTATGGTATCAAAATCTCTCTCAAGTGATATAATTCCTATTGGAATTTTATTTGTCTTTTGTTGACCCAAGAACACTTCTCTACCCTCTTGATTTAACAAAAAGGCTTTAAATCAATAAGTTGACCCTCAAACTTAGTTGTATTATTCAGAGATCTTACAATATGATTATCATATTCAAACACCTACCAATTATTGGCATTGTTCAACACATATGGCCTCACCAAAATCTTAACATCCTACTTACAGTAAAGGGGTAGTCCGTTCATTTTGATAAAGGGAAATATGAACAATAAGTTGATTTGTAACAATATTCAATGAAAACCCAATATGAACAAGATTAAAATAGTTGAAAATCTTAAGGGAGTCCCGGACATCAATTTTATATCGTTAGAGCCTTTTATCCTTCTGCAACATATACCTTTCTCACTTGTTACACCACCAAATTTGAATCTTCTTTTACATTAATGTCTTTGATATTAAACTTGGAGACCAAATTAAAACCAAACAATAAATATGCACTTTGTCACATTATTTTTACATTCAAAATCTAGCTTGTATGGAAATTTAAATGAGGCTCCTTGTAGGGATAAAAAAAACTCCAACCCTTGCCCCTACTTTTGAACACGCGACATCAAAAATCATAGTCCTTAAACCACACAAATCTATGTCAATAATTTATGAACAATAACTGGGGTCAATGATATTTTTAAATTAAAAAAAAATCCCAAAAAAAAACCACATTTACATTAATGTATAACACTTAATTTAAAGCAGTCGATGGGGTACGGGTGGAGTCGTTAAGATGGATAGTTGTATCTGGCTCCACCCATGTTCAAATCCCACTTAGGCACCATCCCCATTTGGGATGGTAATGTTTGAGATGACACAACTAGCAGGTGGATTTAATAGAGGTGGATTCTCGGTTCAAAAGTGCATGTGCTTAGAAGTGTGTTCAAGTGTAGCGGTTCGGTTCGCTAATAGTTGAGATTAAATGTTATATTTTTGTTGAATGTACTCCGGTTCATAGCTCCGATCAAAAGTGTTTATCTATCTAAAAAACACTTAATTTAAAGATCTTTAAGGATTTTCAATCAGATGCATCATCCTTTGGTCCCTAAAAAGATTGAATTGTTCTCCATCTAGTAGAATGGTGGCATTTTACATGTCCATTTAAACTCTACCCACAACTAAGGTAACCCATTTATGTGATAATAACATTCACAATTTAAGAGGACAATCCACCACAACATGTTCATTCATTGTAAGAAAATTCCCGGGTAAGAAACAAGTTGAATCACTAGGCCTCTCACACATCCCACAATAGACATCTAGCATGAATCCATGTCATAACATCTAACATCTACTATGCGATAAAACTTATATGTTGAGCTCATTCATAACAATAAGGGTCATAATGATACATGAAGAACTTAATTACAACATGTAATTATGTATCAACCATCCATTAACAAGCAAAGTGGTATAAAATGGCTCCATGTCTAATCGATTTTCAACTCCCAAATAAAATTCAAGATCTTATTTTAATTCTTCATTTATTTCATTAACTTTTATATCAGTAGTGAATGAAACAACAAAATTTTGGGCCCTAGGGAAAGAAAAACTATGTTTTATGCTCAAGAATGCTCAACATTTCAATTAGAGGGAGTATGATTTTAAATGGATCGGAACAAAAACAATATAACCCACATTATACTTAGGTATGGGTGTGTATAGGGAAATGTGGTAGCAATATTAACATCTAGTATGCATGAGGTGAAGGCTTTGTAAGTGAATGCCCCAAATCAGGGGACTAAGATGAAGTGTTTCTACTTGGATTGGCAAACTCACCTTCAACTGTTTCCTTTTAACTTTAGCTAGACTCTTTTAAGAAGTTGAAATTTTAACCACACTAATGAGAAGAGGAGTCTCACATTTTAATTTTTGCACAAACTTTCTTTGCTTGGTGGGTTGTGGAGGGATATTTTTCTTCTTTAGAGAAACAAAAATTTATATCAACTTAACACTCTTCTTTTCAATCCCCTAAGCTGAAATTTCCTTAAAAGTCTACTTTGTTATGATATTTTTTATTTCTAAAATTATAATCATTTTTAACTTGAGATTTTACAACATTAGTCAAGGCAAAGATGTCTCCATCATATTGTGTCTTGTCATTGTATTTCCTAATCATTTAAGCTCTTAAATACTCAAAGTCGTGAATTGGTAACTCATAAGTATTTGTTGCATTGATTTGTTCTTAATCGAAATCCAACATATAAATAGAATCCAAGCTCTCTGGTTACTCTTAACATCATTATCAACACAAGCAACATTATAGTAAAAAATGAGAAGGATGAGTCATAAAACACTTATCACGCCACTCAAATTTTTCAATCGATTGATATCATCCATGATAACAATAAGTGGATCTAACATATCTCCTTAATTGCTCTTGTGTTCGGGCTTTCTCTATTTATGAAAAGGATTCTTTCCTTTATCACGTGATCTCTAATGTGCACACCCTCTATCCTAATTGTGTGGTATGTTATTAATATATTGTTTGCTTTATATTGGTGGAAATCCTTCTCATTAAGATCCACTCTATACTACATTTGTTTCAAATATTCAGTCATTTTGTTGGTTTCTCATCAACACTCAATGACTTACTTGTTAATTACTTTTCTCTTAGGAAGAAATTTTTACCTAGTGCTTCTTTTGGTAGGATTGTAGTAGTTCTAATATTATTATCAATGTTAATTGTCATGGCATAGGCTTGTCTCAAATTAGCTTGAGACCTTTATATTTGTCATAAAACCCATCTTTTGGATTAAAAACTTCACAAAATTTAATAAAAACACATTATTGTAGACACTAAATCACACACTTTGGGTACATTTCTAGGTCCTAGTTACATACCACTATTCATATGATTCATAAGCAAGAAAAGTATTAATTGACCACTATCTTTGGCCTCTTTGCTTGCTTTATGGTTTTCTTCTTGGTCTTACACACCTTCTTGCCTAGTTTGACTTTCGACACTTCAGTTCTTTTGATTCTCGAACACGGTGCCCGGTCGGGACAACAACACCCAGTGCTCTCATCCCCTCCTGGGTGCCCCTAATCTCTTTGTATATTACTCACATTTTTGGGTCCTTCTAGTTGTTGGGCATATTATTTTCTTGATGGTAGGCCTTTCGGTGCTTAATTATGAAATTCAAATAAGGGGATCATATAAATACAAAGCTATGTGACCATAATAAAAGTTCAAGCACTAAAATTTACTATCATCACCTAAGGTTGCATCCAACGACATTACAAGAGCATCAAAGCATCCATCTAAGCATCCATTCAAGGGACAAAGGACTACATTCTTCTCGCATACAATTCATAGGAGGAGGGAAGTTCATTTTCCATGCACACATCTATCTATATTTTCTACATCTAGGTATTTCTAGCTTTCAAGTGCAACTTGCACAAGAGCCACCTAGGGCACAATTCTACACACATGCACGCGCAAAACTACATGAAGTTTTAAATGTAGTGCAACGCCTGAATCATAAGTTCGCTCGGTTAGGTGATCGTCGAGGTCATTCGACTCCCCATTTGTATCTTTTTGTTTTTATGATTTGATGTTTTTAGGGTTTTGCAGTTTTTCTTTCTCTTTACAGGTTTTAGGTGAATTTGGCAATCAAGCAACGAAGTACAGGTGACTAAAGATGACATCCAACGAACATCTCGTGACCATGTGAAATTAATTTTCGAGGTTCTAAGCAGTCACAGGCACCCATAGGAGGTCTATAATGCCCAGAACCCTTGAGCTCGCAGTGTGCCCTAATCCCGACATTCTTGACAATTCTACATTTTTGGGCTTGGTTACGACACTTTTCTTTCCTATTTCATTAGTTTTCTAGCTCGACACAACTTTAGATTTATTGCGAATCAACTAAGTATCTTACCCTCTCTCTTGCACTTAGGGTTTTAAATTTATTAGCTTACTTGCTTGGGTCAAATTTGTACTTTATTACATATCTATATCTATGTTGTAACTTAATTAGAATTTAACATTTATATTTCAATATTTGTTAAATCATTTGGTGAACCCAACTCGTGATCGGTCATTTGGATCCTTCTTTGGCACATCATCTTTTCTATCATGGCTCCTAAGGTTCATCAAATCTCTTTGTCTTAATTACTTCAAATATATTCACCTTACAAAGAGGTTGTTCGAAAATCCCTAGACACCATGTTTCTCCCTGAGACACACCACCCGCTTCAAGTCGGTGTTATCTTTGATCATCTTTCGAGATGTCTCTCTTATTTCTAATTCCAATCAATCTATTTGCAAGTCAATCCAAGCTTTGCATTCTTTATTTCAAGATAAACTTCAAGATATGTAATCCATGACCACATCTATTAAATATGAAATCCAACATCTTAAAGGCGTTTCTCAGGCCCATCCTCATTCTATGTCTTCTACATGTGCTCATATCAGTGAGCCTCAAGTCTTTCCATTACTGGAGCCTCTCACGTTTGATCGTAATGCTAAACAACATGATATTCTTACTGAGCTCCTTAGTCATCAATTGATCACTTTTCCATCTACTTATCCTCCTTATCGTCTTGCAAAATATCAAGGTCGTTCATATTGCAATTATCATCGAATCAATGGACATAATGACAAAGTGACGATTATGCTTTACAACGAAGAATCATGCATTTTAAGCATTAAATCTTTATCCCATTCAACGCATAACATTATGTTGCATGCCCATCTACAAATGCTACACCCAAATAGGATCAAATATGCTCCATTTATGTCTAATGAGCATCATGTTATTACTTCTAATGTTCCTTCTTTGTTCGGTCAAGTTCCGCTTCTATACAATCCACTCAAACTAAGCAACCTCCTATAAAGATTGGTACAACACCTCCTCCTCTCAAGTCATCGACAACACTACCAAGTAAAACAATGAAACCGCCTTTAAAAATTGGTCAATCCTATTTTACTCTCAAGTCTTATACGACATTACCAAATAAAAACCACTCACTAAGCAAGATGAACAAGCTCTAGATGGCCTCTTTTGACTTCTATCATTCAAGATCCCTTCTCGTCCCACTCCACTTCCACTTCTAATTTGTTTTGTCAAGAAAATTATTCCTTATAATGATGGGTAAGACACATTTCAAGCTCCACCACCATGGCATGGTCCTTCTCACATTGCCACATAGATCTCCATCATTCACATACTTATGGGGCATCACGTTTATTCCCCCTAACATTATCGTGTCTCTCGGTTATACTATTATGCTTCGCACTTCGCGCTTCATGATTCATCTTTCTAAGCCATTTCAAACCCATTGATACACATAACTTATATCATCATTACCCGATGACACACTCTTATGCTATGGTTTACACTTGGCTGTTGAGGGCTCACTACATTCATGAACCTCACATCATCACATTACACACTACACACTCAACGCATTCACAACATATCTCTCTCGTGCACATACAACACAACACACTACCCTATGATGCACTCTAGTTCCATGGTTCATACTGACTTCTGAGGGTCTAAATCTAAAATGAACCTCACCACACTCACTCACTCTCTCTGTGCTCTACACTTTATCGATCATATCTTTTTAGTGCTCAATTTAAACCATTTCCCGATGACGCACTTTTATTCTATGGTTCATTCTTGACTATTGGAGAATTTATAAATGAACCTCGTCTCATGCATACTCATTCACACTCGCTCGGGGGAACGCGCTGCTCTATCAAACTTACATTTCATTTCATTCCATCTCACTCATTCACAACATATTGCATATTTTGGTTGCACATTGTTCTTGTTTACTTACGCTCGCATGTTACACTTTGCTTACTATGTTAAACGGATATATCGCATGTCATTATCTTTTCTATATACACATGCATGTTCACTTACCTTCTAGTTGTGATCGCAAACTTGACACAGATTGTTACACGCAACATGGATGTTTGGAATTGTACCTCTTAGTAGTCTCACAGTAGGTTCCTGGGGCATCCACTTTCGTATATACTTCAGGTGTTATTATTTTGATTTATACTACTTCTTATTCATACTATCATACTACATTATATCAGATCATACATGTTTTGACATACTTTTTTATATTTTTGACATGTTAATGGGCGCTTCATGTACAACATTTATCTTGCGGGACCTTTTTACTACCATTGTTGTCGGATATCTTACTTGTCATTGTTCGTCATTGCTTGCTATTATATACCATTGTTTGCTATTATATACCATTGTTTGTGGGATTTTCCCTATGTCTTTCTTATTCTCTGATTACTTGTATGCTTTTGGCCACTTCGGCCTTGATTGTCTTGTGACATTATGAGTGATGTCCCATGTTTGCAACCTACTTTTTATAGTCTACATTGTCTTCTTCTTGCTTTAGCTTGCACAATATCTTTTATATGCATGTTTATATTGTTTGCACTAACACTTGTTTTCTAACCACTTTGTTTGCATGTGCCTTTGTTTCTACCAAACACATTCTCTCCCCCCCTTGTAGGGAATCGTTTTCAACACAACCTTATACGTCTCGGCACTCCTGAGGGGGCCGCATCCTCCTTGAGACTTTGCATGCACCCCAAACAAGGGGGCATTGTTGGGTGAAATAATAACCCCATACAATAGTTTACACTCACAAGATAACACACCGATTAGGTACGACAAGCACGGTCCTTCAAAGACTCAAAGATGCATACTTTCTCCTCTTTTCTATTTTCGTGTCTAATTGAACTGAATTGAAATGGATTGGATTTGAACACACCATCTACAATGGTGTTTACATCTCAGGAAGTAGTCAAAGGTTGGAGAATAACACTAGACATTTCTCCCTACACTTCTTTAGCACTTGGCGTGAGATCGCCCAAAAAACTCGTTCTTCTATAGTATTTTTAGGATCCTTTCTATCTCCTTTCACTCATCACAGATCAAGTGCACATGTTCTTTTCGCATTTTTACATATTTTTTATGTGTTTTGATCAAATTTTTCATATACACATATTTGACTACTCGTTTTCTCTTCTCTTTTGTAGGTTTGTCCTTATGGGAAGCAACAATCACATCATCAAGCATCAAGTGACATCAACAATAGGTACAACATGACATCACACATACACTTTCACCCCTAGGGTCATTTTCACTTCCTCTTCTCTAGCTTCCACGCTTCATTTTTATCACTCCACACTTTTTCTTGTCTCCTCGGCACACTTTTCACCATCGATATACATGGTTATTAGGTACACATCTTTTATCTACTTTATGTTATCGAGCATTTTCTCAACAACATAAAGTGGGGCAAATGTAGACACTAAATCACACACTTTAGGTACATTTCTAGGTCCTAGTCACATACCACTATTCATATGATTCATAAGCGAGAAAAGTACTAATTAACCACTTTGTCATTTGCCTATTTGCTTGCTTTCTAGTTATCTTCTTGGCCTTACACACCTTCTTACCTAGTCTAACTTTTGACACTTCGCTTTTTCGAGTGCGGACATCGTGGCCAGCCGAGGCGCTCTCGTCCCCTATGGGTGTCCCCCGACTTATTTGTATATTACTCACATTTTTGGGTCCTTTATAGCTATTGGGCATCTTATTTTATTTGTTGTTGGCCTTTTAGTGGTTAATTATGAAATTCAAGCAAGGGAATCATATAAATACAAAGCTATGTGACCATAATAAAGGACCAAGCACTAAGCATTTACTATCATCACCTAAGGTTGCATCCAAAGGCATTATAAGAGCATCAAAGCATCCATTTAAGGGACAAGGGACTGCATCCTTCTACATGCACTTCATAGGGGAAGTTCATTTTTCCATGCACACATCTATCTACATTTTCTATTGCTCACTATCAAGTGCAACTTACACAAGAGCCACCTAGGGCACGATTCTAAACACACACACACAAAATACATGGAGTCTGAAATGTAGTGCAGTTCTTGAATCATAAGTTCACTTAGTTGGGTTACCATCACGGTCAGTCTAACTCCCTATTTGCATCTTTTTATTTTTAGGATTTGATGTGTTTTGGGGTTTTGCATGTGTTTTTTCTCTTTGAGTTTCAAGTGAATTTGGCGATCAAGCAACGAACTATAGGAGACTAAAGGCGACATCCAACGAACATCTTACGACCCTACAAAATTGATTTTATGAGGTTCTGAGCAGTCACATGCACCTAGAGGAGGTTTGTAGTGCCCCGGACACCCTTGACCTCGCATGCGTCCTAGTCTCAACATTCCCGACACGGTTTTGTATTTTTGGGCTCGGTTGTGACTCTTTGCTTTCCCCTTTCATCAATTTTCTAGCTCAAAGACAACTTGATTTATTGTGAATCAACTAAGTAACTTACCCTCTTGCTTGCACTTAGGGTTTTAAATTTATTAGCTTACTTTCTTGGGTCAAATCAGACTTTATTATATATATATATATATATATATATATATATATATATTCTACACTTAATTTAGTTAAAATTTAACATTTATATTTTAATATTTGTTAAATCAGTTATATCACTTAGGATGGAATTTTCAGAAGTCTCATCGGTTTTATTAAATATATAATTGAAATCTTGCACACACTCATTTAAATATTTATAATACTATAAAATTCATTGATTAAAAATCTCATCTAAGTCTTATCCCCAAATTGAAGTTTAAATGCTCTTTTCATCTCAAGTGAAGAATCCATAGCACCATTAGGTAGAGCATTATACTAACCACAAGTATTTTCCTCTAATGTATGAATAAAAACTTGACCGTAAAATCCTCATAATCATAAGTCAAATTATGAAAGGTCCTCAAATGGTGCTCACCCCAAACGACACTATTGCCTTGGAATTTAGGCACCTTCTTTCTAATATCTACTAACGTTAATATAATGACTTTACATCTCAAAAAGTAATTTTCCAATATCTATTTGCTCAGAAAAGGAAGGGGAGCTATCACATTATGCAAAAAGGAATTTTGGTTAAGATCCAAATTATTATTGGCTAACCTACTAATAACTCTTTGTTGGTTTTTCATTATAACTAATTGGAATTATTTAAATGAGGGGTTTGATTTAAACACACAATATGACGAATAATATGATCAAAGGTATCTTATCTTTACTCTTATTTAAATTCTCCAAGGTATTTACCAAACTTGATGTGGAGTATTGAGAACAACAATCTTTTTAAATGAAAGACATAATTGAAACATCTTTGCTCTTCAAATAAAGGCGAGGAGAAAAGTCTGGAATCCTTTTAAGAGGGGAACTTACTAGTACTTCAAAAAAAGGGGGAATGACTTCTAAGACTACTCGTGTGATTTAGAACTCTAGGAAATCATAAACATAATTATGATATTCCCTTATATATCTTATGTAATAAACATAATTATGATATTCCCTTATATATCTTATGTCAAGATATTTTAACCATGATTTAGAGGAAACACACGAATGTTGCTTTGTGAATCACGGGAATGAGAATTATCTTGTCCCTCCATAAGCCTCAAAATTTACTTTTCTTGAGACACAAACTTTAAAAGTGAAAATTATGGATGTAGTTTCTTACATGGATCTATAGTAAAAGCAAAATGCAAGCCTTGAGCTTTGTAAATTTAGAGTCGCAAATGGTAACACTAGGAAAAGGGACAACAAACTAACTAGAATTTACCAAATACACATGTTGAACTAGTTTTCAACCTCAAGGGCATTTCCAATACCTCAAAGGTATACACACATTTGAAAAATAAACATCAAATTCGAGATTCTTGATAATTACAAAAGAACTAATATGATCTCTTGACATAAAATACACAACACATTGACTAAAATTATAGAGACCAAAAATTTTAAATACAAGGACCCAAGGGTACAAAAAGAAATATTTTGATATACCAAGAAAGCTCCCAATAATGACACAAATGTTTTGGGGCTTAAATATACACACGAAGGATTTAGATGAAGGAAAAAAGGTAGATAGTTGTAGTGAGGCATTCCTTCTCAAATTACGATTAATTTGAGGCCAAAAATGAAGAGGTGGTTATCTCCTTACTCTTTGGGCTTTGTGAAACCTAGGGAGAGACCCTTAGCAACCTTAAAGTATGAAAATGGAAAAAGAACATCGGGAGAATGATAACACACCCAATTAATAATCCTAACAATTATGATTTACCACCCAATTTGTTGTTATTGGTAGGAGAAACAAAAGCTATATAAGATTAGGAAAAGTTTGTAGGAAACACACATGTTTAAGGTAAATATATCCATAATCCATAATCTCGTTGTTCTAACACAAACAAAGTAAACATGGAGGAGCTTACGGATCTGAATCCCTAGTTATAACAATAGAAATCTTACAGAATTTATAAGACCAAATGAGATCTTTGTAGGATACAAGGCCTAATGAAAAATATTGTAAAAGAGTTTGGCAGATTAATCATGATCAATGCCTCGCAATCCATTGAGGCAAGAAGTCTCCAAAAATTGAACAAGTTGGACAAACAAAAACCCAAGAGACAATAATTTGCATAAGAATTTGTGAACTCTGTGACAATTCAAACTCACATGATAAGAAAATATTACCTAAAACTCTTATTATGTGTCAATACGTGTTACCAAACATTACAATAAATAAACAAGACAATTTTCGGGAAATACAAAGTGAGACCTCAAAAGGATTTTAAATTTTTCTTCTAAAAAATTCTACATGCCACAAGTAGTAGTTCCATTAGTAAGAACTAATCTAAAATTCAATTACCTCCAATAAAGTTCGATACTTGCTTGACATTCCACAACACAATATACCTCGAATTAGACATGTTATTGTCAACAATTGCTCAAATTTACTAACAAATGCCTTTTTAGGAAACATGGTAGTTCATAAGCCAAAAGACCGGGATGAAGGGTTTTTCCTTCAATTTATAACATTTTCTCCTTGCAAAATGTCCCAAAAGTGGACAACAATAGTACTTAGAATATTCCAAGACAAGTAATCAAAGGTGAGAAGAATCCAAATGTCAACACAAAAGGATCTATCAACATCCCGCTAATGAGTGTAGAGAATAAGGCATGTTCGGATCGATCAAAGGAAATCAAAAGGAAGGGAAGCACAAACCTTGCTTGGAAATAATCAAATTCAATCAAAACTAGAGCCCCAAGAAAACATAAAAGAAACTTAGAAGAAATGAAACACACACACTTCCTTAAAATTAGAAGAAAATAAGATGAATGGAGATGTCACTTGTCATGAGATCTTGATTTCACATAAGGATCCTATGAGGAAGCTTCATTTATAGTGATTGGATTACTCATCTTCCCAATTCAATAAGAATATAATTGGGGACATCTCTACATGTTTTTACTTCATCAAAAGATATTGAAGTTTCGTCACAAGTTGTTCAACAATTCTTCCCAATATTATAGT
Organism: Taxus wallichiana var. yunnanensis; assembly: GCA_018340775.1. Lineage (NCBI taxonomy): Eukaryota > Viridiplantae > Streptophyta > Pinopsida > Cupressales > Taxaceae > Taxus > Taxus wallichiana. The sequence goes on along the minus strand of CM031239.1, from coordinate 298,869,558 downwards.
CATTGCAAATTATTTTGAATTTTTTTCAATGCCTTAAATTGCTCCTCAATTAGAGCCCCTAGTCAAAAGATATGGCTGAAAAACCCGAGTTCTATAACTCGGTCTACACACGCTTAAATTTGGGTTTTTTTGTTTTTGCAACTATATGATGTAGATCCAGCTACGGGAGGTCGAAGTGCCTAAAAACACACATAATTTGTCAAAACTCAATAAACTTCAAAAAAACTTCTTTCTCATTGATGAATCCACACTACGCATCCCAATAGTACAATCCACTTTTTTATTTCCGTGAACTCTAAAAACACCCTAAAATGTAAAAGAACCTAAAACGTAAAAAACTTACAACCAAAACACCTTGAATGGGTCCCAAATTTTGCCTACATGAAATGCCTCCATAAATAAAGGCCTACGTCTTATTCCATAAAGTGAAACAAAAGATATTAAAACTCAAAGTTCTAGACAATCCTAAAAAAAGATCTCGAGCCAATTTTAGATCAGAGATGAAGGAATTTGGCCCCAAAAATATTCCCAAATGATATCTAATTAACTATAGTTTGTCGGTCACGATAAAGTACACATCACGATCTAACTCCCTGTAAAATTTCAAGATGATCCAAGAGTTGGATCAAAATTTATGGTCTCCAGAAATTATGCTCCCGCATCACTATATTTGATTGACAATTTTCCAAATGTGCCACTTGGCACGTCTAATAGGCCATGTGTTGCTTGTTGGTCATCAAAAAGGACTTCAAGAATAAGAATGATCGTGGGACAAGAAGTCCCTCCTCTTTGATGGGAGAGGTTCCCTTATTCAGAAACGAACTTATTTACACATATACAAAGCATGATTTTCTTGTGGAACTTGGATATTATGAAAGTGTTTTCTATAAGGATTATCAATCACAAAAGGACTGAGGAATGAAAATGTGAGAACGAGCAGAAAGGCACCATTCAGAATTATAGATGACAGAGTAATTCCTTATGCATGCGAGGGTACAGTGAATTGGAACAAGATCATTTGTATCATATTAATAAGATGAAATTTGAAAAGACACAAAGTTCTATAAATAACATCTGCAAGAATACAAAGCTTCTCAGCATAATACAGACAAATGATCTAACAAGATTAAATGAATAGCTTAGGAATAAAGGAAACCAGATAGACAAAGAATGAAAAGTCCTTCTGTATTGATTTCTTTAAGATTTATTTACACTTTCAGAAATAAGCCAAGTTCTTCCTCCTTTCAAAATGGTGAGGAGAGGCCATTATATAGTTTACAAATCAGTTACTCTCGGTAACTACTTCTTTTAACTAATGATTAGTTAAAGGGTTGCAAATCGCAATACCCCAACTAATTACAACAAATCCGAGAGAAAGAAGGGGAAGAGAAGAGAAGAATTAGGAGAAGAAGACAGGTGCTTATGACTGGGAGGGACCCACGACTTTAAGATCCGCTATCTGAATCTCTTCAACGCCTTGGCTATGTCTCTACCACGTGGGACTGATGTGTTGGTGGTAGACTGAGTCCAAAATCCAAGGCACTTCTCCATTTCCTTATCGAACTCGACATGAGTATGATAATCTTTATTGGCTTCTTCTATGGCAGATTGAAGAGAACAGATCTCCTTCATTTTTTCTTTGGAAATGGAGCTTTCCTTGAATAGATCCCCTTTGACAAAAGCTCTGAATTGAGCTTTGATTTCTTGTAAGGAGAGAGGCACACCAGAAGTCTCATCCTGAAGATGGCAATGTATATCTTTGAAAGCAGATACAACTAGTGTTTTGAAAGCCTCACCCTTCTGCCGGCTATTCTTTAATTCTCCCAAAGCCTCTTCCAACACCTTGATCTTCCATTCCACACTGTAGACCCAGGACTTTGACAAATTATCCTTGGCATCCTCGAAGACTTTGCTTGCCATCAAAATATTTTCATCTGTTTGTCCCATTAGCCGGAGGTCTACTATGCAACTGCCCCAAAGTTTAAGTTCTTTATCAATGTTCCCAATGGTGGAGGAGAGCTTCTGTTGCAAATTACTCACCTTCCCGTGGAGTTTGAAGGCTTCATCAATGAAGTTTAATCCTGCAACCAGCATATCATCCACCATGGCCTCCATAGCTCTTCCATATACAAAATACTTGTGCATGTCTTTAATACTTTGCACTTCATCTTGGCTCAGAATTACAGGTGGTGGAAGAGTAGTCAATGGGGTAGGGTCCAAAACTTTGTCCTTGGACAAAAGAGATTTGATGAAACTTGTAAGAATTTGGGCTTGTTCCTCCAACTGTTCAATGGTTTGTTGCCCTTTCTCTACCCTCCCAATGACTCTGGTGACTGTTTCCTGAAGATTATGGATCTCACCTTCAGGGGTAGATTCTCCCATGGGAATCCTTGAGAGCTCAAGATCAGACGCTTGCAAATCTTGCTCTGGCTTATCTGCCTTAGGCTTGGCTATCTCCAGGAATTGCTGGCCCTGAGCGTCAGACACTATCCTGGAGGTAATTCTGGCTTTTTTGGCACAAGGAGGAGTAGTGCCTAACAAGGCCACCACAACATCAAAATTTGGTCCTAAGATCCGGGAGAAAGACTTTCTCTTCCTACTGTTGACAAAAGGTTGCACCCATGCGAAAGAGGAGGAAGAAGTAGGTGGGGCAAGAGGACCAAGAGACAAAGAACTCATGGCACCCAAGGTTTGCACAGTTGTTGCCTCAAGGTGAGATATGAGTGGAGCACTTGGGGCTCCTAGTGCAGAGGAATCAACAGTGCTTGGAAATTCAGTGCTCTGGACTTCTTTATCCTTATCCATTGGGGCTTCAGGGGCGCTTGCAGGAGTTGGCACTTCACTTTCTTCACTTTCACTGAGAACAATAATGTTCTCTGGTCCTGAAGGCAATTCTGCATGCTTCCTCAGGGGGTCTTTTTCCACAGGCTCCTTCTTAACTTCTTTGAATTTCTTCTGATACACCTGGGTGGATGAGGAAGGAGTAGAGACTGCAGGTCCTTGAGTTGACGAGGCAGGAGGGGTTTACACAGGTGCTTCTAATCTGGGTGTCGATGCTTCCCTCCTTGGTGTTGAAGCATCCTTAGAGGAGGATTCCCCTGAGTGCCTCCTAAGCTCACGGACTTTCCTATCAAACCAGATCTTGGTCCTGACTAAGACTAGAGCCAGGATTTCAGCCAAATCATCCTTCTCCTTTTTGAACCAATCCAAGTCCTCCAAGGGAGTGTGTTTGACCACATTGTCATACTCATATGAGTACAGGTCAGAATTGTCATCCTGTAGCCCTTCAGGAACTTGGTACAGGTTAAGCTCTTGGATTAATTGGAGGGAAAACCTGCCATAATACCTCCTTAAACGGCTTCAAAATCATCAAAGCAGTCATTGATAGTCTTCGTATGCCCCTATGATGATAGGTGATCTTGATGTTCTGCTCAATAAACTTTTTCAAGTCAAAGCAAGTTCTGGGCCTGAAGAAATGGACAGTAATGGGAGCTAGGGCCCTTTCTATATTTTGTGCATCCAGGGCTGTTTTGCAGGTGTAATTTCCCAAAGAGATGGGGAAGTGCAAACCAGTAATTTTCTTGTCTCTACAGGTTCTATGCAATTTGTCCAATTGCCTGCACACTTCTATCAAGGCCATTTTGTCATTGCAGAACATAGGGAGCTTGAGAGGAGTGCTCTCGTAGCCAGCAAGCCTGATATAGGAAAATTTTCTGAATTGGATAAAATAAGCACCGTAGTGCGATATCAAACTCATGGCTTCATCAGAAAATCTTCTCACTGTGTCACTCTCAAGAAGCCAGACAATGTACATGGTGAAAGTGTCATTCACCCTTCGGAAATTGCGATTGCTGGTTTCTAGGGTGAACTGCGGGCAGTAGGCATACACGGGGTCATCCTTGTGAGCATCGATGTATGAAAAACCAAACCATTGCCTCGATGCTGCTAGAGTATACATCAGGTATGAAGTCATATAGAATTTCTTTGTTTGCTGTACATTTGACAGTTGCTCTGCTAGATTCATACTAATGATCTCTGCCCAGTTGATATTCTGAGTTCCCTCGCACACCATATTGATAAGCGGGCACATCCAGAAATGGAACTCATTTGTAGAGGGTAAACCCATGACCCGAGCCAGCAGGATTATAAAATCTGACAATTCTTCATTGAAATCCGCATGGAAAAGAGTCTTGGACAGACGAGATGCCCCCTTCTTAGGGTTTTTCAGCCAGGACTTCGCCACCCGCGCCTTATAGTTATCACTGTCTTGATCGAAAAGGGCCTGTGCCTGATTCTGAGAGATAACTACAACATTGTCCATTTCTGGAATCCTTAGTGCAGTGCCAATGGCGGTAGTGTCAAGTTTGGTGATGAGCTCCCCGTGCACGTTTGTCAACTCACTCGAATCAGGGTTGAAATGAGCCTCGCATGAGAGCACTGTGTCTGCGCATTGCACCGAGATAGGGAAACCACCAGTGAAAGCCAGACCACTATCATGAATCATTTGTGCGAGCGGTGAAGGGTTCGTGTCTGTCATCCTTGTCCAAAAATCCCTAAAGTCAAGGTGGCGAACTTCACTGTCCCCGATATCGAGAAGGGTGACTCGAGTGGTGAAACTTGTTCCTGCCCCTGGAATTTGATCTTCATGTTGATAGTAACTCGGAGAGCAAAGCTGCAAGCTAGACTTGGGATGGAATCGCAAGGGAAATGGATACGCGCGCAGAAATTTTGGTTGCAAGGGTTCGAGCAATAGATAGCATGAAAGCAGTGTGCAAAAACACATAGGGGGAGTTTCATTATATATTTGTTTAGAGAGAGAAAGGCAATAAATGCGCATTAAATACATATCTACCAAATTGAAAAGCAAGATATTCGGGTAGAGCGGGAAAAATTAGCACGAATGGCACTTGGTTCATTTGGGACACGAGGGACGCGAAAGTGCGAAGTACGCGGTTCGGCCGATTCGGGTGATGCGGGGAAAAGACGCACAAATGCTTTTGGGACATGCGGGACGAAAGTACGCGGAATACACGAATCGGCCGAATCGGACGAAAAGGGAACAACGGGTCCGGGCAAACTTGGGACATTTGGGACAAAAAGTTCCGATGGGCCCGAAAAGAACAGACTTCGGGTAAACCGGCCGATCGGGGAACAGAGAGCCCAAATGAACTTGGGACACGCGGGACAAAAATGTCCGACAGGCCCGAAAAACACACAAAATGACCCAAAAAATGCAGTTTTTTCCAATTTCTCGACTTTTCACATTATCAGAATAGCAGAAAAGACACTTAACCTCGAAATTTTAATTTTCAAGTTCTTAAAAGCAGGGAATTTTGAGTGCACAACATTGCTTTACATGCTAAACCTTTGTTTTATTTTAGTTAAAGACACTTCCTTTCCTTTCTCTGCGTTTTTACATACTACGAGATTCCTAGATCACACCACATGGCTAAATCTAGTAACTTTGGACCTTTCTTTCATTTACCCATTACCTTATATCTCTCAAGCCCCAACTATTGTGGGTTCACACGATTAAGCCATGTGGTGCAATCTCACGGTGTCCCCTACAAACTTTATGACCTTTGCATTTCTTTTATTGCTTTCTACAAGATTTAAGTATAAAATTTGTGGTACGTATCATAATCTCATAGTTGTGGGTCATAAGCCACCTTCGACCTTTGTAAGCCTTCACCAATCTTTGTGGCTACAAGTTTACAAGATTATACCATGTGGTGCAATCTGACAATCTGGGCTATAGAAACTTTATAACGTTGAATCCACTCCACTTCAAGGCCACAAGGTGCTGGGCTTATGATATTGTGACACTTTGTAGGATCTTAGAACCTCTCCAACTCTCCTCACTACTTAGACATTTTTACATCGACTTTTGCATTAGCCTAAAAAAATTATCACTTTTCTTAAAAGAAAGTCTTTATTTAGGGAGCCCTCTCCTTTGCTCTACCATATAAGGAAAGCATTTTAGTATATATAAATGTTCCACATACTTCCCATCTCGATAATGTGGGATGAAACTCCACAACTAAAGTAATTCATAACCATGAATTCCAACCTAGCCTTCTTCATGACTTGGCACACAAAGTACAAATTCTAGTCATGCAAAGCACCGATTTGGACCGTGAAGCTGTCAACTTAGCTCATAAATCAAAATTATAAGCTGCAAAGCACTTATTATTCCACAATTATTATCCATTATGTCCCATGGAACACCATTTCAAACTTGTGAGACACTTTATACTCCATGGCCCAACACACTACCACTTGCTTTGTTCCACGTCTCACACATTGAAGGAAATTTTAAGCTATATCTTATGTGCTTCTCCATAAGCCATGAAATATTGTGCAATCCCGTTAATACCTAAACAATTCATCTCATGCCATGAGACAATAATCTAGTCCACGAGGTATTTCTAAGGCCATGTATTATTGGTAATAGAGTTGTGCAACATTGTTTATTGTTGAGACACCTCCTCCCATGTTGCAGAGTATACAAATCCATCCATAAAAAAACATAGAAAAGCTCGGATAATCCAACCTAAAGCCCAAAATTTCACTCGAAGGCCCCTAAATGGAGCATCAACATTATAGAACCATGAGACCACCTCGATTGGCATCAACTTTAGACATGCTCACCACATTGAGAAAAACTTATATGCCTCAACTAATTTGACCTTATTCCAAAGAATGAATTCGTAGGTCGGAAAGAAGGAACACCTTATTCATAGAAACCAAGTCTATGTTAGGGACGAACGTGCAAGTGGAAGACCCCAAGCTACAATGTTTCTAAACCTTGTCCACAAAATCAACAAGAACTAAGAAAACATATTATAGTTCATAGAGGGTAGCCATTGAAACAACCTTAAGACGATTTATGCTTGAGATTGGTAAATTCGCAGAGGAGGGTCAAAAATGTTGAGCTCAACGAATGCCTCATCCAGAGAAACCTAATGATCTTTCATAATAAAAAGACAACAATAACCTTGGCTTATAACTTGTCAGCTCTATCATGAACATATTATTCACAAACATAGAGAGACCACTTTTGAGTTGACTATGTTTCGTATTGAGAGGGCTAAATAATTGCTTCCCAATACATATTTTATAGTCTTCAACATCTGCTGCACGCGTCTATATAATATATATATTGTCTTTACCAATTATCGAGAGATAGGGGTGTCAAATGCCATCTCCGATGTCAATCATTTAAGAAAAATGCAACAACAACCATTCATCCACAAAAGAGGAGATAAAAGAAAGGGCCATAGTGAAAAATAAATGAAAGAGACAAATGAAGAGGAACACGGAGAGGAATTAGAAAAGAGGGGCCAATATGTGTCCCGTAAAGGTCAAGTGTCATACATTATACCTGACCCCACACTAAACATTGATTAACATGAGGCAAGTGTGAAAAACATAGATCCATATGCATGCAATGTAGGAATGATGTCGACAAGTTAATTCCCATGTGTGGGAGAGAAATCCACAATCCATAATTCAATGATCCTTGGCCAATGATTAGTTTAATTGTTATAATCAATTGGGATTTTTGATCTATCCTCGAATTTGTAAGAAAGTTTACCAACTTGTTTGCTTCCACTGAAGCAATGCCGCATGCTCCACCCTAAGAGACCATATAGGAATTGTCTAGCTTGGCTCAAGATGTTATCTAACTTATAAGATAAAGCTTAACCTAGGTTCAATGCTTTGAAAATGACCATAGAGTCACCTTGTATGATGAGGTGATCGATTCCACAAGAAACTCGCTAATCGAATCCCTTTTACGAGCCATTGCTTCCGATTCATTATTTATTTGATTATTTAAATATGTACGAGGTCGCTTGGATAAAAGATTAAAAACAATCCCTAATGATGCAACTTACTTTGCACACTCCAAGATTTCCTCGGGAGGCATCACCGTAGTTTAGCTTGAAAAAACCCAAATTAAGAGGTAGCAAAAGGGAATTGTCCTTCCTAAAATTATTCCAAAGGGAAGAGCTATGCTTGACCCATCGAAAGAGATCGAAAGAAGGAGCCATCAATTAGTAAGAGAGACATCCCAAGCTAAAAATGAAAGACGTTGCTTACAACATTCCCTTTTATAATTTTAGAAATGGCAAATTCTATGCTAGAAATGGTAGAGAAACACGCCCATTTTATTTTATCAATATTAAAATAATTTTGTATAAAATTTGAAGGAAACATTAAAACATTAATGTTATTAAAATCGTTCAACGGGCATAATAGCGTCAAATTTAAAAATCATCACCCAATTATTTCATTTTGGTGTGCAATGTTGAGTGTCAAATTCCAATGTTGGCTAGGGAAAATTTTAGTGGCGAATCTTCGTTAATTCACGAATATTTTGGTTTTTGAAATTGGTGAATTTTTAGGGTAGGAATTAGGAGTGGGTCGTCAATTTTTTTTGGCTACAATTTAATTTTACGGCTTAATTCACCATTCCCATGAAATAGAAATTTGCAAAATTTGGCTTAATGTTGTTGGTCGGTAGCATTTTTTTATACGCAAAGAAATAATGTCGACAAGTAGCATAAAAACATGCTCTTGACCGATAGATCGATAACATGTTTTTATGCTACCGACCGGTAGCATGTTTTTATGCTACCGACAACATATATGCGATAGCATAAAAATACTATTGACCGGTAGCATAAAATATTTGCCATTAGCATGAAAGTCAATTTTCACATATTCACCAACGAATTTCTACGATATATTTTGGGGAGCGTAGGGGTTTAAAATTTTTGTGGCACCGACTAGCTCACGGTAAAAGCCACGACCTCAAATTAGGCGAAATAATACCGTTATGTAAAAGCCCCACTAATTGGGTACAAATCTTGCTCTAGCTCATGCACATATTCTTAGAGGGGGTCTCATGATGGGGGTTACTGCTCCTATTTGTATGGGAAATGTGGTCCCATGTTTAAAAAAATTCTACCGCTCCTAAAACCCAACAAAATTCCTAGAATTTCTTATAATAATATATCCGAATACATGGAACCATACTAGTGGTAGTGCTACTGAAATGACCCCTGTTTGTCATTGCACAAAAACAATTAAAATTCATGAGACCCTATGCTATTAATGCTAAAATATCCTATTTTTCCTCTCCCTCACCTCCTCAAAAAATTTAGCATTCCGTTTGCATGGGACTGCAGCCTTATAGGGTTTTAGCTTAAACCCAGCGCTCTAATTTTCTATCAGAGTAAGCTCAATTGAAAATGGTGCCTAGGCATGCTCGAAAGCTCGCTTGCGATCTCATTACAACTCAGTTTGGCGAACTCGTCGGGGTAATCTTCCCTCAAGTTTATGCAAATAATGGCTTAAATAAACAGCAGATTGTTCTTAAGGGTTTGTGGAATTTTTTATGGCTTAAATATATTATTGATTCGATTTTTCCTTTTCACAGAAAGTATGCAATTGCCTTGTTTACAAAGGAAGCCTCACTTTACAAGAAATTGCTCGCTTCACTGAACTTACGACCGCGCAGTTGAAGAATTGTCTGCTTGTTCTTATCCAGCACAATTGTGCTCAGGCATACAGAGTTGAAGCAGAACAAGGTATGCTCATACTTTGTATAAATTAATACTGTAAACTATATATATTTTGCATTCACTAGCATATGTTGCTTCAGTCAATGTATTCTCTACAAGTGAAATTATTTCAAAGCAGTTAAAGTAAATACTGCTTCGCACTGTCTGTTTCAGTCGATAATACAGTAGAAAGTGCTTAAATATGGCTGTATCAGAAACTTTAGTTGAAGCACTGTAACCTGTTACAGCAGCCCTAACCTTGACATTTTAACTTTCTTTAGGTGTTATTAGAAAATCATACTAGGTACTTTGTATATTCACTGTTACCTGTTACCTGTTAAAGCAACCGTAACCTGAAAATTAACTCTCTTTAGGTGTTATTAGAAAATCATACTAGCTACTTTGTATATTCACTGTTACCTGTTACTTGTTAAAGCAGCCCTAACCTGGAAATTTAAATCTCTTTAGGTGTTATTAGAAAATCATACTAGTTACTTTGTTTTTTAAAAGCTTGGGATTCATTTTGTGCAGGGTAAGCTTGGACCACTTTTGTAAGACTTTTATACTGGGTCATCCTGAGATACATAGCAGGGAAATGTTCCTGGCCTCCCATACCTGCATAGGGATGTTTCCAGCACAGAAACAGAGATGAAAATACTCCTGAAATGGCTCTCTATCTCGGGTTTGTACTGGAAATGGTATGGAAACACTCTGTCAGATGTTTACACACCATTTCTGCACCGTTTCTGTGCTGTTTTGTTCCCAAGGGTTTTTTGAAAACCAGTGTTTCACATTTTGGACCCGTTTCCCTTCCAGTATCCGTTTCCGTTTCGAGAAACCTAGATTCCAATAACCTTGGGTCACGCTCAGATGTGCCCCATATTGATCCCCATTGCCATTACACCGCAATTTCTTGGACACGAGTCATGTTAATTATCTCCTTGGGCATGAGTTGTTCTCTTGATTATATCATTTTTGTTCACCATCACTTGGAGGGTCACTACCTGTACCAAATGTAGATGCTATTTCTGGGCCTGATACACAAAAAGGTTTGGAAATTTAGAATTTACCTTTGGAATATGGAGAGAGGAGGAGCAGAGATAAATCTCTGTTACCAGGCAGAGTCCTGTTGTCAACACTCATGGTTTAAGTTTCTTTATGTCCCCTAAAAAGTCTTAGGAAGTGCTGTACATCAGATATTAAATCAAAATTGTCAAAATTTGATTCTCATTTACCTTCTTCCATCAAAAAACCAGAATCAGAATTCTTATCTAAATATGCATCAAAGAATAAATTAAGGAGAGAACAAAATGTAGTTAAAAACAGGGAGAGGTTCAGTAGCTGAATCTCTGCTGTGAAGCATAGACTTGGCTATCCACATCTCTTATCAACTCTTGCACTGGACCAAGTAAAACCTTTGAAAATGGCAGTCTCTTGCACCATACCCTAACTGGGGCATCAAAAACCTCCCATCTCTCCGAAGGAATCACAAAACAGAGACTTAAACATACAGGATAAGTCAGTCTTTTAAGACTTGAAATAAAAAGGTTCTTCTCACAGGCATTTCTGAAAACATTTCAACTTTCAGTAGGAGAATGACAATAAAACCCTAGCTCGGGACAATGAGAGTGGGTGCATTAGAGTTACATATAGCTTCATATTCTTGCCACCCCTCTACACTCAGAGTGGTCACTCTTCTTTCAGTCTCTTTCTTAACTCAAAGGGCATTCACAGGCCTGCAGAAAAAAAAGAATTTCTTTGTTTCGGAGACTTAAACAACATCCTCAAAATCAGAGGATAAACTGCATGGGAGTATCTTATGGGTTTGAAAGGTGTACCTCAGTTGAACCAAACCAGTTGACATTGAGCTGCCCTTCTTCTCCTTTATATCAACCACAATTGCTGTTATGTGGGGAGCAGGAATGGAAAGAGGAGAGGTCATGAAATGAAGAAAAATCAATGTGACAATTTGTAGGCACCTCTTCTAATAACGATGTTTACGTCTTCAGATGAAAATAGGGAGGATGTAGGTTGAGTGATGTAGATGGGAATGGGGGGACAATTGACTGGCTGCCAAAATCCTCTTCTTAGGACTCACAACCCACACTCAATGGACAAACAAAAACATAGGGCATAGTTTTGGAACCAACACACTCTCTTTATTGCTATTCAGCAGTATTACAGAGATTAAAATACACACACACTTCCTACCCTGTACAGACTATGAAAAAAATCACACTCCCAGTCCAATGATTAATTACAATTCTTGAATATCACACTTGCAGGCCTAATTTCCTCTTTGAGGTAAGCTCTCTGATTCTTCTCTGTTTCACTCCCTTGCTTGGAGTTATCTGGAACTGAAGTTTGTTCTGCTTAGCTTATCCTTTACATTATTGACTCCAAGCCTTCATCTTCCTTTGGCTTCGAATCTCTAGTCTGACACTGATCACTGGGGCCTCTTGGAGTTCCACCATTCTTGAGAAAAATAGTCCATGTGGCGAAAATTGGAAATCCGTAGGAGTTACTCTTGGTTTGCCTACACTGCTGACGAAATTGCCATTATCAAGAGATTGGCTGTCACACAACAACGCGGCGATTTGAAACCGCCATTTTCAGTAGAGTGGTGGTTGTGTAACCGCCGCGGTGGTTACATGACCGTTGCTTTGCCGAAAGCGGTGGTTTCGCCCTTGTCCTCAAAAGGGTCACTTGACTTCAGGGAAAATGGTTGGAACCATCCTCTACTCCCTTTTCCTTACCTTTGTCATCATTATGAGCATTTGGTGATGCATCAAGACTATGTATGAGCTTACTCCACACATCAACGAGCTCCTGCTCATGAACTCTCTATGAGCTCTTCAATTGTTTTTACATACTTGGCAACTTTGGATGGGCTCATCCAAGTTGCAACTTCAACTGCTCTGTGTTTCCCATAGGTACCAAATCCGTCGGATTTGCACAAAATCTAGCCAGATCTAGATTTTTTAGGCAGCACGGATAAATTTGGTCTTAGTCGGCCCTTTTTTCCATCTTTTAATAGTTTTTTTGCAATATAAAATACACCCAAAACTCTTTTATATTATTTAATATTATATATATATATATATTTGATTTAGGTTACCTAGGGAGAGGGCCCTAGCCCATTGTGGCATCACCAACCCACACCGGCCGTGGAACCATCTAAGGATGGAAGTTTTAAGCTCTCGGCTAGCCCATGGATTAAACCACATTATTGTGGTGCCCTATCACCAGGGTATCCAAACCGTAAGTAGTAGGCTGCTTTAACACGGAGCCGAGATTTGGATCTCTCAATTACAAGGAGACCCAAGAACCGTTACACCACTACCCATTGGATTTAATATTAAATATATTAACATTTAATACCATATTATTAATATTTTTCTATTTATTTGTCAATTTTTGCATATTTATAAATTATGCTCATATATAATATGCATATATTCTGCATCAAATGTTTCCTAAGTTTTTCAAGAGTTCTGGATTTTTTGACTGTTTTGCCCTCTTGAACAGATCGAGATTTCCAAACTTGGTAATTATGGTTTTCCCGCTTTACCAAGTACTCTATGCTCTTCTTCTCTTGTCTCCTTACTCATGTGCTCATCCAATACTGTCTCAATTTATTCTCTAGCCTTCTCAGGCAGCTGTTGCTTCCATTTAGCACTTGTAGAATCTAAATCTATGCCTTCACCACTTGTTTGTCCCTCAAAGCAAGGGTACAAGTCCAGTATGTTGAAGATAGGTGATATGTCCACCCCATCCGGTAGCTCTATCTCATTGCATTTGCTGGAAATCTGCTAAAAACTCTGCAACGTCGGACTTGTACCCTGATAAATGTGCCAAAACCAAGACGCCAACTTGGAAGTCCAACTCACTTCTTGACTGATCAAATTACTGTTTGTACTTCATACTTCTTTCTTCCAGCTTCTTCACTTCTCTATGCACTTCATGCATACATTCTGCAAAATCTTCCGCTCTAGTACTTCTCTTCCTCATCTCAGCTGTACTTCTCAACTCGCTCATGTCTCTAGGGCTGCAACCACACACTATTTGAAATGGACTCATCGCTGAAATCTTGTTTATTGAGTTGTTGTATCAAACTCAGTTTTTGCCAATGTCATGTCCCATTGTTTAGGTTTGTCTCGCACCAAGCTTCTTACTAAATTACCAAGAGTCTGGTTCACTATATCTTTTTGTCCCACCATTCTCCACAGTGTTTTCCAAAACTGCCCAACAAACCTTGCATCTTTATCTGACACCATGCTCCTTTGTAGGCCATGCAATCTTACCATTTCCTTGAAGAACAAATTTGCAACATGTGTAGCATCACTTATCTTCTTACATGCGGTGAAGTGTGCCATTTTATAAAATCTGTCAATAACTACAAAAATAGAATCACCACCTCTTCGAGTTCTTGGTAGCCCAAGAACAATATCTATGCTTATATCCTCCCATGGCCTTTCCGGAATTGATAAAGGCTGATATAGACCCGTATTCGACTTTTTCTTTTTGTCCCACCATTCTCCACAGTGTTTTCCAAAAGTGCCCAACAAACCTTGCATCTTTATCTGACACCATGCTCCTTTGTAGGCCATGCAATCTTACCATTTCCTTGAAGAACAAATTTGCAACATGTGTAGCATCACTTGTCTTCTTACATGCTGTGAAGTGTGCCATTTTAGAATATCTATCAATAACTACAAAAATAGAATCGCCACCTCTTCGAGTTCTTGGTAGCCCAAGAACAATATCTATGCTTATATCCTCCCATGGCCTTTCTGGAATTGATAAAGGCTGATATAGACCCGTATTCCGACTTTTTTCTTTTAGCATGTTGACAAACTCTCCACCTTGCACGAATTTATTTACATCCCCACTCATTCTCAGCCAATAGTAACTCTCATTTGGCTGTGATAGTGTTTTGTCAACTCCAAAGTGACCTGCAAGGCCTCCACTATGCTTTTTCCTTATGAATTTTGGTATGCACAATTTCTGTCCTTTGGACAACAAACTTTCTCGTAACAACTATTTCATCTGGTTGGATTCAAGCACACTGCCCATGCATCTCTAAAATCCAAGTCTTCTTCATACATCTCCTTCATTGAATCAAATCCAATGATTTCTACTCTCATTTTGTTCATCACAAGAGCTCTACTACTCAACGCATCTCCAACTTAATTTGATTGATCACCCCTATAATTCAAAACAAAAGAATAGCTTTGAAGAAACTCAGCCGACTTCATGTGACGTTGATTCAACTTACCTTGGCTGTTCATAAATTGCAGTGCTTGGTGATCCACGTACAATACGGATTTCTTTGGGCAACAAATGGTGCCTCCGCTCTTTGAGAGCTTGTATCATAGCATAATTCTTTTGATTATAGACTGAATATTTACATTTTTCTTCATTCGATTTCTTGCTGGAGTAAGCTATTCGCTTGCCTTCTTGACTGAGAATTGCTCCTATGGCTGTCCCACTTGCATCACAATCTACTTGAAAGACTTTATTGAAGTCTGATAATGCAAATAACGGTTGTTCTGTTACCTCTTTATTCAAAAACTGTAAGCTCTCCTCTGCTGCAATAGTCCATACAAACTTCTTATCACCTCTCATTGTTTCTGTAATGGGTGCACATATTCCACTGAAGTTTCTAATGGATTTCTTTTAGAAACTTGCCAACCCATGAAAGCTTTTAGCCTCCAACATTGTTTTAGGTGACAGCCATTCAACTATTGCTTTTACTTTCTTTGGATTCATCTTCAACCCTTATCTTGAGATTACAAATTACAAATATCTCAGCTCCTCCATGAAGCTACACTAATTTAATTTAAGTCGACCAGAAACTTTTCCTCTCCCAATCTTTGCAATACCAACAGCAAATGCAACAAATGCTCTTCTTTACCCCTAAAAATCAAATCCAACGCGGTGAAGTATCTTGCTTCACTCAAACATTCCATCGAATCATCCAATCTTGGCAATAAAAACCTATATTTGATAGTTATCTTGTTTATAACACGTGAATCTGTACAAATCCACCATTCTCCACCCTTCTTAGGTGCCAATACTGCTGGAACTGCACACAGGCTCAAACTTTCTCTGATCAAACCCTTCTCCAACAGCTCATCCACTTGTCTCTTCACCTCTTCATTCTCCATAGGTGTTAACCTATATGTTGCCTTGTTAGGTAAGCTTGATCTAGGCACTAGATCCATATGATGGCTAGTGCTTCTCATAGGTGGCATTCCATCTGGCAAATCTCTAGAAACAATATCAGCATATTCATTCAACAAACTATTCACCTCGTGGAAATTCATCCATTTTTTTTTTCGCTGTCCCAACCTTCACATGTTTGGGAATGAAAGCTAAACATATGTTCTTCCTCGTTACTTCCTTCCAAATTTGCTTTATTAGAAACCATGTAAACGTTAGGACTTGTCCAGCTCTTCTTCAATGGGCTCAACATGAACCTTCTATCATCCTTCTCAATTTTGTAAGTTCTAGCTCTCCCATCATTCATGGCCTTTCTATCATACTGCTCATGTTCTACCCAACAACATGAGAAACATCCATGGGTATTATGTCACACATCACTCTGTCCTTATAAGTCCCAATTTGGAATTTCACTTTACATTGCTTCTTTACTACCACCTGATGTCCCTTAAGAAACCATGACACCTGGTATGGATTGGGATCTATTAATATTTTCAGCCCAAGCTTTTCTACTATTTCATGAGCAACTAAGTTATTTGTGCTAATACTATCAATAACAAACTTACAACACTTACCTCCTGCTTTGCATTGTCCGGAAAAGATTCATTTTTGCACTGGTTCATCCACTTCCTTGGCTGGTTTTATCAGCACCCTCTTCATCAAGAGAGCTTTACCATGCTCCAGTTCTTCTCTATGAGCAACTAAGTTAACTGTGCTAATACTATCAATAACAACCTTACAACACTTACCTCCTGCTTTGCATTTTCCGGAAAAGATTCATTCTTTGCACCTGTTCATACACTTCCTTAGCTGGTTTTATCAGCACCCTCTTCATCAAGAGAGCTTTACCATGCTCTGGTTGTTCTCTATGAGCAACGAAGTTATCTGTGCTAATACTACCAATAACAACCTTACAACACTTACCTCTTGCTTTGCATTGTCCGAAAAAGATTCTTTCTTTGCACCGGTTCATCCACTTCCTTGGCTGGTTTTATCAGCACCCTCTTCATCAAGAGAGCTTTACCATGCCAAACATAAGATTACTATATCCATGTCATCCGGTTCATCCACTTCCCCCTTGGCCGGTTCTTCTCTACGTGTTGGAGATCTAACACTCTCCTCATCCACAAGAACAACATGATTGCTTGCTTCAACTCTCTTACTGCTGTTCTGAAATGTTCTAGGACATTCATATGCTCTATGTTCAGCATATTCTCCACACTCCAAGCACTTACCCAGGAATCCTCTTTCTCATTGGAGTATCCCCTTCCGCAGGAAGAATATCCTTTTCCTCTGTGTTTCATACTGATTTTGAGAAGTGCTGGCTTCTCCTTCATGAGTAGGCTGACCCCTACTGCTGCTCGGTGTCCTTTTCCTCATGAGAACCTTCCTCTGCATGTAGAGGTATTATGTTGCTTTCTATCCAACGTTTATTCTGCCTTCAATGCACACTCTTCCACTGTCTTCAATGGAAGCATTCCAATCTCATCTTAAATTGAAATACAGTGTCCATTAACATGTATTAACCCTGAAAAATACTTTCTAACAGATCTGGATATTTCGTCAAAACCTAGGGCAGCAGTATAAAAATTTGAACTTTTATGACAGCAGCAGCAAACTGATTTTTATTAAAAAAACAGCAAACCCCAATATGTAGAAAAAAACAGACTTTTATTTATTTATTTCAAATCAGCTTTAATGAAAACACTAGAATGTTTGAATACAATTATTTTCTCACAATGGTTGATCTAGATGAAAAGATGAACAAAAGATAAAAGCATGCAAACTGATTTGACTGAAAGCTGCCTTCAGTTGTGGCGCCAGTACTGAAATTCGTTTCCAAAAGGGGACATCCTAGCTATACTTGCTGTTCTGGATGCTAAAACAGCCCTAAATATGATGTCATAGCTGAACTGGATGAATACTTGTACCTTGAATGATCACTACAACCCTTGAATGGAATTGCCAAGCTTAGATATGAGGGTTTCTGTCTTCAGCTCTATGCAGACAAGGGTTTTTCGTCCTCTATTGCTGATGCAGAAGCAAAAACTACTTGCATACAAAGAATTAGTTGATAAATTTCCAAGGTGCATCACAATAATCCCCAAAAGCTGCTTTTATAACTTTTGAGGCCTTATTCCAAAGTTGGTGCCCCCTTTTGGAGTTACATGCATGCTCAATAAACAATATTAAATTACTTTATTCCCTCTCCAATGTTGCCGTCCCATTTAAAAATAGAAGCTTGATGCTCATGGAACCCATACTATCTTTGGTGCCCCAAAATATAATTCGTTATTTAATTATTATTCTATCTTTGACGCCCAATAATAGAAGTTCATCGTTCTACTATTATTTTATTCTATTTCTGCTTTTTGGGCCATCACTTATTAAAAATATAATTTAAGTGTCATTTTTCTAATTAAAATATAAAAGTACTCTTGGATGTCTTAAATTAATTTATTTCCCTCCTCAATTTCCCCTTAGCCTACGGAAAATAATAAGAATAGGCCTCGGGTATCCAGAATCAATTAATTTTGAAAAAGGGACATTACATAACATACCTTGATGTCTCCTCCTTATCAGCTTCAGCATGACCAACTCTAATCATGGGTTTGTAGAACTCTTCCATATGTTCTTTCACATTCATCTCTTTCTGCCTCAAGTTCTGTAGCTTTTTGAATAAACTCAGCTTATAATACGAAGGCAAGAACTTGCCTCTCAGCTTTGCAACCAATCTGTCCCAAGTTTTAATCTTAGTTTTCCCTTTTCTTTGGCTCTCCAATTGCACATCAACCCACCACAAGAATGCATGGCCTTTCACATTCATCTCTTTCTGCCTCAAGTTCTGTAGCTTTTGAATAAACGCAGCTTATAATACGAAGGCAAGAACTTGCCTCTCAGCTTTGCAACCAATCTTTCCCAAGTTTTGATCTTAGTTTGCCCTCTTCTTTGGCTCTCCAATTGCACATCAACTCACCACAAGGATGCATGGCCTTTCAACTACGTACAAGTAAACTTCCAATCAATAAGAAAAGTTGGCTCAAGCATTCACTATAGTTTGGGGTATCCATCTTTGGTTTACTTCCTAGTCTTTCAATGGATCTCAAAAGTCTATCTTCTTGAGCATCTCCTGCCACATATTGAATCTCTTGGGTTTCTCCGTCTCTTTCATCATCACCTATCATCAACAACTGTTGCTCCTCTTTCTGCCTCAAGTTCTGTAGCTTTTGAATAAACTCAGCTTATAATCCGAAGGCAAGAACTTGCCTCTCAGCTTTGCAACCATTCTGTCCTAAGTTTTGATCTTAGTTTTCCCTCTTCTTTGGTTTTCCAATTGCACATGATCCCACCACAAGGATGCATGACCTTTCAACTTTGTATAGGCAAACTCCCAATCAATAAGAAAAGTTGGCTCAAGCATTCATTATAGATTGAGGTATCTATGTTTGGTTTACTTCCTAGTCTTTCAATGGCTTTCAAAAGTCTATCATCTTGAGCATCTCCTGCTTCTTCTTCTTGAATCTCTTGGGTTTCCCCTTCTCTTTCATCATCACCTAACATCAACAACTGCTGCTGCTCTTCTTTGTACAATCTCCATTGCATCCAATCTTTCTTGGAATCCTCTTAAGCATCTCTACCAAGTCTGCAACTCTAGGTGCTCTCGGTGCCCTTTGGCTCAAACATTTACTATAGCTTGGGGCATCCATCTTTGGTTTACTTCCTAGTCATTCAATGGCTCTGAGAAGTCTAGCTTCTTGAGCATCTCCTGCCACTTCTTCTTGAATCTCTTCCGTTTCTCCTTCTCTTTCATCATCACCTATCATCAACAACTGCTGCTCCTCTTTCTGCCTCAAGTTCTGTAGCTTTTGAATAAACTCAGCTTATAATCCGAAGGCAAGAACTAGCCTCTCAGCCTTGCAACCATTCTGTTGTAAGTTTTGATCTTAGTTTTCCCTCTTCTTTGGTTCTCCAATCGCACATGATCCCACCACAAGGATGCATGACCTTCCAACTTTTTTAGGTAAACTTCCAATCAATAAGAAAAGTTGGCTTAAGCATTCACTATAGCTTGGGGTATCCATGTTTGGTTTACTTCCTAGTCTTTCAATGGCTCTCAAAAGTCTATCTTCTTGAGCATCTCCTGCTTCTTCTTCTTGAATCTCTTGGGTTTCTCCTTCTCTTTCAGCATCAGCTAACATCAACAACTGCTGCTTCTCTCCTTTGTACAATCTCCATTGCATCCAATCATTCTTGGAATCCTCTAAGCATCTCTACCAAGTCTGCGATTCTAGGTGCTCTCGGTGCCCTTTCTCTTCCCTCTTCCTCTCCAAGAGGGACTCCTTTGTGTGCCATATCTTCACAACAAGCAAACTTTTCTTTCACAACCTGTAATTGACTAAACAAGAGCCTCACACACTTAACCCAACAAGGCAATCCTTTCTTCGATACCAGTCGATGCAAATGGGAACGAAGGGGCCAATTGACTGGCTGCCAAACACTTCAACTTAGGAATCACAACCCGCATGTGATGGACAAACATAGGCCTCAGGCATAGTTTTGGAACCAACACACACTCTTTATATGTATTCGACAGTATTACTAAAATTCAAATACACACATTCTCCATACCCCACAGGCTATGAAGAAGTCACATTCTTAGTCGAATGACTGATACAATTCATGAACATCACACTTACAGGTCCTCGACTCTGAATTATTTCCTCTCTGAGCTAAGCTCTCTGGTTTCTCTCTGTTCTGCTCTCTTGCTTGGAGTTATCCAGAACTGAAGTTCGTTTTCTCAGCTTCTCCTTTTGATGACCGACTCCAACCCTTCATCTTCCTCTGACTTTAAATCCCCAACCTGAAACTGATCACTGGGGCCTCTTGGAGTTCCAAAGGTGAAACTGCCCATATCAGCAGACCAATGATTATGCAACCACTATGATGCTTTTGAACCTGCCAGGGCGGTTACATAATTGCCTCCTGCAGAAACTAGCGGGCAGTCAACAGAGCGGCTGTTTTGCTGTTGTCCCCAAAAGGCTCACTTGACTTTTGCGAAAATGGTTGGAACTGTCCTCGGCTCCCTTTTCCTTCATTTTGTCATCATTTTGAATTTCTGTTGATGTTTTAAGATTGTGTACGAGCGTCCTACACACACAACTTTGTTATCAAGACCAACAAGTCAAAAACACAAACACACATGCACGACAAACCCAACCCATTTTTGGTTGATGCAAATTTGTATATGCACTCGGATGCTTCTGCATCAAGTGAAAATTCCTTGATTTGATTACCCTTCCCCTCAACATCTACTTTAACTCTCTCTTTTTGCTATATTCTTTTCTTGTTCTTGCCCTTTTCTTTTGATATGCATATGTAATTTAAAAATCTACCTAGCCACTTTTTCTCTTGAAGCTGCCTTGGCAATTTGCAGCCAGCAGGTGTTGAAATTCATTTGCATGAGGGGTCAGCCAGCAGGTGTTGATGTCATCAAATGAAAACAGGGAGGATGTAGATGGAGTGAAAAATCCCTGATTTGATTACCCTCATGATCCGCATTGGATTGGGAATTTGATGGACAACACTCTAAATTGCAGAAATTCAATGTGTTATAGGCAGAAGCGATATAATTACAACAATTGTAGCATAAAATAATATTGCAGAATTGTAATAAAATGAGACCATGATTGAAGGGAAATAAAATATACATCTAGAGAACAAATTTTGAATAAAAATTTTTACTACTTCATTGCTGTGGGAGGCATGCATGGTGGTAACTGATACGTGAGAAGAGATGTGGAGCTACCGCTCTCTGTTTTGCATATTACAAATGGTAGCAAGCTCCAAGAAGAGATGTGAAGCTACAATAGGTAGAAGTCTGATAAAAGATGCGCAGCTACAATATTCTCACTTCTCTCTATCTTCACTCCATTGATTTTTACAATTCGAATGACAATTCGTTTATAGTCATTTTTAGCTAGAAGTCGATGATCTTAAAAACGAATATGAAGTGATTTGACTAGGAATGTGAAGAGCCATGTGAGAAGTTGAGAGGTTTTGTTGTGAGCCGAAACTCACAAAAATACAAAAAACATTTAATACTATTTTTAGGATTTTTTTAACATTTTTGTATTTGCATTTTGAGGCCCTTTGAAGTGTATTTTTGGGTAAAACTCGGTAAAACTCTGTCCAATACCACTTTGCCATGTAATATTCATTCTAATCTTTCCAACAAATATCAGAAGTGGGGCTCCTGTTATGGTCAAGGAGTTATGGCCCTGGTAAGATGAGGTGCTACTGATATGCTATTTTTTTGGTATTCTTCCCAAAAACTGTTCTGAACTGCACTTGGATAGCCTCCCCTTCACATGCTCGTGCTTACACGCTCTCTCTTATATACTTTTCTATCTCTTATTGTATTTTATTTTATTTTTCTTTTGACATGCATAAGTAAATATTTACTTATGCATAAATTCCTCACTTCGCCTCTCTGAGATGTCTTGACAATTTGCAACAAGGAGCTGTTAAAAGTCATTCGCATAAGGATGGACCGACTCCACTTCTAGAGAATTCTGGGAAGTTGGGAGGGATACTCAATTTTGTTACCAATTCTGCAACCTTATTACGTTGTCTTTTGACATAATTAAATATAGTAATCTTACGAATTGATTCTTCTATTCCAAGGGCCTCTTAGATCGTTGCATTCAATTGCCGTGACACACACTTCCAGTTTTTCACTGCCCTTATTAATATCATGGATCTTCTTTCTAGGCATACGTCTTGCATCCTCTTTCTTTGGTTATTGTAAAGCCATTCAGCAAAAACAAAGGCTTCTACTTGGTTTTGTGTCCATCCTGATATGGATCAAAGAGATCATAATGTGTTGACCTCCACCTTCACCAGGTTCAATTCAATTTTATATACCGTAGTGGTGTCTTCTGTCACAGATCTGGGGCTTTCTATGCCAACATGCACTAACTCCATCACTGGGGGTTCTGTTCTATTATTAGTTTTCATATTTATGTTTACATTTGCATTTGAGAGGTAATGCTGCCTTTTAACTTTAACTAGGAAGAGCCTAGTTATTGATTATCTAACGGGAAAATCATTTTGTTCTACTAGAGGACATAGTTCAAATGAAGCTATCTTTGGTGTAAAGTAGATATGAACATAGTCTAAGCTCTTGAACTTTCTCCAATTTAACTCTTATTTAGGCCTCTTTTCCTGTCGTTCAACGCAATGTGATTAATTTATACTACAAGTTGTGCAGGTCTTGTAGCAGCTAAAGTTTTCACACAGTACACTGTTTTTGTCAATAACATTCTTCACCGAATGCGGTTTCGAAGTTTTTGGCTTTAACGCGGGAACATCTAGGCGAAGAGGTCAGTTGCTTTCTATTTCAAATGTATTTATATTGTTACCTTTCATTTTTCCTATTTCAGGTTCAAATTCCAGTTTTGATTTTCCTTTTGATCAGAGTTGTAACTTTGACTTAACTATGATGAAGATTAAACATGTCACCCTTTTCTATGGTCATGCACATTCAGAGGCAGACACATATACATATGTATGTATGCACACATGCAATGACATTTTTCCACTGCTCTTGAATGGTCACTGAGGAGGCAATTACTAGCCAAGAGTTGATAAGTTTTTGGATTGCAGATCTATGGTGTAGAATATCTGCAATCACTAATTAGTTCTCCCAGTTCATAGGTTCTTTCCCGATAATAAGTATTGTATTATTTACAATGTATTACACTGTATGTGAGGATTAATAGGAGTACATGTTGTTTGTCTTTATCCTTATTGTTTTTGAAAAATTGAACAGGGACTTGGTCCATTACATTTTTAGTGGAGCCCATCATCAGTGTTACAATGTAGATCATGTAAATCTGTGTTGCTCTTTCAAATATTCATATTGATTTGGCAACTGATAACTTAGTCAAGATGTAGTGGTGGTGCCAATCTGGATTAACTTGGTGTTGCAGTATCTTGTTTGCTTGTGCAGGGTAGGTTTTCTGGTTCCCATAGGATTCCTGTTACCTTTTCCTTAATTTGAATGTGGTCAACAAGAAACTTTGGGGTTTTGGTTAGTAGTGACCTTGTCTGATGTCTCTTTGCCATTCTTGTTTCTTAATTTTGCTTTTCTGTATATCTGGGCATATACTTGAAATTTTGACATAGGAAAAACTTCTTCACCTTTAACAATGTCTGAATATGAGGAAAAGACAATCCCTTCATATATTAATCCAACCGTTTCACGACTCTAGCAATCACTTAGGAAGTGTTCAGTAAGTCAAATGAGTGCAAGTATGCTTTCATTAGGAGGCCACACAACTGCCTGACTGTGATTTGAAACTAGTTGCTAATATATGCCATAAACATGGTAGCAGATTGTCTAATAATATTCCGACGTTTTCATAGCCATTTTAGAGTCAAGAAACTTAGATACAATCCTTAATCTGTTTTCGTCTCTATGCATCTTCTCATCCAGAGTAAAGAACTTATAAAGGCATGCATGGGACATGCGATTTCAATTAATATCTCTGTCATGCGTATATTTCATACAGTCAAACTTCCAACAATGGGAACACCATCCTGATGAAGAATTAGTGCCTTTTAACGCTTCTTTTCAAATCGCTTTTTTGGGCAATCGATGCTTTCACAGTCATACAGCAAAGATTGCTATTTCCATAGAGATTTGGTGTGTAAGTTACAAAATGGACAAACTTCATATTGAATCTGGATTTTTCTATTTTAAAATGTGTTCAGGTATGCTTTAAGTGTTTGTTTTTTTAATATAATTATTGTTTCATTCAATAGATTGCTGAGTATCCTGACAATTAACTAATACAATCCCATTGTATTATTTTCCTCATCTCATAAAAAGTATTTCATTGTAATTCATTGTGTTGTCTTTCTCATAGATTTCTTTTTGTTTTAAAAAATGGGCCAAGGCTTAGCATATAATCAATTGGCAGAAACTTAACCATCCAATGTACACATATGCTACCATATAGAAAGAAGAAATGAAACCATTTATAGTCAAATTAACACAGAAAAATAAGAACAAGCAGAGAAATCTAAAACTTTTCCTTATTACTGACCTTCCTGAAATAACCTCATGTTTTGAAAGAGCTTCAAATGAAGATTAGCAACCTGTTTATGGTCTCAACTCCCTGGATTAATAAACAAATATTGAGTGAGTTATAACATCAACTTAAATCATAATATCAAACATAAATCATAACATCAACATGTATACATAAGCCCCCGTTGAAATAAATCATGCCCTTTGACACATCCTCACTGTCCTGGGTCACAATTTTCAAAAATATGCATAAGTATTTATTGTCATTGATTGATTCCTAACATGGATTGTCTTGCTTCACTCATCTAATCATCTGAATAATCAACCACAAAGTGATTATATGCATGATAAATCATGGTTTTGGATTTGGCCCACGTCCTTTGATATTGTCATATAATGTTGGTGTCCTTATTGCTATTATACTGTTCAAAAGGTTGCGGGTTCTCCTATAGATATGATACAGTTTGACAAGTTGGAGTTATTTATTTTTATTTTTTCCATTTGATAAAGAACTAAGGGCACCATCTTGTGATGACATTTTTCTTTTCTTTTGAGCGAAATCTATGTTTGTTTTATGGACCTTTGTCCAAAGCTTCGCATTTTGAACAAATCCTATGCAGAGAGAAACCCCTTTCTAGATTATTCAAGGCAAACTGATCATAAATTTGATAAATTTAACAAGGCGACTCATATTTTAGAGTGACTGGTTACTGTACTGGATTTCAGAAATATTACGAGGACTGCTTATGGCCTTGACAGAAGCCACATTTTTAGCTAATATATATATTCAGCAATTTGAATTTCTTATTTGTGTTCACTTATCTTTATCTTATGTCCAAGTCACGTGTTTCTGATGAGATGAGAAATAGAGGATAGCTGAGATGTGTGTAGATACTCTGAGTTTGCTTCTTGTGGTTTGATCTTTGATGATCGTGACTTTCAGCTAAAAATATAATGCATACAATATGACACTCGGATTAATTATGCAGAAATAAAAGACTCTAAAATTAGATCCTTCTTTTAATAATGAAATATTCTTGTTTTAATGGTTAATGAAGATCTTGCACAGGGTGTCTGCTGCCTTCTAAAAAAGTAAGATAAGAATGAAAGCTAGGCTGAGAATGCAAACACATTTCGGAAAGGCACACAAAACTGGATCAAGAACATATGTTTTATTAGGGCCTGAAATTTGAATCATTAACTTTTGTATCACTTTTCAACTCCTATGGATATACGATGCCAGCACTGATAAACTATAAGACAAAAGCTCTGATGCCCTTCTGGTGAATTAGGACCTAACAGAGAACACACCGACTTTTCATAACAAACAAAACACACTAAACCAAGGGACCTCAGGCCACAAAAACATAAACTTTGGGCAGTTGGGCACCCTGCTGTAGGGTCAAAGTTTTTAAGCGGATGCCTTCTCTGGCCTATTCAGTAACTTAGGTGAGGATTAATGAATGAAGCCTTGTCTCGTTACCGGGAGAGAAAATCAATACATGTGGAAACGGTTTTGAAATAAATCCTCTATTGATTGACAATGTCCTTAATCCTCTAATGGTTGACATTTATTTTTCCAACGAATGACTGAAACTTGCCCTGGGTATCCAGGGAAACTCCAATATTGATTAAGAGGCCCATGGTCCTGCTAGTTTCCAAAAGCAAGTGTTGGAAGGACATAGATTCAATTTGAGTGAGGAGTTTCATTGCTTCAGGTAAAATACTGTTTAATCTTCAATTTGGGACTGCACCAGGCTTCATAGGCCAGAAAACCAACATGGAGTGTCTGAAAATTAATATTTTAACCTTAGGTTGAGAGTGAACTTTAAACCTTGAACAAGGCCGAGAGCATTGGCTCCATGATTAATCCCATTGGAAATTCTAATGGAGAAGGCACAAAGAAAGTATCCCTTGTTCTGAAACAGCCCTTCTGTTCTGCACTAGATGGATCACTCTTTAAAACCCCATCAAAGTTAAGCTTGAGCTTTTTTACCTCTGTGGGGCTCCATCTTGCCAAGGTCCTTCTAGACAAAGTAGGATTAGATCCATTAGCAGGGTCATGACATATACTCTCAAACAACATGCATTTCTGAAATGTTCCATGCAAATATCGCACGGGTTGTCTGAAAATTAAGCTTGATCACTCTTTAAATCCCCATCAAAGTTAAGCTTGATCTTTTCTACCTCTGTGGGGCTCCATCTTGCCAAGGTCCTTCTAGACAAAGTAGGATTAGATCCATTAGCAGGGTCATGGCATATACTCTCAAACAACATGCATTTCTGAAATGTTCCATGCAAATATGGCACGGAGTGTCTGAAAATTATTTTTAAGCTTGAGAGTGAGCTTTAAACCTTAAACAAGGCCGAGAGCATTGGCTCTTGTTAAAGCTTAAGTTGAGAGTGAGCTTTAGACCTCGAAAAAGGCCTAGAGCATCAGCTCCAGTATTAGTTCCATTGGAAATTCTAATGGAGAAGGCACAAAGAAAGTATCCCTCATTCTGAAACAGCCTTGTGCTCTGCACTGGATGGATCACTCTATAAAACCCCATCAAAATTAAGCTTGATCTTTTCTACCTCTGTGGGGCTCCATCTTGCCAAGGTCCTACACAAAGTAGGGTTAGATCCATTAGCAGGGTCATGACATATACTGCCAAACAACATGCATTTTCAAATGTTCCATGCAAATATAGGAACTTTAAAATATGAAATGTATTTTCCTTTTTCTTGCTCGATATTTTAGTTCTTTCTTTTTGCAATCTAGAATTCCCAAAATGTCCTTGTATAGGGTGATATTTAGATCACAAAAGGTTGGCTCATTTTATCAAGGAAGGTGGCCTGCTATGCTAAAAAAGCCACAGTTGTCTGGTATTGACAATAGAGCATCTCTGGACATATTGTGATTGAATTTCAAATTTGCCCCTGAAACTAGAAGTTGTATACATGCATTTTGACTGATCTAACTAGGGAGTGTAAAACAGTGAGCAGAAGAGGTTGCATTTAGACACAGGTTTAGAGACTAGACATCCAATCTTGGGGGCCTTCAGCTAGAATGCACAACAACAAACTAATACATGTTACAAGAATGAAGAAGCTTTTGATGTTTCAGGAGGTGATTAAATATCTAGCCCAACTGCACCCTGTGTCTTGTGCATAGGATTGTTTGTGTTGGGACCTGCCAGTAGTGCTTGTTCTGCATTCTGTGGCATTCAACATGATTCTCTATGGTCTCCTCCACCAAGCATTGTAACTGTTCTATCTGATGCAATTCTTCACACATTACCAGTTTACGCTTGAGCGCTCTTTTAATCCCCAAACTCCTAGAGCCGGATTCCCCTTGGAAACCCTGTCAAAATTGATCTTTTTGAAACTGATCTCTGGGGCTGACCATCCACCTCTTGTTTATTAAAATTATTACTCTTATAATTGTCCCCTTTATTGGGGTAACTTACCTAAATAGATTTATTGCTTCCTCTGCCAAATCTTTTAGCTTCCTTTGTTTATAGATTGTTTGCTATCTAGATTGGCTATCATTAGAGACTCTTCCTTGAATCTAATATTCTTGATGTATGATGAAATACTTTCTTTAGATTACATATTTGGGGTCTGAATTGATCTATAATATGTAATGTAAAGTCTAGAATTTCACTAAAGGTCATAACTAAATCTTCATTTTTGGATTAGGTTTAGATTTCTCTCTGAAGGCCCATTAAGCTTTAGCTGGCAGAGGTCTAAAGAGAAATACCATGTACTGTTAAAGGAACACACTACAGATCTTGATGGTCTACATATGATGGCATTGATCATTCTTATTACAGCATTTTTTAGAATATATACAGTATAACCTGTCTGGATCTAATGTAACGTATAGAATATATACAGTATAACCTGTCTGGATCTTATTTGATTTCAAGCCTAGCTGGTTTGGTGTTGTTTAAAACAAGCGCAATGATTCTAGTTTTGCTAATGATATTTTTCATCCAGATTACTCAGGTTGCAAAACATGATTTCGCGAGCATTTTTCCATTTGGGTAATTTAAAGAGTTTACGTCCAAAAGGGTATCAAGTCACGGTTTTCTCTACTATGAGACTAAATCAGAACAGACTGGTTGTGGAAGTCCAGCCCTCAAAAGAACTGATTTAAAGTCTATGTGCAGAAGACTATAACTTTAGCTTATAGATTGGGCTATCTTCAGCTAGATATATTGCTAAAGTAGATTAGGCTATCTTTATCTTATACCCATAAAACAACATAAAGATTCACACAGAACATGAACAGCCTCTGATTTTTTCATTGAGATCAAATTTATTGACATAAATCCAGCAAACAATTGGAAACATTTCGAGGCATCTCAAGCTGCTTCATGTCCATAGATGCAGTGAATCTTCTTTTGTTGTCGTATGCCAATGGCAATGGGTCATGGCAGTATAACGTAGTGGACCCAGACCTTTTTTTGGGGTTAATATGGAAACACAACTTTTATTGTCAATGTGTTTGTAGTGTATCTTGGTAAGATTTGGTAGTTCTGTAAAATGTAACTTATCAAACATGCAGAAAGTGAGCGGTTCAGAAAAGTAAAGTAGTTATAAATAAAAGCGATCTATGCCTGTTAAATTTATTGCAATAAAATATTTCATTTGCATTTTTGTTGACCTTTCTCCTACGTTTTTCATTCTTTTGTTGGTTGTTGTTCATATATTACTTAGTTTTCACCCTTTTCCTTCTTGTTGAATACATACAAATGAAACAATATCACTTTTGTTATTGCTATTACAGTTAGTAGTCTTTAGATATCCGTGATTTTTTCCTGGAATTTCAGAAAGAAATTGTTTGTTCTATATCTTTCAGTTAATCCAAGGGCACTTGTAAATCCTCCAAATTTCATGGTATGTACATGCAGTCAGAATCTCTTCTTGAGGGATTGTTGGAGCATGGAAGATTAACATTAGAGCAATTAATCCAACGGGCAGCAGCTCAATCTGGAAAAGGTAGGAATACATATTTTTTCTTGTTTAATCAAGAAAAAGATAAGAAAATATATACTTGTTTCTTTCAAATATGGGTATACCTCTTGTTCCTCTTTTGTAGGTCATGTTAATTGATGCATTGTGACTTTTTCTCTGTTCCTAAGACTAGCCAGCAGGCACATCACTAGATTACATAGCAATCACAAACATCAAGTACAAATATTGTTTGTATTACCTGTAATTTGTTAGTAATAAGAGAAATACTAGAAGATGTCGTGTGAATTCAATGCACCAGAGGACAGAATTTTATGTTATGACGAATGCGTGTTTATGCATAAATCAATGATTTCATATCTGTTTCTTTCTCATGTTCAGAATAAAATTCTATATCTAGATAATGTGATGGCCATGTTTGAATATTATGGTTATACACATTTTCTTTATTTCTGATCTCCATTTGTAGAAATTGCTAACTATTGTGGCTAGCCTATTTTCTAATCTTATTAACCATTTTAAAACTGGATATTCAGTTTTCTCGTGCACGAGATGTCAGATTATGCATGCAATCTCTTCTTTTGCTCCTTGAGATTTATTCTTCGAATGATCATGTTCTTACATGATGTAGGGAGACTGACATTCAAGGTCCTCTTAAAGAAACGTTTTCTGGGCTTGTTCGTTCACACTTTATAGAATGTTGTCCAGTTCCGGAGCCTGTGCTTCCACCAAGGTCAGAGAATGCACCAAAGAAAGTTGTACGTGGTTCGGCGGTAAGTTGTTGTTTGGAGTGCTAAATAAGCTATAATACAGAAAACTAAATTAAATTATTTTTCCAAAACCTCTTTTGTCAATACACCTATTGAAATGTTTTTATAACTTAACTTCTTGTATTCCATGTTTAAGGTGGAACCTTTATAAAATGTGTGTTAGGTGTTGGAATATGAATAAGGAAGAATGAAGAAGCACCAG
Organism: Taxus wallichiana var. yunnanensis; assembly: GCA_018340775.1. NCBI lineage: Eukaryota > Viridiplantae > Streptophyta > Pinopsida > Cupressales > Taxaceae > Taxus > Taxus wallichiana. Next base: position 298,838,736 of record CM031239.1, on the reverse strand, counting down.
ACTGCACACATTGGAGATTGTGTGTCCGTCTATTTATTATGCAAAAGATAGTTACAAAATGGTTGATAGTTACAACCGATCATTAGTTAACAAGTAACTAATGATGACTAACAAAAAGCCTTATATTTTAACACCCCCTCTTAAGGCTTACCCTATAGAAAGCAAAAACAAAACATATATGACATAGCTGAAAACCAATAGAACCAAAACAGAAGTACACATTCTTTAGTAGCGTCTTTGTTGAACAATAGTTCATTGACTGGGTAGAGCTCCATTGAGCTGCTTCATGACCTCTGTAAATGTAATGTCCCCAATGGTATATTAAGAATCCAAAAGGGAACACCTGTAATTTATGATTTATTGCAGCAAACTGGTTGAAGAATATTTACGATAATAATGTAATTTATCCACAGAACAAAGATTTGAAATTACCCTAGAAATGGCGAGCTGATCTAGAGATCAATAACCCTCAAATCTGATCCAAACTTACTCAAATCTTTTGCAAAATAATCAGAATTAATTATGCATGCAAGAATACCAAAATATATAATTTTGGACCCAAAAATAAGTGTTGGAAATTTATTAAAAATCTGCAGAAGTACAACTTACAAAAATGGCCAGAAAGAAGTGATCCCAAGCCCAAATCCATTGAAACAAAGCTGAATATGGCCTCCAAAATTATGGCAAAGTTGTTGGTGATGAGATCCGGGACAGCTGTGCCCTAGAATGTGTCAAACTCCACCCACAAGGGTGTAGATAACCCTAGATATGGCTGAATATGAAGGTAGAAATTTGCCCCAACACTTGTGTCTTCAAACCCTAGTTGGAAATGCCTCAAATCTGCAATATTGGGTCTTCAATCACTGCTGAAATTCTGAAATACTCCTTGAAAGCTCAATAGAAACTCCTAAAATGGAGGATCTTCACACAAAGGATGAAGAGTTTTCGTTCTTCAACCTTGGCAAGAGAGGGTTTTCGTCCTCTAATGCAAATACACCAAAGGGTTTTTGTCCTTCAATGTAGAAATGGAAGAGCAATCAGCCCAAACCAGAAAATAGATATCAAAATAGCCAAAGATATCAAATGAACCCCTCTTCACCTCCTTTTATACTTTTTTGTCTCTATTTTTCAAGTGGGGTGTTCCATGTGGGATTAATAAAGTAACTTTATTTTCTATTTTAATATTACTTTACTTTTCCACCAACCTTTAATAATTAATTAAAGTACTAGTAATAAGAATTACTTTAGTACTAAAATTAGATTATTAATTCCTCCTTTATTCTCCCTTTAGCCGACTGAATACAATGGAAAATAGGCTAAAAAGGGTCTTCTACCTGCCAGTATTTAAAAATACATTTTATTCTTATAATAATATTAATAAGTTGCCCCTAGATAATGAATTGACCAGGCCCAACTTAGAAATATTATTAATGTCCATTAATTTGAAAAAGGGGACATTACAGTGAAGGTGTTGTTCCCAAGCTGAATTCCGAGTTTCTAGATTCCGCCCCCTCGAACTCCCGAATCATTGATCTCCCAAATTATTGGATAATAAATTGGGTAACCATCCATATCTTGAGCTTTATCTCGCACAGATCCCTTCTGTTGTCAACTTGTGGGCTTCTTTGAATATGTATTTTCCTTCTTGGTTTATTAAAAGGACGTGATGATTCATCATCGAATCTTCACCACCTTCAATAAAGGCTACATTAGCCTGATTGGATTTGAGCGTTCCCTTGAGGACGTCATTAGCTCGAACACGGTAGTCCCACGCTGTATGACCTCTTTTCTTACAATAATAACATTCCATTTCCCTTTTGTCTTTATTTGACTTTCTATGGAAGTTTTTGGAATATAATGCACTCTCATGATGAGAACTACCCTCATCTTCAACAATTGTTCTTCTTTCGTCTGCGAGAAGTGTTGCAATCATGTCAGCAAGAGACTGAGTAGACATTTGGCTGAGGGTAAAAATGATATTGTTGTACTTAGAAGGCTGACTGTTTAATAGGATAGCTTTTGCATCCTCGTCATCTACCGTAGTTTGTACATCTGCAAGTTGTCTAATAAGGGATCTCAGGTTGTTGACATGGTTGGACATAGAGATTCCTTCATCCATTTTGAATCTAAATAGCTGAAGTTTTAGCAAAAATTTCGCATTGATTGCTTTTGTGCCAAACAACATATTTAAAGTGTCCCATATTTCTTTAGACGATTTGTCCAAATCTACATGATGTAGCTCTGAATCAGAAAGTGCAAGACCGATAATAGCTTTCGCTTTATCATCTCTGGTTTGCCAATCCAGTAATTTATTTGCATCGATGGGTGCTTTCTCTTTCCCATTTACTATGCCCCACAAATTTTTATTCATAAGTTGCATTTGTATTTTCACTTTCCATGTATCCGACTGGAATTTCCATATTGAAGATAAAATAAAATTAATATGATTGTGTAGTCAGAAAATAGAGAGCAAAATATTAGGAAGGCTTCGAAAATGCAGTGAAACCCTAGAAATTTGTGATTTGCTGAAAACTTGATGAAAAACCTGTCAAAATCCTCAAAAAGCAGCAAACAGCGTGACTGTAATTGCTGTAAATTCGTGAAATCCGTGTGCCCTAAAAATCAGTGAAACCCTAGAAATTTGTGATTTGCTGAAAATTCGACAAAAAACCTGTCAAAATCCTCAAAAAGCAGCAAACAGCGTGACTGTAATTGCTGTAAATTTGTGAAATCTGCGTGCCCAAAAATTGCGACTGGTATTTTTATGATTTTCGTGCATTGAAATGATGATTTTGTGCCCTAATTTATACTTCTTTTGCTCAGATTTTGTGCCGTAGAAACTCGCTCTTTACTTCATTTTGTGCCTTGAAATACTGAAAAACATGACAGAAATTTTGTGCCCTAGATAGTAAAAATGTGACCGTTTTTCGTGGCTTATTTCACTCGATTTTGTTCGTTTCGACTGTGATGATGCCCTTGTGAGTTGGGGCTTTGAAAATCGTGACTTGGTTTTGTATATTTTGCTGCAACTGCGACGGCTTCCGCGACTGCAACGAAAATGCTTAGAAAAAAATGCCCTACGAACCCTTGAGTGGAATACTTGAGGAATATCCAGGTGTTCAAAAATCTGCTGGTGAATTCCTTGCGCAACTATGCCCTCGAATTTCTCCTTGCTAGTCCGTCTCTGATACCAATGTTGGAATACGAACAAGGAAGAATGAAGAAGAAGCGGACTGCACACATTGGAGATTGGGTCCGTCTATTTATTATGCAAAAGATAGTTACAAAATGGTTGATAGTTACAACCGATCATTACAAAATGGTTGAAAATCGTGACCTGGTTTCGTATATTTTGCTGCAACTGCAACGCCTTCGCGACTGCAACTAAAAATGCTTGAAAAAAATTCCCTACGAACCCTTGACTGGAATACTCGTGGAATATCCAGTGCTGATGATTTCCTTGCGTAACTGTGCTCTCAAATTTCTCCTTGCTTGTCCGTCTCTGATACCAATGTTGGAAAACGAACAAGGAAGAATGGAGAAAAAGTGGACTGCATACATTGGAGATTGTGTGTCCGTCTATTTATTTATATTATGCAAAAGATGGTTAAAAACTGTTGATAGGTACAACTGATCATTAGTTAACAAGTAACTAATGATGACTAACAAAAAGCCTTATATTTTATCATTAGGTATATCCGCTCTTCAGGAGACATGCTTGAATTTTGGGATAAATCAAATACAAATTTGAATTTTTTATGTACACAGTCCAACTATTGTTCCTTACATTACTTTATAGGGTTATTTATGTACTAATGAAAAATGCTATTTACTGGACTGTAACATCTTTTTCTCTTATAGTCATTTCCTTTTAAAAATTATGGACTATCTTATTCTGGAAAATATTGTTTCAAGAGATGGCAGTGACTGTATGATCACATTAAGATAGGATGGCTAGATTTTATAAAGAATTTTGCAGTTAACAATTTTTTCATTTATGGAGTCAGGAATGTGAGGACATTTGAAATTTATATATAGCCAACTTCAGAAAAGCATGATTGTGTCGAAAACAATTTTTGAATTAATATGCATCTACTGTAGACAGGATACAGTCTTTAAATTAATGAACAGTGACTGTAGACAAGAATGTGAAGACTTTTGAAATTAATGTATATGTGTGTGAGCTTGTGTCAATATCAGTAATTCATAATTAACAATATCGATATCATGCATTACTTATTTGGTTTTTTAAAAGTCAGTTTAATACTTGTGATTGACATCAAGTGAACTTATTATAGCCGTGTGGAGTAGGTTTGTATTTTAATTTACTGGTTTTTATGCTCGAGTCAAAGTACTGAAAGCCTAGTTCAAATTTTTATAGTGCTTGAACTTTGAATGAGTTCAACACTTGGTATGATTATAGAGCATTTTTATAATGTCACCTACAATCCCCTTCAAAAATATGACACCAGGATATTTTTGAGTGTCTATCCCCAACGAATGTTCTTACTTGTAACTTTATTGATTGTTCATCTTTTTGAAACACATAATAATCATAGACTCTGCTAATTTATTTATGGAATTTAAACTGACATGAACATAGGACCATCATGTAACTTTTATTAGCTCTTCTGATGCAGAGGAAGATCTGCTATCAATTTCCATGGACCAGCTAGGAGCCTAGGACTAGGACCTTCGTTGAGCTACTGGGGAGCTCTATTATTGGGCTACCAGTCCCTCACAAGTTCTGTTTTTCTTGGAATGTAGATTGACCTTCCAACAACCCCCTCAAACCACATACTGGCTTGAGCTCATCGAGCCTGTATTTAATACCATGTTAAATTTCCATGGCCCAGCTAGAACTTGCCATGAGCCGCTGGGATGCTCTACATTTGAACCACTGGCCTCTCAGAGGTTCTGTGTTTATGGAGTGTGAATTAAGCCATTGACCTTCCATTGTTGCATTTATATATTTGTTTCAATCTAAAAATATGTGATATCTTCATTCACTTTGGTTCCATGAACTCCCTTTATAAGATAATTGGAATGCTATTGTTGTAGAAAAATCCATATCAAGGTTAAATGTGTACAGTTTATCCCTTGTTTGGAGACCTTTCCATTGAGTTAATAGTATGCTTTCCCATTTTTCTTAACAGCGTAGTCGAAAAGCAGCAAAAGATACGGAAGAAGAGACAGAAGAGCAGCGAGTTATTGCTGCAGCAGCTCCCTTGGAAGGAGAACGTTTTCTTCTTCCTTCATCTATGAACTATGGAATGCCGACAGAAAGAGGAAATGATCATAACATGCCAACCAGTAAAGCTGGTGAGAAGGTTTGTGAAATCTTTTTGAAGCAGATTTTGTTTCCTGTTTATTTGGTTGATAAACATCAAATTCAAAGTTCTGTTTTGCATAAGAGACATACCTTCTGCTTTTTTCGTTTTTTCCTTTACTTTATTTCTTATAATTTTAAAATTAATTATAACCTTAGTTTAAGAAATGCGCAACATATTCGATCACATTCCTTCCAATTTCTTTGTATATTCTATCTCTATGTGAGGAAATGGCTCATTTAAAGGAGAAATCAAAATACAGCCTGCACATAGGGTAATTGTTGAATTGGTGGAATAAGAATATCACCCATTCGAGATTAGAAACTATAACATAAATCATTTGTGCTGATCAGTGAAATCATGATAAATGGTTCTTTTCTTTTGACTGTTGTCTTAATGGGGTGGGGTGTCTGAGCCTTCGGCGTGTAGTTTAGACATGCCTGAGTATATAGTTCGTTTTCTGTGCCTTCGGTTGACTGCATACATAGATAGATCATTGTCTGTGCCTACATCTCCCTTCAAAATTTCTTGACCTACTATTGGCCAAACTAGGATATCATGCTATTCAATGAAGATGACCGCTCTTGGGAATTAGGCCTTTCTTCCAATTAACATTTGAAGATTCTTCTTTGTTTCTATCGCGCAAATCCTTTTTTAGTCAATTATTGTTTTCCCGACTTTAGTAATATTTTAGGCCTACTTGTATTACATTTCTTATGTTTTCTGGTTCTTGCTCTGCAGCGCAAGTATGAATGTCTGAAGGAAGATTCATGGATGTCAACTGTCACCGATGATAAAGAAGTCCTTTGGCGTGCCAACTATGAAGAATTCGTTCGCAGGCTTAGACACAAGGTTGACCCACCTTAACCCCTAAAAAATCTACTTTTCTTTATTTCAAAGTGGTTTAGTGAGGATGTTTAAACATGGTAATCTGAAATCTGGAACTGATGGTTTCGATGAAGGTCATATTTTTCCTTTTCAATGTCTTGTCTACGGTCAGGCTTTTGAAAATACAAAGAAGAAAGAAATTATATTATTGTCCGCGGATGACCAAAGCAAGTCAATGGGACTCGAGGATACAACAATTAACAATAGAAAGTTATAGTAAGAGAGAATCCTAGAAGCAAAATAATAAAAGTACATAAGACAAAATAAAGCAATGTGCCACTAACACAGGTGGCAATGAAATCAATACAAATAGCAATGAAGGGCGAACAAGAGCCCCAAAAGCATGTGCCGATGAAGATTGGAAGGAAATTTCATTGAATATCTCTGTTTGTGCCTGAAGTGGAGTCATTTGAGCCATCATCAGTCACTATGAAAGATCTGCTAATGCTCACCGGGGAGTATCCAAGGTCAGAGATGCCAAGTTGGGAGATCCTAGGAGGAAGCAAAGCACTTCCTTAGAAACTCCTCTAACATCCAAGGCCGTTCTAGCTCCCGTAGTAGAAAAGAAACTAGTAATGAGTTTGCCCGTGTGGTTTGGGGTGCCCGATAAGTAGTAGATCCATGTCACTAGAAGGGGGCCGTGTCATGCCAACGGGAAGGAGCAGAGCCACAATGTCGAGGAAGAGCAGATTGGGGAATTTGAATAGTAATAGTGCGCTAAGAGAAGCACCACTTAACTGATCTATCAGCTCTGGTATTTGAAGTGTTGGTATTCAAAGGGCGTTTAGTGTTGCTTGTTGCCTGGGTGGGTTGGAAAAAGGAGGTGATCAACATGGGGTCTTTAGAGCCTCGAAACCCCTTGTAGGGATCTGGGTTGGAGGGTTATGACCTTGTGAAGATAAAGAGGTAGGCACCGCTGATCTGAATATTTAAAGAAAGTAGATAGAGTGTTGCTTGAGTCCATATAGAGGCAATGATATCTTCCTCGGATCTCATAGTGAACGGGGCATATAAAAATGAAGTGTTCCTTAGCCTCCACATGTTAGAGGGAGAAGTGACGGCAGATCCAATGTTAGGATGTGATGACCAGTTTCAACCCGTAACTAATGAGAGCACACTCTTGTTTGGCCAAGGGGAAATCTCAAGCCACGGGACTAGTGGCGCTGGAGATAGTGAGGGTGGCGCTGGAGTTTTAGTGATGATGTCCTTCATGTGCTGATTCGAAGTCCTTCATGCGCTGATTGGAATTCAGTCCGCGTCCTTGCACTAAGAGCAATGATTAAATTTCATTTCTATTTTTCTCTTCTATCTAGTGAAAGAGTTATTATTTATAAAAATCCTAAAATTAGTAGGTGAGGCATTTGTTTTTTGTCTAATAATTTAAAAGCACCGACTTGGATGATCTCTTTAAATAATAAGTTTCTAAATTAATCAACATGCCTTTTTGCGGTTGTACTTTCTATGTAAATAAGATGATGTTTCCTTATTTGATTCATGCTTGGACATAAACACATTTTGATATAACTCTAATGATACATACAATAGATAACACATAGAAGGTACACAATGCAAAACAATAGGAGACCCAAGTGGCCTAGAAATATTGTTTGTAGATGTCCTCTTTGGTAGTTTTAGTGATGACGTCTTTCATGTAATATCCCCTTTTGGGATATTAATTAAAATCTGAAAATTACTACTTGCAAAGTAAACTTAGAAGAGCAAACCCTTCTAGGTTCACCTCAAATAACCCAATGTCGGCTTCAATACAACCCAAATGGGGTTGGAGTGAGCCAAGGTAGTGGGTTTAGATGGGCTAACTAGTTGGAGATGACACTTCATAAACCATAATAATTTGCAGCAATAGAATATTAATTAAAAACTCTGAAAAACCAAGTAGAACTTCAATAATTTATAACTTGCACAATACCCTTCACACTTCAATGAAACCACTTGCAAATGAAAACTAAAAATTAGATCTTTCCAACAAATTATAAATCTGATTTTTCTCAACAAATACCACTTCAAAACAGCCCGAAAATCGTGTGCAAGTCGACTAGGGTTAGAAAATTCAAATAATTAAATTCCAGCCTTAAACCTCCTTCAAACCCTTGGAATTTCACCTTCACAATGCACAATAAATTTCTGAACATGCACAGCCCGGAAACTTGTCAATAAACCCTCATAAAATATTATTTAACTCCTCCAATCAAGTCGATTTGACTTAGATAATTTCCAGCAGTTAAAATGGGCCAAAACACTATCAAAGCATGCACCAATACTTGGAAATAAATGCAGATGTAAATCAGATTTGAAAGCTCATTCAAAACACCATGAAATCATACCACATAAACCTTTAACCAAGTCGATTTGGGCAACAATAAATCTGGAAATAACCAGCAAGCTTTAGGCACAAGTAAGATCTTCAAATGATGCAAATATCACCCCCAAACAAGTCGATTTGATATAGAAGAACCAACAACAAATATACTTCATAAAATCATCATTTAGAGCTCCAAAAACATGCAAATCATCTCCCAAAACAAGGCGCCTTTCAACTATGATAATAATATGCAAGAAACTTATCAAAATAGCTTGAAAGGTTAACACACTTCACATTTGGGTGGTGCTAATAAACACCTTTTATTTTGTGATCATGAGTGGGCATACATCCATTTTCAAGCATGAAGATAAGTTTCAAAAACCATTAACATGCAAAAAGGGGTGCCCTCATCTCCTTTTATAGATTTGTCCTTGTGGATCTCCAATGTTTTCTCTCCTTTTTGGCGCCATCTTCTAGAGAGAAGAGATTTGAATTTCAAATGGCTTGAAAAGTCAACTCAAGTGCAAATATTAATTCCTTTTCAAATACATTTGAAATAAATAGAAAATAGGAATTAATTAATTTAATTAATGCCCACCTAGAAGTTGACTTTTGCCCAATAAATTGATTTGCCCATAAATAATATTTAAATAATTCCAAAAGTAAATTGACTTGCTTTTTAATAATTCATCTTGCCTTAATTAAATCGATTTATCTCAAATGATATTTGATTGGCCCAAAATAAATCGATTTTCTTCTTTACTATTTCGACTTGCACAAGATAAATAATATTTAATTTTAAATTCACATGCACAAATCGATTTTCCCCAATTTAATTTCCTTTAATTCAAGGGGAGTGGATTAAGGGAAATCGATTTGCAAGAATTAATTATGGTTTGGAAAAGGGGACATTACACTTCATGCGCTGATTTGAATGCAGTCCCACGTCCTTGTGCTAAGAGCAATGATTAAAATTAGTAGATGGGGCATTTGTTTTTGTCTAATAATTTAAAAGTACCAACTTGGATGATCTCTTCAAATAACAAGTTTCTAAATTAATCAACATGCCCTTTTGCGGTTGTACTTTCTATGTAAATAAGATAATGTTTCCTTATTTGATACATGCTTGGACATAAACACATTTTTGATAGGTATTGATATAACCCTAATGATACATACAATAGATAACACATAGAAGGTACACACAATGCAAAACAACAGGAGGCCCAAGTGGCTTAGATATGCTGTTTGTAGATGTCCTCTTCGGCAATTTTAGTGATGACGTCCTTCATGCGCTGATTCGAATTCAGTCCCGCATCTTTGTGCTAAGAGCAATGATTAAAACTCATTTCTATTTTTCTTTTCTATCTAGTGAAAGGGTTATTATTTGTAAAAAAATCCTAAAATTAGTAGATGGGGTATTTGTTTTCTGTTTAATAATTTAAATGTACCGACTTCGATGATCTCTTTAAATAATAAGTTTCTAAAGTAATCAACATGCCTTTTGCGGTTGTACTTTCTATGTAAATAAGATAAAGTTTCCTTATTTGATACATGCTTGGACATAAACACATATTTTGATAGGTATTGATATAACCCTAACGATACATACAATAGATAACACATAGAAGGTACACACAATGCAAAACAACAGGTCAATAAGGAATTAGCAGTAAAACTGATTATACACTCTTTATTTACTAGGTTATATAGAATGACAAGTATGAGGATGAGTGCTGGCTGGTCCAGGCCAACCACATACAAACTGAATGTTAGTCTACGTTACATGCAGTGAGTTTGACTCTACCGAAGTAGGCCATGTGGGCATATCTATAGGAAAGGAGATGACTAATAGATTGATCCTCATCATTTCCTCCTTGCTGAGAAGAGATTGCCCCAATTTTCAAGGATGAATCAAAAACACCTCGTAGTTGTAAGATGAGGCTGGAGAGAATCGAATATGGAGTAGTGTGTAGTGCATGTAGATTCACAATCAAGAGACCTATTTGGAACACTGGGAATGAAAGGCCCAAGGCCTGAAATGCATTGCCCACGCCAAAAGATCCTCTTTTGAAGATTCAAGCTCTAAAAATAATCTGTATGGAAGAAGATCCTCAAACTGAGGGGGTAGTATTAGAGTGAGACTAGGATCCAAGGCATATGACATGCTTTAAAAATAAGAGCAAAGTTTAGAATAAGATCCATTTTGCAATACATTATTCCACATTTATTGAAATTTGGTTGAATGAATTGTTTGGAAGTTCAAAACATTCTTGTTTTTCTCTTGTTTATGGTGAAAGAGGTATTATCGACACTTCCTAAAATTGGAAGGGTAGTATTAGAGTGAGACTTGGATCCAAGGCATATGACATGCTTTAAAAATAAGAGCAAAGTTCAGAATAAGATCCATTTTGCAATACATTATTCCACATTTATTGAAATTTGGTTGAATGAATTGTTTGGAAGTTTAAAACATTCTTGTTTTTCTCTTGTTTATGGTGAAAGAGGTATTATCGACACTTCCTAAAATTGGAAGGTGCATTGATCTGGATTTAGTTGGCAATCTAGTGGACAACACAATAAATTGCATAACTTAATGTGTTATAAAAGCAATGAATTGAAGAAAAGGAAGATGGACCCGTTAAAACATAGACAATGTTGCAATGTAAATGATAGTTTCATTGAAAACAAGAGTTCTTTACAAGAAGATAACAATCATTGAGAAGAGATGTGAAACTACTGTTGAATATATAATGAACCGTACAGTTCATAATCAGTTGAGGAGGTTGTAATCAGTTGTAACCAACAACCAAATGTAACCAAATGTAACCACTCCTCACATAATAAATTCACCCTGCTTGAATCATTCGATGTAGTGCAGTTTTGTGCATTCAGCCTTCTCTGAATTCTTTCTTCTCTTTGCATATGCTAACATTGGTATCAGAGCGTCGAAGGATCGCAGTTCGAGGAAGCCTCCAAGAGGCACGAACTGGAAAATCGTGGAAGCCCTAGTAGGGCACGAGAATCGTGGGCAAAGTCGACGTGGAACAATTGTGTGAAGGAGAAATGAATAACCATTTGTGAGGCGGAAGAAGTGGTTTGAGGGTGTGAAGTTGAGGGTTTGTTCGAAGGCACAATACGTGGGCAGGCAAAGCAAATGCATTTCACAAAGGCAAAGCAAAACACATTCGTGAGGGCGAATCGTGGGCGAAACCCCAAAGAAAAATGAGGGCACATAAATCGAGCAAGCCTTTTAACATTTGCGAGGGGCAAAGCAAAGAAAAACAAGGGCACCGTAAAGTTAAGCCATTTGAGGCAAATGCGGTCGTTTTTCGTGAATCCATTTGTGGCAAGAAATAGTTTGTTTGCAACAAAGTCGTGGTTTCTCGAAAAAATGTGACCAGTCGTGAGGCAAAGTCGTGGCTCATGTTTGCAACCGCAAATCCAAGAACGCGGCGAAGAGGAGGTAGCGAGGCGTAACAATCGTGAATATTCTCGCATTTGCAGAAGTCATGTGCCTATTGGTAAGTAATAATATTTTTAATATACGCCAATATAGTTCGAGGGTAGATTAATATTCATTTTTTCAACAAAGGTATTCACCTTGTATTTGAATAATCAATTTCGGAGGAATAAGTAATATATTGTTTTATTAGTGTGGGAAAAATATTATTTTATTATTTTTGTTACTTTGGAATAATAAAATGGCAAATATTTCACACTTGACTTTGTCGGAGACGCAAAAATTAATAGGCACTAATTTCAATGTATGGAGCCATAAGATTTTAACGCTTGCAAAATTTCATGATTGTGATAAAATAATCACGGGTAGTGAAGGTTGACCAACGACGAACTTCGCGGATTATGACAAATGTCATAAGGAAGTGTTATTGCTCCTCAAGTTATCGGTGTCGGATGATATGATACCGAAAGTGCGGAATGCTACTGTGGCAAACACATTGTCAAAGCACCGAGGGATAAATATCGATGTCAAAAAGAGCGGGTGTTATACCCAAAATACGCTTTTTTTTCCGTAAAATTACAAGAAGGTTGATCGCTTTCGAGCACCTACTTTAGATGAAAGACCTTCGAGACCAATTATCTTCCATCAACAAAAAGGTGGACGACGATGATATGGTGGCTCTAGTTCTGAACAACTTACCTTCTTCGTATGAGTCATTTGTGGAGGCACTTCATTTAATGGCTGAAAGTCAAACACTCACGTTTGACAAGGTGAGTTCCTACTTGTTGCAAAAGGAGCGGAGACAAATTTAGGCAGAATCTAATTGTGACCAATCAGAGAGTGCTCTTGTCACATAGTCAAAAGGAAAGTGGAGACGTCATTCTGGTGAGTCTTCCACTCGGTATCAAGTCACATGCTATTATTGTCACAAGGTTGGGCACCTTAAGAAGGATTGTCGGAAGTGGAAGTATGATCTTTCACAACAGAACAAAAATCCATGTGATGAGGAACATGTGGCAATAGTTGCAGAAGAACGAGATTTGGATGACGAGCATGCTCTTTATTGTCTTACGACATCATGCTCACATGATAGTGGTACTAGTTGTTGGATCATTGACTTTGGTGCATCCGCACACTTTTCATGTCGTAGGGATTGGTATGTTTCATTTACTGCAAATATATGTTTTGAATCAGTAGTACTAGTTGATGGAGAATCACTTGTAGTAGAAGGGATAGGAGATATATGCATTGTATTGAATAATGCTCATAAACTGTTGGTACGGAATGTTTGATATGTATCTTCTTTGCAAAAGAATCTTCTATCTATTCGACAATTAATTGAAAATACCAATATTTTTGTGGATTTCTTTGGGAAGAAGTGTGTTGTTTCTGATGTGAAACAAAGATGGATAATTGCCCTTGGTTTTGGGGAAGGTGGCCAATATCGGCTTGTTGATCCTACTATGATCAACATGAGTGCACGTGTGGAGAACAACTCCACCATACAGGATGTGCAGATGATGCTTTGCGGTGCCTTGGGAGGAAGCCATTCCTCACAGATTTGTTGACTTGGATATAGTCAAGCTACGTGCACCTATTGTGGAGGGAGTATCTACTATACTAGATGTACGGGAGGCGGACATGCCTTGGGAGGATGGATTTCCTCATTCTAAAGAACAATTTGTTGTGGATGGAGACTCCACTATTCTAGATGCATTGATGGTGCATGGTGAGATGGCATGCCAAGCCACTCACTCAGAGGTACTTGCTTGAAGGACAGTAGAGAATGAAAAGTTTGCTCATTGTGTTGTGAACGATCTTTTCCAATAGAGGGGGATAAATGAACAAATAGATGAGAATGAGTTGGTTCTCACTCCTACTACTGCGGAGTTGGTTGTTTCTCCCACTAGTGAGACGGAGACTAGTGCTGAGACGGAGATGGTTATTTCTCCTACTATTGCGGAGTTGGTTCTAACTCCTACTGCATAGATGGTCACATTTCTCTTATTGAGAAAGTTGGATGAGCACTACATGGTGTTGCAAGGACATGATCGAGGTGACTTCGATTGTAGGATAATTGAGTCTCTGTATAGACTCCAACAGGCTACACAAGCCTGGAACAAATTTTTCAATCCACCTCTCCGAGGTTCTGATTTCAACACTGGAGATGGGGCTGACACTCTCCGCCAGTGACGATTCATCACTGGTCAATGAATCACGTAACAAAGAACTAGTGGACCACTTGCCATATCCTTTGTTCACACAACCAGATTTTTGTTTTGTGGTTCTTCTCCATTCAACAACCGCAACACAACAATGGACTGCTGATTTCGAAGTACAACCTATGGCACAGTCTGTAGATCTAATGACTAAACATATGGGCTTTAGGAAATTTGTAAAATTTCGGGACAAACTTGGTATTGTTTCCGGTTTAGTCATTAAGAGGGGGTGTTGAATATATAATGAACCGTACGGTTCATAATCAGTTGAGGAGGTTGTAATCAGTTGTAACCAACAACCAAATGTAACCACTCCTCACATAATAAATTCACCCTGCCTGAATCATTCTATGCAGTGCAATTTTGTGCATTTAGCCTTCTCTGAATTCTTTCTTCTTGTTGCATATGCTAACAACTACAACACATAATTTTTACTTTAGAATGACAATTCCTCAGTAACTATTCATGTTAGAAATGAGAAGTCCAAAAAATAAAATTGAAACAACTCGCTTGAGAATCAAAGCTTGTTGCGTTATGAAGCTCATCAAAACACAAAATGCTGGTTTTCAAAATTCTCAATTTTTTTTTTTATATTTTGTGATTTTGCTGCCATTTGGAGTGTTTTCTAGGCTTCAATTTCACTGACCAAAATGTATTCCGACATTTGTTTTTGGTCTAATATTTGAAAACCATGGTTAGACGGGGACAGGGACAAGGATGGTTACGAGGATGCCAATTTTCGGACATTGGTTGCACAAAAAAATATTTATATAACTACATCAAATTATGAATTCATAAACATTGAGCGATGGAATAAAATTCATAAAGATACAAAATGTGTAAAAAGTTGGAAGCCGTGACAAGGAAGCTTCAGTCCAAATTTCAGCTTTATATGATATGTTTTGCCTAATTTATTGCAAATTCGATGTCTTTATCTCACAAACTGCTGCGAATTTTGTAGAGATTTTTTTCAGTGAAGTTGGGAGTTGTGACAAGGAAGCTTCAGTCCAAATTTCAGCTTTATATGATCTGTTTTGCCCGATTTATTGCAAAATTGATGTTCTTCACACAATCTATCTGAAGGTAGCAATTTTAAGATTTCGTCAGCATTCTTTATATATTCGGAAAGCTCGTAAAAATGCAAGCAGGGTTTATTCTTTACAGTTTCAAATTTGAGATAGGCTACATTCCTAAATTTGTTGGTCAAAGTTTGGTCAAAGGTGGAGCATCTGATTCAGATATAGCACATGTTTTAACTATTTATGGTTACCACTCGCTCCGGATACTTTCCTTCCTAGATTGAGCACAAATCTAGAGCTAGAAACACAACCAAATCAGCAGCCATGCCTTTTGTACCAGATGCCTTTTTATCAACCAATGATCTCAATGACTCCAACAATCATCCACCACCCAAAATCAAGGGTCAGTGGGATGTGAAACTATAGTAAGTTTTATCCAGGATAATTTGTTTCCCCATTTGCAACATCTTTGAATGAGGGTTTAGATAGGTTTAAATAGGATCTAGTGCAAACTAAAGTTCTTAATTAATCAGCCTCATACATAGCCAAATCACCCACGAGGACACACTAAAGCAAACCAAGTGATAGGGTAACCATCTCAAAGGCCAAAAGTGAACCTACCAAAGATTGACATCCGCAAGTTTGATGGTATGGATGTAACCTCATGGATAAGTCTCATGGAACAATATTTTAAGCTTCACAATATACTAGAGAATGCAATGGTTGACATAACCTCACTACATCTAGAATCTGTACCTTTCTCTTTTTTTGTATATTTACATACTTTTTTAGTAGCTGTGCCCAAAATCTGGGATTTTTTTTTTGCCATCTTGGAAACCGCTCCTCATCTCCAAGACTTAGATAAATATGGTTTCCATCCATTGACACTCATTGATGTAGCTACCACATGCCACCATCAATAGCGACAACTGATTCAGCTCATAAGGAAGTCAATAAACTATCAAGTTCATTGAACACATGCAAAATATTCAGCAGCAGTATTAGTATGTCAGCTTAGAATATACCTGGACTCTCCCGGTGTTTTAGTCAACAGCTGGATAGCTGAGTCCTGCACCTAGGGCCTCAGAGGATACCTTACATGTGAACCACACCAATGATCCCAAGTAGAAGGATCTCGACGATGGCAATACCAATGTTTGGGAAGTGCCTCCCTTACATGTGAACCACACCAATGATCCAAGTAAAAGGATCCTGATGAGTGCCAATACCAATGTTTGGGAAGTGCCTCCTGATTATTTTTAAGTGTTTCTGCCTTCTGTGATGTTTGGGCATGAGCTCAATGGAATTAGTGAAAATAGATGTTTAAAAACATTTTTTTGTAAATAAGGTCTTTTGCTAGAGATAGTAGTTGTAGGGTTCTAAGGTTGGTTAATTTTCATAGTGTCCTTGGTGGTTATGTTTAGTGGATTTTGGGCCTAATCTTTTGGTTCGTAAGTGAAGTTGAGAAAAAGTGTTATCCTTGTATATATATATTCCCATGTGGTAAAATGAAAGTCAACAATTTGTCTCTGCTGAAGTTCTCAATGATGTAATTTCTGTTTCTTGTTATGAACAAGACAAATGCTAAGTATAAGCAATTTCATGAACAGTGTCGATCTCCACATTAGTTCAAGGTTGGTGACAGAGTATAGCTTCATTTGCAAAGCGAAAATCTTAGTGGATGTTACTCCATGATTTGTCATTCTTGGTATGGCCTATACACTATGACCTCTTACGTTGAAAAGAACGCCTTTGAGTTCAATCTCCCACTTTATCTTGGACTTCATTCAATTTTGGATTCAGAATTCCTATGCCATTGCTTTCCACCTTTTTTAACCACATTGGATTTCGAAAAAGAACTCCAACTGTTCCTGATCTCAGTACGTCGGCCAACACAGATCAAGTCATTGCCACTGAGTCAAACACACTAGTCATTACTTAATCTTTCAGTTTCTCTTGGGATTTATCCAATCTTAAATTCAGACTATTGTGCCATTACATTCCACCTTTGTTGGACACATCAGACGTAGCAGAACTCCGGATAGTTGAAATCAATCCTGATTGCAGCTTGCCAACAGTAATGGATCAAGTCATTGATCCAGAGGTCCAACGCACAAGGAATTAGGAAATTCATCTCTAGCATATTTTTTAAGCCTTGTCAGGTACTCTAAGAAAGGAAATGGTACACTAGGGCTCAAGCTGTTGAATTCGCTCCACTTCTAGTCTCTCAGCTTGCTGCAATGGGGACCATGGCTACTCAAGGAGGGGTAGCTAATCTAGGAGGATTTGGAACTTTGATCAACTTACAATATCACGACGGTACCCAAGATTTTATAATAATCTCAATAACACGTGGTCAAAACCATGAAGCCCAATTTATCATATTTGATACTGCATAACTAAACAGTGCTAGTTTTGCTCTGCACACTTTTTTTGGTATATTTAGAAAATGATAAATTATGGAATATCAACCGACAAAAGGCGAGTGGTTTCTTTCCTAGTAACTTCCTGGCCGCCCCTTTGTTTCTACCTTGTACATTAATGCATAAGAGCTATTCATTGAAATGTTGGATAGACAGTAGCGTTTTGGGGATCATTGTGTAGAGCTTGCAGATTCTTCCTCAATATGACCTCATGTTACAGTCCTAGCATGACTTCCACTGTTCATAGTTTTTCTTTGTTAAGGCACTCTGATTAATGGTTTTGTTGCTCTCTTTCATATCAAATTGCATCCGCTCATAATGCATTATAATCTGTTCTAGTGTGTTGTTCCTTGGATCATCCCTAGGCTCTGAATAAAAATCCTAGATTTTGCAACTCACCTCATTGTTTTGAATAAGAATCCCATCATCATTAATGTTTTATTGATAAGATTGTTAAAACAACGTTTCAAGAAGGTTATGCATAAAGTGATTTATAATCAATGCTTAGCTTGCAGCTTGAGAAAGCAAATACCTTGTAGTAGTCCACTTCAAAAGTTGCGTTTTATATCCACACAACCCCATGGGTTTGAAAGATGTGGTTATTGAAGGAGGGAAAGAAACGGTTCTAACTTCTAACTCTCTTGGAATAGGGTGTTGGGAAATAAAATGATGCAATATATTTGGTAGATACCATATTTACTTCTTTGTTATTCCTTGAGACCACCATTCTATTTGCATCACCATGAACATAACCAAATAGCAAATGTTATAAACTAGTTGCTTGAATTCATGTTATTGAATGAACCACATTATCTTTTCAATGCAAATTGCTATGCATTTTCAACATAGGATAAAGTCTACTTGTATCTTAATGGTAGTAGATTCTTTGGCATTCAAGTTAACTGCAGTGTTACGTGGTGAAGCATCTTTGAGGGTCTGGGTGATGTCCCAGACGTTTTGGAGATGTCTCCCAGTTTTGTATTTTTATTTTACTTTTAAATTTTTTTCCTGACATTTTCACTTTAAAACAGTTCCCTCTCCCTCCCCAACTAAAAAAAGCTGTTGTTTTATAAAAACATTGAACCCTAACCTGAAAGCACCCATAAAAGATTATAAGTTTAAACCTCTGAACTATATTGAATAAAATTAGAAGATTTAAATACTAATCTTTATATACTATTTTAATAGCCGGTTTTGACAAAGATTGTTGGCACTAGTTTGGTTGGCTTGAGCAAACAAATATTGAATTTTTTTATTGACAATAATATTGTACATATCAGAAGTGGCAGAATGTCTTCAGAATAATCTTGCATTGTTTTTAAATAGTGAAGTTGTGTTTCGTTTGTTAGGTATATAGAGTGTTCTCTTAGTTTGAGCTTCCATCTCTTTTATGGCTGGAAACTTACAGGCCTGTGCATCATATGTTGGATCAAGACTTGATCTTAGAGCAGGAACAGTCTTGGAGGCAATGCTGGAGGCAACAATGATCTCCGGATCCTTGGTAAAACAAAAAATATCAGGTGGTCACAAAATATTATGTTTTATATATGTTTTCTGGACATTGTCTATTTCTACGTGAAGTAAAGATGCTAATAAGCTTGAATTGACTATTTAGATATTAGACATTTTAAGTTTTACATATACCTGTTTGTAACGAGTGGTAGACAAATTAGCAAGAAATAAAACAAAATGATGCCAGTTCCCTACATTCTCTACTCGATGCATCCCTATTTACTTTCTTCATATCCTTGTATATTTTAAACAATCTAACTATCTAATTCTCGCTGTCTATATACAAATTATCTAATTTTTGTGCCAACCTTTTTGTATGCCCATTTTTTTCAATTGTCTACATCTTATCTGGTTATTGCATATATAATTGAAATACCACCTTATTTCAACATTTTATTCTCTATCATTGTTTTCCCTCGTTTGAATTTTCTTCAGTTTACAACGTTTTCTATTCCATCATATCTTACGCTTCGCAAATTCTTTTCATTATCTCCCATTTATTCTCTACTTTTTATGGACCCATTTTCAATTGTTTACTTGTACTACAAATTTTTGTACCTTAGGTAGATCTGCACTACAAATTTTATTTCCTTTGCTAGGAATTTGGGAAAAGAAACATGAATAGTTTCTGCTATGCTTAGAGGATGCAGAAATTTATGAAGGTAGGGATTGTTATAATTAGAGATAATTTTTTTTTGCTAAATTTACCTAGGTAGAGGGCCATAGCCAAGCCAAAAAAGCTTTAACCAAGGCTGAACACAATCTTGAGTGGAAAAGCATATTATCATGTGGCAAAGAAGATAATGAGGGACAATGGGAATTTAGCCGCCATATTTTGCTTCAATTCTAACTCCAGACCAGCATTTGATCATTGGTGTTTGAGGAAGAAGCCATCCATGGCTCTTCAGATTCGGCTCCACCTTTCTTTCAAGGCCATAAACCAGATTAATCGACTCAGCACAAACCTTGAAAGCGAATAAAATTCGACTTCAGTTTTGCAACCACTACCCGTGCTTTATGTGCATTATGACTTATATAGCACAGACTCTGTGGTCAGTGTGACTGGTTCTATGCTCAATAAAATTCCTTAAAGGATTATTCAGTCCAAAACATTCTTCATATCTCACAGAAAAGCTACCATATGGATGATCAAACAATTCTCCATGCAGAGCATGACAAACCATAGATATACATCTATTCTACCATTAGTCTTCAATCTTCCATATTCAGGTTCCGTCCATAAACCAAATTAGAATATCAACATACCTATATATATATCTTGAGAAGGACAAAACTTGCAAATTCCAGATTAGACTCTGCTTGGCCTTCATACAAAATAGATTGGTTCTATGCGCAATAAAATTCATTAAAGGATTATTCAGTCCAAAACATTCTTCATATCTCACAGAAAAGCTATCATATGGATGACCAAACAATTCTCCATACAGAGCATGAAAAACCATATATATTCATCTATTCTACCATTAGTCTTCAATCTTCCATATTCAGGTTCCGTCCATAAACCAAATTAGAAAATCAACATATGAAGGATATATCAGTCTGTATCATGTCATGGTTTTGAAAAAGTCATCTTCTTTCCTTGGATCTTCAAAGTTAGGCCAGTGGCAAATTGTGCAGGCTCCTCACTTGGCCACTTGGTTTATACATTGTTGTAAAAAGGAGATTCACAAAAAGTCAATCACCCATTTCCTATTCAATAATCATTACATCCTCTTCTTCGTTGCTTGAGGACTGGTCACAACAAAGAGGGATTTCCACAGTTGCAGCAGGAGATAGTTGAACACCATTAGCAATTGCCAGCCCCTTCTGTTCCTGCATTAGTGCCCAAATGCCATCCAAGTTCGCATGCTAGTGAAAACTGGATTCTTTGTGCAAAGAAATCAAAACTTTTTCCATAGCCGTGTTTTCCTCATGCAACAAGTAACTCCCAACAGCATTTAACAGAATGCTAGCACCAATCACAGACTGAGCCATGTTGAAGACAATCCTGTGTGCCAATGGATTGACCCGAATCCAGTAGCTGGCTCTTCATATGCAGCCCCAAATCATTGATCTCCATATCATTAAATTCTTTTGCTACCTCCCAGAACCTCTCAACCCACAACCTTGTGGGGATGCTTGATTTCCTTATTCACATAATCCGCAAAGGAGTCCCTTACAGCCGTTGCCGACACCTTCTGCTTAACCTTGCACCATCCAAAGTCTCCTTCTTCACTTCCTTGCTCAAACCGGTAGACGCTATTGTCAAATTCCAAGGAGATGGCCGCTTTGGATTAGGTGGAAAGCCGCAATAATAGGTAAAATGTGTGGTACCTCCCATATTTCTCAAACTACCTCTCCCAATTAATGTCGTTTATGCACCTCACTAATGTCTAATCAAGCTTAATCACTCCTTCCATCACCTCCTTCACGTAAAGCAAGGAGCACTTAGTGATTGAATATGAAATCATCAAGGATAACTTAGTGATTGAATCTGAAATCAACAAAGTATAATAAAAGGTATGCTAAATCATACTACCACTCCTTCTATATTCCTTAGAATGTTCTTAAATTTTAATACATAATTTATTAATTTGATTTTCTTCTTTCATTTCCAAGTAGTCTCAAACCACCTTTCCCAATTAATGTCGTTTGCCTTCACCTTTGTAATGTCTAATCAAGCTTAATCACTCCTTCCATCACCTTCTTCACTTAAGGCGAGGAGCACTTAGTGATTGAATATAAAATCATCAAGGAGCACTTAGTGATTGAATCTGAAATCATCAAAGTATAATAAAAGGTATGCTAAATCATACTACCTAGTACCACCCCTTCTATATTCCTTAGAATGTTTTTAAATTGTAATACATCATTTATTAATTTGATTTTCTTCTTAAATTTCTAAATAGTCGCAATTCAATTTTTAGAGAGGAAAACTCGTGCATCCATCACCATGAGCTTTCTCAAATCCTCAGAGAGATTATTCACCCAGAACCGAAGAGGAGCTCTGCTGGAACCAATCTAAATCACCCCCTTATCCATTGCTCTGTCCACAACATGATTTCTATCCCTCTTGATATGCACAAAAATGACCTCATCTGATTTTTTAACTAGCCGTTGAGCTTTTTGGTAATCATTTTTAAGCGCCAGGATTTAATATTGCCTTCCTTTATACCATTTATTAGAATTTGAGAATATCCTTTGACAATTAACTTATTCCATCCTTTAATTACTGTTGTTTCTGTGCCTTTAAGCATAGCTAAGCCTCCTGCCCAATTGTTAGCTACAGTAAGGACATCCATATCAAAAATCGGAATTGGCTGTCCCAATTCATCCCTAAAGCCTAAAACACATCCTCTGCAGCAGGTCCTGGTTTCCTTTCGCTTCCTCATCAGAGTTTAGTTTAATGAATCCTGTTGGCAGGGGTTGCCAAAATGCCATACAACTTGCTTGTAAAGTCATCCCAACTCCATTACCAGGGGCCCTTATGTTGATAGTCCAAAGAATGAGTGGGCTTGCCTTACTCCATCTTACCTCATCTTCTTTAATATATTCGTCCTTCTTGGATCACAACTTACTTAGTTTTGAAATGATTGTTTCTATTCTGCCCCAAATTTTTAAAGTAGACTATGACTTGTCCTTGAAAATCCTCCTATTCCAATCAATCCAAATATTCCAAATGATGATTTCAGGGAAATTTGCCAAATTACTTACTGCTACATATGTTGTTGCATTGTTAGTCACAACTTGGACGACCCACTTCAATGAACACCTTCAACATATCTCACAATGTCTTTGCATTTTTCACTTGGCGGGAGGCATCAATGGACTTCAAGAACACTATCTGCCCACTTGAAGCCACTATAAAGTTTATCAAAGCGCGATTCCTTCCATCCATCCACCCACTAGACAATATTGCAACCCTTTTTGCACCATATTCTGTTTTGATCTTATACTATCACTTGCATATATTTTACGTCTTCCTCCAAGGGTCAATGCAGTAACCAATGTCTCCCGGTTTGTGCCTCTCGCCGCATTATATATATATATTATAATACAAAAATTTGCAGCAGCTGTCCTTGCTTCATTAAGCTTTTCGCTGTTCCAAGTAGTATCTCATGCAAAGGTTGCGCACCGGGAATATTGCGATGAGAAAAGAAACCCTTTGAAATCCGAAGACATTTGACTTGCACTATCTTTAGCAGATGGGCCCTGCCCTGAATCTGTGGGCCACAACAAGAGCCTACTGATTCATCAGAAACAAGGGTTAATTCATCACGGACGCAACAGCTGCAGCTGTCCTCTTTTTTCATATTTTCCTCATACAAAACAAGGGCAGCACTCATTTCTCTTGTAACTTTAGGGTCTACATTGTCGCACAATTGTACACCTCGGTGTGGTATTCGTGCAAGGTGGTATTTGAGGCGATTGACAACACCTCTTATAGGAAAACTACAATAATTGCATATCGAAGTATTGTAGTCTAAACCCTCTGTGACATGCTTCCTAGTAGGGTCATCGGACTTCCTAGTCCAACTAGGGCCACCTGAAGTGGATGCCATTCTTGTATATCACTGCAAATTGCAAATTGCAAAGTGCAAACCCTATAAAACAAAGGGAAAAATAATATTTAATTTAAAACCCTAGCTGCCTATCAAAGGAAGAAGAAAATGAGGAAAACAAATCTATGTTGTTTTTCAAACCCTACATATTTACAGTAGATCTAAATAGGACTTCAAAAAGTTCAAAATTCAAAATAATTCTGAAAACATGCTTTTAGAGTCTTAACTTTCAAATCCCGTCAAAATCCTTCAAAACCGATATGATAGTTTTTGAACCATGACTGTAACCGATTCTGATGTTGTGATTCATGCTGTTTCTTTATTTGTTATGATTTAAAAACCAATACGACGACTGTTGATTTTGCAGCTCCATTATCAATGAATGCTATAGAGCAGGCAGTATTGGAAAGCAAAGAAGGTCGCATCATGACAATGGATCGCATTCAAGCCTCCCTTGATCAAATGGCTTCTGATTCTGTTGGCTATTTAACTCGTGCTCGAGAAATGGACGGACAATACATTATTAGTATCCTGTTTATTTTGTAAGCAATGGCTGCAATCATTCTATAGCTATCTAAGTTCTAACTCATAGATCTGCAAAGATACAGACATTTAAATTTTCCAGATGGAATTTTTGTTGAAATGTGAACATTAAATAAAGATTCTATGCATTTGACGATTTCTTTTTATTTCTGTATGGGGTTAGCTTAGCTAGAAGGTTTTCCATGACTGGTTACAGACATGCACAAAATTCTTGTAGATGCTCGTAAAAGTGAGGTACACTTGTGCTCTGTCCTTGATTCTTTTGCTTGTTAAATTTTTTTAATGTATTTGATTCCACCATCATTTCCCTGATGATCAGGGATCTTTGGAGACTGACTTTTCTCATCAATTCTAGGTGGAGGCGATTGTGCGCAAGAGGTATGGCATAGAAAGTTGCAGGATATTTAAACTCCTGGCTATGAAGGGTCAGCTTGAGCAAAAACAGGTATTTTTGCCGAACACTTGAAGTGCTTGATGCTCACACTTATTGTTTTAACATGAAATGTGCAGACACACACAATGTACTGCATAAGTCTTAGATTCAACATCTTGTTGTATAAGTGATGACTACGTGGACATGCTTGAAATCGTAGTCATATTATATATCTGTAGGTATTTTTCGGTTGGCTCTGTACTAAACTTTAGTAAAGGCACTTCAAAGTATTAATCACTTGCACATTATATTATGATCTTGGTAAATACATGATATCGATTTTTACTTTCCCTTTGTTGATTTTCTTCATGAGATTGTTTTAAATTTCCCGTCTTTTTTCATTTTATGACATTGTTTTGTTTCTGTTATGTATACTTTCACTCCATTATTTCTTCTTACAGCACTCCATTATTTTCATATAGTGGGGCCGGCTCTATAATATTTTTTGTGACTGCTTTAGATGATTTTTTCTTTTAACTTTGCATCTATTGAAATCTGGTTTAATGACAGCCAAACAATGGTGGAAGGGAATTTGACATGCTATATATGATGGCCAAAATTTATGTATAAAATACGAATAGAATTAAATGTTCATGAATAAGCTTTTCTTTTGATATTGTGCAGATTTATATGCTAATAAATTAATTGAAGTATTGTCTTGACCAAGTTTTCCTATGCTAAATGGAAGTCAAGTCATTCAGAGGAGGGTCAAAGGGACTGGTAAATTAATACAAATACGGGAAGAAAATCTTTACTATTACATGCTACTGCAAAAACTGAAACTAATGAAAACCACAATTTTTGTTCACATCTTCATCCTGATTATGGATCACAGAGTGTGATCTGTATTTTATTTTTCTATATAGGGTTATCGAGAAGCATTAATTTGTTTATTATCTAAATAGCTGATACGTTGGATGTGGATATGGATACAAAGAATCCGACATGTGGATATGGCAATTGTTTTGCTTTGGATATAACTTTGGGTGTGGGTATAAAAAAAAATATATAAATTCTAGCCTAATAAATAGGAATTAACCACATAGTATGCATATAAAAATAAAATAACCACAAAACACTACTGATAATTTATATAATGCCAACTGAATGCCAAATGACAAGTCACAAATGTCATGATAAAATTCATTCTCTTCATCTAGGGCATGAACATGAACATGAACATGATGATGCAGTTTATTAAAACCACATGGACTTTGGGCACTCCCACTAGCACTCCCATTTCGATGCCAAAGAAGTATCCAGTAACGATTGGTGTGAAATGGAAGCATTCAAGTCAACATTGTTTGTGCCTACCTCCAATGCTTCTTTACCCCTTCCTTATACTCGGCTTCTTGTGGTGTAGAAGGTGCAAGATGGAATGTGCATACACCAAGTCCTCAACATTTTCTGCCACCAACTTGTCACGCTTCTATGAATGGATGAATCACATGTACTCCAATTGTGTAGCCTATTGAGGCAAAGTTAATGCAAAATAAAAATTTATAAAAATACTATTAAAAAGGTTAAAATAAAAAGGAAAGAGTTAAAAATATAAAAAATTTATCTCGTGACAAGATTTTGATTTCAATAGGCTACAAGTACATGGATCCTTGGCCATAGAGGTACCACCACGTATGAGCATCCTTCTTGTGTTTGTCTCAAAGAGTGCTAATGGTATGACCTATGGATTATGAAATTTCTGACCTCGGGCTTGTAATGGGGTCTTCTTCGTCACGATTGGAGATGAGCCTAAAGAGCACCAACCTCTACACTTCTTTGATTTCAACATCCTCATATGGTGCCACCCTTCTAGGCAAATAAAAGATCTTCTTGTTATAGAATCAGTGGGGTGGCAAGGAGATGTATTAGGGTGGTCATTTTATTCCACCGATCAATGTTCCCGACATTTTATTTATTTTTATTTATGCCTTAGTCTTCTCAATCATTGAGTCGATGTGGTTAAGTAGCCATCGGGCGGTTGCATCACCGTCACCTAAATATCATCGTAACAGTAACAACAATGACCTTCTTATGTCATTCGAAGGTGTCCGGATCACCATCAACCTAACTAGACCATCTCCAAAATAAAGAACATGCTGAGAATATGCACTGCAAGAATCAATAAGGAGAAAACATAGAGTTTGGTATTTTCAGATCCATTTTTCAACATTGCACATAGCTTGCATGGAAGGGTATTTCTTTCCAATTTTTGACTACCATCATGCAAAATTTCAAGCAATTTGGACTTTGTTTGGTCGTGTGAACATTGACTTGAAAAGTGCTTTCTGACCAAAATTGTAAATTGCATCGTGCATTCAAATATTTTGAAAATTGCAATATGAGATTAGGATGTATTCTGCAAGCAATAACTAATAACACCACTATTAATGAATTTTGCATTGGGTATCCATTTTCGCTCAAAAGGAAATGGGGGTGTGTTGTGACACAACATACTTCAATACATCTGCTGAAAAATAATTAGGCCAAAAATCTTCAGCTCACCAAATAGTAGAAATATGAAAATATTTGAAATATCCCTAGAGGGATATCACTTAAAAATCCACAATGTATATAAATTTGCAACAAATGAGAAATCTGATTTTTCTAATTTTAACTCAACTAGGGCAGCGAACTGAAATTTATAGATATCTTGCAAAATACTTACCCAAATCACACGAAATTTTATAGAGAGCTTGCTAAGGTGAAAACAAAGACTAGATTTTTTTTTTTGATTTTTCTGAGTAATATATAACTGCCAGTAATTTTCAGAAAGCCCTAAATTGCTGAAAACTTCAAAAATTCATAACTATGTGAATACAACTGATAAAAATCTGATTTTCTGGAAATAACATCTACTAAATATATAGAAATGATCCCAACCTCCAGATCTGAAAATGGACACCTGGAAACCCTAAAAAACACTGCTGCAAATCTGGAACTAAGTAGATAAAACCCTAGAAAATAGTTGTTCCAAATCTGAACTGAAACCCTTGATGAAAAATGGCTTTCCTCTTACTCTGAATCTGAGTTTCTGATTACTCTTCAGATCTAATCCAAAAATTTAAATAACACTCCAAAATATCCAACTAGGGAGGATCTTTCACCAACGAAGAGTGCTTTGCTAGCTAGGTGTGGATCTTACACCACCGAAGCTAGGGTTCCTATGGGATTTTACTGCACAAGCGAAGAAAGTGCAAACAACAGTTGCTCTAATATCAAAATAGGTGAGTGTATGAATGAATGAATAACTCTCCTCAAGCACTCCTTTTATAACTTCACCATGCAACAAGAGGCCCAAAAAAGACCCCAATCAACCCCCTTGGGAAAACCACATAAATATAATATGATTTAAGTTACTTTTCCCCCCCATGCGCCAAAAGTAACTTAGGTGACCCCCAACGAAGAAATAGAATAATAAAGTGCCATATAGTCACCCAACGACAAAATATAACAATTATTACCACCAAGTCGCCCAACTTAATGTCAACGACAAAATATAACATAAAACAAGGTGGTAATCAGACATCCATACCCAATAGCCTCCAATGTCGTTAGCCCCTCGGGTATGACCAAGGCTAAGACGAATGAAAAGCCTCCTAGGCCATCTGCTCGGAATTGGGGACATTACAATCTCCGCCTAAAATGAGGTTATATCAGGCTTGACATGCACATCGATGCTCCTTATTTGCCTTCAAAGATGCTTCTCGATCACATTGCTATGTGTCTTACTTCGTGTGTCACACATTGCTGATGTGCTGCCAAACGATGGTGGTAATTTCAAACAAAACATAGTATAAAGACACAACTTTCAATAAAGAGTCTTTTCTTCTTTGCTGGACAGATTCCTCCTTTTTATTTATATGTAAGAGGCTCACTCAATATTCTTCCATGCACTACATCAATGGTATTATTTCGATACTTGCATTCAAAAACAAAATTTTCCTTTGATAACATTGCCTCGTGCATCGTCAAACGTCAACACCAAACATAATAGAGTAATTTTTTTTTGACTTTCATATTACTTGATACAATCTGTGCGACACCAAAAGACTCACAAGGGTTTTCATGACACCACATGTAACATTTACACCAACTTGTAGAACATGCAAATGTCAATATGACACAATGTGCAACCAACGTCACACCTAGATAAATGAGCAAGTATGAGACTACGACACAATCACGACATGAACAACACGAATTGGCACCCTCCACACTATCACATTTTCATGGTTCAATCTTTGTCATGTTCAAAAATCTAATTTCAGCCTTAAAGGTTTGAAGAGCATATAGCATGGCAAACCTACATTTTCCTTTTTCTCTAGATTGCATTTCCCTTACTTTGTTTAACACTTAATTTAAGTTGATTTCCACTTCACTACCATTTACATTTCCTTATTTAACCTTATAGGTCTTGAATCCATTAATCATGAGAGCATGTAGTTTCATTCACAATGATACACATTATTTATTTCGTTTTGGGTTTAATTTATAACAAGTACACTTAATCACATGAAAGTGTTAACATTGGTTTAAAGAGCATTAACATGTAAGGTGAGAATCCCCTCTTCTCAAAACTTCAAAACTCTATTACACATTGCGAATATCTTTAAAATAAGTGTACACTAATTGGTTCACATTTCAATTGCCATTAATTTGCAAAACCCAATGTTAGTTCCAAACATTTTGAACACATAAATGCCACCCAACACATGTTCTTGGACTATGGGTTCGTTTCTTAAGGAGCATGGTTACTCGTCATTTTACATAGTTTTCATAGCAAGGAAAAGATCTCATGACGATAAGAGGAGAATCTTAAGCTAATCTTATGCTTGCGGTACATCTAGAAGATAGAGATGATTGGGAGCATTTATAAGATACAAAAGAGTCACATGTGGTTTGTGTTCAAGTCAAAGGTTAATGTTCTAGAATATCATGTTCTTGAAGGAGATATCTCATAATATCTTTAATGTCAAAAATGGAGACTTAGCAAGGAGTAAGGAACAAGTCACAATTCTCACCTTTCTAATGGGTCAACATCCTACCGTTAACAAACCCATCTGTTAAGGTTTAGATACCAAAATATGTCCACATATTACCCTCCAAAAAGGTCCTAGGATTAGTTTTAAAATTTATTTCCAAATACCCCAAGGGATCTACCCCTACCACGGGCCAAAGCTAGCGTTCAACAACTTAATCCCCCAAGACCTCCAAAAACTCAAAGGTGTTCCTATAATCAAAGGCTAAGGAAAACACTTCCATTCCTAAGGTGTAGTGATGTCCCAAGAGGTGTTCGGTTACACTATAGAAACAAGGAACGAGGTTAAGCTCAAGGGGACCATTCCATACCACAAGGGTTGATATTTCAAACTATAAGTTTGGTTGACATTTTCCGCCAAAATGGAAACACACACATGCTAGTTATATTTTTCTTTGAAGGCTAAGAGAT
The DNA here is from genome assembly GCA_018340775.1 of Taxus wallichiana var. yunnanensis. NCBI lineage: Eukaryota > Viridiplantae > Streptophyta > Pinopsida > Cupressales > Taxaceae > Taxus > Taxus wallichiana. The sequence goes on along the minus strand of CM031239.1, from coordinate 298,808,575 downwards.
ACCTAGGTCAATACATCACTAGCAGATAGATGAATTACGCCATTACCAAATTACTACCATCAATTTTCTTGTACAATCACATCCAAAATTACGATGGTACAAACAATTTTAAATAACAAGATTTCAATTTCATTCTCTTAATGATGATTCGGATATAATAAAAGGGATCCTCTTACATCGTTTTCCAATGCAACATGATACAATCAACTTCATTTACCTAACCAAATATACTGAAATACGACTAAGTGTGGAATTAGTCAAACATGCAAAAGTACAACTACGTAAGAAATAGTACATTTCATCAATATGCAACAATATGGTATACATCATGGAACAATGAAATAATGCATTCCATTCATAACAATATTGCTAATATATTCTATAAAATTACATTGCTTTCAGATAACATGCTAATAAAAGACACAAGTGTCGTTGTACTTCTCCTATTATTCGGGTACCTGCAACCACCACAAGGTCAGTCCTATAACTAGTATAGAAATCCCCTACACTCAAGCATAAATCCACACATTCATCATTTCGAACAATTTCAAATAAAGAGTAGAGAGAGGTAAAGATAGGGAGAGAGAAGAAGAGAGTTCGTTTCTCACGTTCACACTTTCACATTCATTTGCACTTTACATTTTTGGTTCTAGAGAGAGAAAGGATGAGAGAGAAGGTTAAGAGACATTTTATTTTCCATTCACAATGTCATAACCATTTGCATTTCATGTCCATTTTCATTTCATTTCAAACCAATTTATAGTTTCCAATTCACTTACGTTTTCAAATACAACCAAAGTATCATAGTCATTTCTGGAGAGAGAAGAGGGAAGAGAAAAACACCATACATTTCAAAATCCATTCATACAAGATAAAAGATCGAATAATACTCTACATAGCATTGAGACGATATGAGAAAGGTCTCATGCGTGGTTAGAGGTCAAACGGGACCCTCAGAAGGAGTTTCTAGCTAAAGTAGCAAGTTGAGAAAACTGACCAAAACAACAAAAGTGCCTACAAACTGGGTCCGAAAACACTCATCTTGAGTTCAAGCACAAATTTGGACGATTCCCACTTATTCCCCAATATACAGAGACTTCATCGCATTCGACGGAAGTTGAATACGACAAACAATGCTCAAGTTACAAGGGTATCTCAGGGCTGATAATCGTAAACGCAACTAAAATTTCTTGTCACACAATGGCCGGAGGGCCTCAAAACCCACTTGCAAAATTAATCCCCGATAGTGTTTTTGCATAATTGAGAGTTGGTTCCAATTCTCTTATTGGCAGTCTAGAGGTAGGTGGCGGTAGTTTTTAGTTTCGCTCAAACGAAGAGGCATCTGCAAGCCGGAACTGATCGCATTTTATTAATTTGAACACGTCACCACAAGTGGCTGATATACAAAAATGGGCTTCGAGACTCAACTCGAAAAGGCATTAAAAGAGTTCAAACAACAGAGCTAAGTTTCCCCATGGTGTCCTACGTTACCAAGGATCAAATTAGAAGTTCTAGATTCACGGTACATTTGGGTGTGGCGCTCCATGCGCGCGATTTTGAGGCTAATTTTTCTATGTTTTGAAGGTTTTCGGGCAAGGTAAAAGTTGTAACATTCGTACAAGATGTATTTTCTATGATCCAAATTCTTGAAACCCAACCACATAGGAATGATAGAGTGCGTAATTTAAATGCAAGAAGATAAGATAGATAAGATAAGATAATGTTATTAATGTCCAACACATGACCACAAAAGTAGGTCAATGGGACTGCAGAGTACAAAGCAAACAAACCCAGCAAGAGGACCCAAATGGGTCACCCGAAATACAATGAGAGAAGGAGAGGAGGAGAAGGAAACAACAGAGGCCGAGAGACCAGAAACGAAGAAGAGAGATGACTGTGTGGGGAGGGAGCGGAAGAAGGAGCAACATCCCCAACAACATCACCTAACACTCAAGGCCGGATGGGAGTAACTTGCAGTGCGCCGATGACAAGAAGCAGAGACTGTGGAATGCTGGGAGCGGATCCGGGAGGAAGGCGGTGCCTCTTAGTAGGTCCGGTGGATCACCTTGTCATGCGGAGGGGCCCTGGGACATGCCTGAGATAGGGAGCCTCGGGTGGAAGGAACGGAGTCACGAGACCTGACGGACCTGGACTGGGGGTCCAGACACGTGACCAAATGCCGCTTAGCACCCCTCACCGGGAGAGCAACGGGAAGAAGGAAGTGATCAGTCTAGTAGCCATCCGTCTGGGGGAGGATGGAGGAGCCTATCCCGAAGCCTGATGGCCTCCTGAAGGTAGAGAGCAAGACATCTCTGATCATAGTATCTGAAGAAAGTTGTGAAGGAAGGAAGCTCATGGAACAGGAAATGGAATTGCCCACGAATCTCATAGTAAATAGGACATTTGAAAATGAAGTGTTCTTCGGTTTCAACCTCCTGGAGAGAGCAAAGCAAGCAAGTCCGCTCCGAGCGGTCTAAGTGATGATCAGTCTCAATATGGAGTCGATGTGAGCCCACTCGAAACTGACCCAAAGAGATACGAAGGGCCTGTAACTAATGCCGGAAAATTACATGGGTCTGAAAATGACCCCATCACGGATCTCAAGAAAGTGTGCCGCATAGAGTGACATCTTCGGACGCAACCGCCCCGGGGGGTTGGTCCATGTGTGCTGGATGAACTGTCTGTAGATATCATCTCTGATTATCCTATGAAGGTCTTGTTGGTTGGGTAGCAGATGGGCAGGGGCATCCAGAGAATAGTTGAAGGGTGGGAGACGGTCCATCTGGATGCCAATGGACTCGAAGAGGCGTGAAACGCAGGCATACCAGCAGCGAGATCGTCTACTGTGATCTGAGGATGCAATAGCTTCAGAGGAGCAGTAGGCAAGATAAATGTACCTGTCTCTGTCAACAGAAGAGCTAGAAACCCCGAATACGGTGCAACAACAACACAAGGCTGAAGATGGTCTCCAAACGAAAAGGGCGAGCCCCAAATAATGTTGTGAGGCATGATTCTTTGCTCCCGATAATATGTCCGAATATGAGGATCTCAATGCGCCGATAAAGTGGCCCAATTTGAGTCCAAAAGAGAGGGACCCCAAACTTTCGAACCGTAAAGAACCGTGGGCCTAACCAGTGAATCAGAGAGGGACATCTTGGAAGGAATGTCCTGAAAGTGGTGGTAAACACTTGTCTCTCAAGAATTGCCAAAGAACCATACCCCTTATTAACCTGGGGTTGGAGAGTAGGACGGAGGCTAAAACGAGGTCCAGAGAAAAGAATCCCCAAGTAGGTATAAGAGCAAGTGATCTCAATCTCCACACCCTTAAAGAAGAAGTGGAGGTCTGAAGTCTTCAGACAATTGAAAACCATAACTTTGGTTTTCCCAAGATTCATAGTCAGCTGTCGATGATCACAGAAAGGGCTAAGGCATCTAGCTGCCTCTGGAGACCCTCAACAGAAGAAGCAAGGAGAACTACGTCATCTGCAAAGAGGAGGATGTAAATCAGAACCTGGTGCAGAAGGCACCCATCACCTTCCTGTATGTGATCCCTGAGAAAGTCCTCAAGCTCATCGATATAGATCCCAAATAAGGTAGGAGAGAGGGGGCAGCCCTGTTTGACACCAATGGTACTCTGATGAAGTCGGACAAGCCAACAAGTGTGAAGGCGGCCAAGGACCTCCTCATAAAGGTGCGTGATGGCTGTAAGAAAAATCTCGGAAATGCCTATATCTCTGAGCCTGCGAAAAAGGGCTTCCGTGGAACAGAAATCAAAGGCTTTCGAAAATCCACCAAGCAAAGAGAAAACTCGGAAGAGCGGTGCATGCGAGCCTCTTCGATGATAGCCCAAAGAAAGGAAAATCCATACCTATTTTGCACAATTTATCGTCACTACATTCGATGAGACCAATATCTCTTGGAGCATTTTGTCAAACAAAATTCTTGCTCCTTCCATCCAAGCATTCTATCAAACAGTTTGTGGCCTTGTGAATGCTTCCATTTTCGTACATGTGGCGAATATGTTGGCAAAGATTGTTGAGTTGAGTTTTACACCAATGCTTGCATTATTTAAAAACCTCCACGACCATTCCACATAAATCTTTGTGCAAATCCAGCGATCAAACATTCCATGAGACTACATTTTGTTTAATGCATATCTTGTCAAACATTTTGCATGCCTTGAGCAAGATTCCACATTTTGCACATATAACTACGGGGTATTTGCAACTACAACAACTGACAAAAATTCCATATCCATTATGCTTTTATAGCTGTCCAAACCGTGGTATAAAGCTCTGTGTTGGCACATGCTGGCAGGATGCTGGCAAGAGTTGTGGAGTACGGCTTTACAAACCACATTGCATTTGCTTAAAAGTTTCTAGGGTGTTTTCAACAATTCCATCTTGTGTAAGGCCCGCCTCTTGCTTCCTCCTTTGTAATGTCCCCTTTCCCTCGCCACAGGCCTAAGGGCCAGTACGGGTCCTAACCTTGGTCATGCCCAAGGGGTTACGGATGCTGTGAGCTATTGGGTATGAATATCTAGTCCAGTTGTTATAATTTTCCGTTGACAGGAATATAAAGTGCTTTTGAAGGGACTAGATGTTATGTTTTATCGTTGGAAGGGGCCACTTAACTCCTAGTGTTCTAATTTTGCATTGGGGGTCACCTTTTGGACCATGGCGACTTGAAAAGGAAAAAGTAACTTTAAGTTACTTTATTAATTTGGTCTTCCCTAGGGGAAAATGCGACTTGGGCTTTTTAGGGTTTCCTTGGCATGGGAAAAGTTATATAAGGAGTGGAGGGGGAAAAGATGGTCATTCATGCATACACTTATATTTCCTTTCATGTGCAACTGTTGTTTGCAAATATTCAGCTTGTGGAGTAAGATCCCACGGGAACCCTAGCTTCGGTGGTGAGAGATCCACTCCCTAGCTAGTAGGGCACTCTTCGGTGGTGAGAGATCCACCCTAGTTTGTCATTTTTGGAGCTGAAATCAGGGCTGTCCTTTAGAGATATTTCAGAGGGTTTCAGTGAAGGGTTTTGGAGGATTTTGGGTATTTTGGAGGAGAGATTTCAGGGTTTTTCAGGGTAGATCTACGACAACCTCTTTGGCAAGGTCTAGCATCAGTTTCAAGGCATTTGCAAGGGTTTCCAGCCATCTCCTAGGTGGGGCGACTTGTTTTGGAGATTGCAAACTTGTTTTGGAGGGTTTCCACTTCCTCAAATTTTGATTTGAAGGTTGGAATATCATCTCCTATATTTATAGATAATATTTCCAAGGTTTCATAATTTTTGCATCTATATTTCGGAAGATATTAATTTTAGAAGTTTTCAGCTGTTTAGGGCACGCTGTAATTTTCTGGCAGCATTCTGTTATTCGAAAAATTCCAAAAACAGTTCTATAATATCTGTTATTGTATTAGCAAGCTCCATTTAAAATTTCAAGAGATTTGAGCAAGTATTTTCGGAGTTATCCATTATTTTCTGTTCGCTGCCCTAGATTTAATTTTCTGCAAAAATCAGATTTCTGTTTGGCTGCAATTTGTCTGTATTTTGCATATTTTAAAGTGATATCCTATAAGGGATATTGCAGTGGTATCAGAGCAGTTGTTTCTCCAGCCTGTTGGGGTTGAAAGATGGGAGACAAAGACAGTGAGGATATGGGTGTGGATCTAATGAAACAATTATTCACCAACATGGTAAAACAACAGGAAACCACTAATCTTTATTTGAGCCAGCTCACGGAAAGATTAGCCCAGGGTAGGATAGACAAAGGGGAAGCTAGCAATATGGGACAACATGGTAATAGAGGTGAGAGTGGACATTCAGGACAGGGGTCCCCTCATGCTTCTACCAGACCTTTGGGACTCCACGAGCCTTCTTTTTTGAAGGATCCGAAAGTTTCACAGACACGACAGCCCACAAACATTGTGGATGAGGAATCTTGTTGGGAGAGGTACCAGACATTGAGTGAGGGTTTCCGGGATAACATGCCATTTCAGGAGTATTGTAAAATGAAGATCGGGTAGAAGAGCAGCCCAGAGAGATCACCGGACACATGTGTACACTGAGTTTCAGAGGAGATTGGGACAAATCTCTATTCCACACTTCGATGGTTCTAAGAAGTGTACCGCGCATCTTTGGATTCGAAGTCAAGACTTACTTCGACTTGAATCCCATGCGTGAAGAGGATGCAATTAAGTTTGCTATCCTACACCTCGAGGGAGATGCTCATGACTGGTGGCATCATGGGTTGATCACACAGGGACACATGCATATCACTACTTATGCAGATTTTACACAGAGGTTGATGAGTAGATTCGACAGGAGGGACCCAGATAGGCACTTCAGAGAGTTGACTCACTTGAGGCAGATAGGTTCTCTAGACCAGTACATTGCGGATTTTCAGAGGTTATCAGTTATGGTATCTGATGTTTCAGAGATGAGGTTGACTTCACTCTTCATGGCAGGGTTGACTGACGCTTTAGCAGGATTTGTGAAGGCATTTGAGCCTTCTTCCTTACATGAGGCTATTAGGAGAGCACGTGATTTGGAGTTGTCCACTCCAAAATCGAGGTTTCCACCTCGAATTCAGCCTAAGGTATTTCCTTCGAGAGCTGATGGTTCACAGCCGAAGGGGCCCCCACCTAGGCAGGATGCAGCAAGGAGACCATTTGTATCAAGAGAGGACAGAGATGAGTTGAGGCGAAAGAAACTATGTTTCGATTGCCGCACACCATGGGTTCCAGGACATGATTGTAGAGGGAAAGGGAAGGCCCAATTCATAGAGGTCTTCGAGGAGAGTGAGAGCGAGGAGGAGCAGGATGCTCAGGAGTTGGAGGATGGAGATGGAGAGACATTGGATAGTGCAGGGGTTGAACAGAGGAGGAGACTTTTCCCCATGAGACTATTGCCACTTTGTCTAGTACCTCGAGGTACAAGGCATTCAGAGTCAGGGGAGTATTGCAGGGTCAGAGAGTAGTAGTACTCATTGATAGTGGGGCAACCCACAACTTCATTGATGCATCTTTGGTAGAGAAGCGGGGATTACAGGCAGAAGACTTTGAGGGCTTCAATGTAGTGGTAGCCAATGGTGAGTCCATGAGATGCATGCAACGAGTTCCGCAGTTGAGTATCACCATGGGTAACCATACAGTTACCGATGACTTCTATGTGGTTGGTATTGGAGAGACCAACCTTGTGCTCGGTGTACAGTGGCTCCATTCTCTTGGAGAGTTTCAGACTAACTTTCAGACGATGGAACTCAAGTTCAAGTCCGAGGGGAAGAATGTAACCTTGAGGGGTTTATCTTCAGATGCACCCAGGGTTGTTTTAACAAAGAGGATCGAGAGGATTCACATGCACAATGGGGTTGATTGGGCAGTACAGTGCTTGGTTTCTACCAAGAAATCAGAGGATGGACAACCAGAGTATCATGTGGATATACAGGGGCTATTGGATAGGCACAATGCAGTTTTTAGTGACATACCTCCAGGTGTACCTCCAGATAGGGGATTTGAGCATGTGATTGAGCTTGAGGACACTAGACCAGTAGTTACTACACCTTACCGTCACCCCAAACGGTTTAAGGATGAGATTGAGAGGACTATCCATGAGCTTATTGACATGGGACACATTAGGCCGAGTTCCAGTCCTTTTGCTTCTTCGATGGTATTGGTGAAGAAGAAGGATGGGACCATGCGGATGTGCATCGACTACCGAGCATCAACAAGAAGACAATCAAGAACAAATATCCAAAGGCCACGTATCGATGAGTCGTTAGATGAGCTACAGGGGCAATCTATTTTTCTAAAATAGATTTGTGATCTGGATATCACCGATCAAGGTTAGAGAGCAGATGTGCATAAGACCGCTTTCGATGCCATTATGGACATTTTGAGTTTCTAGTGATGCCATTCGACTGCCTAATGCACCAGCCTACATTCGGTCTCGCATGAACCACGTGTTCAACCGCCACTCATGCGGAAGTTTGTATTGGTTTTCTTTGATGATATATTGGTCTACAACAAGACTTGGGAGGGCCATATCCACCACCTCGATGAGATATTGGGGATATTAGAAGCTAATTTGCTATATGCAAAAGCTTCTAAATGTGAGTTTGGCATGACAGAGTTGCTATATCTGGGATATGTGATTGGTGGAGGGGGAGTAAAGGTGGACTGAGAGAAAATACAGGTAATTTTGGATTGGCCGCCACCTGTGATATCGACACATCCGAGGGGATTCTGGGACCGTGCACCTATTACAGGAGGTTTGTGAAGAACTTCTCACGATTGACTGCCCCATTGACAGATTTGACAAAGAAGGGAGCTTTCGCTTGGTCAGAAGCAGCACAACAGGTTTTTGATCATCTCAAGGGGGTGATGAGTTCATGTCCCGTCCTCGCATTACCAGATTTTTCTCGGCCATTTGTTCTAGAGTGTGATGCATCAGGAGAGGGGGTTGGATTGGTGCTTATGCAGGATAGGCATCCCATTGCTTATGAGAGTCGAAAATTGAGCCCGGTAGAGAGAGGGTATTCAATTTACGACAAGGAGATGTTGGCCATCATGCATGCCTTGGCCAAATTCAGACAGTACCTTGTGGGCAGCAGATTCGTGGTACGTATGGATCACAATAGTTTGAGGTTCTTCTTGGGGCAAAAGGATCTCAATGACCGCCAAAGCAGAGATGGGTGAACAAGGTACAAACCTATGACTTTGACATAGAATACACTAGAGGTAAGAATAATGTTGTTCTTTGATGCTTTATCTAGAGGCCTTACCTTACTACTATGCCGAGTTCTATGTCCGAGATTTCAGAGAGATCGAAGGCTCACATACTTGTTGAGTACTCCAAGAATCGGGTTTGCATGTGAGATCATGGATGGTATTACCAAGGATGACCGATACAGGTGGTAGATGATCTCATTTTCTACAAGGATCGGATTTTCCTCAGACGGGTCTAAGATGAAGGACAAGATCCTTCGTGGCAAGATACATGATACGCCATTAGCTGGACATCCCGGATATTTCAAAACATACAGTACATCAGAGAGAGATTCACTTGGAAGGGAATGAAGGACGATGTCCTTAATCACGTTAGAGAGTGTATGGTTTGCCAGCAAACCAAATCGGAGCATTCTTTTCCTGTAGGGTTACTCCAGCCTCTTCCCATCCCCGAGCAAAAGTGGGAGAGCATATCCATGGATTTTATCACAGGACTCCCTATGGTGCATGGGCACAATTGCATTTATGTGGTAGTTGATCGATTGACCAAGTATGCCCATTTCTTTTCTCTACCTAAGAAGCATGAGGCAGCTGACGTGGCTCAGGTATTTTATACAGGGTTTTTAGGCTTCATGGTTTGCCTAAAAATATTGTCAGTGACAGGGATAAGATCTTCATGAGCACTTTTTGGCAGGAGATATTCAGACTTGCAGGTACTGAGTTGACTCCCAGCACAAGCTATCACCCTCAGACTGATGGGCAGACGGAGATTGTTAACAAATGGATAGAGGGCTATTTGCGGAGTTATGTGACGGGACATCAGCAGGCATGGATTAGATGGTTGCACATGGGCGAGTATTGCTACAATACCACATATCAGATGAGCATCGACATGACTCCTTTCAGAGCTTTGTATGGATACGATGCCATGTCATTTGCTGATTTGGTATTAACAGACAGTCGGGCTCCCAAAGCTCGAGATTGGTTACAGGAGAACCAGGATATCCTGCGAGCTCTTAAGGAGAACCTCCAAAAGGCGCAAAATCAGCAGAAGGTTTATGCGGATAGGCACAAGATAGAGAGGTCCTTTGAGGTAGGAGATTTGGTATTCCTACGTTTGCAGCCATACAGGCAGTCGTCACTCAAGCAGAAGGGGGTAGAAAAGCTAAAACCACGGTTTTATGGTCCATACAGGGTAGCTCGGCGAGTGGGTGCAGTAGCATATGAGTTGGATCTTCCAGAGCACAGTAAGATACATAATGTCTTCCATGTGTCATGCCTTAAGAAGGCACTTGGGCAGCATATTGTACCTTCTACGGAGTTGCCACCATTGGATGAGGAGGGGAAACTGGTTTTAGAACTAGAATCTATTATTGAGGTCAGACAGAGGAAGCTCAGGAGCAGAGAGATTACAGAATACTTGGTACGGTGGAAGGGTTTGCTCTTCGAGGATGCTACTGGGAGGGAGAGCAGATTCTACAAAGATCCTAGTTTGCATTTGCTTGGGGACAAGCAAATTTTGGGAAGGGAGGACTGTAATGTCCCCTTTCCCTCGCCACAGGCCTAAGGGCCAGTACGGGTCCTAACCCTGGTCATGCCCAAGGGGTTACGGACGTTGTGAGCTATTGGGTATGAATATCTAGTCCAGTTATAATTTTTGTTGACAGGAATATAAAGTGCTTTCGAAGGGACTAGATGTTATGTTTTATCGTTGGAAGGGGCCACTTAACTCCTAGTGTTCTAATTTTATGTTGGGGGTCACCTTTTGGACCATGGCGACTTGAAAAGGAAAAAGTAACTTTAAGTTACTTTATTAATTTGGTCTTCCCTAGGGGAAAATGCGACTTGGGCTTTTAGGTTCCTTGGCATGGGAAAAGTTATATAAGGAGTGGAGGGGTGAAAAGATGGTCATTCATGCATACACTTATATTTCCTTTCATGTGCAACTGCTGTTTGCAAATATCCAGCTTGTGGAGTAAGATCCCACGGGAACCCTAGCTTCGGTGGTGAGAGATCCACTCCTAGCTAGTAGGGCACTCTTCGGTGGTGAGAGATCCACCCTAGTTTGTCATTTTTGGAGCTGAAATCAGGGCTGTCCTTTAGAGATATTTCCAGAGGGTTTCAGTGAAGGGTTTTGGAGGATTTTGGGTATTTTGGAGGAGAGATTTCAGGGTTTTTCAGGGTAGATCTACGACAACCTCTTTGGCAAGGTCTAGCATCAGTTTGAAGGCATTTGCAAGGGTTTCCAGCCATCTCCTAGGTGGGGCGACTTGTTTTGGAGATTGCAGACCTGTTTTGGAGGGTTTCCACTTCCTCAAATTTTGATTTGAAGGTTGGGATATCATCTCCTATATTTATAGATAATATTTCCAAGGTTTCATAATTTTTGCATCTATATTTCGGAAGATATTAATTTTAGAAGTTTTCAGCTGTTTAGGGCACGCTGTAATTTTCTGGCAGCATTCTGTTATTCGAAAAATTCCAAAAACAGTTCTATAATATCTGTTATTGTATTAGCAAGCTCCATTTAAAATTTCAAGAGATTTGAGCAAGTATTTTGGAGTTATCCATTATTTTCTGTTCGCTGCCCTAGATTTAATTTTCTGCAAAAATCAGATTTCTGTTTGGCTGCAATTTGTCTGTATTTTGCATATTTTAAAGTGATATCCTATGCAGGCTTGTGAGGCTGCCTCTCTCCAAGGCATCCTTCCAACAGCCCATGTGACCACATTTGGGGCATTCTTCAACCAATTCGCATGCCCATAATTACATTCTCTGACCAGAATTTTCCAAAAATCCTCTCATGGTAGGCAACTTACAAAACCAAGAAGAATTTCATTAATTCTTTCACGACAAACCAAAAATACAATACCCAAGGATTTACATTAATTCCTCTTGAAATGAGGTTTGGCTCAAGCTCCAAAATAAATTTGGAGAGATTTTAGGATTAAAAAAGAATTATTTATTTTTAGATGAGAGCTCTTTCATTGTGCTAATTTCATGATTTATTTAATTGTTTTAACATTTCTTTAATCCAAACCTCCACCGCTCCCGATACACCCCTTAATTAACACACAAATATCTTCATTGAGAATTATGCGGAATCCTTTTATTGATAACGAAATATGCTTTAGTTAGATCGACGTTTAATGTTATAAAGAAATTTATAAATATTTCAAACTCAAGGTTCGCGAATGATCCCGAGTTGGATGAGTCGCGAGAAGAATGACTTCACCTCACAAATTGACGACGGGGACAATCCAAGGGTTCCAAAAGGTTAGTCCGAGAAAGGACACTTCAAAACTGCCCTTATTATTTTATTGGTGCAAATGTTTAATTTAAATGCTACCATTTTTACGAATTATTCATAACGTCAAACATGACGCTAGAACAACGAACCCACTCAAACCAAGACCGACTTGAACCCACGCAACTACGATTGAGAGGTGGTAACGGGAGGGGCACTACAAGCTGTGTGATTGGCCAGCTGAAGTTTTCCTTCATGCCACTTGTTGAGGGCCAAACATGTAAGAGAAACCAAGTTTAAATGCTCTATACAAAATTTCCAACCTTAAAAATCCAAAGTTGTGCAATGCAAGGTTTCTACTTGTAGGCCATTCCGGATACCATGAATCTTGGCTTGATACAAACATACTCCATGCACTTCAAGAATATTCTGAAAATAATGTATCTCCTTCATGGCGAATTAGCATCTATCTACAATTGCATATAATTTGTGTTTTTGCCGTGTTGAGCACTTGTTTGATGTGATTGAAGCAGTCCTCCTACACTATGCTAAAAATGAATATGTTATCAATAAAAGACAATTTGCGGATGTATAATGTTGTGAAATATTAATGATAAAATAAAGTATTCAAACGTCCTCCTATTTGTGCAAGACGACGTAGGTTTGGGAGGGACTAATAGGATTGAATCATTTGGGGAACACTGTGGTATTCATATGTTTGTAAGCCTACATGCATTATGTATGTGGTGTTGATGTAATAAGCCTGAATTCTCAACGATGTTGAATAAAAGAAATATTTTTGTCATTGTATAATTCCGCTGCGTATGTCTGTATTAACTTTCATTGCTCTCATGGTCGAAGGCATCCTTTGATTGGGAACCCTAATTGTGATTGCATCAAAGATGAATCTTACTAATCTAATCAATCATCTATTGCATCTGGATAGATTTTTCCTTCAAACATTAGAGTAAATCCAACCTAGGGGACTTGATCACCAAAATCTTTACTTGATGAAAAATTCGAAGGAACTGTCCCTTCGAGGACATGTGAAAATTGTTGAACAAAAAATTCCAGTTTATGAGTGCTTTTTCAATTTTGCCTTGATCATTGTGTGAATCATATCTTACACAGGATTGTCCATGGCTATCAAACTTTGTTAAAACGGACTAGGAAATAATTTGATGGTTCTCGTGGTTTGACACCAAGGCTTAGATATTCTGATCACGTTCAATGGGACATGCAAGAGGCACCACCCTGATACCACTGATTTCCGTCCTGCACATGACATACTCTTGAGAAAGATGTATGGTTGTCTATCTTCTACTTTGGTTGTTATCTCAATTATAGATGTGTATACATATATAAATTTTAGTTCTGCAAAGGCGAAAAGAGCCGTTATGGTAGTTGAATTGTTTGTGGGACTCCATGTGTGTGAAGCTTCAACTTCGGACTGGTATGTGGCTCAAAAAGATGCACGGTATGCATAGAGATGCTCGGGATAATGGTAGTCCCGGAGAGTGCCACGTGACATGGTGTGGTGTATTGTGGAGTTGCACCTGGCGAGCACCATTAAGGTTGCAAGTAGTAGGTTGTCAACAACTCACGACACTGCGCGATATGAGTTGGCCTCTTGCGGTTTGGCATGGAGGTGTACGGGCTCTTGCCAAAGCCAATGGTGCGTTACACAAAGGTTTGATGCACACTTGGTCTACATAGATTGCATTATGCCATTGTAGGAGTGTGTGAGGCACTTGCTGAAGATAGATGGATGCATGACGCCACTACTGGAGTGTGTGCAATACCTGTTTATGGCTGGATGGTCTTGTAGATACCATGAACCTGTGGATGAAGTTCTGGACTACGGTAGTCTACCAAGCACAAATTGCATCATGCCACATTTGGAGTGTGTGCGACATTTGGTTCTGGAGTACGGTGGATGGCATTGGAAGTAACATGAACTTGTGGATGAGGTTTTGGAGTACCACAATCCATTGAAGTGGTACTACATGAACCACAAGTTGTGAAGGTAGGCTTGGTGGTATTGCGGGAATCACTATTGGTAGATCCTCCGGGATCAGCTATAGGGAACTTTTGGACCTAATAAACCATAAACAATAACCGATAGACTAAATCAATAAACATAACTATACAAAAGAAGCCTTAATTGAACCTTATAAGAAAATTGACAAGCATAACTCCTATGCCTAAACACCAAGCTATATATTAAAATGAAACCTAACTTAAAACTTTATTGTCTTTATAGCTTTAGCTATTCTTAGATGTATATCACTTGCCGATGTTGGTCCTTTCTCATAAGACAAGTTTGTGGATCCGGATGACTATCGAGATACAAGGGGATGATGAAATCATTGATGCATAAGGTGACTATGTGCATGCAAGTATGTCGGGATTTGCATGCAAGAAGGTAGAATAGCCTGGACAGATACAAATATGACATGATAATCTATGGGTCTGCAACTGACAATAAGTGTACAGGCTGGCAATGGTGATGAGACGTTTGTCAGAGGTTTGGAGGTTGCTGATAGCGTGCACAGTCTAGCAGGCTTCAGATGTGGAACGAATGAGACTGCGAAAGATGCACGAGAAGGGCAAGAACCACGCTTTTGATCTAAGAGGAGGCACAGCAATATGGCAGAAGGGATTGCTATGAGTTGCACAGAGTCTCCAGATAGGATGGAATCATGACAACTATGTCGAAGTAAAAAAATAGTGTTTGAACTTCAAATGTACACTTTGACAGAACCTGATGTGCAATAATACACAAACCCCATGGGCCATAATGAATAGTAGCCGCACTGAAAAACACAGGCAGATGTTTGACAAAAGGATGAATGGAAAAGTTAAACTGCAGTGCACGAAGTGTCTAACTAGAATGCACATGTGACTGATCGTGTCGTCCCAACGTACACAAATAATTTAACAAACACGAAATGACCTCTACAATTGCAACTGCTAGAAAAATTAATCTCTCTATCAAAGAATTCAACTTATAAATTTGGGGCAACCATACAAGCTATGGCCTGCCCCTATCATTCTTACTCCATTATCACAAGCACAAAGCAAATATTGCTTTGATATCGAATTAAATTGATTTATGTTTTCACTTTATTCATTAAACAAAGAGTTACATATAGACTTTGATCTCCACAATGTCAAACCTCATCTTCTACCCTACACATACTCACTCATACTGATCTCATGTACACACACACTAAAATCTAGGCGAGTTGTTACTAACTCACGTAAACACATAAGATGCTAATATAACATTTAAAATGTGTAGTACTAACCTAAGTATCTCCAACAAGCTCAAGGCTAGGAACTAGGAATCCACGAACATGGTGGTTTGTGCTCTAGGATTCTCTTTGTTATTTTGCTTGTAGGACTCTCTCTGCCTAGAACTTTCTATTGGTAATTGTTGTATTCTCGAGTCCTATTGACCTACTTTGGGTGATATATGGACATTAATATAATTTCTTTATTTCTTTCTTTCTAGCCAAGAGGTTTGGCATAGGAGAGGAAGGGCCCATAAAGAAGAGAAGGATTTGTTGATAAGTGTGACCAACCTTGAAGAAGACACAGGTAAGGTAAAATCATTTGATCATAATCCTTTTGAAAATCTAAACCAAAATGCATGAGGTGACTATGTGCATGCAGGGATGTCGGGATTTGCATGCAAGAAGGTAGAATAGCCTAGGCAGATACAAATATGACCTGATAATCTTATGGGTCTGCAACTGACAATAAGTTTACAGGCTGGCTTCAGATGTGGATCGAATGAGACTGCGAATGACGCACGAGAAGGGCAACAACCACGTTTTTTTATCTAAGAGGAGGCATAACAATATGGTAGAAGGGGTTGCTATGAGTTGCACAGAGTCTCCAGATAGAATGGAATCATGACAGCTATGTTGAAGTAAAAACATAGTGTTTGAACTTCGATTGTACACTTTGACAGAATCTGATGTGCAATAATACACAAACCCCATGGGCCACAATGAATAGTATGACTGCCTGAAAATGTAGGCAGATGTTTGATAAAAGGATGAATGGAAAGGTTGAACTGCAGTGCACGAAGTGTCTAACTAGAATGCACATGCGACCAATCTTGTCGTCCCAACATCCACAAATAATTTAACAAACACAAACGACCTCTACACTTGCAAATAATTGCTTGAAAATTAATCTCTCTATCAAAGAATTCAACTTATAAATTTGGGGCAACCATACAAGCTATGGCCTGCCCCTATCATTCTTACTCCATTATCACAAGCACGAAACAAATATTGCTTTGATATCGAATTAAATTGGTTTAATTTTTCATTTTATTCATTAAACAAAGAGTTACATATATAGACTTTGATCTCCACAATTTCAAACCTCATCTTCTACCCTACAAATACTCACTGATGCTAATCTCATGTACACACTCACACACACTAAAATCTAGGTGAGTTCTTACTAACTCATGTAAACACATAATATGCTAATACAACATTTAAAATATGTAGTACTAACCTAAGTATGTCCAACAAGCTCAAGGCTAGGAGTCAGGAATCCACGAACATGGTGGTTTGTGCTCAAGGATTCTCTTTGTTATTTTGCTTGTAGGACTCTCTCGGCCTAGAACTTTTTATTGGTAATTGTTGTATTCTCGAGTCCCATTGACCTACTGTGGGTGATCTATGGACATTAATATAATTTCTTTATTTCCAGCCAAGAGGTTTGGCATAGGAGAGGAAGAGCCCATAAAGAAAAGAAGGATTTGTTTATAAGTGTGACCAACCTCAAAGAATACACAAGTAAGGTAAAATCATTTGACCATGATCCTTTTGAAATCTAAATCAAAATTGAGATTAGATTTTTGAAGGATAAGTAGATATGTTTCAAAATGGAAGGTTATCCTCTAATTTGGTGGAAAGTTATCTAGCATCACATGAAAAGAAGTAACTAGTTGTAACTAGGTGGGATGAATTTAATGGATTGTAGTGGGATGAATTCAAAGGATTATAATTAGGGATTTTTATTCTATTGGGCATAAATCTGATTTGAAAATTAAAGTGCCAACATTTCAGGCAAGGAAGTGGTCAAAGTGTGTAGGACTCTACCACGAATTTTTTTAGACAAGTTATGTTGATGATCTTGGACTTGGAGGATGAAGACAACTTGACCAAATACTTGGAGGGTCTCCGTACATGCCTAAGGAAACGGGTCATCTCAAGTAAGCCAAAGGACCTTGACGAGGCATGTGTGCAAGCATACTACATTGAGGAAGAGAAGAGGCAAGGAGAGGGGGAACCCTCAAAGTAAAATCGATCCACAAGTCAATTCAAGAAAGAGAAAATCAGCCTTACAAAGCCTACAAGAAGGGTAAGCGGAAATGTAAGAGAAATATTGATTGATGCTTTACATGTTTGTAAGGATCTAAAGAACCAATGTAGTCATTGCATTCTAGATGGGCATATTGATGCAAGTAGCTAAAAGTTGCATCTGGAATTGCATCCCAAGATTCATTCCAAGGAGGGATCCAAGAAGTCCATGGCATCTTTAAGAGGGCAATCAGAGGTGGAGATTAAGGACAGTTCGATGTTGATGAGAAGCTAGGTTGCACCGACACCAATATGACCAAGCAAGAACAAGAGAGAAGAAACATGCAAGCTTTTCCAAATGAAGACTTAAATCAAGAAAACTAAAGTAAATGCTCTTGTTGAAAAAGGTTCTCAATCCAATTTGATTCTAGATGAAGTTGTCAAGAACCTTGGTTCGGAAACATATGATCATCTTTAACCACATCCTTTGGGTTGGGTGAAAATAGTGTAGAGATTCAAATGACTAAAAATGTAATTTTAATTTAACACACAATATGTTGATGAGATAGAAGCAAATATGATTCCCTTGATGCATTTGATGTGGTTTGTAGAAGTCCTTACTTGTATCTTAGGGATACTTTTTCATGAGGGCTAACAGATATAGATGGGTCAAAGATGGAATCATCTGCATCATCAAGGAACATTTAAGCAAGCCCAAGCTTGCCTTGGCAAGTTCCAACCAAGCAAAAAGACTCATTGGAAATGCAGGTTTCCAGCAAAGAGGCATATTGAAATCTCCTAATCGCATTTATCTATGCCTATAATTACTGATTTTTTATTCTTAAGCGAGAATGCAGAAGCCATAACGTCAAAATTAAAAGGATGCTTGAGTAAGGCTGCTGCTTTATTTCAAATCAAATTGGACAATGATATGAAAGGGTTAAATCGTAAACGGATGCTTAGATATGCCACTGAGCATTAATGCAGGAATCTGAAACGATGAATCAATTGATCTTCTTAGCAATATAATTTATGCCCTTCTATTGCAACATGTGAACTGACCCAAATAACACCCTTTATCTATAAGTGGATGTTGATCAATATAATCGCAAAGAGGGTTAGACAATCTTGTACTGATGATGCTCAACATTCTTGTAATGTGCAGATTTAACCATGTTTACATTGTCCATGTTCCCTGCTGCACACCTCCTCCCCAGACATAATGAAGGATGCTGAATGTTTTCTAATCAGGTCCAAATAATTTGTAAATGCTGCTCCTTAAACAAGTGCTATGTTGGGACGCCCACCCTCATCCCCAAGCCATCCGGGACATTTCTGGGGCTTGGGGACGGCAACAAAATGTTCCCCCTTGTCCCACCCAAATGAAAATTACAGGGGAACGTCCCGGGACATTCCCTGAGTTTAGGGAATGCACCTTGGACGTTTCGGGTGGTTTGTTGAAAAGGGGACAGCATAGGGGACGCCGTGATGTCCCTGGGATGGTTGAGGGATGCCCCAGCATCTCCTATGGCCCAGTACATTTAAACTAGCTCTTTATGACTGAAATCTGACTTACAAATGCTTAAGAAGAATAAGTTGACTGTAGCTGAGATGTTATGGTGATGTACATTGTGATTTGGATGCAATATGAACAATCGAATGTCTTTCTAAGACCAAATAAGAATGAAGATGTAAGATGCAAATATAAATGATATACGAGCAAAGGATAACCAACTAAATACGTTAGGACCAAGTTTGGACTGAAAAACAGTCTTGCAAATGACCTGGAACAGCAACCACAACTCTAAATGGTGTGCAATGATGATGCAAGTTATGGGTTAGGTGACATGCAAACAAAATTTGATGAATTAGACGCTTGAAACTATTTTCTAAATTGGACCAGGATGAGAAATCAGACCTTAGCAAAGCAAGAGCAATGAACCTAGAACCCAGATGATGCAAGCAACAATGCTAACCCTATGTATTGCAACACAATGATTTCATCAAACACTTGGTGTACAAAAATTGAAAATGAAAATTGCAAACTATTCAAGCAAACTGTAATGTAATGAAAAAGATGAAATGTATGAGATTGTGAGAGTTTGAGTTAATTACGAGTACTGGGATAATGTCTGAACATCTTACGCTTAATTGGATGTGACTAGGAACAATGAAAGAGAGTAGAATGTATGTAGAAGAGACTAATAAGTGTAAATGTCAAACTAGAAAGAAAAGAAAACTCAATGAAAGTCACCTGCCTTGTCAAATTGATACTTGGACAAGAGTCAAACCAAGTGGAATGATGTGTGTCCTCAGAGAGTGGCATTTGCTAGGGAAATTTCATGTAATCCATTTCTTTGGATAGCTTCTAGAAGGATGATGATCACTCTCAAGAAATCAATTAACTGATTAGAAAGCTATGAAGCACTAAAATGATTGATATGAACTCAATAATAGCAGAAGAAGGTTGAGTGGAATGCAAATATTAACAGAGTATGGGCTGTTTCATGGAATCCATTTCTTTGGATAGCTTCTAGAAGGATGATGACCACTCACAAGAAATCAATTAACTGATTAGAAAACTATGAAGCACTAAAATGATCGATATGAAATCAATAATAGCAGAAGAGGGCTGAGTGGAATGGAAATATTAACAGAGTATGGGCTGTAAGTGTTTGATCCCACATGACCTAAAACCATGTGCTTTAAGTCTTAGTTTATTCAAGCTATATTTGTAATATATATAAATTTTATATATTATTTTATTTGCCATCCTCCCCAAAATTTGGATTTTTTGCAGTCCTGGAAATCCCATCTCTACGTCCCGCCATCCCGGAGTCTTAGGTTACTATGCTTTAAACATACCAATTGGTGGGATATATGTAAACGCTAACTGGAAAATTATATTGAAATAATAGCATCTGCACCCGACATTCAATCCCCAGGGACAAGACCATGAAGCAATGCTGGTAATTTTTCTTGGGTTGTAAAAAATAGCAACCCTTCCAGACTGATAATGCTTTTGTTATTAGAATAACTGGTTTGTATAAGCTTAATTAAAGCTTATTATATTGTTTAATGTATGTTGTTATAGGGGTTATAACAGCTTGGGTAATTTGTTGGGTTTGTTCCACCGGTAAAGCTATTTCTTACTTCCCGTCATTCTTTGTTGTACCCACCTCCTTCATTATAGGAGTTTGTTGTATGCCTATTTAATAGCCTCTCCCTATGAATGTGAGTACGGATTGGTTATTTCAGATTTTATAGTATCAGAGCTTCAGTTTAGGGAGCCTGGGAGAGAGTTTGGTAAATGCCTGAAGGTAGTTTTGTCTTTCTGGTTATCCTGAGAGGGTGAGAGGAAGAAAAGTGTAGTAAGGAAAATAGACCTATTTTATTAGCAATATATAGAAGGTGTTTTGCTGTTGTATATTCATTATATAGTCTGTGATAACAATTTCAGACGCTGCTGGGAAGAAACGTTTAGGAGGACAAAAGCGCAGTCAGGGGCGTGAAGCGCCAACGCTGGCCTGAGCAAAGGAGGAGCAACCGTCAAGAAAGGCATGAAAAGGAATGTCTCTACTTAGTGGAGGTGTTCTACTTGGTGGAGCTTCAGTTTAAGGAGCCTGGGAGAGAGTGTGGTAAATGCTTGAAGGTAGTTTTGTCGTTCTGGTTATCCTGAGAAGGTGAGAGGAAGAAAAGCGTCGTAAGGAAAATAATGCTATTTTATTAGTAATATATAGAAGGTGTTTTGCTGTTGTATATTCATTATATAGTCTGTGATAACAATTTGAGGTGCTTCTGGGAAGAAATGTTTAGGAGGACAAAAGTGCAGTGAGGGGCGTGAAGCGCCAATGCTGACCTGAGCAGAGGAGGAGCAGCCATTGAGAAAGGCATGAAAAGGAATGTTCTGATTAGTAGAGGCGTTCTGATTTTCCAAGCTGAATATACACCATAAGAGAAGCCAAGTGCTGTTTTGGGAGTAAGCATGGAGGAAGGTGCTGGTTCTGGGAGGAAGGCAACACTAATTTTGGGAGGAAGGCAAGCTCTTATCTGCTGTTGGAGTGAGCCATTGCCTGTGCCCTGGTAGAAAACCATTGCTGTTTTGTACAGCAGTCCAAAAATAAAATTTCAAACATGCTCTGAGCATTTGAAAGGAGGATCTGCGCTTTGGAGGCGAGGTGCCATATGCAGGTTGGCGCCATTGTTGGAGAGCTGCTACAGGTCTTTTGCTATTGGTTGGTTAAAGTTTAAATCATTTTAGCCAAAGTTTTAAAGTTTCAGTAAAATTTATGGCATGCATATTTTTTTTTGAAGTTAATGCATTAGAAATTTGATCAAAATTTAAAATAATTACCCGATAAATATGCCCGAGATCTGATTAATTGTGCCGGAATGGAGCGTAAGCCTAAAAATTTGTCACATTGTCTGGTTTGAAGTCCTTGTCTGCATGCAAAAGAATTTTTGCAAACGGAGTTGTAAATTTTGAGATTTTAAATTTTCCGTCTTTTTAAGGCAATTTTACGGGAAATTGTTATTTTAAAATCTCACAAACGGTATAGAGTTTTTTTCTGAAAAGTGGTAATGTTATCTAGTTTTAGGAAGATTCAGTCTGCAAAAGGAATTTTTTAAAAGCCTTTATAGTTTTTCTGATTTAAGTGTTTTCGTGAAAAACTAGGTCAAATGGCTGGTTTACAACACTTGTTGCCAGATTCTCAAAAATTGACAAGCAAAAATTTTAGTTTGTGGAGTCATAAAATACTTACAATATGTGAGTATCAGAACCTTGATCAAATTGTTCTTGGTAAAGAAAAACGATCAGATGATGATGAACTTTCAGTTGATGAACCTGATAACTATGATAAGCGTCTTAGAGAAGCATTGATGGTGCTAAACGCTCAATGGCTGACAATTTGATTTCTGGTAAAGTCTAACATCTAAGTACTAGGCTTCAAAAGCCGGTAGGGTACTGTACTTGAAAATTTTGTTATTTTCCACTAAAATGCAGGAGGGTGGTTTGGTCTCTGAATTCTTGTTGCAGTTAAAGGACATTTGTGATCAGTTGAAAGCAGTGGAAAATCCTATAGATGAGCAAGATTTGATTGCTTTGGTACTGCAAAACCTGTCAACATCATTTGACTCATTTGTTGAGTCATTGCATATGATTGCAGAAACACAAACGATTGATTTTGAGAAGTTGTCTACACTTCTCATGCAGAAGGAGAGAAGGCAAACTCATGCAGATTCCTCGACATCAATGGCTACAGAAAGTGCTTTTATGGCGAGGACAAAAGGCAAGGGAAAATGGTCAGCAAACAAAGATTCTTCAAAGAGCAATGTAAGTGATTCCAAGAAATCAAAATGGAAGTGTTTTTATTGCAAGCAACCAGGACATTTTAAGAAAGATTGCAGAAAAAGAAAAGAAGATATGGCTAATTCAAACAAGAAATCTAGACATGCTAACATTGCGAAGAAGCAAAAGAAGAGACATCTATTGAATTTTCCTTTGCAACATCACATGACCAATCCAAAGTGAGTCTCGCACTTGGTACTTTGACTCAAGAGCTTCACGACACTACACATGTCATCGAGATTGGTATGTAAACTTCATTGAAGATAAAAGTAGTAATGAAATTGTTTCCTTAGGAGATGGGTGAACACATGATATTAAGGGATGTGGGGATGTGCAAATCATATTGAATAATGAGTACAAATATACATTTAACAATGTCGATATATACCAGATATGAATAAAAACCTTTTGTCCATCAGTGAAATTACCAAAAACAAACAATTGGTAGTTAAGTTTGAAGGAAATAGATGTAATGTTACCACGCTTAGTGATAAGTTTGTTGTTATTGATATAAGGAAAAGGCATCTATACAAACTTGTAGATCCTAAGTCAGTAGAACAATATGCTTTAGTAACAATTGAGCATCACATGACCAATCCAATGAGTCTCGCACTTGGTACTTTGACTCAAGAGCTTCACGACACTACACATGTCAATGAGATTGGTATTTAAACTTCATTAAGGATAAAATAAGTAATGAAACTGTTTCCTTAGGAGATGGGTGGACGCATGATATTAAGGGATGTGGGGATGTGCAAATCATATTGAATAATGAGTACAAATATACATTTAACAATGTTAGATATGTACCAAATATTAGTAAAAACCTTTTGCCCATTAGTGAAATTACCAAAAACAAACAACTGGTAGTTAAGTTTGAAGGAAATAGATGTAATGTTACTACACTCGGTGATAAGCTTGTTTCGTTGGTATAAGGGAAAGGGGTCTATACAAACTTGTAGATCCTAAACCAGTAGAATAGTATGCTTTAACAACAATTGAGCAATTTAGTACTCTATGGCATGCAAGATATGGTCATTTGAGTTACCAGTATTTAATCATGTTGAGTAAAAATAAAATGGTGCATGGACTCCCATTTATTCAGGAAAATCAAAATGTTTGTGAAGGGTGTCAGTTGGGTAAACAGGTCAGAAAACCATTTCCTACTAGTAAAGCATGGAGGGCAGAATGTGTGTTAGATTTGGTACATGTAGATCTTCATGGTCCTATGAAAACTAACACTGTATCTGGTGCTCTTTATTTCTTGTTGATAGTTGATGATTTCTCTCGAAAAATGTGGGTGTATTTTCTTAAGAAGAAATCAGAATGTTTTGCTAATTTTGTTGCTTGGAAAACACTGGTTGAAAATCATACAGGTAAAAAGGTTAAGGCCTTTAGGTCAGACAATGGTGGAGAATTTGTCTCCAAGCAATTCAATGACTACTGCACAAAGGAAGGTATACACCGACAATATACCACTCCTTACACTCCACAACAGAATGGAGTAGTGGAAAGGAGGAACAAGACTATCATGGAGATGGCACGGTGTATGGTGCAAAGCAAGAATGTACCTTTTCGGTACTGGGCAGAGGCTGTCAACACTGCAATGCTCATCTTGAACAAGAGTTTGTGTAAAGCTGTGCAGGATATTACTCTAGAAGAAGTGTAGTCAGGAAGAAAACCTGATTTCCGTATCTTTGGTATTTTTCCTTTAGCATTAATTTTTGAAGAGGAGTGGTTCAAGTCTACAACAGGTTATGTTTTCACTCTTGGTTCAAGAGTATTTTCATGGCAGAGTAAGCTTTAGAGTACAGTTGCATTGTCTTCTATTGAGGCCGAGTACAAAGCGGTGGTTAGTGTAGGTAGAGAATTGATGTGGATTCAATCAGTATTGGAGGATCTTCAACTTGAATCGTCAGCACCTACACCTATCTTTTGCGACAACCAGAGTGTACTAAAGATGGTGAAGAATCCAGTATTTCATGCCAGGACAAAGCACATTGAAGTTCACCATCACTACATCCGACAATTGGTTACTAATGAAGACATATGTCTTTATTATTGCCCTACCTTTGAGCAACCAGCTGATATAATGACTAAACCTTTATGTAAAGATAAATTTGTAAAATTCCGAGATAAGCTTGGAGTTATTTCAGGTTCAGTCATTAAGGGAGGGTATTAGAATAATTAGTTTGTATAAGCTTAATTAAAGCTTATTATATTGTTTAATGTATGTTGTTATAGGGGTTATAACAGCTTGGGTAATTTGTTGGGTTTGTTCTACGGGTAAATCTATTTCTTATTTCCTGTCATTCTTTGTTGCACCCACCTCTTCATTATAGGAGCGTGTTATATGCCTATTTAATGGGCTCTCTCTATGAATGTGAATTTGGCTTGGTTATTCCAGATTTTATTTGGTACACACAGAATGACACGAGACCAAGCTAAAACTTCACCTGATACATGATTCTCTTGTAGTAAAACTATATCAGAGCAGAAGGGTTTAATTGGGTTTCTAGGAAAGCAGCATATATTCTTAGAACAAACAATTCTTTTAATAACCTTGAAATTTGGGAGCTTTGTGAGTGACAGCAGGTTTGAAAGAGAGAAGAGTGGAGGAGACCTTGGTCTCTTCACTAAGGATAACTGGTAATGGAATGACTGTTATATGTTAGATCAGATTTGGAACAAGAGGAAAATGGAAGGTATGGAGATAAAGAGAACAGAACATAAGGAAGAAGTATCACAGAAAACTTTCTATTCTCCTTCCCAAGTTGTTTTACAAGAGATAAAACACTTGATTCCTTCTACAATTTACTAATGCTAAAATAAGTAGGATAGATGGGTCACTGTTTTATATCCATTTATGTTATGTTGCTTCTTCAGGAACTGAAATTGTCATGTCCTAGTTTTTGAAGGTTATTGTGTAGAACTTCTTATACCCCAAGATGAAAGTGTTGGCATTTATGCTTTTGGTTAGTATATTTAGGGCTTACCCATGGGCACTGTTAGTTGCAGATATCTGAGCAGGCTCTAGTTGACAGGAAGGAGACGTTGGAGCTTTTGTATAAACTCTTCAAAGATGGCTACTTGCAGATGCAGGTATTATTTTCTTCTATACGCTGTTGTTTTACAGTATTTATCATTTAACCGTATTAATACTCCTTTTAATATGTTAAACTGTAATGCTTAATACCACCTTTACGTGAGTGGCTTTTGCTAAGTATTTGTGTATATGCGGAGTCTTGATGTTTTTTAACAGAGCTTGTAAAGCATGGTTCTGTACTATAACATACAATGCAGACTTTCTTCTACTTTATAGTATCCAGTCTGTACATTATTGATCTCTAATGACATTTTTGAGACTGACAAGATATTCTAAACCCATTACAATCTACTTAAATTGTATTCAAGATTGTTTTTTGGTCACTTGATGTGTAATTGATACATAATTATCACTATCAGCATCTATCTAGAATATCTTTGGGATAAATTGGCTACTCATTACGAAGACAAAATGATTATAATCTTGTAACAGACTGTAACATCACTAAGAGGGCAAAATAATTATAAGCTTGTAAAATTCTGTACAGGATTGTCCCTACGTTGCTAGGATACGTCCCTGCCCCCTCGAACCCTGCCTGATACGTATCTGGTACGGATACATACAGGTTTGGGTACGGATACGTCACTACTTTCTTCTCCCTAATTCAAGATTTTTTCTTGTTTTTGGCTCAAGGCCAGGGCTTTGCTGCAAGCTGGGAATGGCTCTTGATCATGATACCTTAACAGAGGCACCTCCTAAAGCCACATGTAGGTCCCAGAAGTACTCTTAACATTTGCTTTGAAGTGACTAGTTAGTGACCCTGACAGTGACTCAGATCCAGTGCATTGCAGTTCGGGTTATTTTTGGAAATTATGATGTTTCAAAAAAATCACGACAGTGTCAATGGTAGTTTCAGAGGCCTTCATAGCATGTTTGAAGCTTGTAAATAGAGACAATTTTGAAATCAGAGCATACCCAAAAAGTTATGACCTCGACAAGGTGGCCCAATCTCGATGGCTATTATTAGCAAATATGAATGACAATTTTCTTATTCTTAGGACTTTCCTATTCACATGCCTATGTATGCCGAATGGATTTTATTAGCTGTTTTTGGCTTCATAGAAAATTCCTATTCTGAATTTTATTTAGCTATCAAATAAGGGATCCCCCATTATAATGCAAAGTGGATAGCTTACATCTCTTCCACAAAGATTGCATTCTTTTTATTTGTTTGCTATCCCTGTAATCTGTTTCAATTCAGTAAAGAATAGTTTATTTAATCATAACATGCTAATTCCTAATAGTTGATATGTTGTCCTCTGGGTTTAATTTTGTTTGGACCCATTGGTATCAAAGAAAGTTTTGATCCTGCATGTACCATCAAACAATGTTGGGATCTTGGAAGCTTGGGTTAAAGGCATTGAATCCATCTGACCATCGTCCAAATAGACATGAGCGATCGAAGCAGGAGTCACGAGCGACTGACCGAAGCATGAGTAACAACTTCCCGGACCCCATGAAGGTACTGATGGATAAGGCTCTGCAAAAGCACATGGCCGAAATGATGACCCAATTTGTGTAGGTTCTCCAACACATATCGAGTATGTTAGGAGCTCCAAAAAGAAAGCTCTTCCAAAGTTCTATGCCCTTTAAGTAATGCCCAAGTAAGTTTTGACTTTTTGCGAGGTTTAAAGGTAAAATAGAAGCAGATACCCTGAAGCATTGGATCTTAAAATCAGAGTCATTTTTTTCGTAAAGACTTTTTCAATTTCATAGAAAATAATGTTTACCCTATTGAAAGTTGAACCCCAAATCCAACAATGATGGCATGTTCACCTTGATCAATCTAAGGAAGAAGCAAAGGAAGAATTGACAGTCATCACAAATTTCACGTGGAGTGGCTTTGTTGATGCTGCTACAAATGAGTTTTGTCAAGAAGATACCTATGAGAAGTACATTTAATGACAATCATCACAAAACATGACCAATCTGTGCAAGACTACACAAATACCTTACATGCTCTATCATCAAAACTTGACATCAAGGATTCTGAAAAGCAGATAGTTGGCAAATACGAAAGTGGTCTGCATCAATATATCTAGACAAATATGGGATTCCTGACCATAAAATGATGGGAGCAATGCATTAGAATGGAATTAAGATTGAGAAGTTCAAAAGAGAGGATTTTCTTGTATGAAAGCAAACACAATTAAATGATAGAGGCAACTCCAAGTGTGGAAGCTTGCAATAAACAAGAGAGGCCCTACCACAGAGGCAACACTCAAGGTTTCCAGTATCAAGGTTTTCTCCAAGAAATTCTGAACTCCAAAGGAGTCTAGAAACTGGTGAGAGGATCATAAGATGACCCACTCCACAAATGAATGTTGTTCCAAGAGGACATTTTGTACTGAGGCACTTGACTGTGATTTGATTACAGGCATTTGATGAGGAGCACTTCTTTCAGTCAACCGACACAAATGAACAAATTATGGAATTTGATCTCTAATCCATGATACACCGCAGGTTTCATAATTCGAGGAAGAATAACATATTTTTTAATCACAAATGTGGGTGTAAGGTTAAGCTTTGTAGTACCATGGACAATGGAATTTAATCTCTGTAGAAATTGTTCAAAAGGGGAACCTTAAAACAACACCTCACATGCGGCCGCACTCCATCAGATGGCTGAACCAAGGCGAGGTGTTCGTGTCAATCGGCAATGTCTTCTGCCATACGCAATCAAGCCATTCGAAGATGAGATGACGTGTGATGTCACACCTCTTGAGGTTTTTGACATTTTGCTTGGGCATTCATACATGTGGAAATGAGACAAAGTCTATTAGTTCAAGTCACGAAGCCTTCTCATAATGGGAAAGCAATCCTACAAAATTTGTGAGGTTCCTCCCGAGAAGACAAACCTTGATTAACACATAACATTGTAGGCATGTGACTGGCCACCCTGGATAACTTGTGCTAATGTTGATTGTTAGAAGCACGGGAATACTGAGAGGGGGTGAATCAGTATTCGACAATAAAAACTTTTTCTCCAACTTATTAATTTTCTACTTAACAAGATATTCAAATCTGAAAGTAAAATGAGAGCATACACAAAAATCAAATGCACATAACACCAGATATACCGTGGTTCACCCAGTGTGGGCTACATCCACCAAAAGAGACTGCTTGGATCTACTGTCCAAATCCAGCCAAAAAAATAGTGTTTACAAAGTGTGAGCACCCACTCACAGAAGACACCAATCTCCAAGCCGAACACCAATTCAGCCCTTGAATGCAAACACCACTGACTATGCAATCTCTGATTCGAAGCACCAACTTTTGGAGACACCAATCCCCAATCCGAAGCACCCACTCCAGAAAATCTGCAATACAAATCAATGATAATTTCTCCTTCTATATTCTCTCTCTCACATACTCATACTCACTTAAGAGATTTATAATATCAGCTCACATACATATCACACTCATGCAAAATGCTCTCTTTCTCGCTCACCTAAAAATGTGCACACAACACTTGTTTATATAGAAAGAAGGAGAGGAAAAACCACTTGTGGTTTCCCTAAAACCATGTGCCCATACCATGGGCCAATTTGCTCCAAATATTAAATATTTGCTCCAAATAGAAATATTCTCTTACACATGTAAGAGTAACTCCTCTTACGCATCATAGAATCTCTTACACGTCATAAACTGTCATAAAATCTCTTACGCGTCATAAGCTGCCATAGAATCTCTTACGCGTCATAAACTGTCATAAAATCTCTTACGCGTCATAAGCTGCCATAGAATCTCTTACGCGTCATAAGTTGTCATAGAATCTCTTACGCGTCATAAGCTGCCATAGAATCTCTTACGCATCATAAGCTGCCATATGTCGTAAGATTCCTTGGTGATGTTGAATATTAAAATATTCAAATTTTGACATCACACTAATTTTGACATGGATAAATATTTTACAAACACTAATGTTGTAATGTTGAATATTAAACAAATATTCAAACCTCAATATTTCCATCAACACTAATGTTGTACCTTTGACATCAATGACAAAATACTCAACAAACTCCCCCTTTGTCATTGATGGCAAACCCCTGCTAAAAATAGACATGAAAACTTGTTTGCTTTGAAATCCAACTTTCTGCCTCTGAGCTTTTTCATGACTTGCATTGCATTGTACCTGTTCTATGCAACTCTCCCCCATTCTACAATTCTCCCCCTTTGACATCAATGGCAAGGGGATAACTGAACCTGTCACCTGAACTTGTACTCGGAGCTGAAGATACTGCAATGTGTAGCTCCCCCGATGTCCATACTCCCCCTGAGATAGTCAATGAGTAAGAGTGACATGGATCACTCCTAACTTTTGTCTGAGTGACTCAAAAGATTCCTTCGGTAGGGGTTTTGTAAATATATCAACAATCTGATCCTTAGTCCCAACATATTCTAATTTCACCTGCTGATCTGCAACTTTCTCTCTCAAAAAGTGATACTTAATGGGAATGTGCTTTGTCCTGGAATGCATGACTGGATTTTTCGAGATGTTAATAGCACTAGTATTGTCACAGAAAATGGAAATAGGATGCTCATACTCTACCTTCATGTCCTTCAATGTTTGCTTCATCCAAAGCACCTGTGTACAACATGCCACTGCTGCAATATACTCTGCTTCTGCTGTAGACAATGAAACTGAGGCTGTTTCTTGCTGAACCATGACACTAATTTGTCATCAACACTTCACTTGCCCACACTTCTGCATGCATCGTGAATGCTATAAGAGTGAAATCATCACTCTTTGGATACCATAAACCATAATCCAACGTACCTTTCAAATATTTGAAAATTCTTTTTACTGCTACCACATGAGTTTCCTTTGGTGCCGCCTGAAATCGTGCAACTAATCCAACAACCTGCATAATATCTGGTCTAGAAGATGTTGTGGTATATAGCAAGCTACCTATCATGGACCTATACAAGGTCTGATTAGCATCGGGAGACTCATCATTCTTACTCAACTTGCAACCTGTAATCATGGGTGTACTAACTGGATTGCAATCTTCCATTCTAAACTTTTTCAACATCTCCTTTATATACTTGGTTTGTGAAATAAAAATGCCTTGACTAGACTGCTGAATTTGCAAACCAAGAAAATAAGACAACTCACCAAGCATAGACATCTCAAACTCCTTTTGCATCTCCTCTACAAATTCTTTGCATAGTCTCCTGCAACCGCTTCCAAAAATAATGTCATCCACATAAACCACAACTATCACTTGATGTTCTCCTTCTGTCTTGATGTACAAATTGCTATCCGCAATTCCCTTTTTGAATCCTTGTTCCTACAAGTACTTGTCCAGTCTAGAGTACCAAGCTCTAGGAGCTTGTTTCAAACCATAAAGAGCCTTTTTTAACTTGCATACAAAATCTGAATTTTTTGATAGAATAAAACCTTCTGGTTGCTCTATATAAACTTCTTCCTCTAAGTTTCCATTCAAGAATGCTGATTTTACATCCATTTGATAAACTTTAAAATTCTTGAAACAAGCAAATGCTAAAAACATTCTTACCGCCTCCATACGAGCAACAGGTGCAAATGTCTCCTCGAAATCAATGCCTTCAACTTGTGAGTACCCTTTGCACACTAATCTGGCCTTGTTTCTGACAACTTCTCCTTCTTCGTTCATCTTGTTTCTAAAGACCCACTTGGTACCAATGATATTCTTGTCCTTTGGCCTTGGTACTAACTCCCATGTGTCATTCTTTTCTATCTGATTAAGTTCTTCTTCCATGGCTTTTATCCAAAACTTATCCTTGCTAGCTTCATTAAAATTACTCGGTTCAACTTTTGACAATAAGGAAAAGTTTACCTCTTGTGGTGCACTTGCTAGTCTCCTCCTTGTCTGTACTCCAGTATCTTTGTTTCCAATGATTTGATTTGTTGTATGATTCTTTTGAACGAACTGGATGGTGCCTTTCAAACTTTTTCGACATCAAATACTCCTCTCTTCTTCTTCCACTTTCTAGATTTGATTTCATCCTCTCAATCAAAGTGTCCTATTTTCTTTTTAGCTTCCAATCGATCGACTTTCACATTTATACTTTCCACTATTTTTGTAGTCTCTTGTTATAGCATTTAAAGCCTTGCTAACATGATGAATAACCAAGGAATATGCCCTCATGTTGCTCTAGAATCAAATTTACCAAGCTCATCATCTCATTGTCTTTCTTAATGTAGCACTTACTTCCAAACACTTTGAAGTGTTTCACGGAAGTTGGTCTTCCTTCCATAGTTCGTATGGTGTCTTTTTGTGTTTACTTAAATCGTGCTCTTGTTTTGAGCTGATATACACCATGTTGTCAAAATTAATGTGACCCAATCTCTCCATAAAGCATCAGTCAAATTTGACTCATTTAGCATTTTCTAGCCATTTCACTGCATGTACAAAGTTCTTTTTTCCGTTCAACTACACCATTTGTTGTGATAATCTTGCTAATTTCTTGATTCCATGCTCTTCACAAAACTCATCAAATTCGTTAGACATAAATTCACCTCCTACATCGATCTCAAACACTTAATCCTAGAGTTTGTCTCATTCTCAATCAAAGCTTTAAAATTTTGAATTGATCAAAAGTTTGATTTTTCTTTTAGAAATGCAACCCATGTCATTCTAGTAAAGTCATTAATTAATAACATAAAATAAGAATCACCTCTACAAGCTTTGTGTTTTTTTGTTGGCCCCAGAGATCAGTATGAATTAGCTGTACCAAGGTTAATGGCTTCATCTGTAGAGTACTCCTTTGCACCAATCACCCTCCTCTTCCTTTTCCCATGTTGATACTTTCTTATTGTTCAGATAGTACTTTGCGGTGTTTTGTGATCTTGGGTTTCTTTTGCTTGTTTTGAGCTGATTTTTACCATGTTGTCAAAATTGATGTGACCCAATCTCTCGTGCCATAACCAGCTTTCATCAAATTTGATAATGCAACACTTTTCTCCCTTCACATCACTTAGCATGTAAAGTTGTTCCTTGTTCTATTTGATCTATAACCCCATTATCTTATGATCTTTATAATTTCACAACCCTGAAACGTAAAACATGAGTGTATAACCTTGATCACACATTTGATAAGATGACACTTAAAAGATTATGTTTCAGTCCTTCAACGAGTAAAACATTTTCAACTTTAGCTTGACCATTAAATTTTATGTTACCTCTTCCTGTGATCTTGTTTTAAGTGTTATCTCCAAACTTCTGCACCTCTATTGGCCTTTTTCAGTTCTTCGAGGAACTTTCTTTTTGCTTCATATGGCTGGAAAATACCACTGGATCAATGTACCAAGGTTGTTCTTCATCTTGTGCACCTGGAGCGCTTTTCAACACTGAGCCTCTTCCTTTTCTCCCTCCTTTATCTTTTGCCACACTTTCTTATTGTTGGCTTTTCGAATGATTTGTTTTCCTCCTTCTCTCGCTTTTGGCTTTACCGTAGTCTTACTCCCTCCAAAATCTTGCTATGTGGCCAACTTGGTCCTTCATTCATAACATCTAATCGTATGCTCATTCAAATTTGAAATGTAGCAAAAGAATTGTAGTTTCTAGCATGAAAATTCTGATTCCAACTCGAAACCTCGATCTACGACGATCCATCATCTTATGACCAAAGTTTGACATGAAAAACAATAACCGTAAAAAGAATACCCACTGGTAATGTAGGGTGCCTCTAATAAGATAAACTTCAAACTTCTTATTGGTACAATTATCCAAAATTCACCCCTAGGGTAATTTTGATAACATGCATCGAGAATATTCAAGTCTTTGGCAAATAGATTGATTAAAGGCAAAAATCATGTTTAGCGTGGGTCCCCTCTCTTTCTTTCTCTCATCACAAGAAGAAAATCCAACGAGTTAGAAAAGGTGAAAAATTGCAAGAAAACAAGCTTGGGGCAGAAAAAATCATGAAAATCGGCTAAGTCCTAGTCAGCGGTCCTTGGGTGGTTGGGACGTCGGGCGCGAAAGCGGCTCGGCCGAAAAAGCCTCCAGGCGGTCCACACACCATCGGGACATTTCCAGGGCTATTATGTAGGTACGCGAGGGACGCTCGAAAAGCCGATTTGTAGAAAAGGAAAAATTGCCTAAGTCTTTGTGCCTCATTGGGACCTCTTGGGACAAAAGTACGCGAACATTGGATTTTTTTGAGTTTAGTGCAAGTCGAGTCCATTTCGGGCGGTTCGGAGAAATTTGTCCCCAGCGATGGGGTTGGGACAAAGTACGCGGAGAGGTTGAACCGGGTTCGGCCAAAGCGAGAGAACTTTCGTTTGGGACATCATTGAGGCCAAAAACTTTTCAGGGACGCGGAGAGCCGAAAGAGGAGGCGAATGGAAATGTGCCACGTGTCTTCGCCTCAAATCTTAAGGAAGCCCATTTCGGGCGGATCGGAGAAATTTGCCCTGCAGACGGTTTGGGACATCGAGGGCCAAAAATACGCGAGGATGCGAAGACTTGCTTTAAAAGTGATCTTCGAATTTCGTAATGTGACGCGTGTCACAAGGGGTCTTTGATAAAAATTTTGGCTAAGTGTTTTGGGCCCAAAAGTTCAAAGGGCGAGGTTTGAAGGGTCGGCCCGAGCCATAACCACAGGACACGTGTCCTAAGTGCGGGAAGTGCGGAGCTCGGGGAGGACTTGGAGAATTTGGCAAAGTTTTGGCCAAAAACTAGAAAAGGTAAAAGATGCCCCCGCACCCTCTCAACCAACCAAAGCGTGCCACGTGTCCCAAGTGGTGGGGCACATGGGGGAAAAATGGAAAATTTTCCAAAGAGTTAAAAAGGTCGAAATTTCAGAGGAGGAACTCTCCCCGGAGAGGTGGAGGAGAGAGAATTCCCTCAACATATTATTTTGGCAGAGCTTGCCACATGGCGTCCGACCGGGCGCGGAAATTTGAAATATTTTCTTCGCCGATCCGTTTGGTTTTGGGCCGCTTTTGCCCTAAAACTCGAGACCCCCATATCTTTTGATGCCCAGAGCTGGATTTGCCGTTTTTATATTTGGAAAGCTTATGAAATTCTCTACAGGATTCCATGGTCAATCTTTAATTTTGGTTCAGTTTGAGAGAGAAAATTCAAAAACGTTTGTGCGTGTTCATGGCCGAAGTGACATTTCAGCGACCAAATTTAATACAAAATGGGTACTCTCCTCCCATTTGGTCAAAATGACGGGGTATGGGTTTAGGTCCTCCATGCTTGATTTAATGCACTTTTTGAGATCAATGAGGAATGGGCTCACCACGCTTTAGAGACGCCTTTTCTCTCTCATGGGCTCGACCCATGCAATGTAAAAGCAGATTTGGCTCATTTTGGAGGGATGATTACAGGTTGAAAATGGAGTTCGAACCTCCTCCCTTGCTCTATAATTTCGTTTTTGCCTTTAATATTGAAATGATGGAGTGCGAGACTCATTGAAGCAACAAAAACGTATTTTGTGAGATCTGAGGATCCTTGCTGTTTTGGAGAGATTGTTTTCTTCGCCTCTCTTCTTTGATATTTGTGCAAGTTTGAATGTTTTGCCTGGAGCGTATGTGTTCAGTGAGTTTTGGGACATTTTCGTGTGAAATCTATCCTTGGGCACGTGATGCATTTGTCCATCCTTCCCATTGCTCACCTCTCCTTGTTCCATGCAGGTTTTGATAGATGTTCAACATTCTCCTTCTCTGTGTATCACCGTTTTAGTGTAGGCTTTTGCTGTTTTTCCCTTTTCATTTCCTCGATCTCCTTGGCATAATGGTTAGATTAGGTTTAGATTAGCTTGCTCCATTCGCACTGGAATAGTTTTAGTCTCGGGTAGTTTAGGAGCAGGAAGGAGCCTTCTCTGGAGATTCCTTTTCATTTGGCAAGTCCCACATTGGAGAAAGGTTTCAATGTTGTCGACCTCAAATGATGCTAGAGTGTCAACCTAGAATTCGATCAACATCCGGGGTTCGTGATTTTGCACTCGTTCGCCCCTTATTCCCTTGCTCTCTTCTTTGTTTTTGCCCAGTGTGGAGAATGATTTCATTTTTCTTCTTTGCTTTTCTTTCTTCTGGAGCCTTTTGGGATACTTGTTTGAGTTGGTCTTTTTTATTATTCGACTTCATTGAATCCAATACCACCTTTGGATGATTTTGGTTTCATTCTTGGACATTACTCAACACCTTTAACTTTTTCAAACTTAGTCTCTTGTTCAACTTTTCAATTTCTGTCTTAGTGCGACAATCTCTGCCTCCAATCTCTCGCATTCTTTTTCTTTTGATTTCAGTTGTTCTCTGATCACTTCCTCTATTCTTTTTGCCTCTTCAACTTGGGTCTTTAGATCAACAATAGTATTCTCATGTTCTTTGTCAGCATGCAGATTTTTCTTTGCTTCTTCATACTCTTGAAGTTGCACTTTTTGCTTCAGGGTCTTCTTTTTGAGTCTCTTGATCTCACCCAAGGCACAAATGAGTTCTTCTTCTAAGTTTACCTCACCTTCTTCATCAACTGCATCTTCAGCTTCAACTTTTCCATCTTCAAGGGCCATAAACAAAAGTTCTTCAATGTCACCTTTTGAACAATCTTCCTCTGAGCTATCATCTTCTCTGGTGCATAGACTCTTCTTGTTTTGGTTCAGTTCTTCTTCTTTTCAAACTTCCTTTGCTTGAAATTCTTTTTGTAGAAAGGCTTTCCTTTCTTTGCTTTGACAGGCTCTTCATCATCACTTTCACTTTTTGCATGCGGACACTTAGCTGCAAAATGTCCAATCTCACCACAGTTAAAACATTTAAAAGGAAGTTTACCTTTGTACTTGTCAGATCCTCTTTTCAAATTTTTCACCAATAGGGCTTCTTCTTCCTCATCGGATTCATCATCTGATTCAACCTTCTTCTCCTTTCCTTTTGAAGCTTTGAAAGCAGATTCTCTTTTTCTTGGCTTATCTAGTTCTGTTCTCATCTCATAAGCCGTGAGTATTCCATGTAACTCATCCATTTTCATTTTATCTAGATCCTTAAGTTCTTCAATAGCTGAAACTTTAGCATCAAATCTAGGAAGTAGAGATCTTAATACCTTTTTGTACTATTACTGGGTCTTCCATCTCTTCACCTAAGCCTTTGATCATGTTTACGGTCTCATCCACACTGAGTAGATATGCTGCAATGTTCTCTTTCTCCATCTTTAGACTTTCAAACTTTCTTCTGTGTGTCTGAAGCTTTGCATCTTTACTTTTGACTCTCCTTCATATAAACTGTTGAGCTTATCCCACATCTCCTTTGCAGATTCGCAAAGCATAATCTGTACAAACTCTGAATCTAATACACCACACAAAATAGAATTCATAGCTTTAGCATTATTTTCACATGCTCTCTTACCAGCCTGATCTGTCGGTGGAGTTGCGGTGCCGTATAGCCATTCTCAACCAAATGCCAAATATCATGTCCAAGAGAATTCAAATAGGTTCGCATCCTTATGCTCCAAAAGGCATAGTTTGATCCATCGAACAATGAAGCTTTATTTGTGGAGAATCCTTCTTGAGTTGCCATCGTGCTTTCTGATCTACCTTCTAGTTGTTAAGCTACACAAAAGGAACCTGCTCTGATACCAATTGTTAGAAGCATGAGGAATACTGAGAGGGGGTGAATCAATATTCCAAAAATTTTAAACTTTTCTCCAACTTATTTTTTCACACTTAACAAGATATTCAAATCTGAAAAGTAAAATGAGAGCACACACAAAAATCAAATGCACATAACACCAGATATACCGTGGTTCACCCAATGTGGGCTACATCCACCAAAAGAGATTGCTTGGATCTATTGTCCAAATCCAGCTGAAATAAAATAGTGTTTACAAAGTGTGAGCACCCACTCACAGAAGACACCAATCTCCAAGCCGAACACCAATTCAGCCCTTGAATGCAAACACCATTGACTATGCAATCTCTGATTCGAAGCACCAACTTCTAGAGACACCAATCCCCAATCCGAAGCACCCACTCCAAAAAATCTGCAATACAAATCAATAATAATTTCTCCTTCTTTATTTTCTCTCTCACATACTCATACTCACTTAAGAGATTTACAATATCAGCTCACATACATATCACACTCATACAAAATGCTCTCTCTTTTTCACTCACAAATCAAAATGTGCACACAACACTTGTTTATATAGGAAGAAGGAGAGGAAAAACCACTTGTGGTTTCCCTAAAACCATGTGCCCATACCATGGGCCAATTTGCTCCAAATATTAAATATTTGCTCCAAATAGAAATATTCTCTTCCACATGTAAGAGTAACTCCTCTTACGCATCATAAAATCTCTTACACGTCATAAATTGTCATAAAATCTCTTACATGTCATAAGCTGCCATAGAATCTCTTACTCTTCATAACCTCTTCATAAAATCTCTTACGCATCATAATCTGCCATAGAATCTCTTACACGTCATAAGTTGTCATAGAATCTCTTACGTAAGATTCATAAGCTGCCATAGAATCTGTTTACGCGTCATAACATACTGCCATATGTCGTAAAATTCCTTGGTGATGTTAAATATTAAAATATTCAAATTTTGACATCACACTAATTTAGACATGGATAAATATTTTACAAACACTAATGTTGTAATGTTGAATATTTAAACAAATATTCAAACCTCAATATTTCCATCAACACTAATGTTGTACCTTTGACATCAATGACAAAATACTCAACAATTGATCATCGAGAGAGCACTCGTAGATCATTGCAACCACATAGGTCACTATAAAAACTCAATTTATATAAAAAAAGGTTGGACCAGAGCTTAAAAGAGTCCACACCTACCGATGTACCCTAGATTGCCATGTAAAACATCCCATTGACTTGATGCTTAGGACCCCTACTAAATGGACCAATTTACAAGCACTCGGTGCTAGAGAATGATGGGCTTAATCAATTGATCATGGAGCTAATCTAGGAAGGCCATATTAGGCCCACTACATCACCTTGTGGCAGCTCAATCATGTTACCTTGAAAGAAGTTTAGGACATGGCGACATTGTATTGACTATAATGTCCTTAATAAAATCGCTGTCAAAAACAGGTATCTGCTTCCATGCATTGATGACCTCCTAGACCAGTTCAAGGGAGCAAAGTTCTTCACAAAGATTGATGTGAAGCTAGGCTACCATCTAGTTCCCATTGAGCCATGTGGTGTTTGGAATACAATGTTTAAGTCCAAAGAAGGTTTATTGAATGGCTAGTCATGACACTCGACTTAACGAATGCCCCCACAACATTCATGTTGATCATTGATGTCACTGGGTCCTTTTTGGTTGTTAACTTTGGTGACATCATCATGATCATTAAGACATGGGAGGAGCACTTGTGACAGGTTCAGAAGGTTCTTCAAACGCTCTGCAACTATAGCTACATGCTACATGCCAACATGGATAAGTGTTCCTTTGGTGTGCAAATTGTCCAATATCTGGGATACATCATATACAAGGATGGTGTACATGATGACCTAAAGAAGATCCATGTCATTAGAGATTGGCCAACCCCACAACACTCACAAGACTTATAAGATTCTTGGGGTTTGTCAATTTCTATTGTCTATTCGTAGTTAAACACTTTCATCTTGCATGACGCCTTGAACCAAACAACCAAAAGGGGGCAAAGGCCAGGTTTGTGTGGATCTCTGAACAACATCAAACTTTTAAGGAATGAAAAATATCGACTTGGTCAACTCCAGTCCTTGCCTTACTAGATTTGCAACAACCCTTAGAGATTGAAACTTATGTTTAAGAATATGCATTTGGTGCAGTCACCACCCATCATAGGTATCCAGTTTCCTACCACAGTGAAACATTCTCAAATAGTGTACATGGTATCCTAAATGTGAAAAAGAACTCCATCCCATTGCTCAAGGATGTAACCAATGGGAACATTACATTCTAGGAATGAAGACAATTGTCCATACAAATCACAAGTCTATGTAGTTCATGCAAAGCCAAGGGAAATTTCAAAATGATTGGCATCAAAAGTGTTCAACCTGCTTGTGACAATTGCACCTTAATATTAAGCACAAGAAACACAATTTCAATTAGGTTGTTGACTGTTTAAGTTGCTCTCCAATTTTAGCACTATCAACAACCCTTGATTCATGTGGCCATTAGATTTCTGAATGACCTTTGTTAATAGTAGTGATTTGATTTTTTCACCATATTTTAGACATGGACTACAAGTTGGGCTTCTATGTCACTTGGGACACCTGTGTGTTCTTGACAATGTAGAGACAAACAATGATTTGGAATGCCCACTACAGTCAAGGTGCATGACAATTTGGAATAGAAAAGACAATGGCTAAAAATACTTCTATTGCACAAAGCTTCATCATGATGTTAGCAAGTACGTTAGTTCACACTTTTGTGAACTCCTGATTGCACTTTGGGAGTTGGTCTCTATGGATTTCATGTGAAGATTTCCCATGACCAAGTGTGCTCATAATCTTATCTTCATTGTAGTTAACAGGTATTCCAAGATGGTAGTGTTGGTGCCTTGTATAAAGGGGATCAAATTTGAAGACATTGTAAGGCTCTACTTTGAGCATGGGTAGGTCCACTTCGGCTTACCCCATACTAGTGTGGCAGATTTGGACATCAGGTTTCTTAGTACTTTTTGGTCTACATCATGATCCATGATGAGAGCCACTTTTCATCCACAGACAGATGGGAAAACAGAAGTGGTTAATCGTATGATTGTGCATCTACTTCATGATATAACCTTGAATATGTACAAACATGGGATGTGAGTTTACCAAACATCCAATATAGCTTTAGTTGAGCCCACCATGACAAGAGATAGCCTTTTCGAGGTATGCCCTTTTGTTTTTGCCACTGCCCCCATTGATATGGCATTATCTATTGCATTAGAGGAAGCATCTCCCCATGCAAAGAAAGAGTTAGAAAATGTTACCATATCTGTTGAATAGACCTGGAAAATTCATCTAGTGCATGAAATCCTACCAAAAATCAGGCAAAAATACAACCAGTATCATGATCAACATTGGGTCACTCACTAGTTCTACGTTGGTGATAAGGTATGGTTGCATTTGTAGAAAAAATGCTTGAAAGGATGAAAAAGAAAACACGAACCTCTTCGATACAGGCCTTACACAATCATCAAGCAAGTGGGCACTAATGCTAGCTGAACTTGCAGCCCTATCTTTGGTTGCATCTAATGTTTATTGTGAAACTGTTTTGGATATTTCATATATTGCTAAATAGTTGAAGGTCACAAAGTTTAATCGAGAGTTCAATTCCACTCAGTGTTGATCTAAACATAGATGCAGTGATAAAAGGTACTTGAATTCAGAAAGTTCCATAGTATTGAGTGGTCAAGGTAGGACAATTTGCTCACGAAGGAAAGTGGTTCACTAGGAACCAAATTCAATAGAAAATTTTCAATTTGATTAAATACCTGGACACAATGGGGCCCATTGCTTCTCAAGGGGGAAAATCATCTCTACAGTGACTTAGGCCCGTTGCATGATAGTTAATGATTATTTTTTGAAAAGTTATTTCCCACCCAAAATAGGGCATTGTAAATGGTAATTTCGGAAGCCATCAGAGAAGTTTCAGAGCTTAGAATGGCCTTGTAATAGAGATAAAGATGTGTGGACCTCTGAATGGTGGGTCAAACTTTCCAGAAATAGAAACGGTTTTGAAATTAGAGTATACCCACAAAAGTTATGACCCCAACAAGGTGGCCTACTTTGGATGGCTATTATTCCTAATTGCTTTCCTATTCGCATGCCTATGCATGTTGAATTGCTATTATTAGCATCGTTTATATTTAAAACAAATTCATATTCTTTGTTTTGTTTAGCTATAAATTAATGGGTTTGTCCCATCTATACTTCTCTCGCATAGAGATTGATTTCTTTTTTAGAAACTCGTCTTATTTTGCAATAAAGCTTTGTTTTCTATTCTTGCAATCTATTTAAATTTAGTGGGAAATATTTTGCATAATCCTAAGACGATAACTCCTAACAGTAGGCATATTTTCCTCCAAATTGAATCCTTAATTCGAATCAGTTAGAGACTTCAAGTCAGCCACCACCAATTTCTGTTTCCCCACATCTTTCCACACCACCTTCTGGGTTTTCTGACACTGAACCATCTTCTAATTTCAAAGTTTTTGTCCACAAGGAGATATCAACTAAGTGGATAAGAGGAGCCTTGAATCCATTGAAAATTCATCTTCTCTATTACTAGAATTGCCAAGTTTGAAGCAAGTCAACCATGATAGTGCAATGGCGGTCATGAATTCAATAAAATGACCAATCACTTGTGTTATTAGAGTACATAGACACAAGCACAAAAGCTTAAGTATTTCTTGCAACAAATTTCTATTCATTCATACACGGAATGAGATCCATCAGATTAATTGAGACTCGCTACAAACTTCTGCGCTTCACTGGAGACTTGCTACAAACTTCTGCATAAGACAGATTGCTTACAACACACCCATGGGCTGACATGGCCTTTTTTTATACATTTTACTACTTCACTCTTAATCCATCTTTGGACATACCAGCAAGCTCGTGAGCTGTTTCTTACTAATCAAAACTAAACTATGCAAACCTCTAACCTCCAAACCGAGGATCACTACCTTCTAGGGAACTAATTATAAAATGCTTTGTGGAGGAGAAACTGAAGAGATTTGTAGACATCACAGCAGAAGAACAATTTAACACACAATAATAATTCTTATTCATTAATTCATCTTTACAATACAAACCATATATATAGGAATATGATTCCTATATTTTAGGATGTAGTTCTAACTACTCCTTCCACATATTTCTCTCCCAACTCTATTAATGTGAGTTGTTGAAACTCACTCAACAAATATATTTGTTATAGTTGTTTTATATAAAACAACTTATAACAAATTACTAACATACATATAAATAATAATTACCCCAATAATTGCACCTAAATAATAATTACACACGTAATTATTATTCACGCATGCATATCAATGAAGCACAAACCATGGATTTCCTAACATGCTTACACACATCCCTATACATACGAGAATGCTTGACAATCAAGACACAAGTATGATGGTGTAAAGTATCACAAATTGCTAAGAATGCACATGTTATGAGATTAGTTCAAAAGCAAACAACAAATATTGTGAATGTATTTGCACGTTGGTCTTTTCGTCTTATGTTTTGCACTTTCTAACATGTACATTCCAAATTGTTGATCAAATCTTTTAATAATGTTTATTTCAGTAGACTTGGGCTTTGTTCCAAGATCTCTTCATTGGTCAAATCTTTAAAAGCCATGGTTCACGGTAAGGAAGATTTTGATTTTTGTCAATGCAAACATTGGAAAGGTTTTGCTACACAAGAAGAGGTGCACAAAACTACGAGGGTGTGAATTACTAGGCAAGGCACACAACTCGGAAACAAATTTGTGAGTTTAATGTTTGGGTAAGGTCATCTAGAGTTTGAAGTAGATTGTCAAAGTTGGCCTTATTTGTGAGTTTAAAAGTCTCTTGGGGCAGTCCTTGTCCGTGTGTCGCAATTCATGGAAGGAGTTGTCTTGAAATGGCATATATTTGTAATCCAAAGGTGTTAAATAGTTTTCATGTTTTAGATTACGGATGGGCGACCTTTTGGTGTTGGCTTGTTTAAATCCATTCGTAGGCAAACTTGAGCGTAGATGGACAATGGTTGTGGTTTTTCTTTGTTGTAGCCCCACACTTGTGTTCTCTAGGGTTTCTCCAATTTTTGAAACACATTATTAGTTATAAAAGTTACTTATCAATGTATAACTATCTCACCGAATGTAACTTATGCTTAATAAAAGATGGACACACACAAGATGTTAGTGCACCATATGCTTTCTATTCTCGTACTTTTCTTTCTCATACTTAATATTGGTATCAAAGCCAAGCTGTTCAAGGAGTCCTAGGAGAAGGGTATGAGAACAATACATTGCAGGTGTTCGAGGAAGTTTTAGTTAGGTACGGATGGAAAAGCGTTGGTGTTCAAGGTTTGAGGAAGCCCTAGAAAGATTGCTTGGGTACAAACTACATATTTGAAGAGTTGCACGATTTAGAACATTGTGCTAGAGCACAAAAGTTTGAGACAAAGAATTCACAATTCTTAGACTTCAGGAGACATCATGAAAGGATGAAAAGGGAAGACCAAA
Source organism: Taxus wallichiana var. yunnanensis (assembly GCA_018340775.1). Taxonomy (NCBI): domain Eukaryota; kingdom Viridiplantae; phylum Streptophyta; class Pinopsida; order Cupressales; family Taxaceae; genus Taxus; species Taxus wallichiana. The sequence goes on along the minus strand of CM031239.1, from coordinate 298,764,641 downwards.
ATGTGGATGTTGAGGGTGTGCCATGGACCAGATTGAGGGCACTAACCAAATCGTCGATGTGGTGAAGGAAAACTCAACAATCTAGTCACAATTTATGTTAGAATACGCAGAGAGAGAGAATAAAGAAAGATTAGAATGTAGAAAAAGAATGAATGAAGATAAACCGTAATGCACTCATTATTCATTGGGTGCCCGCCTTTTTATTGTGTGAGAGATGGTTACAAAATGGTTGAAGTAGTTACAACCGTTTATTAGTTAACACTTAACTAATATTAACATAACATTAATTTATAAACCTTATATTCTTATACCGCCATGTAAGGCTTACATTATAGAACATACTGATAGAAGATTAAGGTAATAGAACCAAATAAGATCACACATTCTTCAGAAGCTTCCTCTCTGAACATAGTGCTTTGACTAGGTAGAACTCCATCAAGTTGCCTCCCTGACCCTCGTAAAGGTGTAGTTCTCGAGTTGAATTCCCGAGTTCCCGATTCCACCTCCCCGAACTCCTGAATTACAAAACCTTCCAAATTGTTGGATAACCATCCATACTAAGCTACTCCCATAGTGCTCTAAGTTGTCTCATGACCCTTGTAAGGGTAAATTCCCAAGATCCACAAACTCCCGAACTATCTGGGCAGCCATCCATGTCGAGTTTTACCTACATTGGATCCCTTACTGTCTTCAAAGTGTGAGGCTTCTTTTAAAATACGTATTCTCTATCAAGCGAGTTCATCACTTTCAACATCTGGTGGATTTTCAACAATGGCTACATTAACTTCATTTGATTTGTCTTTCATCTGGATTTTTACTTTCCAAGTATGAAAGTTGAGGCCAAAATATTTGTCTAATGGAATTTCCATTCTTAGACAAAATACCTCAAAAAAATAACCCTTTCCCAAAATATAGAATGACTTGTAAATTAATGTAGCAAGATTTTAAAAACTGATTTTTATTTTTATTTTGAAGAAAATAAAGGAAACTATACTAGGCAGGTTTGTGCCCTAGACGATGACTGCTCTAGAACGAATGACCCTTGAAAAATTGCAAATCTGGAAATGCATGACTGTATTTTCTTTGTTTTGCACTAGCTACCTTTGAAAATCACATTTTTTCTCTTCCTTGTGATTTTGGATTGTGTTTTCTGCAAAAAATGTGCCCTAAATCATATTTTTCTTGTCATATTTTTCCTTGAAAATGTCTTATTTTCATGCCCTAATTGCATGAATAGCCCCAAAAACAAAAATGGCAAATTCCTATTTTTGTGCCCTAGCACTTCAAAATGCCCTAATGTTCGTATGAAAACACAACCAAAATTGTGCCGTAATGTTTTTTTTAGCACCTTTGCAATGATGTCAACTGTATTTTGTGGTTATGTTCGCTGTAAGTGCCCTCGAACTAAAACCGGGCGTTTTCTGCGCCTTTGATGATGTTTTTTTGCCCTATGTTTTTGCTTGCTGCTCTATGATAGTGCTCTTACATATAGTGTTCAAACTATTCTCTTGCTCTTTGACGCCCTAACAGGACTGGTTTGAACTTCTCCCCTTCTCTTTCTCCTTGCTTGCCCCGCTCTGATACCAATGTTAGAATGTGCGGAGAGAGCGAAAGAATAAAGAAAAATTAGAATGTACAAAGAACAAATGAAGAGAAACCGGAACACACTCATTATTCATTGTGTGCCGTCCTTTTCTATGTGCGAGATGGTTACAAAATGGTTGAAGTGGTTACAACCGTTTATTAGTTAACACTTAACTAATATTAACATAACACTAATTTATTAGCCCTATATTCTAATAAACTCAACAATCTAGTCACAATTTCAATTTCGATTTTGAATTTCAACAGTCAATTTGAAGATGAGAAAAGATAGTGACGGAATGTAAATACCGAAACGAAGCACACGTAAGGAAAAACAATGAGTTTGCCGATAGAATATGAAACACAATTTACAGTCAAAACATGAAGAACAAGTAATTGCAGATTGTGCTAGGGCATAAATATACAACCCAATTTCGTGTGTAGTTGCGAGTTTTATGGAAAATACATTCCAATGATGTTTTTCTATGCACAAACCATAAGGGTTAACTTTTTTTGCTTTGGTAATAGATTTCCAAACACCTAAATAGAAAATGTTGCATAGTAGAACACACATACATGATTTGCAATAGGAAGGAAGAACGGTGAGCCTAGAACATTTTGCAGTCCAATGCTTTAAAGGGAGTTCAAAACATTAGTGTAAATTTGACAAATATATTTTCAAAGTGCAGTTAGATTGTAAGCTATTTGACATTCAGATTCTAGCAAATTCAGATAATAGATTTTGCATTTCCCTTTTGCATAGATTTACTAATGTCAACACTCGTATTTATGGCCAATATTCATATTTTGGCTTTATGAGAAGCACAAAAGCTAGTGGGTCAAAATTTTAGTGTTTGGAGTCACAAAATTTTAACAATCATAGAACATCACGATTGTGAAAAATAATTTAGAAAAAGGAAACAAGACCTGATATGATATGAATTTTGCTGATTATGACAAACATCATAAGGAGGCTCTTCTGCTGTTAAAATCATTTGTGTCAGATGATTTAACGTTCAAAATTCCGCTGTGGTGTGTGATCTTTGGACCAATCTTTAAAATAAGTATTGCAGTGCGGAGAAAAATCGAGTCATGTACCTAAAGAATTTACTTTTTCTACAAAGATGAATGAGGGTGGGTCCTTGTCGGAACATCTTTGAGACCAACTTAGTGCCATTAACAAAAAGGTGGATGATGACAACTTGGTTGCGCTTTGTTACGAATAGTTTTCCGCCCTCCTATGAAACATTGGTGGAGGCATTATGCTTGATGTTGGAAAGCGAGACCCCGCCATTTTATCAGGTTAGTTCCTATTTATTGCAGGAGAAATGCATGCAAATACAAACTAGTGAATCTAGTTTTGGACAAGCAGAGAGTGCATTTGTTGCCGAGTCAAAGGGGAAGTGGAAACCTATAACTCGGTGCCATCAACAAAAAGGTGGATGATGACCACCTAGTTGCCCTTGCTCCGAATAGTTTTCTGCCCTCCTATGAAACATTGGTGGAGGCTTTACACTTGATGTTGGAAAGCGAGACCCTAACATTTAATCAAGATAGTTCCTATTTGTTGGAGGAGGAATGCATGCAAACACATACTAGTGAATCTAGTTCTAGACAAACAGAGTACATTTGCTGCTTAGTCGAGGGGAAGTGGAAACGTATTCATGGTGAATCTACTTGAAATTCCAAGCGAATTGTCATTACTATTATAAGGTTGGGCATGTCAAACATGATTGTTAGAAGTGACAATATAAAACCTCTCACAATAAAAAGGTGCGGGATCAAGCAAAGTGGTAGCATTTGAAGGTGAACAAGATATGCGAGGAAGAATATGGCCTCTTTACATCAAGCTCGAATAATAGTGTTACCAATTGTTGGTTCATTAATTCCAGCACATCCAAAATTTTACATGTATATAAAATTTACTGCAAATACAAATGTTTTTGATTCAATTTTACTAGTTTTGGGAGTTACTTGCAGTAGAGGGGATAAGAGATATTTGCATTACTAAAAACTCGTAGGAAGAATGTTAGTTATGTTCCTAGCATGAATGAATACCTCGTCTATTAGTCAGCAAAAATCCCAACATTGTTGTAAGTTTCTTTGGGAAGCAATGTATTATGTCTGATGTGGCACAAGACATGGTAGTTTATCTGGGCATTGGGAAAAATGGTGTGTATAGGCTTGTTGATCCGACTATAGTGAACATACATCCCTTAGGTGTGGAGGGAGATTCCACTGTGCAAGATGTGTACGCGGATGAAATGCCTCAATTAAAAGATGTGTGGGAGATTAAAATTCCTCAATCAAATGCACGATTAGTTGTGGAGGGAGACTCCATTATCCAAGATGCACGAGAGGCACATGGTGAGTTGTCATAAACACCACACTAAAGACATTGATTCGGTGGATTGGAAACAAGATTGTTAATCCAACAGATCATGTTCATTTTGCTATTGCATCTGACCTCTTTATGGTACCTAAATCGTAGTGATATTCTTAAGCAAAAGGAAAACTTGGGGAAGACTGCCATCCAAAGTAAATTTGATACCTTGATGAAGAATCACACCTAGGAGTTGGTGGAAGTACCAACAAGGGAGGTCTACATGGTGCAACTTGAAGGTTTTTGGGCACCTAGTTGTGATCCTCTACTTTGCAGATTACTTAACTCCCTATACCGACTTAAGCAGGCTACACGAGCCATATATTCAAATTTATTAGCATCTCCAAGATTCTGGTTTCAGAACTATGGAGGTTGGGCTGAAGTTAACAGTCTTTAATGGTTCATCACCAGTTGATTAATCACTTTCCAGTCAATTGATGGGCAGCCTGTTATATCTTACAGCCAGACAATTGAGTCTATGTTTTGTTAGCAATTTTTCTCCTTTTTTTGTCTCCACCAAAGCTCATATTTTGGACACCAGCAAAATGACAGACTGCAGATTTCAAATTGACATCTAAGGAGCAGCCTGTTGATTTAATGACTAAATTCCGCCATCTCATTTTGTTTGTAAGATTTCAAGACAAACTTGTAGAAGTCTCTGTCTTAGTCATTAAGAGGGATATTTAGTATATTACATAAACACTGAACAGTAACTGTTAGTTAATGGTTATTAGTTATCAATGTCGAACTACCTCACCTCAATGTAAATTCTTTATGTAATGTCCCCAAATGGACAAATTATACCCCCAAACAGAACAACAAATCTTATCTAAAATATCAATTTATAGAAGATATACTTGAAATAAATGATGCAGATCTGAATTTATACAAAAAAATGCGACTTGGTCTAGGAATGATTGATCCACAAAATAGATGCAAAATCACTTAATTCTTCAACAAAACAGATCAGCTATTTTTAGCTATGCAATAATCTCAGAAAAATACCAGATTTGGATCAAATAAAGGGCTGAAATTTATTATAAAAATCTGCAGATGAACAACTCACAGACATTACTGAAAACAGAGTTTCCCAAGCCCAAAAATTATGCCAACCAGCTTCCTTCGAGCATTAAAAATCTGATAACTAAGCCACAAATCAGATCTAACCCCAATGTACCCTAGAGTGTTTAGAACACACCTAGAAGTGGGTTGCTCCAATAGAAACAAGCTTGGAAATGTAAGGTAAAAATCAGCAACACTCTTTCACCTTCAAACCCTCGCTGGAAACAAAGTAGATCTGCAATTTCCCCTCAAATACTATTGGAATTCTGAAGTAGAACCTTGAAAATCAGTGGAAACCCTTGAGTAGAGCTTCCTCTCAAAAAGGGAGAAGAGTTTTCGTTTTTCTTCCTAGCTTAAAGAGGGATTTCGTCCTCTCAAGCAAAGCTACAGTGGAAGCTAACCAATTTGCTAAAATTATCCATGTGTTTTCTTTTGCCTTTGGTCAACTTATCAATGAAACAAAATCAAGTATTATCTTTTTCATTGCTCTATACAACAGGAAGAGAAAATTCTCAAGATCTTCCATTTTAAAAAGGTTCTTCCTATTAAATATCTGGGAGTTCCTCTTGCTGCTAAACAGAATAAAGACTGGGAGTGGCTAATAGCAAAGATAAAAGGTAAGATACAAAAATGGACCAATAAATGGTTCTCTACAACAAGCAGAATGACTTTGGTTAAGGCTGTCCTTTAGGCTGCCTTTGTTTATGTTTCATCTATTCTTAATATTCCTAAATCAGTTTTGAAAAAAATTGATGCTATTTGTATGACTTTTTGTGGAATGGCACACAAAATCAACACAAATGGTCATTAGTAAATTGGGACACTCTATGTCGCCCTAAAAAGGAAGGTGGATTAGGCTTTAGATCAACAATTAAACAAGCACAGGCTCTTGCTGGCAAACTTTACTGGAGGTTGATTACATCTCCAAATGAATTGTGGGCTGTTAATATTAGAGCCAAATATATGGAAAATTATCCACCAGAACATATTATTAGATTGTCCCTTCCGCGAAGATCTCCTATTCTGGCTGTTCTCAAAATGGGGGAAGGCATTATCAAAAAAGGATTTTTTGGATAATAAATAATGGGCATGAGGCTTATTTTTGGCTTGACTCATGGGATGGCCAGCCTCCATTAATTCAACAATTTCCTCATTTACATAATCTTATGGCAACAATGCATCAAAAAGGATGGACAAGAGTTATGCATTATACTAGACAATCATCCCTTCCTTGGGAAATGGGAAGATGTTGGATACCTACTCATGAATGGCCTATTCAGATTGGGCAGCAAGATCAAGTCTTGATTGAACATTTGTTACAAAAGTATCCTTCAGATGTAATAGGATGGGGAAATACTTTAGCAGGAGAATATACTGTTCAATTAGGATATGCAGTTTTACTTAAAAGTATTTCTCACCCTTTCCAAGCAATGTTTAAGCAAATATGGCAGCCAACTTTATGGCCCAAGGTCAGTTTCTTTATTTGGCTCTTAGTCCATGGTAGAATTCTAACAGGAGACAGACTTATGAAAAAAGGTTTTTATGGTCCTTTTAAATACATTTTATGTTGGCAGGATGAGGAGACTAGATATCATCTCTTCTTTCAATGTTTGTGGGTGATACCTTTATGGCAATCCCTTGCTAATATATTTCATTTACATTATTATGGCGTTCACTCTTTTGAGCAATTGATGAAAGATTGGCAAGAATGTCTACCAAAAGGACAAAATTTACTTCCAGCTCTATGGACATGCATTTCGTTGTTAATTTGGAATATATGGAAGGAAAGAAATAAAAGAATTTTCCAGCAAGAGATAAAAGATAGGGAGTATGTGTGGCAGAAAACTACATTTAATATGGCAGAAACCATCAAGCAAAAGGTTTCCCTTCCCTCTACTCTTTCTCTAGAGTGGGCTAATATATGTAAGGTGCTTTCTTTACAGGCTAAAAACTCCACTTTACCTATTTTTAATTGGCCAAGGAGAGATGACAAAAAGCAACCATGGGTTCCTCCTCCTATGTAGTTTGGAAAATTGAATACGGATGGGGCTTCTAGGGGAAATCCAGGATTGTCTGCGATGGGGGTATTGGAAGAACTCATGATGGGAAAACAACCTTTTTGTTTGCTATTAATTTGGGTATCACTACAAATAATATTGCTGAGGTAAGAGCTATTTATCGGGGATTGTAAGAGGCTATTAAGTGTGGATGGACTCAAGTGCAGGTGGAATCTGATTCTAAGGTCATTGTTAGGATGCTAACTATTAATGGGACTCAGAGGAGCTCAAATTGGTAGATTGCAAGAGAAATAGATAAAATTAAAGGTCTGCAGGCACAATTTCAGACTTTCCAAATCGCACATATTCCTAGACAGAGAAATCAAGTGGCAGATGCATTGGCAAATTGGGCTCTGGATAATCATGACATAAGCTGCTATGGCGATCCTCCTCTTTGGTGGCCTCAATGGGATCAGGAAGCTATGCAGGCTATTCTAAAACTTGACTATCCTTAATGTTTTCTGATATGTTTATTTTCCTTTATAGTGCTCTGGATTGGACAAATAGCTTTCAAGCTTGGCATCGATGTAATTGTAAAAATATTTCTCCTATGAAATAAAATATGTGTTTTAAAAAAATCAAAAATTATAAGATGTCAAAGATGTCTCTCTCAAACATGGCGACTTGCTTTTATAATTTTCCTTGGCCTCTTTGCCACCCAAAATAACCAATCAACTCACTTACCTCATTTAATAATTTTCCTTTGCTATTTTTGATCCCCATATGGGTCACATTTTTCCACTAGGGGAAATGAAAATAAAGTATAAATCTTTTTCTTTTCTTTTATTAATTTGTCACTAATAAATTAATTTAAGTGCTTATAATGAAGTTTCATTATACACTTTATAATTAATTAATTAGGACTAGTTTCTCTTTTTCTCATTTCCTTCGTTGTCGGGAAGCAAAATTGGGCTAAGGGTCTTCGACCTGTTGCTTTCGAGAAGAGGATATGCTTGACTCATGTGCCCAAGTGCAATGTGCAAGAGATAAAACATGTTGTAGTGCTCCAAGAGTCTAGATCCCGAATTGATCCTCTAACTTATCATACTTCTCACAAGGAAAATAAATGTGATTACACAACAATAAATATGACATATTATCATTCCTTTCATACCTTGGAGTATCCTTGAGATCTTCATTTCCTTTTTCCCTCATGACATCTTGGCTTTGTTGTATCAAATTCTTAGCATCCTTGTCCAAAATGGGCTGAATATCATCATGATAGAACTGCTGAAATAAAAAAGAGGATGTATCCCTTACCATATAATCCGCATCCCGTGCAATCTACCTCTTTTGAAAGAACCTTCCATGCTCTTGGCTGTCACAACTTGAGGAGTACCATTCCTCATACCTTGCAAAACAACTTCCTTGTCTTGCACTTTGAACTTCAACTCCATAGTTTGATAATTTTGGATGAATTTACCCAAAGATTGCAACCATTGTACTCTAAGTACTATATCCATCTCACCAATGCCAATAACATAAAAATCATCTCTTACCTCATGACTTCCTAAGGTGAACTCAAGTTGTGGAATCTTCTTTGTACATGAAATTGAATGTCCATCCGCACTATCACGTTGAAACCTAGGAATCTTCCATCTCCAATCCCATCCTTGTGACCAAGCCTTCATCAATGAAGTTATGTGTAGCTCCACTATCTATCAATACGGTGATCTTTTTCCCATGAAGATCTCCTCTAACTTGGAATGCATAGAAACTAGGTGGTATAGATAATGTAGCAAGTGTGGCACCTGTGAGAACCACTTCCTCTTCCTTTTGCTTGTTCTTCAATTTTTTCGGATCAACATTATCTCCATCTTCATCCTCTGAAACTACTTCAATGTAGTGGATTGACCCTTTACCATGGCAACGATGGTTGGGTGTCCATGGGTCCCTACAATTGAAGCATAAATTTTTCTTTCTTAACTCATTTTTGCCTCTATTTCTTGGCTGTTTTTTAATCCATTTTTTTGCTTCGGATTTGCCTTGAAATGTTTTACCTTGTTGCCCACTAGTTGTTTTCCAATTGAGTCCTTTTACTGCCACAAAGGTGCTGTTCGCTACTGTCCAAACTGCAGATTTTTCCTTTAGGAATTGAACTTTCAAGTCCAAAGACTTCTTGATAGCTCCTTGTAGAGATGGAGGACTGAAAGCTTTGACTAGGCCTCTAAGTGGCTCCACTAGACCTTCAATAAACAACAACACAAGTCTCCTTTAAGCGATACCGGTACCATCATTGCAAGTCTCTGAAAATCTAAAATATACTTATCAAGCATCCTTCTTGCTTGAGTTGAGCTAACTCTCTGAAATGCATCTCCGGATCTATTCTATCAAACCTCTCAGTCAAACCTTGATTGAATTCTTCAATGGTGGTAATGGAACCATGCCCTTGTGTGATCAATCCATGGTACCACCATTCATGTGCAACTCCTCCAAATGCAAAGTTGCAAATTTGAGGGCTTCTTCCTCATACATTGGATTCAAAGATAAATATGTATCTAATTTTTGTAACCAAGCTCTAGCTGAACATTTATCTGAACCATCATAAGAAGGAAGAGTTACCTTACCCAATCTTTGTTGTATGTCTCTTCTTGGTGGCTCTTGTTGAACTCTTCTATTTTTTCTTGTGCCCTTGCTATTCTTCACTTGACAGAAGTCCTTGAAAGACAACATCTCTCTCTCCTAAACTGAGGGTTGCATATTCTTCACCCCATGCCTCTATGTCTTCAACATTGTTAGGAGCATCTACCTCAATCAGTTGTTCCTCTCTTTGAAGAAACTTGGCTCTGAATATTTGAGGTGGAGGCTTGATGGATGTCTTTGTCGGTCCAGATGAGCTTCCTTCACCATTGTTGGTGGCACCTTGGTTATCTGATATATTATGCCCATGTAGAGCCTTTGCCAAGTCCATGATTGAGCTTGTCAATGCATCACACATTTCCCTTTGAGATTCCCTCAACACATGTTGCATTTCTCTTTGGCTTTCCCTTTGAGATTCTCTCAGAGCTGCTACAGTTTGGCTCCTTGTAATCACCTCATGCATGTAGCTTAGCTCATTTGTAGGAGGAGCTCTCTGATCATGCTCGTCCATTGTTCCTTTCTTTGGAGTATTCCTTCTTTGATAAACTATAGGTGATTTTTCTGATTGCATTCAGATCTGATTTCCTCCTTCATAGGTGGGAGAATCATTGCTCTGATACCATTGTAATGTCCCCAAATGGACAAATTATGCCCCCAAATGGAACAACAGCAAATCTGATCTAAAATAGCAATTTATAGAAGATATACTTGAAATAAATGAATGCAGATCTGAATTTATGCAGAAAAATGTGACTTGGTTTAGGAATGATTTATCCGCAAAACAAATGTAAAATCACTTAATTCTTCAACAAAACAGATCAGCTATTTTTAGTTATGTAATAATCTTAGAAAAATACCAAATTTGGATCAAATAAAGGGTTGGAATTTTATTATAAAAATCTGCAGATGAACAACTCACAGACATGACTGAAAACAGAGTTTCCCAAGCCCAAAAATTATGCCAACCAGTTGAATTCGGTCTTCAAAAATCTGATGATTAAGCCACAAATAAAATCCAACCCCAATGTACCCTAGATTGTTCAGAACACACCTAGAAGTGGATCGCTCCAATAGAAACAAGCTTGGAAATGTAAGGTAAAAATCAGCAACACTCTTTCACCTTCAAACCCTCATTGGAAACAAAGTAGATCTGCAATTTTCCCCTCAAATATTGCTGGAATTCTGAAGTAGAACCTTGAAAATCAATGGAAACCCTTGAATAGAGCTTACTCTCAAAAAGGGAGAAGAGTTTTCGTTCTTCATCCTAGCTCAAAGAGGGATTTCGTCATCTCAAGCAAAACTACAAAGGGTTTTCGTCATTTGGAGTAAAAATGGGAAGGATTCAATCTTAGACCAAACATTAGAAATTATAAGATGTCAAAGATGTCTCTCTCCATGCGTGGTGACTTGCTTTAATAATTTTCCTTGGCCTCTTTGCTACCCAAAATAACCAATCAACTCACTTACCTCATTTAATAATTTCCCCTTGCTATTTTTGATCCCCATATGGGTCGCATTTTTCCACTAGGGGGAAATAAAAATAAAGTAACTCTTTTTCTTTTCTTTTATTAATTTGTCACTAATAAATTAATTTAAGTGCTTATAATAAAGTTTCATTATGCACTTTAAAATTAATTAATTAGGACTAGTTTCCCTTTTCTCATTTCCTTAGCCGTTGGGAAATAAAATTAGGCTAAGGGTTTTCGACCTGCTGCTTTCGAGAAGGGGATATTACACTTTATGCTTGATAAAATATGGACACATATGAGATGTTAGTGTACCGTATGCCTTCCATTCCCTTCATTCTCTATCTTATACTTACCAACATATTCCTTCCAAAAGGCTTGTGGGAACTAATAAAACCCAAATTGGTAGCTTTGTTTAGGGTTCTAGAGCTGGATCAAAGCCCTCTGACCAGAATCTCCTGTAGAAACGAGCTCTACTAAAGAACCATGGCCCTCAAGGAAAATAAAACCTGTATCCCTTGGGTACAAAAGTCTACAAGGAACTATCCTTGTTAGTTAATGTTTATTAGTTATCAATGTATAACTACTTCACCTCAATGCAAATTGTTTATGCTTGATAAAATATGGACACACATGAGATGTTAGTGTACCGTATGCCTTCCATTCCCTTCATTCTCTATCTCATACTTACCAACACATTCATTCCAAAAGTCTTGTGGGAACTCATAGAACCCAAATTGGCAGCTTTGTTTAGGGTTCTAGAGCTGGATCAAAGCCCTTTGACCAGAATCTCCTGTAGAAACCAGCTCTACCAAAGAACCATGGTCCTCCAAGGAAAACAAAACCTGTATCCCTTGGGTAGAAAAGTCGACAAGGAACTACCCTTGTGGTAATTGTGTGAGTTCCCATCTTGCTTTGGTCTTTCATTTCTTCCTAGTCCATTTATAGTACCAACTGATCGCGACCATAATCCTTAAAAAGTGCATATTAATCCTCACCGTTCTAAAGATATAGGATCTAACTCCTTATCTTCTATAATTCCTGCCTTATCTTTTGTCGTTTCTGGGAATATCATTGGGGAAAACTACAGGCAATGTCAGAGTTCAAATTTAGGTCCAATCACATAACTTCAGGCTTTATTTTTCTCTATCTTTCTTCCCATAAATGTAGTTCCTTCCCTTACCTTTCCAGTTCCATGGTGCAGATTTCGCTTGTGGATATATGCTTTGTCCTCGACAGCACTTCCTTGTGGAAGATTACCTACCTCTGCCATCTGCTCCAATTTTCTTGTGGTGCCTTCTCTCCTAGTCTGTCCACGCCTTTCCAGTACGCTAATTATTTAATAGCTTCAACCCTCATTATTTGATTAGTAATTATGAAATTAAACTGGCTAGATCCAATGTAATTTAACTGATCTGGATGGTCTCAAGTGTGCTTCAGCCAATGTAAAGCATATTGTCAGTGATAGAATTGTAGAACGCAAAAGTTCAGGCACTCAAATGGACAGAGGATTTGACAAATAAGATCCAGGTTTTATTGATTGCTACCATCCATATTTATAGTAAGAGCTGAAAGAAATATGTCTTGCGTGTACCCAATTCCTATTTGCTAAACTAAGTGCTTGCAATGTTGACAATTCATATGCTAATGCATGATAAGAAGTGTCATGTATAACTCATTGATCATTACAATTCTATCCTTATTATTGCGAAATAGTTTCTCATAATTCTTCCGAACACAGAGCATTGGAGTTTAGTGCATACAAATAAACTAAAAGGAGCCCAGTGGTGTACACTTGGTTGATGTTGGTGCTGAAGTTGTTAATAATGGTGTCAACAACCTGGGTTAATTGTCAAAAGAAGCCTTTTAGAATTTTTCTTTTCCTGACAATCTGCTTCAAAAGTTTATACAAAACATCAAGAAACATGGGATAAAGAGTGGAAATAAGTTACCTAGAAGAGCAAATACTTGAGGTGGACAAAAAAAAGAAGAAGATAAAAACCCAGAAACAAAAACCCAAGGTGTCCAAGGAAGCCATTGTTAATGAATATGCCTTCTTAAGTGGAACATCCTTCCTAATGAGATCCTTCAATGAAAACATATAAACATGATAATTCCTTCAATGCAGAATATAAGCTCATATGAAAGAAACATTTAGGATTCTGTGAGTCCATGTCCATGAGAAGAAGAAGAAGAAGAAGAAGAAGAAGAAGAAGGCAAATTATGGGAAAATAAATGCAGTCCCTGAAAAAATATGGCCTTTTGACTTTGATCGCATGTGAGGAAAATATATGGCAAGTTAGTGGTGTTTTTATTGATAGCTTAAACAAACAATAATGTGTTTTGAGGATCTGTATGTTAACTATAAATGCATGTAATATTGACAATCCATATGTAAAGGCAGGATAAGAAACAGCGTGGATAAGTCATTGACACTAGCAATTCTAGTAATCCTTTTTATTGAGGAATATATCCTCATCAAGAAGATAGCTCAAACTTGTTTGACAATGCTGATAGTATTGACCATTTTTGATGTGGATTTAGTTTGACCAAAGATGGCTTCATAACTTCATAATCCAGCACAAATGCTTCCTCTTGTGTTTGCAATAATAATTATTGCTGTCTTTGGTGTGTTTCATTTCTTTCCATATCAGATGCAGGATTTGTATAGGCTTCTACACGAGTCCGAAGCCATGACTTGGCTCTTGGATATAGACCCCGAAACAGGTCGGTGAAGTGATGTAGGTTGTGCCTTGTCAAATCTGTAAATCTGCAGGTAAGATGAACAAATTTTCTTTTTAGAGCTTCTGTGGACCAGTAATGTCTCCGACAATTAGCAATCTGTCCACCACAATTTTGTTTGTGTGTGTTGCAGTGTAGATACTAGACTGTCAAACATTTTGTTAGGTATGAACAAGAAAAGCCAACTAGCATACAGCTTGATATCTTCATTAAGTTCTTCTCAACAATGTGTAATAATTCAGCCTCAAGTGTTGGGAGCAATTTGTTAGTACTGCCTTGGATCCCAAGTGAAGAGAATCATCTTTCATAGAGAACGCTTTATACGTATCTAAATTGGGATAAAGTTTCATTCAAAATGTATTTCTTACAGAATTTTGGTTGACGTGTTGAGAGTGTGAGGGCTCATGTTTGGTCCCGTAGAAATTTTACTCTGATTATCTGGTGGGAAATGCTCACATCTAGACTATTATTTATATGTCTGATTCACTTACAGTCATTTATGAAGTTCCAGTCCATCTGGAACATTGACTGCTTTCATTCTCTTAAATAATTGTCACATTGAAATGTAGCTTCTCTGCTGGCCTGAGAAGAATAAGTAATTAGACTGGATATTTAACATGTATTCTTTCATAACTAATCTTGTTGAATGCTTTTGTTTAGCAAATATTTTATTTACTATGTTTCACAGCCCAACGTGGAGGTGTTAAGCGCTAGAAATGTAATTTACTGTGGGACATAGCAGTTTCTACGGAAGGAAACATGTTTCACAGGTCACTGAGCACAAAAAATTGAAATGTAAAGATAGCTAATATTTGGGAATATGTTGCATTGATATAGTTGTAAGGCATAGATAATGTAAATGGCTGATGTGAAAACTTGTAATAACAGCTGGCCATCTTTACAAACAGAAGAACAACAGAATTTGCATTCAAAAGGTTTTTTATCCCTAAAATTTACATTCGTTTGATATATTAGTAGAAGATCTATTAATAGTGGTGTTTTGAATAATTGATTTTCAGGAAATTGCAAAATCACATGATCATGCACCATCTAAAACGTTCTACTTATGGCGGGTAAACTACCCCAATTTGTTGGAGCTTATTGTTGATGATATGTTCCATGCTGCTTCAAATCTTGGGCAACGCCTTGCTCATGAGCTTGAACAGGAACAAGAGGTGATTAATTATTTGGTTGTTATCATTCATTGTTTCCATGTAGTGTGGTGCTTAACATTTAAATTGGTTGATGGTTAAGAGCAATGCTGAGTGAACCAATGAGTGTTTTATTTATTTTTATCCTAAGGAAATTCACCTATAAAGAAGTCTCTTTGTAAGAGATTTATTAATGTCCTAGAATGAGATTTATTAATGTCCTAGAATGTTCTTTAGGCCACTGAATCTTGAAATCAATAAGATACTATGAAATCACATTCTTGTCATATTTATCATTTTTCAATTGTTGATTGATTGTGTGAGGATGGTTCATAACTATCCACACATCTTGTGTAACCTCAACCCTATATAGAAATGATGAGTCCCTCTTTTAGACTCCATGGTTTTAATCATATATCACGTGGTTGAATATGAAGCACGGGCATAATGTGCGATTAATGGTAACTTTATGGCAGCACACAATGAAGGCTCTTTATTGGTTAGCGGCAATTGTTGAACTCCAAAGTAACTAGAAGTGACTTAAAAAAACCAGTGTTACGCGGGGACGCGTCCCCTAGATTTTGGTGACCTCTCGGATATCCCGAACGTTTGGGGACTTGGGGACTTGGAGGGAGGTCCCCTATTTTTAAAAAATCTTTCAAAAAACTTATGATGTTTTTACTTTTAAAAAGTTGTTATTTTTATGAAGAACATTAAATTATAATCTTGAAAGTACCTGAATAGAGTTTAAATCCCTAAATTTCATTGAATAAAGTTAAAATATTCAAATATTAATATTTTATATATTATTTTAATAGCCTACCCCTTGCCGTACCCAAAATTTGCGAATTTTGTTCGTCTCGGAAACCCCATCCCTCTGTCTCCCTGTCCCCCTATCCTCGAGACTTGGGTAACTATGAAAAAAACCAATTTGATTATATGTATTGCAGTTTGCTAATGGAAATGAATTTTGCAGTATCATTATGTTGCAAATATTTTGGTATGCCATGGAAAATAAATGGATCCCTCCTCGTGCCTTCTGTGTTCTTCAAAAGGCACGAGGAGGGATTGATTTAAGTACCGGGAACCCAAAATTTATTGAAAATTGTTAATTTTGAGAATTGGATTTGATCTTGGTTGTTGCATTTGTCTCATTTGTTGTTTCACTTGTTAATGCGAATATGGAGAGGTCTTCCGATATGCCTGATCTAGAGGATTGCTGTTTTGTTTTATGTTGTATGCATACTTGGAAACATGCATTAATCGTAAAACTTGTGAGTGTATTTAATGACTAAAATATTGAATGTTAGTGATTCCTTTTCATATTTCCTTGTGTAGACACCCCAAATCTGCCACACTTGTTTCACTCTAAAAGTGCATAACTCATACTAACATCCCCTTTCATTTATTAATTAATGATCCTTCATTAATTAATTAAATCCCCCTTCCTTATGGTAAAATCCCTCTTAATTCCCTTCTAAAATCTAATAAACTCCTATTAATCATCTCTTGGATGATTAATTAAATCCCCTTCTTCCTATCTACTTCCCATCACATCCCATGAAAAATTAATCCTACTTAATTACACCTAATCCTAATGAACAAAGCTTTAATTCTACATCTCCGTTATCCCGCATTCCTCAAGATCAACCACTTTTCCAAATTGGAAATCTATATAAGAAACTACCAAATAGTACCAATTCACACCTTAAAGCTTAATTCTCATGTTGGAATTCTATTCATAGAAAACTAAGCTAAACTGAGAAACCCTTGATATAAAAGCTTATTAAAATCAGATTAATTTCTGATTTTGGAGAATTTCTTATATCAAATCCCTCATTTACGACCACGTTGCCTTCGTCTTGCTAAAATCGGTTTAATGAGCATCCACAAATCGGGAGAAAATCCACACATCATAGGGAGGTTTGAATTTTATTATGTTGCACATGTCTAATTAGATTTTCTTTCATTTTGCTTCATCTTGATGTGAGTAGTAGAGTTGCAAATTTAGGTCTTCTAGGTGTAAGATCTATTTGCTTTGTGCATTGTAACCTAACATGCTTCATACAGCTTGACCCCAAAAATCTTTGTTAATGACAAGTATAATCACACGATGAAGATGTGAGACAAAATCAATAAGCTAAAATGTGAGTTAAACTTGTGACTTGAGGAAGTTTTGCCACTTCCTTATTTTCGCAAGCTAAATATTGAGCATGTTGTTGAGCTTGATCTTTTGACAATCTTAGAATTCATTGTGTTGTCAAAGAAAACCTTTTAAAGGGTAAAGGTATGTATAAGTTTTGAAGAAAACTAGCTCCCACCTACAACCTCCCTACCCATTCCCTTTGAGGAGGCCATGGCCTATTTCCAGTCCAAATCCAAATTTCACATCTGCTGTCTCAATTGAAAAAACAGATTTACAAGGAGATATTAATGCAATTCATTCATGAACATGCCTAACAAATTGATGCGGGCCAAATTGCTGCTTTTAGTAGACCGACGTGTTACAAAACTTCCCCGGTGGTTGCAAAACCTGCCCTATGATTACAAATCCGTTGCTCAAGGGTTGCAAAAAGTCCTTTAACTTCGGAGGCGATAACATTGCATATGAACTCAAAACCAAGTGTCATATTCTTGAAAGTGCGTAACTTTCCAAGAGGAATCAAAATATGTAATCACATTTGACTTTTGATGAATAATACTATTTGTTTCACCTCAATGAAATAAATTGTGTCTTTGTTAAGAGCAACAATGCACAACCTTGCCACTCAACATTATGTGATTTGTTGATCCGTGTAACGTGTTGGAGTTATTTTTGAGTTTCATAGATCCATATGAATCAATGCAATATATAGTTGTATCCATACCGGGAGGTCTTAGAAATTACTTGCATTGGTATCGGATGTCTATACTAATACCTTATCTACATTTGTATTTGGCGTCTATTACAATTAAATGTAATTTTTGAGTTCTAAGGTCATACATAATAATATGATACTTTTATAACATGTCTACCTACGTCGTCAAGCTTCCCATCCGTGTTGGTCGAGCTTCCCATTTGTGTCAAGCTTCCCATTTGAGTCGAGCTTCTCTCTGCGTCGTGCTCCCCCTCTGCGTCGAGCTTCCCTCTGCGTCAAGTGAGCTTTGCCCTTCCCATCGAGCTCCCTCACAACGAGCTCGCCCTCCCTCTGCGTCGAGCTCGCCTCCTTCCTACGCCGAGCTTCATGCCCTTCCCGCCGAGCTTCCTTCCCGCCATCCTCATCGTGCCATACTCCCTTCCCTGTCGAACTCCTCTCTTTGTCATTTTTGTCCTTCCATTTCCTTGTAACTCCTCACTTTTGTTCGATTGTAGTTTTCACATTGTTTCTTCCTTTCATGATTGCTCTCAACTTGCATTTCTAGGGACTCTGTGAGGGTTTATTTCAATTGCTTTGCTGGCTTCGAATGTGCAGGTTTGGTTTAATTGCTCCCATGATTCCGTGGTGCTCGATGCCCCCCTTTGGCAGCTCGGTCCTCGGCCCCCGATTATCTCCCCTCAGACGGTCATCCCGGTGGGACTTCTTTCCACTAAGGATGTTATGGAACAATCTTTGCCCCACGACAACAACATGAAATTGTTATCAGCGAAGAACAAAACTTCAAGGAAAATTACGATATCTTACAGGAACTTCTAAACATGATTGAACAGGATGGAAATTGTTAACCAGGCCCTCCACACGGAAGTTGGTGCTCTCACCGAACGGGTTACAACAGTGGAATCTGAAAACGCTTTATTGAAAGAACAAATCTCCAACAAGGCAAGCACTCTCCACTCTCCCAATGGCACCATACAAGCAAAGATCCATATGCAGGAGGCAATCAAAGTACAACAAGCTTCTTTCAAACAAGAAATTGAATCACATATTCAGTCATGGGCGAAGGTGGTTAAAGAGAACATTCCCCCACCTATGGCGGCAGTTGAGGAGGTCGTCCAAGCCAAACTTGTTGAGGAATGCACTAGGCGTGAGCGTGAGCTGAATCTCAAAGTAAGGGGGCTTCCCTCATCCCAATCGTCACAGGACCCCTTGACGGTTGGGAATTCATTCATCAGGGACACTTTGGGCATCCAAGATATTCACCTAGAGCGTGCCTGGCTCGGTTATGAGTCTACTATCTTCCTTCGGTTCAGGTCAACAACAAATAGGCTCAAGGCTCTTAGGGCCAAGAGGATGTTATTTTCCCTCCCTAATAAGATCTTCCTTGATGAGGATCTTACCAGTCACAAGTAGCCGAACTCAAACACTCCAGGGATCTAGTTTTGGCAGCTCGGAAAGCAGGGAAGTGGGTAGTTATCAAAAATCTCCGGACAAGTAACCAGAGACACTTTCCCTCTTGGATGGGAGTCTTGTCTGGGACTTCCAAATGACGGGCCACAAAGGGGTGCAGCGAGATAGGAACATGACTATTAGATGTTGGAACGGTAATGGCTCCTTTTGGTCCTCACTTGGTCTTATTCTTGATGCTCTTAGTTCTGCAGACATCCTCTTTATCACAGAGACTCACGAGAGTCCGGTGAGGCCTCTTCCTGATATCACGAGCTGTCATTGGTACTCTACGCATAGGCAGGAGACTAGGAACTCGGGCGGCGTCGAGAGGTTTTGAAGGGTGGCCTGCTTGTATAGAGATTTGCTCAGAGCAGGATCTCTTTGGTTGCTAGAGACGAGTTTGCCAAGTTCTTATGGGTTCGGATTCAGGGTGTGGGTCCCCACTGTAGGGATATCTACATTGTAGTGTGTTACTTCCCTTCGACATCCTCCCCTTATGCCATTCATAATGGTCCCGATGGTGATCCCTTTACCGACTTGTATGACAGTATTGCCCAGTACTCAGTGGTCGGAGAAGTCATCCTTTTGGGTGATTTCAATGCCCGCACTGAGCTCTACAGGTTCGTATTCATGACCAAATAGGGGATATGTTTTGCACTCGGACTGTTGATCTAGAGACAATGGGCTTGCACAAGATTTCAGAGGACGATTCAGGGCCTTTCATTGCTTATGGCCGACACCTCCTGTAGCTTGGAGAATCACATGAGCTAATTATCCTCACGGGATTACTTGCTTTATGATATTCCTGGACAACCACTTATCCAGGTTGACAACCCACCTTCCTTGTGCCACCTTTTCACCTACACTAAAATCAGAGAGGCAATCATGATGAATTGTAACAGGCGGTGAATGAGGAGGGATTCCAAGCAGAATTCTTCAAACTTGGTCAAGGGGTTCTTTGTAGTTATTTGACTGACCTCTTCAATCACGTGGTTTGCTTGGGTTTTCCGCCATCTTGGGCATGCCATATCATTCACCCGATTCACAAATCGGGTCCCAGCTCTGACCCCAATAACTACAAGACCATTATGGTGGGTCATACATTCTCCAAACTTTATGCTACAATGTTACATATGCAGTTATCTGAGGAGCTTGAGCGGAGAAACATTAGAGCCAGGGGGCAAGCTGGCTTTCGACTTGATCACCAAACTACTGACCATATCTTCACTCCAAGCCATCATTGAGGAGGCACGTCATCACTCGTCGAAGGTCTATTGTTGCTTTGTGGATTTTTGGAAAGCCTTGACTCGAGTGCCACGTGAGGCACTTTTTCAGCGGCTCCGTGACATTGGCATTTTCAGACCCTCCTCACGACCATCATGCGTCTATACAAGACTGTTTTGGGCTGCCTCCGCACCTCCCGGGAGAGTCAGAGTTCATCAGGAGTACCATTGGGGTAAAGCAAGGGTGCCCCTATCCCCAACTCTATTTGGGATCTACATTGACGAGCTTGAGTCTTTTCTCCATGAGCATATTCAGGAAAGTGATGGGTGCCTCCTGCACCAGGTTTTGATATCCATTCTTCTTTTTGCGGATGATGTGGTTCTCCTAGCTTCTTCTCCGGAGGGCTTACAGAGACAACTCGATGCCTTAGCCTTGTTTTGTGATCTTCGGCAGTTGACGGTTAACCTGGGTAAAACCAAGACTGTTTGGCACGGTATGGGTTCGGTATGCTAAAACGACACATTTTTAAAAACCTCGGGTATGGTACACTTTTGGGTACGTTATATATATATATATATCTAATATATGTATGTATATATGTATATATATTATAGATTTAAAGAAGCATTTGCATACTTATTGAAATTTAATACTCATACAACTTAAAATCATTCATAGAACATGAAAACAAATTTCCAATACTTTGAGAATTGAGACTTGAGTTTGTATTGATTCATTTATTTTAATATTTATATGTTTTAAACGTTATAAATTGTAAATCTAATTTTTTCAAATATCAAAAAAGTAATAACTAAATAATATATAGTTTTAATAAAATAACAAAAACTCGAATTAAGTAACGAAAATTTTAAAAATTAAAAAGAACCACATAACCAAACTAAAAAGTAAAAGATATTAAAAACCTAAACGTAAACCTAATGAGCTAAAGGCCATTTAATTGAAGGTCGAGGTAAACCTATGGTGCGGCTGATGCGAACGAACCGCAAATGGAGTCTTACGTGAGTTGTATTTTCCATCTAAAGTCTCTTGTGAACTAGCAAATGGCGATCTTGACTATATCTGCGGCAGTTCGGCAGTCACAAGGTTCGATGGTCATTCCAAAGCCATACGCGAATACAACATGCAAAGACACTCAACACTGCAAATCCGAATCTCACTCAACACTGCATATTTTTTATTTTTTTTGAGTTCCTTTTTAAAAACAACGTTTTGCAGCCCCGTACGTCATCGGGTATGTACCCACACTGTATCCATACCCATATCGATTGCACGGTATGTTTCGGTGGTATGAAGCGGGGGTGTTTTTCGTGTAGTCTAGGGTAAAACCAAGGTTATGGTCTTCAATGGTTTGAAGACCTCACATCTCCACTTCTTCAGAGGTGAGGAGATTGAGATCACCAACTCTTATACCTATTTGGGGATTCTGTTTTTTGGCCCTCGTTTCAGTTTGAGACAAGCTCTCCAGCCTCGAGTCAACAAGGGCTATGGGTCCTTAGTTCTTCTTGAGAGATAGTGCTTTTGCTTGGTATTGACTGGGCTTCCATCGAGAGGGTCCAAACTCTTCTCCTTCGCCGCTTCATCAGGTGTAAGCAATCTGTACCCCAACACATTATTTTGGTGGAGTTTGGAGCCCATCCTTTCAAACTAGAGACCATATTTGACTTGGTTTCTTTCTTGCACCGCGTTTGGGGCTTCACGAACACTGCCAAGGGGTGGGACATGTACCCGTACTTGGCATATTGTTCTTCTGAGGCTATTTCTCTTTCAAACTTTTCTCGGCATCATGGTTGGTATGCTGAGGTCTCCAAACTTTTGGGGCAATTGGTATTCAGATGGACCATCTTCCACCTTTTTGGTACTCCTTGGACACACCAAGCCACCTTCTGCCTACGAAACAGGAGATGAACAAGATCATCAGAGAGGATATTTATAGGTAGTTCATCCATACCACTTGGGTAAACCCTCAGGGGGGTTTACGTCCCAAGATGGCCTTTTACGTTGAGCATTTTTAGAGCTGAGGGACGGTCTCATTATCCGCCCTCAGTACACCCTTCGGCACTAGATGCATGCCCTTCGCATCCCCCTTGGTCAGTTCAAGGTTGGTTCTCATAGACTTCGTTGTGAGACGGATCACCACCTTGATCGTTTAGACAAGATCTGCCAGTTGTGTAGCCTCCAGGAGACCGAGACGGAAACACACTTTATCTTTTGGTGCCCCATTTACTATGAGATCGAGAGGAGGTTTCATTGTTTATTTAGGAGGATACAGGATCTTTCTGACTTCTTCAAGTTTGAGGATCAGAGGTGTCTGGCTTTATATTTACAGGAGGCTTTGAAGCTTCGTGAGCACACTCTTCAGCTGCATCCTAGACCGGACTCTACCCAGCGGATCACTTCCTTCTTCACAAGTGTTACCGGCGGAGAGAGGCATTAAGTGCCCTGGTGAGACCGTCCCCACTTCTTCCTCTAGGTTGGTTCGGCCCAGGGAAACCATCCATGGTTCTCGAGTCATCACAAGCATGCCCGTACTAGGCTTGGCCTCAGGAGACAGACTAGATCCACCAGGCATCAGAGGGATAATATTGTATCCAGACAACGACATAATAGGCAGACTCTCTCTTCGGCTGGTTGGCATTCTATTCTCAGCTTCTTCCAGTCGGCCTCAGATGTTAGGAGAGTTGGATCTTCCATCCCCTGATGGGCTTTCCTCTTTTCTTCTCCTTAGTCGTCTTTCCCCTTTCTTCCTCTCACTTGTTTTTCCACCCCCATTTTGGGTGCGTGTGATTTCTTCTTCCTGTTGGCCACCTCTTTTGGCTTTTGTATTTTGTCTTTCGGGAACTCTTTGGTTTTCCGCCTTGTATCGGTGCTCGCTGTTTTCTGCAGTCCCTTTGACCTACTTTTGTGGTCATTTGTTGGACATTAATATATTTATCTTATCTTATCTCGCTTTTGGTCATTTGTGGACCATGAGCATTAATATGATTTCTTTCTTTCTTGCGTTTTTGTATGGAATGGGCCATTAGTTTAGAAAATTTTATATTATAATTACTTGTTTGAAAATCATCTCATATTGGTTTCAAGGTGATAAAGAAAATACATAAATATTTCAAACATGGGCAAAATTCTTTGATGCACCACTTGCTAATTTTAAAGTCAGATTCTCTCTTATTTTACTGTTAATGCACAAGATAATGTGAATTGCACATTCTTTTGAGTTTGGAACATGTTTTGTTTTTCTAGTGGCCCGTGGTGAATTGTTGTATAAGTTCTTCATTTGTTGTACATGTTTCAATACTTTCGGTTGAACATATCACAAAAATAAGGAATGCATTGGTTGGGAAAACGGATATATGGGTAGTTTGATAGACATCTCTACATTGAGGGAGTTTTGGAGGACGATTCTTGGTTAAGCTAGTTGAAAAATCATTAGATCGATAGAATATTAAATATATTTCTCTCTCATACTCTCTATTTCTATCACCTAGAATATCACCTATGATTGGTGAGAAGACACTAGACCTATGAGACACCTTTTCCCTAAACGTTCTTATTCTATCACCTAGGCATTCCCAGGACATTCTATCACTTATTCTCCAAACATTCTATCACCCATATATTCTCTAGATAGGGAATAAGCTACTTAGTCTATTTCATTTCATTTTGATTAGATCTACGTATCCTGGGAAAGTTAAAGGGGTTGGCGAGCTATATATAGTTAAGTGGGGGACATTATGCTCGCTCTCCCGGTGACAACCCCGTAGATTTGCCCCAACTATCTATATATTATAGGAATTTCTATGGGTTGGGAGACCTATCTATATATGGTGTGGGTAAATGGTCCCTCCCCCTATGATTTGATACGTGGGAGAGAGGGACTCAATACCGTATATATATATTTGGAAGGAAAGGGCCTATCTATATCTAGTATCCATGCCACAAACTCAGCCTCTATATTTTCCCGAGGAGTGAGTGGATGGATGCCCATTGAGTCGTGGTTGGGTTGGGTAGGGAGGAGGGAATGCTGGAAAGCCACCCATCCTCTATATATATGATTTGTCGAGGCACTCACATTTTTGCTTGAGTAAAAATAAATCGAGTTGGGTTATCCCTAGACACCCTCTAGATATATGAAGATGATTGCATAAATGACCGTGGCCCCATAAAGAGATATAAATAGGGGTTGATGAACATATTATATATATATATATATATATATATATATATATATATATATATATATATATATGTTTTACATTAATATAAACTACCCCAAATATAAACATACTAATGATCAGTTATAAACTACCCCAACCATATTGTAACTCCTTTCAGCATAATAAAATGATGGACATGCACATATCTCAGTGTGCCTTCATGTTTCCTTCATTCTTTTAACATTGGTATCAAAGCCACTCTTCGAGGAAGCTCCATAATGGTACAAACATCAAGCTTGGCATTCAGGGAATCCTTAGTCAAGTACGAATGATGAAGAAAGCCAACCTTTCGAGGAGGCTGTATTGGGGTACAAGCGAGAGCTAGGGGTTTAGGAAAGAGGGTATAAACTATAAAGAAGGTTGAAGAGGTTACAATTGCAACCAAGGTCGAAGTTGTAGGTCGTAAATGACATTGAAAATACAAGTCGTGATTATGCAGACTTGTAAAACACTACTTCAATCTGAATTGCTAGAGCTAGGAGTTGAGGGAAGAGGGTACAAACTATAGAGAAGGTTGAAGAGGTTACAATTGCAACAAAGGTCGAAGTTGTAGGTTGTAAAAGACATTGAAAATACTAGTTGTGATTATGCAGACTTGTAAAACGCTACTTCAAACCGAATTGCTAGAATAAGCGGTTTGAAGAGAAATCATGATGACATGGCACAATTTAAGCAGTCGAATGGAACCAGGGAGGATTGTGGGCAAAAATCTAGATCGAGGATATATCTGAAAAACATGATTTACAACAGAAAGCTGCAAAAGTTTCTCAATTTTTGTGGAAGAAATATCTGATTGAATTTGAAGAAGAGGTTTTTATGATAAAATGTACAATTTTGGGCCAACATAACATTTAACTAGGTTGACAGAAGTTTTGTGGGCCTATTGGCCAAAATTTTGTGACTTCTGGGCTGACATCATCGAAGGGTGAATTTGTCGCATTTTTTCCATGACCGTGATGTGAAGGGCGGAATCGTGATGTGCTAGGGCATGAAATTTCTATCACGATTTTTAAATTCATTTTCACAATCTACAGTCGCAGATTTTTGCACAATATTTTTCAATTTTTAGTTTAAAGCTTGAAACTTAGGAGTTCAGGGAAGAGGGTACAAACTATAAAGAAGGTTGAAGAGGCTACAATTGCAACAAAAGTGGAAGTTGTAGGTTTTAAAAGACGTCGAAAAGACAAGTCGTGATTATGCGGACTTGTCAAATGCTATTTCAAACCGAATTGCTCGAACAAGTAGTTTAAAGAAAAATCATGATGGTGGGGCACAATTTAAGCAAACTAATGAAATCAGGGAGGATTGTGGGCAAAGTTACTATCAAGATCGGGAATAACTGAGAAATGTGATTTGCAACAGAAAGTTGCAGAAGTTTCATGATTTTTGTGGAAGAAATCTCTGATTGAATCTACAAAAGAGGTTTTTATGATGAAACGTACAATTTTTGGCTAACATAACAGTTGACATAAGTTTCGTGGGCCTATTAGCCAAAAATTGGTGACGTCTGGCCTGACATGATAAAGGGTGAATTTGTCGCAATTTTTCCATGATAGTGATGTGAAGGGCAGAGTTGTGATGTGCTAGGGCATGAAATTTCTATCACGATTTTTTACATGCATTTTCACAGTTTACAGTTGCAGATTTTTGCATAGATTTTTTTCAGTTTGTAGGTTAAAGCCGAAACTTATGATCGTGATTTGTAGTGCGAAACAATAGTGCAGATTCAAAGAAAAATAGTTGAAGTTAAGAAGACTAGAAGGATTTTAAGTTTGGGAAGGTCTCATATAAAATTGTAAGTTATTTGTATGAAATATTGATTTCACTATTGCAAAATGTTGTAACACCTGGGGTTACTGTATAGACTTTGCATTGATTACGGGTCAAATATTACATGTATAATGTCCAATATTCAAAACTTGATTTTGCGGAAGCACAAGAGTTGACTGGCCAAAATTACAATATTTCGAGTAATAAAATTTTGACAATTGTAGCGTATGGGGTTTGTGATAAAATCATTCTTGGCATTGAATCAAGATCTAAGAAGCCAATACGGCACCCCCTGTGCCCTGTCCAAGACGCACCGGGAGTGGCGAAGGGACTATGGAAACGGCCGGGTACGACACATGCCGTACTCAAGCATTTTCACAATCCACTCGCCGCTCCTAAGCCGTTCCGCTGCCTAAACATATTTTTTTCATTTTTTCATGTTTTAAAAGCCCAATAACATTAAAAAATTAAATATTCTTCTAATTTACACCCTAAAAGCTAACTCTAAGCAATAAAACAAAAGAACAACACAAAAACAAAACATAAAGCAAAGAAACTTACCTTTGGCTCTCCAAAATTGCATTGTGCTTGTCTAGGGTTTGAGGAGCTATTGTTAAGCTTGTAGGAGTGTGAGGAGTTGCAAAGGAGGAAGATTTGTGAAGGATTTGTGGTTTACTAAGTGAAGGTAAGTTTTTTTAATTTCTAACCTTGTTTTTTTTTTTGTTATTTAATCTTTCACACATTGCATTTTTTTGCTTATGTTCATCATTTTTTTGCTCTTTCTATTTAATTTTTTTAATTTTCAATGCATGTCATTGTTTTCTTTGCTTTTTTTTTTTTTTGAACCTTGTAGGTACTTCTACAATGGCAACAAGTTCTGCTTCTTCTGGGAAATCTTTGGCCAGGGATTTTGACTCAAATTCACCGTTATGGAGGCATGTAACAATAGTTCAACAACTTGCAGGTGGTGGTTGTTTTGAATGGAAATGCAATGATTGCGATGGAGTATTCAAAGGCTCTTACAGTAGGGTGAAAAGCCACTTGTGTGCAATAACGGGTAATGGTATAAGAGTATACAAGGGGAGGAATAATGCTGGGGTGCCAAAAACAAAAGTTTTGGCATATATCAAAGAGCAAGAAGATGCAGAGGCAAATGTGGCTTTGAGAGCGGGTCATCCATTGGCCAAAAGAGGAGGTTCATCTCGTTTAGTGAGGCCTCCTGTTGTCCCATCACCTAGTGGATCCCCAATTGTGGCCATGCCACATCCATTTGTGGCTCTTACCTCCAAGGATAAGGATGCCTCCCTTACACGAAAGAAAAGTAAGACAAGAGGGCCATTGGAAAAGGCCTTTCAGAATGAGAGCAAGAGAAATTGCAGATGAACACATTGCAAGGTGTGTATATGCTAATGGGCTTTCTTTTAATGTTGTGAGATCACCTTATTGGCATGAGATGGTGAAAGCCATCAATGAGGCACCAAAAGGGTATAAATCACTAGGATATGAGAAGATCCGCACCACCCTTTTGGATAAACAAAAAAATATGTGGAAACCTCTTTGCAACCAATTAGGGACTCATGGGCCAAAACAAGTGTGTCCATCGTTTTTGATGGATGGAAAGATGCAATAAACTGCCCTTTAATCAATGTGATTGTAGTATGCCCAAGGGGGCAATGTTTTTGAAAGTGGTTGATTGTGAGGGCAAGTGAAGGATGCCCAATTCATAGCCAACATCTTCTTTGAGTCCATTGAGGCGGTGGGGCCTCAAAATGTTGTTCAAGTCATAACGGACAACGCCAAAAATTGCAAAGGTGTGGGGATGCTAGTTGAGGCACGGTATGTGAATATTTATTGGACACCATGTGCCGTGCATTCATTGAATTTAATGCTAAAGAAGATGGCAAGTAAAATAGAGTGGATCCAACAAGTATATGGAGAAGCTGAAGAGATCCAAATGTTTGTCACCAACCACATCAAGTCACGGGGCATTTTTAGATCATTCTTGTAGTTGGAGCTATTGAAGATAAGGAAAAGCTTTTTTTTTTTTTTAACTTAAAATTTAAATATAAGTTTTTTAGTATTCTTTTAGTTTTCAATTTTATTTTTAATTTTTGTTCCTCATTCTTATTAGGTAGTTGAGACTCGGTTTGCATCACACACAATCGTCTTGAGACGACTTGTGAAGGTGCGAGAGGCACTCATGAGGATGGTAACCTCCAATCTTTGGTCGTATGGAGGCAATCAAACAATCATGAGCTCAAAAAGTGAAAGAACATGATCTTAGAGGACTCTTGGTGGGATAGAGTGGCTTATCTGTTGAGTTTTACGGAGCCCATTATGAGCATGATCCGGTTTACTGACACGGATCAGCCATGTCTAGGAGAGATATATGACAGCGGTATTGACTCAATGATTGAGAAGATAAAAGCCATTATAAATGCAAAAAAACAAGATCCCGAAGAAATATTTTTCAAACAAGTGAACACAATCCTCATTGAGCAGTGGAACAAAATGACCACCCCATTACATCTACTGGCTTTTGCATTGACTCCTAGATTTTATAGCACGAGAGATCCTTTCCTTGCCAGGGAGGGTAGCACCATACAAGGATGTAAAAGTCAGTGATGGATATAGGGCGGCATTGTCTAGACTCTTCCCTAATCCTGAGGCCCAAGACCAGGTTATGGTAGAGTTTGGCAATTTCATAGCAGAAACGGGTCATAGCTTTTTCGCTCTTTGGAGCAAATACAAGATGAATGCTCATATGTGGTGGCACCTCCATGGTCATGCATCAGTTTACTTGCAGCCTCTTGCAATCAAGGTCTTGGCACAAGTAAGTTTTTATTTTTTTTATTCTCTTTTCTTTTAGTTTTTTAAAATTGAAGTTTGAGTGTTTAAGTTTAAAGTTGAACTTTGCATTGATTTTGAAGTTTGGGTTTATGTAATAGGTTTCAAGTTCATCTTCCTCTGAGCGCAACTGGACTACATATAGTTTCATCCACTCACAAAAACGCAACAGGTTGGGGGCTAAAAGGGCTGAAGATTTGGTATACATACATTCCAACTTGCACCTTTTATCCCACAAGCAGCCGGAGTACAAGGAAGGGTCAACAAGACATTGGGACATTGATCCAGAGATAGTTGACTTGGATGCTTCCATTTCCCACCATGGAGCATATGATGATGAGGAGAATTCTTTGGCACCACGAGACCTACATGCACAAGGGGCACTGGTTTGGTAGTGGGCCTAGTGTGAGTGGTTCGAGCCCATGTGGTTCTAATGAACCACGTAATGATGATGATGTAGCTGATCTTGATCCTCTTGATGAAGAGGAATATGATGAATATTGACAATGAAAGATAGTTTGAACTTTGAATATTGATCTATGATTGAATTTAATATATCATGAGATTCATGACATTCACATTGTGTTCGATTTAAGTATTTCAATTTAACTTTTAAGCTTTTAAGTTTTTAAGTTTGATCGGTATCCTAGCTTGTTTGTTGTGATTATTCACTTATTTAGCTAATAACTTGTGTTTTATCTTGTCTTTCATATGCATAATATGTGGTTAATAATTAAATTCCTATTTAGAAGGCTGAAATTTATATATTTTTAATTTTTATATAGTTTTTGTATTGCCGTATCCTACGCCGTATCCGGGGCAATTTTTTTTTTTGCCGTTTCTGCGTATTGGATACTCCGTACCCGCTCCCGTATCCAAAATGTATCAGCTACTTAGAGCAAGATCTATTACGAAAATTGCAGCTTATAACAAGTGTCATAAGGCCTCGTTGAAATTGACTCTGTTAGATGTTAAAATATAGAGCTTTATATAGCATGTAAAGCTGTTATGTAGTTATTCGGTTAGTAAGCTCGTTCAACCAATTTGTAACCACCTCTTCACTTAATAAATTCACGTTGCCTGTGACATTTGAGGCAGTGCAGTTTGCCTTCTCTGAATTCTCTCTTCTCTTTGCATATGCTAACATTGGTATCAGAGTGCCCAAGGTTGCAGTTCAAGGAAGCCTCCAAGAGGCACGAACCGGAAATTCGAGGAAGCCCTAACAGGGCACAAATTTGGTAAAACATGAAGGTATTTGGAGAAAATACCGGACGCTAGGGCAGAGAAGGATGAAATTCCTCCATTCACATAGGCAGAAGATATAACATGGTTTTCCTGAAAACGTGGGCTCATGTATATTGTTCCGATCGTGTGAAGGAGGGCAAACGTCCAAGTGAAAGGAGAAAAACGTGGCTGCTCAGGAGGGCAAAAACCCCAGTCGTTTGAAAGAATTCGTGACACGAGTTCATTGTGGCGTAAACCAGAAATTGTGACCTAGTTCTTGGCTATGAGTTGCCAATAAGCAGTCACAAATACTCCTGGAGAAGTTTGTGACAACACGAGTCGTGGGCAAAGTTTCCACAGTCCTGGAGGGTAGATCGCAGATCTTGGAGACAAAATCGTGGCAGAAAAACTCAAGGGCAAAGTCGTTTCATTTTTTTGTTTTTGAAAGAAGGTCGGTGAATTAATACATTGAAATAATATTATTTCTTTAGCCACAAAGGTATTCATCCATGCTTAATAATATTTATTAATGCAAATATAGTTCAAGGGCAGTTCGAAGGTGCTTTACATGTGAGTAATTAATTTAATATTACTTGCTGGAATAAGTAATACTTGGTGGAATAATATAATATTTTATTATTTCCGTTACTTTGGAATAATAAAATGGCAAATATTTCACACTTGACTTTGCCAGAGACGCAAAAATTAACAGGCACTAATTTCAATGTATGGAGCCATAAGATTTTAATGCTTGCGGAGTTTTGTGATTGTGATAAAATAATCACGGGTAGTGAAAGTTGACCAGCGACAAACTTTGCGGATTATGACAAACATCACAAGTGTTATTACTCCTCAAGTTATCGGTGTCAGATGATATGATACCGGAAGTGCGGAATGCTACTATGGCTAAAGCACGTTGTGGGCTAGTCACGAGGATAAATATCAAACGCGTCGAGAAAAGAGTTGGGTTTTATACTTGAAGAATATGCTCTTTTCCGTAAAGTTACAAGGTGGATAAGCTGTCGAACACCTACTTCGGATGAAAGACCTCCGAGTTCGGTTATCTTCCATCAACAAAAAGGTGGATGACGATGATATGGTGGCTTTGGTTCTAACCAACTTACCTTCTTCGTATGAGGCATTTGTGGAGGCAATCCATTTTATGGCTGAAAGTCAAACACTCATGTTTGGCAAGGTGAGTTCCTACCTATTGCAAAAGGAGTGGAGACATCTTCGGGTAAAAGAATCTAATTGTGACCATTCGAGAGAGTGCTTTTGTCACTAAGTCAAATGGAAAGTGGAAACGTCATTCGGTTAATCATCCACTCATTATCGGGTCACATGCTATTATTAATGTCACAAGTCTGGACACCTTAAGAAGGATTGTCAGAAGCAAAAGTATGATCTTTTGTAACAGATCAAGAAGCCATGTGATGAGGAACATGTGGCAACGATTGCGAAAAGAATGAGATTTGGATTACGGGCATGCTCTTTATTGTCTGACGACGTTATGCTCACATGACAAGTGGTACTAGTTCTTTGGATCATTGACTCTAGTGCGTCCACACACTTTTCATGTTATAAGGACTGGTATGTTTCATTTATTGCAAATATCTATTTTGAATCAGTAGTACTTGTTGATGGAGAATCACTTGCAGTAGAAGGGATAGGAGATATATGCATTGTGTTGAATAATGCTCATAAATTGTTGGTATAGAATGTTAGATATGTACCTTCTTTACAAAAGAATCTTCTATCTATTCATTCGTTAATTAACCGAAAATCCCAATATTTCGTGAATTTATGTGGGAAGAAGTGTGTTGTCTACGATGTGAAAGCGAGAGACGGAGAATTGCCCTTGGTCTTGGGGAAGATGGTCGAGTATCGGCTTGTTGATCTTGCGACAATTAACATGAATGCACGTGTGGAGGACAACTCCATACAAGATGTACATGATGTGCAAGAGGCTGCAATGCCTTGGGAGGAAGCCATTCCTCATAGATTTGTTGACTTGGATACGATCAACCTACATGCACTTATTGTGGAGGGAGTATCCACTATACCAGGATATACGAGAGGCAAACATGCCTTGGGAGGATGGATTTCCTCATTCGAAGAATAGTTTATTGTGGATGGAGACTCACTATTCTAGATGCACTGACGGTGCATGGTGAGTTGGCATGCCAAGCTACTCACTCAGAGGTACTTGCTTGAAGGACAGTAGAGCATGAAAAGTTTGTTGATTGTGTTGTGAAAGATCTTTCCCAACAGAGGGGGATAGATGACCAAATAGATGAGGAGGAGTCGGTTCTCACTCCTACTATTGAGAAGATGGTTATTTCTCCCACAGCTGAGACGAATGAGACAGAGATGGTTATTTCTTCTACTATCGCGGAGTTGGTTCTAACTCCTACTGCACAGATGGCCACATTTCTCTTATTGAGAAAATTGGATGAGCACTACATGGTGTTGCAAGGACATGATTGAGGTGACTTCGATTGTTGGATAACTGAGTCTCTGTATAGACTCCAGCAAACTACAAAAGCGTGGAATAGATTTTTCAATCCACCTCTCGAGGTTCTGATTTCAACACTCTGGAGATGAGGCTGACACTCTCAGCCATTGATGATTCATCATTGGTCAATGAATCACGTAACAAAGAACCAGTGGACCACTTGCCATATCCTTTGTTCACGCGACCAAATTTTTGTTTTGCGGTTCTTCTCCATTCGACAACCGCAACACAATCATGGACTGCTGATTTTGAAGTACAATCTATGGCACAGTCTATAAATCTAATGACTAAACATATGGGCTTTAGGACATTTGTAAAATTTTAGGACAAACTTGGTATTGTTTCCGGTTTAGTCATTAAGAGGGGGTGTTAAAATATAGAGCTTTATATAGCATGTAAAGTTGTTATGTAGTTATTCGGTTGGTAACTGTTCAACCAATCTGTAACCACCTCTTCACATAATAAATTCACTCTATGTAATTTGCCTTCTCTGAATTCTTTCTTCTCTTTACATATGTTAACATTAGATGATTTGATACCCGAGGGGGAATTCCACTAACGCAAGTATGCTTTCAACCAATCTGATGAGCAAGTATCAAAAATTGGGTCATGTACCTAAAGAATTTGCTGTTTTTTTCAAGGATGACGAAGGATGGATTGCTATTAGAACATCTATAGATGAAAGATCTCCGAGACCAACTTAGAGTCTTCAAAAAAAGGTGGATGATGGTGACTTGGTTGCACTTGTTTTGAATAATTTGCCACCCTCCCATGAAACATTAGTGGAGGCTCTACATCTAATGGTAGAAAGCTAGACCGTGACGTTTGATCAGGTCTGTGATAAAATCATTATTGGCATTGAAGCAAGACCTATTGCGAATATTGTAGATTATGACAAGTGTCATAAGGACTTGTTGAAATTGTATGTGTTAGATGATTTAACACCCGAGGAGAGGAATGCCACTAAGGAAAGTATGCTTTTGACCAATCTGATGAACAAGTGTTAAAAATTGGGTCCTGCACCTAAAGAATTTGCTGTTTTTTGTAAGAATGACAACAGATGGATCACTATTAGAGCATCATCAAATGAAAGATCTATGAGACCAGCTCAGTGCCTTAAACAAAAAGGTGGATGATGGTGACTTGGTTGTGCTTGTTTTGTATAGTTTTCCACCCTCCCATGAAACATTAATGGAGGCTCTACATTTGATTGTAGAAAGCTGGACCTTGATGTTTGATCAGGTCACTTCCTATTTATTGTAGAAGAAACATAGGAAGACACAAGCAATTGAGTCAAGTTTTGGACAATCAGAGAGTGCATTGATTGCTCAGTCAAAGGGGAAGTGGAAACATAGTCTTGGTAAATCTTCCAAATACTGAGTGAAATGCTATTATTGATATAAGGTTGGGCATGTCAAAATTTTTGTTAGAAGTGACAATATGATCTCTCCCAACACAATAAAAGCCACAAGATGAGGCAAATGTGACAGCAGTTGCAGATGAAGCGGGATTTTGAGGAATATGTCATCATGTTCGAATGACAGTGCTACCAGTTGTTGGATCATTGATTCTGGTGCATCCAAACATTTTTTCGTTTCACAGAGATTGGAATGTTACTACTACTACAAATTGTTCTGATTCAGTTGTATTAGCTGATGGGGAGTCACTTGCAGTGGAGGGGATAGGAGAAATTTCTATTGTCCTAAGTAGTGCTAAAAAAATTAGTAAGGAATGTTAGGTGTATTCATAAGATGCACAAAAATATCTTCTTTTCATCAATTGACAAAAAATCCCAATATTGCTAAAAATTTCTCTGGACAAAAGTGTATTGTGTCTAATGTGACACAAGGTAGGCAAGGTTGATATGGTTCAACTACAAGAAGTCCTGTGGTCTAGATCTATGAAGATTCAAAGATTCAAGGGCAACTGGGCCAACAAACACACTATCCTCTACTTTGTATGAGTACCTTAGTCCATTAAGACCTTTCTAGGTTGCTTTATCTTCCTCAATCCTTTCCTGTAGGGATTGATGGTAGTTTTTCAATCTTATGAACTAAATCCGCAGTTTTGTATTGTCAATATATATATTCCACCATGTGGCACCCATAGGGTTGACCAATTTAATCAACTATAATAATGGATCTTTGCTTCCTTTTCTTCTGTTAATGGGTGACTTCAACACCATCAAATTGGATAGTGAAAAGAATGGAGGTATAAGATACAACAGTAGACCTGCAGTCTTTCAAACCTTGAATAGGTGAGATCCTTGATTGACATGGATTACTTACAAAGACTGTATACATTGGTGTAATCAGAGAAAGGGGTTCATCTTTGAAAAAATCGACAGGGGTTTCATATATGAGGATTGTCTTTTTCCACCAAACAAATATCAGCCATGATTAGTGACAATTCATTCTATGATCATTGGCCACTATCAATCAACATTTAAAAGAGAGCATCCACAAAGGGCAGTCCTCAATTCAGATTTGAAAGGACGAGGCCGTCTCACCCTGACATTGACAAAGGATAGAGCAATGTTCAAAAGGAGTCACTCACATTCTCATTTAAGGCAAGTAAAAAAATGGGAAAGCTCTATCTTTTCAAAACCCAACTAAAAGCATGGAGCAATATCGGTTTGGAAATCCTATACACAAATCCTCTGCTCTCTTTGCCAAATTGGACTCTCTCCAAAAGAACAATCCCTCATACAACAATTGGTTGTCAAGTTAGGAATCTAGATTGTAAAATGAACTCAGAAATTGTATTTGATGCAAACCCAAAAATTTCTTCATCAAAATGAGGTGCAAGTACATTTAATGTATGACTATTCAATTTATCTCCAGGATGACTGTTCAGTTCATCTTCAAGATGACTGTTAAGATTCTACAAGAAGACAAATATTACTATAACCTAAGATTATGTACATAATGTTACATTACCCCTTAAGTAGTAGGTGTTATAGTGAGACCAAGCATGTAGATATATTTTTGAAATTTCTCTCTACTAAACGAGTTTTTAAAGATATTAGTTGGTTGCTTTGGAGTTGGACAATTTATTAGCTTGACACTACCATCTTTCACATAATTCCGAATCAAATGGAATTTGGTGTTGATGTGCTTGGTTTGGTCGTGAAATACTGGATTTCTTGCCATTTGGATTGCAGAAGTGTTATCGACCATGAGTGGTGTTGATGAAATTTGTTTTTCCTGCAAATCCATGAGAATTTTTTTGAGCCTTAGTATTTCCCTGGTTGCCTCTGAAGCTGCTGCATATTGTGCTTCTATTGAAGAAATTGTTGGCATCGAGTGCTTCATTGACTTTGAAGTGACGACGTTTAATCCTAAATTCATTAGGAAACTTGAAGAAGATTTTCCATCTTCAAAATCACCTCCATAGTCTGAATCTGAATATCCAACTAGTTTGAAATTTGCTGCCTTGGAGTATTTTAGCCCAAAATTTTGAGTTCCCTTTAGATATCAAAGAACTCTCTTTTTGCTACCCAATGACTTTCTCTTGGTTGTTGCATGAATCTAGAGAGAACACCAACAACAAAAGAAATGTCTAGTCTAGTTGTGATTACATAGAGCAAATTTTGAGTGAGCTTTCTGTACTTAGTTGCATCTTCAAATTCTACAGAATCATCTAATGTCAACATATTTTGTTCCATGGACATGTTGAGTGGTTTACAATCTTTCATTCCAAATTTGCTTGGAATTTCACTAATATGCTTTTGTTGTGTGATGAAAATATACTTGGATTTTGAACACTTCAATACCCAAATAATAATGAAGATGACCCAAATCTGTCATTTCAAAACCTTTCATCAGTTTTGCTTTGACTTTTGCAGTGTACCTTTCATTATTTGTTGTTAGGTGCAGATCATTCACATATGCAACTAGAGATACAATTGCTTTGTCAACTGTCTTGGGGCTTGTTTCAAACCATACAACAATTTTACCAACTTGCACACTTTTTGTTCTTGACCTTCAACTACAAAACCTTTTGGCTGATGCATGTAAACCATTTCTTTGAAATCACCATTCAGAAAATCTGTTTTCATGTCCATCTGATGGACTTTCCATCTATTTTGTGTTCTAAAGCCAACAAGACCCGAATGGTGGTCCATTTTGTTGTTGTGTTGCAAAGGTCTCCTCATAGTCTATCCCTTCTTTTTGAGCATATCCCTTTGCGACAAGCCTTGCTTTGTGTTTGTCAAGTGAGCCATCTGCTTTGTATTTGTTTTGAAAGACCCACTTGCAACCAATGGGTTTACAATTGAGTGGAGGATCAACCAATTCCCAAGTTCCATTCTTGACCAAGGCATCATAATATTTAATTTTCATTGCTTTTCTCCACACATCAAACTTTTCTGCTTGTTTGAAGGAAGTTGGTTTTGAATCAAAAACAATATTGATTTCTTCTTCTAGATGGCCTCCCAAGGTAACTTTTATAGCTTATCTTGAATCTCTTCTAGGAACTTGTCTACTTGTTGTCTAGCTTTGTATGCACTTCTGGTGCATGTTTTTCCAACTTCATCAAGTCTGACATATGTCAAAATCTATATGACCCATGTTGGCATTTTTTTCTATGTTTCTTGCGTAACAATCGGCGCCTCATTTTCTTGATTTTAGGCTCCTTCATCTTTTGGTTGCTGCTCTGAAAGCATGTTTTCATCTTATGATGAAGTTTAATTTCTTCCTCAAGGGGAGTTTCTTTTTCAATTACTGGAGGCAAAACAAATTCAACAAATTCCAATCTATATGTGTCCCCCTTAATGTCTGGAATCTCCTTGAAAACTTAGATTCTTGCAAATTTCACAAATTGACTTAATTGTCAATCAATGTTGGGTGTGTCTTACATGGTTTAATAGAAAACATCTCTTGCAATGAGAAATTTCTTGTTTTTCTCAACATAAGTGTGTAAGCCGTTGGGATTCGGAAATCCCAAAAGGATGCATTTTTGATTCTTGTGGTCCAAATTTTCACCTTTTCTTCTTGGGAATCAATGGGATCCAAAATCTGAAGATTCCAAAAATTCAGAAATCCCAAGGTAATTTTTTATAGCTTATCTTGAATCTCTGCTAGGAACTTGTCTACTTGTTGTCTACCTTTGTATGCATTTCTTGTGCATGTTCTTACAACTTCATCAAGCCTGACATATGTCAAAATGTATGTGACCCGTGTTGGCATTTTTTTCTATGTTTCTTGCGTAACAATTGACGCCTCATTTTCTTGATTTTAGGCTCCTTCATCTTCTGGTTGCTGCTCCAAAAGCATGTTTTTATCTTATGATCAAGTTTAATTTCTTCCTCAAGGGGTGTTTCTTTTTCAATTATTGGAGGCAAAACAAATTCAACATATTCCAATCTATATGTGTCCCCTAATGTCGGGAATCTCCTTGAAAACTTAGAATCTTGCAAATTTCACAAGTTGACTTAATTGTCAATCAATGTTTGGGTGTGTCCTACATGGTTTAATAGAAAACATATCTTGCAATGAGAAATTTCTTGTTTTTCTCAACATACAATGTGTAAGCCGTTGGGATTCGGAAATCCTAAAAGGATGCATTTTTGAATCTTGTGGTCCAAATTTTCACCTTTTCTTCTTGAGAATCAATGGGATCCAAAAATCTGAAGATTCCACACCGACGGAAGATGACCACACCAAACTTCACATGGAGTCTTTATTTGAAGGGTTGCTGAAGGTGACCTGTTGCAGAAATAGACTGTTGTTTGAGTTTCTTCTGCCCAGAAATGTAGTTTTACTCCTTTGAAATACAACATTGCCCAAACCATACTCATCACAATTTTATTCATCCTCTCAACTACATTTTATTGAGTGTGAGGGACTATGAGATGATGCTTGATCCCATTTTTCTTGAGATAGGCTTCAAACACCTTTGATGTGAATTCACCACCATTATTAGTCCTCAATGTGCCAATATGGGATTGTGCTTCATTTTCAACCATTGTGTAAAACTTTTGAAAGCTTTCGAAATCTTCTGATTTTGATTCAAAAGATAGATCGAAAGTGATTTTGCTATAGTCGTCATTGAACAAAATGAAGTACTTTTACCGCTAGCGAAGGAATTGGTAGTGAGCCACACAAATCAAAGTGGATCAATTGCAATTTCCTTTCAGCTTTCTAGTTTGATTTTTGAAAAGGCTCTCTTTGTTGTTTAGCCAAGATGCATGCTTCACATTTTTCAATCATTCTAGGAAAAGTTGGCAAACCTACAACACTATTCTTTTGCATTGTTTGAATGCTATCATAGTTGGTATGCCCAAATCTTGCATGCCACAAAAGACTTGCTGACATTCCTCCTTCAACGAGATGAGCAAAATTTCTTGAAATTGAAGGCTTGCCTCTGAGTTTCAACAACTTTCCTTCCTCAAATCTAGTCAAGATAATTGTATTATCACATTTTCTTTTGATTTTTACCTCTCCATCATCCAACAAAATGGAGTGGCCTTGTTGTTGAATGAGCACCAAGGACAAGAAGTTTTGTTTCAGCTAATGAAGGCGTAAGACATTGTAGAGAATAAAATTTGGAAGACCTGGCGACTTGAGTTGAGTTCCCCCTTTTTCTTAAAGTTGCAGACTTATTCTATTTGCCAAATATAAGACCACATTTTTCTTCATGAAACTTCTCAAAGAAGTCCCTTCAGAAAGTCATGTGATGCGTTGCACTAGTATCTAGGCTTTGAGCATCAAACCAGGTTGAATTCACTAAGGCATAATTGACATTATCTAATATGGAAAACACACATTCACTTGCAAATTGAGTCGAGTCTAATTATGAGATTTTCTTCTTTTCCTTATTTGCTCCTTTTGTTTTTGATAGGCCTCAATCTTATCCCATGATGTTTTGCATTCATGAGCCTCATGACTCCCTTTTCTACCACATTGTTTGCAAAACAAGTTTTGTCTATCATTTTGCTTCACATGGTGTTGACCATTGTTTCTGCCAATTCTGCCTCCTCGTCCTCTATTTCCTCTTTTACCTCTATTGTTTTAAGCATTCTTGAAGAGGAAACATTGACAAATTGCTTTTTGATGAGCATAACAAATGCTTTCTCTAATTTCTTTTGTCTTTCTTCCAAAGGCCTTTTCTCTCTCAGCCATCGTTTCAACCAATTGATCAAAAGTGAGTGACTTCAATTGATTGCTTGCTTGCAAAGACTCTAAATAGGTTGAATATGTGGGAAGAAGAGCTTTTATGAAGGCAATCATATATACATCAATTTTTCATCCAACTTCAACATCATGCTTGATTACATGGATTTTAGAAGT
This sequence comes from Taxus wallichiana var. yunnanensis, assembly GCA_018340775.1. Lineage (NCBI taxonomy): Eukaryota > Viridiplantae > Streptophyta > Pinopsida > Cupressales > Taxaceae > Taxus > Taxus wallichiana. The sequence continues at coordinate 298,724,205 of CM031239.1, read as the reverse complement.
CAGTCTCATTACATCACCATTTTTCAACTCAAGGTTGAACAAATTCAATTGCAATTGTATGAATCTCAATTCTATCATACAAATCCTGTAACTTGTTTAGTGCTTCACATGGTGTGTTGTACCCTTGCATGCGATGAAATACTTCTCCATCAACTAAGGCACTTATTAAATCCAATGCCTTTGAATTTACGTGCTTCCAAATTTGTGATTTTGACTTTGTTGTTGATTCAACTAGTCGTGTTTCTCCGTCACAAATGTCAAACCATAAATCGTTGAATATTAGAGTATTCTCAACTTTCCTTGGCCAAATGTTCTTTGCGGTTGTTGTACCAACTATTGATGTGATTGATTGAATGCATTATGTTGTCAAGAGAAGATGGATTGGTTCCTTATCACTCCAATAGGTTTCCTTTTCTATATACTGCCAAACTGATATACCAAACCTCTTTATATGCTTTCCCTTCCTATATGCGCATTGATATGTAGAAGAAGCACGTTTTTTCAATATACTTGTCAAGTACATGAAAGATATTTTAAAGCACATGAAAGCAAAATGGTACATGGCATTTAGGCAGTTTATGAAAAGGATTCATCCTATCAATGACACCTGCTTAGAAAGATATCCTTGTATGCCAGCGTAACATCCCTATATACTCTAAATTTCTTACTATTAGGATTTACGTTTAACAATAGAGATAAATTGGTAAGAAATGGGAAAATACAAATTGTGTCCTTATTTCTCGCCAATGATTTATAGGGTCAAAGCTTTAGATGTTCTTGCGATTATGTCGGGCATTGGGTGCGATAGTTCGGGTGTGGCGACTTTACTCGTAAGTATAAACTAGAGGCACCACATATACTAAATGTTGCACTATGGTCTAGATTTGCAAAATTTGTTATGATTTGCACCGAAGTGACTTTTTTTTAATATTTTAAACAACTCAAGAATTTTTCTAAAATGCAAATATTTCCCTTTTTATATATCCTCAAAACAAATACTTTTGATTTTCTTGAAAAGGCTTTTCCTCCCAAAAATTTAAAGGTAACTATATCAATAAATTTGAAGGTAACTATATTTTACTCGGCTTCCTTTTTGAAATCCTCATCCTTTTGGTTGGTAGGTTGCTCCTTCACCGAAACATATTACATGCATTTCGTATTTGCGAAGGAGCTTTTAGGAAAACAAGAGAACGCAAAAATAGTAAGAGTTTTTAGGGTTTTGATCCTTTCATAGCCATGGCATCAAAAGAAGCAGGCTCCTCGCTAGGGATTTTAACAAAAAGGAAACTAAGGTCAAATGGCGCAAACACATACAAGTGGAAGATTGCACATTAGAGCGGGCGACAACAAACAATGGTAGTTGGGTAGCCTTGATAGGGGTTATCAACAATGGTTGTGGGAGGATGGTTCAACATGCGGGAGATTCGTTGAAGAGTTGAAACAAAGGGCGAAAGGAGTTGCGAGGAGGTGGCAAAATGGAGCTGTAGTCTAAGAAATCTAATAAAAGCCATTACAAAATTTTGATAGAGAAGAATGTGAGAAGCTACATAATGGGAGCACGAATGTAAAAGACAACAATGTCTCGTGGTTTCATTACCTTGAAACTCTTCAACTTGTTGCTCATGTTTGGTGCTTAGCTCTAATAACAATGTTAGGTTAGGAATCGGGACGTCAAAATGAATTCAGAAATTTTATCCATGTAAACCCAATAATCTCTTCATCAAAATGAGATGCAAGTACATATAATGAATGACCAAATAGGTCATCTCCAGGATGATTGTTCAGCTCATCTTCAAGATGATTGTTAAGATTCTATAAGAAGACAAATATTACTATAACCTAGGATTATGTACATAATGTTGACCAGCTACAACACAAGTATAGTATGAGACAAATAGTATTGGAGGCAAAGGTCTATATCATAGATCACATACTCATATTCGGTGAATACTCGATGTGGACCCAAAAAAAGTGACTCAAAGCAATACTTGGCGAATATTCGGGAATACTTGGTAACGTAAAAGATATGCAAATCTCTTTAAAAACATAAATTTTAAGCAAAATATTTAAAAAAAGTGTCTCAAAAATCATGAGTATTTGTGAATATTCGCAATAACTCGCAAATATTCGCCAAAAACTCGCAAATATTCGCAAAAAACTCACGAATATTCGCCAAAGACTCATGAGTGTTTGCCAAAACTTCATTTGTCGAGGTTTTGGCGAGTCTTTCTTGCGAATATTCGGCCAAGGAAAAAATGGCGAGTACTTGCCGAGTATGCATACTATGGTCTATATCATAGTTCGCATACTCGTACTTTCTGACCAATACTCGGTAGACCCAAAAAAATTGACCCGACAACTTAAAAAATACCTAAATTTCTTTAAAAACTACAAATTGTATGCAAAATGTATCAAATGAAAACTTGTCAGTTTTTGGAAAGTACTCGACGAGTTTTTGGAGAGTTTTTGGAAATACCCGACGAGTTTTTGGAGAGTTTTCTAGAAATGCTTGGCATTGAGTTTTCTAGGAGAGTACTTGCTGAAGTCAAAAATGGTGAGTACTCACGAACTCGGTTAGTATTCGCCAAGTATGTAAACTACAATCTAGATAATAATGGGATGCACAAGCAATTAAAAACATCGAATGCTTCCACAAATAAGCTCTAAATAAACAACATAGAAACTTTCTGCATTAGATTAAAAAGGATGGTTCCATTGTCTCTTCCCAATCTGAGATAGTCGAATATGCTGCCCACCACTTCCAAGAAGTGTTATTTGGATTTCAACCTTTGAGTGAATCTCACAAATACCAATGTGAACTCCTCAACATATGCGTAACGACTTAATCTAAAAGATAACGACATTAACTTGCATGCTGCCACAAAATAAGTCAAATACATTGTCATCTCCTTTCAGCTAGACAAATCCCTAGATCAGACCGTTTTTGGTTTTGTTTTATCAACATTACCGGGAGCTTCTAAAAGGAGATCTCTTTGTTGTCACAGAGGAATCCTACCAAATTAAACAAATGCAATAAATAATGAATGCCACATATTTAGTACTTGTTCCTAAATTGGCACATTCTAAACAAAGTGATCGATACAAACCAATTGCCTTATGCAATGGTCTAATAAGATTATTTCAATGTAATGTCCCTAATTGGGCGGTTGCTCAAATTCACCAAATTTTAACAATCAACACAAACCCAAGCTCTTTCTAATCACCAAGATCCAATGTGGGCAAGGTGAGAGCATATGGAAACCGGGATGTGAAAGCAAATCAATGCAACTTATTGGCGGCAAGCCGCACAATTTACAATCAATGCCAAAATGGCGGGTAATGGAATGCAACTCTTGGTAGCTTTGCCATCCAATCGTTATTACAATGTAAGTGCAAGAAAATAAATATCTTTCTAGCGGTGAACTGCACAAAAAGTTACAAGCATCACAAAATATCAATGCAAATTGATAACATCAATGATTACAAACATGAAACCAAATGTTGATCACAATCTCAAGTAGCTGAATCAAACCCTCATATACTGATATAAACCCTCAAATGCATCAAACAATAGATCTAGCATGTAGATGATCAATTCCAACCAATGTGCTTGCTAATTTGTGCATGAACAACAGTATCAAACCCTGGAGCAACAATAGATCTCAAGTATGCTTGCTGATTTGTGAATGAACAGCAGTAGTAAACCTCATAACAACAATAGATCTCAAATGAACTTGTTGATTAATGAATATACAACAATGTAAACCTTAGAACAACAATAGAACATGGATGTACTTGCTGATTTAAATGAGAACAACGATATCAAACTCATATTAGATATGAAAACTCACAAAACCCTCCAACAAAGATGATACGACAATAATTATGGGCAATGTCAATGATGTACGGCGGTGGTGGCACTAAGAGGAACGATGACGATGTATGGTGGCGATGTGTGACGGTAGTAAACCATGAATAAAGTCTGGTTTTTATAGTAACAACAAATAATGATTATCGTTAATTTGGTGCTCCAAACAATGAATATTGATGATGAGCAATAGAAAGATATGATGATAAATTCTCAAAATCAACAATAACAATGATTTGCTTGCAAGTAAAATTCGATCCTATCCTCTACAAGTTGAAATCTTTCATAATTTATTGTAGCAACATTGTAGCAAGTTGAAAATGACTTCAATTCTTTGAGCACAAATGTGATCCTTAGGTGGAATCACTCTTATGGACAAGAGGGTTTTTGTCCTCAAATCCAACCTGGGAAACCAAGAGGGTTTTCGTCCTTCAAGATCTCTGAACAGCCAAGGGTTTTCGTCATTGGGTGGTAAATCAAGCCAAATCTCTCACAATGAAGAAATGTCGTATAAAATCGTGATGCACAAATGAGCCAAGCCCCCTTATAAACCTTTCCTTTTTGGGTCCTTAAAGTATTTAAAAATACTTTTAATTATTATTTTGTTTTAGTATCTAGAAATACATTTTATTTAATACCGGTGTTTAGAAATACTTTAAAATTATAATCTTATATTAAGTCGCCCCAAAAGTGGAAAATTACTAGGCCTAACTTAAAATAACATTATAATTCATTTCCCTTGATTCTCCCTTTAGCCTATGGAAAATGGGGATAGGCTAGAGGTCTTCTCCATGATTTTATTTTGAAAAGGGGACATGACATCCAAACTGATTGCTTCAAGGATACAACCTTTCCTTGGGAGACTCATCTCCACTTTACAACATGTTTTTGTCCCTGAATGACAAATTACAGATAATGTCTTAGTGATTCAAGAAGTTTTGCACTATTCAAAACCCAAAAAAGACTGGGAGTCTTTATAAAACTGGGCATCTCCAAAGTTTTGATAGATTTAATTTTGATCTAATTTGCAAGCTTCTTCACACCTTTGGTTTCCATTAACATGTTAAAAATATAAGAAAGTTTCATATCAACTCCTACTTCTAACACTCAATGAATGGGAATACAAGAAATCCTTTTGCAGCTTCCAAAGATCTCAGACAAGGAGAATCAATTCATTCTAATGAGTGAAGTTCCAAGTAGAGCAATATACTAAAAGCCAAGATAGGGTATTTAGATTGGTGACTGTGGAAGGAGGGGACATGTTTTTAATTTTCACATTGCTGATGGCATGCTGCTCTTCTCGACTTGTTCTAAAAGAACTCAACCTTCTTCAAAAATATTGAAAATTTGCCACTAGGCTTTAGGATCTTAGGTCAACAAAAACAAATCTAATGTTGTTTTCCTCAACTCCCTGCCTCAACTTAAACGAGCTATATTGGATTGCTTGGGACTCAAGGAAGGGGCTCTACCTATTAAGTATTTGGGTTTTCCATTACACACAAAGAAACACCACCCAATTTGGGATTCCAATCTAGGTCAAATAACCATCAAACAAAGAAGATGGTTACATTAAACTTTTAGAATTCAGCTGGTCCAATCAGTTATCCTGGTTGCCCCCATTTATATGCACTCTCTTCTTCCATTTCAGAAGCAAACAATTCTCTTAATTAAAGCAATTCAAAGTATTTCCTATGGTAAGGGATTGAGGAAATTTTTCAACACTGTTAGTGGCTTTGGACAATTTGTTGACCCAAAAGTGAGGGGAACTAAATATTATAAATTTAGTTTCTATTAACATAGCTTTCACAATGTAGGGAATTTTGTTCATCTTGGACTAGCATATTGCAACAAAAATATGGCCTTAAACTGAGAACCTACAACCTCAATGAAAATCCCCTATTTCCTATACAAAAATACATAAAATTAGGGACAACACGTATCTGAGAGAAACTTACTTGGAAGGTTGGGAATGTTCAAAAACAAGACATTGGGAAGAATCCTCGAATGGTTATCTACCTTTGTTAAGGCTGAATTTGGTTGATCTTCAATGCTAAATCAGTCACATAGATTAGTCCACATTGTTGATTACTTACAACAAAAGCAAAGTTCATTCTTTTTTAATTTGGGGCAAGGGCACTATTCTAAAAATAGAAGTCTCTATGGAGGACAAACCTCCCAACTCATCACCGAGCTAGAGAGCCAACAAGTCATTCTTACAAAAAGATTAGTTAGCCAGACTTTGTCTCATGCAAGCAAAGTGGAAATTGCACAACATCCTTAGCTTACAATTCTTAATTAAAACTCCCAGGACAACATATTTTAGGTAACAAATGGAAAGGTTTGTGGAATAGTAAATTCTAGTAAAAATCAAGTCATTCTTGTGGCTACTAATTCATGGAAAATTGCTAATAATTGGCAACCTATAGAAAAGAGGCTAGGTAGGACCCACTATGTGCCCTAATTGTAGAAGAGAATTATGATAAACACATCATCTCTTTTTGAATACACATATGCAAGATCAATCTAGCAAAAGCTAGCAACTTCATTCGGCCACAAGCCTCCCAAGGTGGAATCTATTGCTAATGTGGTTTATGAATGGTCAAGGTTTTGTAGTGATATGCAATTGATGAAAACAATGCACAACCTTGCATCGGGGCTCATTCATTGGTATGTGTTGAAAGAAGGAACTAGGCAGCAATTCAACAATACCCACAACCATAGTTACCAAATTCGGCCAAATCTGCACAAAATCCGGTGGAATCCGGTTTTTAAGTGGCTCGGATAAATTCGGTCAAAGTCGGCTCTGTTTTTTCAGTCAAATTTTAATAGGTTTTTGCAATAAGAAAACACTCGCCACCCTTATATATTATCTAATATTAAATATATTAGCATTTTATATTATGTTATTAATGTGTTTCTTTGTATTAGTCAATTTTTGCATATTTATAAATTATGCTAAAATATAATATGTATTTATTTTGCATCAAAAGTTTCCCAACTTTTAAAGAGTTTTGAATTTTGGATTTTTTCCCCCTCCTAAATGGATCTAGATTTCTGGATTTGGTAACTATGCCCACAACTCTCTTGATCATGTTCTAAGACATATTTAAGTTCTCAAAAGGTGTAATGTCCCCTTCGACCCCAACAGAACAACACCAAATCTGATCTAAAATAGCAATTTATAGACGATGTACTTGAAATAAATAATGCAGATCTGAACTTATGCTGAAAAATGCGACTTGGTCTAGGAATGATTGATCCACAAAAAAAATGTAAAATCACTTAATTCTTCATCAAAACAAATCAACAATTTTTATCTGTGCAAGAACACTAGAAAAATACCAGATTTTGATCAAATAAAGGGCTGGAATTTATTATAAAAATCTGCAAATGAACTCACAGACATGACTGGAAATAGAGTTTCCTCAGCCCAAAAACATGCAAATCAGCTGATCTTGGCTTCTAAAAATCTGATTATGGAACAACAAATCGGATCTAATCCAAACGTTACCTAGATCACTCAAAAATGTTCCCAAGGTAGGTCGCTCCATTGTAGGAAAGCTAGAAATGAAGGGTAAAAATCAACAACAAGCTTCTACCTTCAAACCCTCATGAGAATCAACACAAATTTACAACTCCGACCTTCAACTTTGCTGGAATTCTGAAATAGAACCTTGAAAAACAATGGAAACCTCTGAATAGGGCTTCCTCTAAAAAAGGGAGAAGAATTTTCATTCTTCCTAGAGTAAAAATGGAAAGCATGCAAGCTTAGATTGAATATAAAAAATTATAAGATGTCAAAAGATGTCCTCTCCAATGCATGATGACTTGCTTTTATAAGTTGTCTTGGCGTATTAGCTTGTAATGTCCCCATTTCCGAGCAGATGGCCTAGGAGGCTTTTCATCCGTCTTAGCCTTGGTTATGCCCAAGGGGCTAGTGACATTGATGGTTATTGGGTGTGGTTTGTACCTTCATTTCACTTATATGTTATGTTTTGGAGTTGGACACGTACTTTGAGGTGACTTAAGTGAAATAAGGTTGTGAGATGCTCCCCTAAGGTACTTTATGTTATATTTAGTCGATGACTTAAGTGATGGGTGAATATATGGTACTTTATGTTCTAATTCTTCGTTGGGGTCACTTAAGTGGACCTTTTTGGCATAGGCGACATAAAGTCACTTTAAGTGACGATTACACACATGAAGACTCTCCATGTGGGGCGATTAGGGTTTTGGGCTTCTTTTTGGCAAAAGGGAAATTATAAAAGGAGTCGCTTGGGGAGAGAGACACATTATGATATCTTCTACTTTTGTGTGGGCTGCTTGCTTTTGACCTTGCTTGTGGAGGTGAGATTCTACAAGAACCCTAGCTTTGGTGGTGAGAGATCCATCCCTAGCTAGCAGAGCATTCTTCGGTGGTGAAAGATCCATCCCTAGCTTGCTATTTTGGGGCTTCATTCAGATCAGATTTTCAGTTCAGGGTTGCAGAGTTTTCAGAGATTTCCAGGGTGTTGATTCATATTTCTACAGACTTCCAGGTCGAGCATTTCCGACATTGGAGATAGCAATAACGAACTTCCAAGAGGAATTTCGTGGTGTTTTTGGCTGTTCTCCTAGGGTGATGTCACCTTTGGGAGTTTGTAGGTTGTTTTTGTTAGGGTTTGGTGCTGTATTTTGGGTTTTTCCAGGTTGGATCTATTTTATAAAATTTGTACTTGTTGTTGTCCAAAATTCAGAAAATAATATGATCAATTTCAGCTGTTTGTAAAAACTAGGGTTTTAAGGCAGTTTATGTATTTAAAATAAATAAATAAAATCATATTTGTGTGCTAAAAATTATTTCTCAATACTTTATTGTTCTCCATATTTTTCCAAGCCTTTTGAAGCTTCTGGGTATTTTTGTAAGTGGACATTTTGGAAGAAATAAAATATTCTATATTTCTGTACCTTGCTGTCCTGAAAATCAGAATTTCAGTTTGTTGAAAATTTATAAATTTGGGAATTTTGAGTGATATCCTACAAGGGATATTTCATGGCCACCCAAAACAAGCAATCAACCCACTTTACCTCATTTAATGTTTTCCCCTTGCTATTTTTGACTCCCATATGGTTCACATTTTTCCACTAGGGGTAAATAAAAATAAAGTAACTCTTGTTCTTTTTTTTAATTTATTTGTGACTAATAAATTAATTTAAGTGCTTATAGTAAAGTTTTATTATGCACTTTATAATCAATTAATTAAGACTAGTTTCCCTTTTTCTCATTTCCTTAGCCGTCGGGAAACAAAATTAGGCTAAGGGTCTTTGACCTGTGCTTTCGAGAAGGGGATATTACAATCCTCCTTTCCCAAATTGCTTGCCCTCAAGCAATTGTAACTCATGTGCCCAAGTGCCATGTGCAAGAGATAAAACATGTTGTAGTGCTCCAAGAGTCTAGATCCCATTCTGTCAAATGAGAGAGCTCTTGCCAAAAAATATAGCTCTCATCATAAACATGAATTTGGATCAAGGGATCCACATACTCCATTTTGCAAACTTGGTCCTCCAACTTATCATGCTTCTCATGAGGAAAATAAATCTTATTATGCAGTAATAAATATGACATACTATCATTCCTTTCATACCTTGGAGTGTTGTCAAGATATTCATTTCCTTTTGCCTTTGCTCCTTCTACAATTGATACTTTCCTCTTTTGCACTACCTCCATACCTTGTTCCTATATGTTTTGAATGTCTTCCGACTTTTACCGAAGTCTAATCCATCATCATTTTGCTTTTCATTGACTGCTGTTAGGATAACTCTAGCAGTTTCAGAGATTATGGGCACCCGGAAATGCCCTTTCTTTATGGGTATGGCTTCCAACAATGCCATCCCCATGTTCCTTCCCCAAATATGATTTTTCTCTACTAATATTCAGCTCTATGCAATCATTGGATACCAACAATTCATCATCAAACACTAAATATTTTTACCTTGGGTTGCATGCTCCTTAATTTCCTTCTCATTCCTTGACACGTGCCCCATGATTTCTCCAAACCCTTGTGTCTTTATGGTGCTGTTTGGAAAATTAGTCAAGGGATCTACTTTGGCAATGGTGATGGGGGCTTCTAGAGCTCCCATGGGTTGCTCCTGTTGATATCTTTTATTCTTTCTGGTGCCCTTACTATTCTTCAACTCGCAGAAATCTTTGAAGGACAACATCTCTTGCACCCTAAAACTGAGGGTTGCATATTCTTCACCCCATGCCTCTATGTCCTCCATGTCACTTGGTGGATCTAACTCAACTGGTTGTTCTTCTTTCTGAAGGAACTTGAGCATTGAATATTTGAGGTGGAGGTTTGATGGAAGTCTTTGCTTGACCAGATGAGCTTCCTTCACCATTATTGGTTGCTCCTTGGTTTGTTGATATATTGTGTCCATGTAGAGCCTTAGCCAAGTCCATAATAGATCCTGTCAATGCATCACACATTTCCCTTTGAGATTCCCTCAAAACATGTTGCAACTCCTTTGGCTATCCCTTTGAGATTCCCTCATAGCTTTTGCAACTCCCTTTGGCTCCTTGTAATTACTTCTTGCATAAAACTCATCTCATCTGTAGGAGGAGCTCTCTGATCTTGATCATCCATGGTTCCTTTCCTTGGAGTCTGATTTCTTCTTTGATAAACTGAGTCAATTTTTCCTTGTGCATCAAGATCTGATTTTTTTATTTCTCCCACAGTGGCAAGGATCACCGCTCTAATACCACTGTAATGTCCCCAATAGGATAAATTCTGGCCCCAAAAGGAACAACAACAAATCTAATCTAAAATAATAATTTATAGGCGATGTACTTGAAATAAATAAGGCAGATCTGAACTTATGCAGAAAAATGCGACTTTGTCTAGGAATGATTGATCCACAAAACAGATGTAAAATCACTTAATTCTTTACCAAAACAAATCAACAATTTTTATTTATGCAAGAACACTAGAAAAATACCAGATTTGGATCAAATAAAGGGCTGGAATTTTATTTATAAATTTGTAGATGAACAACTCACAGACATGACTGAAAATAGAGTTTCCTTAGCCCAAAAACATGCAAATCAGCTGATCTTGGCTTCTAAAAATTTAATTATGGAACAACAAATTAGATCTGATCCAAACGTGCCCTAGATCACTCAAAAATGCCCCCAAGGTAGGTCACTCCATTGTAGGAAAGCTGGAAATGAAGGGTAGAAATCAACAACAAGCTTCTACCTTCAAACCCTTGTTGGAATCAACACAAATCTGCAACTTTGACCTTCAACTTTGCTGGAATTTTGAAATAGAACCTTGAAAATCAATGGAAACCCTTGAATAGAGCTTCCTCTCAAAAAGGGAGAAGAGTTTTCGTTCTTCTTCCTAGCTTAAAGAGGGATTTCGTCCTCTCAAGAAAAACTACAAAGGGTTTTTGTCCTTTGGAGTAAAAATGGAAAGCATGCAAGCTTAGACCAAATATCAGAAATTATAAGATGTCAAAAGATGTCCTCTCCAATGCATGGCGACTTGCTTTTATAAGTTGTCTTGGCATATTAGCCACCCAAAACAACCAATCAACTCACTTTACCTCATTTAATGTTTTCCCCTTGCTTTTTTTGATCCCCATATGGGTCACATTTTTCCATTAGGGGAAATAAAAATAAAGTAACTATTTTTATTTTCTTTTATTAATTTGTCACTAATAAATTAATTTAAGTGCTTATAATAAAGTTTCATTATGCACTTTAAAATTAATTAATTAGGACTAGTTTCCCTTTTTCTCATTTCCTTAGCCATCGGGAAACAAAATTAGGCTAAGGGTCTTCGACCTGCTGCTTTCGAGAAGGGGATATCACAAAGGGGGTGACAACCACCCAATACAATTTTATTCAAACTCAACTTCGATGGGGCTTCCAAGACAAAGCTAGGTCTAGCAAGGATTGGGGGATTATTTACTATTCTATAGTGGAGCTTGTTCTAGCTTACTCCTAGTTCATTGGCATAGCCACGAGCAATGAAATTGAGTTAATTCACCAGCTAAACTCAATGAACCCTTGAATCTACAAGTTGAAGGTGATTCTAAAATAATAGTAGATCTTATTCTAAAGACTATTAATCACCAAAGAATGGCTACACCAAGCTTGATCCAAATTGACAAGATTCCAGCTCATCGGAGACTAGACTAAATTCTCATACAAACAACTCAGCTCATCACAAATACGGGCATTTAGAATAACACTCATCAAAAGAGACATGATGATCATGTGGGTGAGTTTATGGTGAATGAAACAATTAAATTATTTACAGAGAGTCATCTTACTATTTTTATTTGAAAGAGCAACTCTGATAGCATCAGGCAGCAAGTGGACTTAGAGACGTTTCAACAATAGATTTTCGTATGGATAAAAGTTCAGCACTCAACAAGACAATACAAAGACTAAATAAAAGGCTTTCTCCTGCTTGGCCTAATCATATTTATGAAGGTTTAATACATATCTCTAGCAACAGGAAATGACAACTGGTCTAACGAAAGATAATATTTCTTAGCAGTTTGTTCATGGGCCGCCTCTAACAAACTGTAAACCAATATAGTTGAAAACAAAATTATCAATAAAGTTAATGTTGGAATGGGAGCTCTTTGGGAGACGCTGATTGGGTTCAAACACAAGACCTTTGTCATCCTAGCAAAATGCTTTCTATACTAACACCAAAACAATTAGTTGAAGACTATGAGTTGGTAGAGAAGGGCATGCCTAGCTGTGAAAGGTACAATTTTGATCCACTTGGCAATCACATGTTGAAAATAGATGGATTTGGCTACTTGGAATATCAACGTCATGATCTATGGCTATGGTTTGATTAGCTTTAGATGCCCTCTTAATTCCTTCTACTCTTGTTCCACTCTTCTTCTGTTTTTTTACACGAACTTGTTTAGTTTGTCTTTTAACCCCTCACCAACATTGTACCACTCCAAGCTCTTGGGAATGCCTGTTAGAGGTTACCACTTTTAAGTCTTTCACCACATTCTGTTTTGGACAGTCTAGTGCCCACTTCCTCTTGACTCGCTTTATTATTATTCTTAGTCAATATTTCCATCATTCCAACTCGAGCCCAAGTTTTACACCCCATAGAGTTTTGTTTTCATTTTACTTGTTCTAGAGTTTGGTTGCCATGTGTTTGCCCACTCATGATCACTTTATCCTTGCTCTGGCCTTCATATCGACGTGACCTTCAATTCAATTCCACATAATTCATCTTCTCTACACTTTAGCCGTGCACATACTAAAATACAAATGGATTTGTTTGAGCTTTTCTTTGACATGCAAAAAAATATGTTGGCCGAGGGAGGTCCACACAGCACTACCATTTCATGTCACCAAGCAGAAGTAAGGAGTTTTAATGATAATATCTACTCTACACGTCAGGAGGTACTGCTCAATGCCTTATATCAGGCAGCTCAATCTTAAATATCTTTTGGATCTTCCATCTCACCAACCACAATCTTGACATGATGGCGAACATTACTTAACCATATCTGACTGGGTGCCTTTACATTCAGAGAATGATGATTTCTATATTCTTGCTATCAGAAAAGAGACCAAAATACCCCTTATCAGGCCTTATGCTTCGATTTGTTGTCTAGATGGCATGCCAAAAACCAACCAGGAAAACACTTCCATCCATTCATCAGCCAAATCTCAGGTGCAACAAGGGTTTGATGACTTAAAGAGGCACCGCAAACAAGAGATATTCAATCTATGTATGATGATATTTGGATCAAATGACATCAGCAGGATTCAAATTAGCAAAGGTACATCCTACATCATGAAATTCTAGGAGAAGCAATTGCCTACATCAGAAAATCTATAAACGGTTAGGGCCTTCATTGCAAATGTAATTCTCTCAACTCTTTCTTATCCCATCAATCCTTTGAGGGTTTATAAGAGAAAAAGAAGAGAGAATATTACAACGGAAATGAATGCCCAGCTTAAATCCAATGAATATAAGCTTCGATCAGGATAGATGAAGAGGAAGTGGGTGAAATTCCTGCCAGAATTCTTCACAGCAATGCACAGTTCGCTTGGATGATGCATTCCAATTTGGAAATCCTCAAGTTAGGCCTGCCTTTCCTCTGCTTCAAAATGTGAGAATACTTACTATGTCTGATTAACTCCCCTCTTGTGTGTCAAAACAATACATCAGTAACCAAACCTTGTTGCTTGGATGGTTCATTCCAATCTGGCAATCCCCAAGTCAGGTCTTCCTTTCCTGATTCCTCTGCTTCAAAATGTGAGAATACTTACCATGTGAAACTCCCTCCCGTGTGTTAAAACAATCATCCCTAACCGAACTTTGTTGCTGGCATGCTGCTTTGCCCACCAATATAATACACAATTCCACATCATCCTATTTATCAACCGTAGAACTGCAACTCACACTTATGCAAATCCAAGCATTTTAAACAATTATATGGTTCTTATCCTATCTTTTAAGCTGTTCATTTCCATCCTTAAGGGGGCCAAGTCACCAGGGGTAGTCAGTACTTCCATGGTCCCCTGATTATGATCAGAAACAAGACAATACTCCTGAAGGATCTGCTATATTTGAAGTCATGCTAAAGGCCATCAGTAAATTGGATGGAACTATTCGTCACTTGGCAGCCAAGATTTAAAATCATGACAATCAAATCCCAGTTTTGGGAAAATGCATCTTTCAAATGATAGAATACATAAATAAACAAGAATGCATTAGTCATTTGCAGCAAAACGTTGAATACCAGCAAGTCCATGTACAATCCTTGGAGCAAATTTTGCTGTATTTCCAGTAAAATGACTGGTGCAGGAAGTTAGAAATGATCAAGCTGAAAAAACTAGTGCTTCCAAATGCTACCCATCCGGATAGCACGAGCTCCACTCAAGCTCAGATGAATAATTGAATTTTTCCTTCCCCACAGCAATGTTCCAATGGGGTTAGGACAAGGCTCTGGTAGAAAGAAGAAGGGGTCAGCTCATGGTCTTAACTAACTTATGAAGTAACAGCAAGGGGACGGAACTTTCAATGATACACAATCTCTTCCCGAGTATTGTATAATCATATATATGGCTTATGCCTGATGTATAGCTCCTTTCTTTATGTCCTGTCATACTAGATGTTTTGTTCTTCTTACTATGGCAATAACATTAGCCTTTGTTCATAAGTTTCTTTGGTATTAGGTAGTGCTTTTAGATGAGTTGTTTTACTCGTGGGTTTTGGGAGATATTGTAATTAATGTGTATATGTATTCCCATGTTCAAATGACAGAGAGCATTTAGCCTTTGCTGTTTTGCTCTTTGATACAAGTTGAATATTTAAAAATAAAAGAATGAGCCATGTTCCTGCTATCTAGCTGCAAAAACACGTCGTTTATTTTATTAAAGCAAAGGGAAGTCATCAAACTGACTTGTTTAGTGCTGTAGATATCCTATTTATGACACTTCAGATTTCAGAATGAAATCATTTCATGATGTTAAGATACACACTTATTGGTGGAATCCAACAAAAATTAACTTCTTTAGACATGTTCAACGTTAATAGCTTAACAGTTATTGGTATTGGCAATGCCATTTTCATGAAACAGTGGTGGCATTGCATGTTGCACCATCTGTTATTTAAAAGAATTACTTTTAAAGTGACATAGCATATTACTTAGCTACTTATGCTAAACAATTCGGAATCATTTTACTGTTTGAGGTGCTCTGTAGTATTGCATGTGCTTAGCACAAAGTTTCGTGGAAACCCAAATCTTGACTACCAAACTAAGGCACATAGTATGCAGGCTATGCAATGGATTACTAATATTGACAAAGTGGAATTCTATTGCACAGTTTATGAATACATTAGTATTAGAAATATTTAAGATTTAACAAATTAGACAAGTTCCAAATGAACTGCATAAAAGTTTGTGAACAGTTTTTTTGCTTGTCTCTAATTTTTTTAGAATGCTTCGTATCATTAACTGTAATTTGTTCATGGAGCTAAGCAATTGGCAGAGGTGAATGTCTCTTTATTTCCCAGTGCTTGTTATATCCAAACTGAGTTACAAAACAATTCTTCTTGTATGGTATGCAGACTATGCAATACATTATTAATATTGACAAAGTGGAAATTTTTTAACAGTTCATGAATACATTAGATTACAGCTGGGGCAGAGGAGCTACGGTTTTGCATGCATATTAGGAATATTTTGAATTAACAAATTAGACAAGTTCTAAATGAACTGCATAAAGTTTGTGAACAGTTTTTTAGCTTGTCGCTATTTTTCTTATAATGCTTCATATCGGCAACTGTAATCTGTTCACGGGGCTAAGCAATTGGCAGAGGTGAAGGTCTCTTGATTTCCCAACGCTTGTTATATCCAAACTGAAAATAAAGTTGAAACATGGAAGGAACTTCAATAGGGCCATCTGTTATGGTGAACCCAATCTGAAGTCCATTTTTTCTTCTTCATGAATGTAGGTCCTTTCTTAAAATCGTAATAATGTTCACGGATATTATGAAGATTGCCACTTTGGGTTTAAGAAATAATATTAATATCTTGATTTAATGATACAGTTCTATGAATCTAAGAGGGTAATTCCGCTGATAGGCATTCTACAATGGCAATCGGGGTGGTCGTTGTAGACTGTAATGTAATGTCCATGATTTGTTAACAATTAGTTTCTGACTATGTTGCCAGGAAATGGAAATGTGTACGAAACTGGAAATGTATCTGAAATGCTGAAACACCTATTTTCAAAAACCCTTTGATACGAAGTGGCACGTAAATGTCTATAATATACACACATACTCATTTTTAGTCCATAAAAGATACAGTGCTTAAAAAATATAGTACTAAGTAAATGAGAGAGTGTTTTAGCATTGTATGAAGTGCATATATATAGGTTTAAGTTAGTGTCCTCTAGAAGTTTAGGGTTTATTTTTATTTTTTTAGCTTATTTTCATTGTGGGAGGGGTTGAAGCAGGGGTTTTGAAGTACTTGTGCTGTCGGAAACGCCTGGGAACATGCTAAAAACGGCAGAGCCATTTCCATACTGTTTCTGGTATGGACCCGAGATTGGGAAGCATTTCCAAAGTGTTTCCATTACTATTTCCATACTAGAAACATCCGATCGTGGGTAGGGGGTGACCTGAGGCGTTTTCCTGCAACATAGGTTTCTGACCTTAAATTTGACGTCCACTTGACTATCACTCTTAAGTTGTTTCTTGTAATCTTAGAGAAATCCATCAATAAATTGTAATATCATGGCCATACGGTGGAGTATAGAGCCCCCTTTTTTGCCAGGAAGATGTTTTTGAGCCCAACACAGTGGTGTAGCTAGATCAATGCCATTTGTCACCTATTAATGGAAAATTCATGGAGAAAATCCAAGATAAGGGCCTTGAGGTTGATATCTCACAGCATTTTTTAGATAGATTTATTTAAGATATTTGTACTAGTTATCTTCAACATTAACATACATGCTCTATATGACCTAAAAGTTTTAAAACAAAAGACAAAAATCTTGTGGGGAAGGTTTCTCTCTAGTGTATGAATGAGCTTATGACTGGAACCGACAAGAATTTGTAATTCCATAATTGTTTCTTTGTTACTAAGTGCTTAAACCTTGTCCATATGAAGATCACCTTATTCTCCCTCTCTGTGAGTCACTGTTGCATGGCTCTCTCTTTGGTTGCATTTGCTATTGATTTCAGTACAAGACTGCAGTCTATTCATCTAGATGTTGATAAGGTGGCTGGTGGGATCAATTTCTGCTGTTGATTAATCAGAAATTTAAGCAAATGGTTTCATTTGTGTCTATCTCGATCCCAAATTCCATTATTCCAATTTGCTTTTCCAAATACTATTTCATCGGCAGGTTACAAATGTTGATGTTACATCCTAGTCATTTTAATCTTTTTATTATTTCTGCATGACCTTGCTCATTATTGGACACTGATGAATAAATCTTTAGTTTGACCGTTTTATTCAGTCACTAATGTACACATCTCCATCATGTACAGGTAATAGATCTCTTGAAACAAATGCATCAATCTAAAACTACAGATGGAAGTACGTCACAAGTAACTCTAACTAAAAATCAGCGTGAAAGAAAGGACAAAATGCGTCGAATTGCAACAGTGTTGGAAGCCTCTCTTCTGAAGCTTGACGATTCTCTCATGTTGTTCCATGACTTTTAAAGTTGTCTCGTTGTGCTTCATATTGTAATTCTGATACAAAAATTCCTTTTCACACAGGTGATGCAAGGTCCAATTGTTTTCCATATTATTCATTATTAATTTATTTATTATAAATTAGAATGTTTATGAGTTCTTACCTGCACAAAAACAAATTGCTAAAACACAAATTTATCAACAAGGGTACTAGGTGTTAATTTATCCCACATGGAGATATTTAGCAACACATTAGTTGGTTTCAAATTTTATTTGAAATTTCTGCCTAATAGTGTTTACATTTTAAATTTTTATTGCTTACTGCTTTCAATTTTACTTGAATATTTTAAACAGTGCTTTATTTTGTATTTTGTTTCTATTCATTTTCTTAAACATTTTCCTTCACTGCGTATGGATTGTTACAAGACCTGATAACTATTATTTTCTTTCAGTTTGGTTGCATGTATTATTAAAAATAACAGATGCTTGTATTCCTTTCTTGAACTTCAAATCCAGAAAGGCAGGATACCCTTGTATAACACATTCTAAATACTTCTATCTTTTTTATTTGCATACGTATCCTATTATTTGACAAATCGACTGTGGAATAAAGAGCTAAGCGTGTGCATGACACAAAAAGAGAACATCTAAGACATGGTAATAAGACTCCTAAAATCTCTGTTGCACTAATTCAAATATGTGTATGATAAGGATACACTAGATTTTTAGAAAATCTTGGATGCGATACAACTAGGATATGGCATGCATACATGCATTCAAGGCAAAAATTTGTCAACTAAAAACCTCCAATATAGTGTGATGGGATTTAGTTCCGCTACAAGAAGCACTCCAACACCTTGAAGATCAATATTTTGAATCGGTCACTATTCCATCTGAGCTCTATTATATGGTTAGGGATAATAGAGACAAATTGTTTAGTGAAAGAGCCTTGAAAGGCCATAAGAAGGAATCTTCTTCAAGTGATATGAGGAAGATCTTGTTATCCAAATCATAGTTCGCCTATTCATATTCGGTGAATATTCAACAAACAAAAAATAAAGGCTTTGCAAAAACTCGGCAAGACTCGGCGAATATTCGACAACTTAAAAAATACTCAAATTTCTTTAAAAACATGAATTTTATGCAAAATATAGCTACAAAATGTATCAAACGAGTCCATAAAATGTTGGAGAAGTGTTTTCTATTAGATTTGAATAAAAATACAATACAAAATCGCATCATCATGCTAATACTGATAGCCGTGACTGATAAGTGTTATGAATTTATGATGATTGTCATTGAAAATTATCATCACAAATTTCATATCTATGCAAGTTACAATATACAATTAGTTACATTTTCCTCTTCCCCTCTCTAAAGATGTCATCCAATCCAATATTTCTGCTAGTGCTTCTCCCTCCATAGCTTTCCTCGTGAAAGACGCAATCCCATTCTCTGTGAACACAAGGATTTCCACCTTCGATCAATAATCTCCCAAAAGGGTCCCAAAAGAGGCCATATCCGGCTATATCCCCATATAATAGTTTTGGATAGACTTTGGCCCTATCCATGGCCTCATAAATGTATCCATAGGGTTTTGCTCCCCATCAACCAAACGCAAAACCCTCACCGACGACTCTGACACGTACACAAATTAAAATGTAAGGTTACAAACTTACAAATAAAGTAAAAAAGTAAATAACAATATATTTATAATTTAACAAATTAAAATAAATGAGTCAACTTGAAATATAAATTGAAGTTTGAAATTACCTTGATGATCTCTATAACTCTCTTCGAAAGATATATCATCAAAACTATCTTGCGATCCTCTCTCCATTAACTTTCTTTGAATATTGTGAGTTTAGCCATGCTTGACTCAGAAACATTTGTCAACGATGAACAAACTAGAAATACTTTGCAACGTTAAGAAATGAATTGCAAATCTTGTGACACTGATTCACACAAGCTCTTTCTCTTTTGTGTGTTCTCTCTCAATGCTTAGAACTCGAGGTGATTATATATGTACTTTGTTATGTTTTTGCATCTTCTACAACCGGCCTCACCCAATCAATTTTTCTTGTGTCCTTCAAAATAAGGTCAAGGCAATGAGTCACACAAGAGTCCAAAAGAGTGATAGATGTCTCTTTTGCAGTAGTCTCACTGGCCACATATGTTGTTGCATTATTGTCTGTGACAACTGCGCACAACATTATGTATACCCACCTCTAATACAATCTTCTCCAACATAACACTCAAATTCTTTGTATTGTTTACTATGTTAGAGGCATCAATAGACTTCAAAAACACCATCTCACCATTCGTTTGAAGCGCATTAAAAACTTAATGAGGGTGTGTTCCTTCCATCCGTCCACCCATCCGAAATAAATGTGCATCCATATTCGTGTCATTGTTTCTTTTGATCTTCTAGAATTGTAATGGCATATGTAATCGCACCTCGAACAATTTTCCACTCAAATATTTTGGAGAGAGAGTGCTCGTACCATTTTTCGCAATTATCAATGTTGTCACCAAGTACTCCCAATGAGCTCTTTTTGCCACATTGAATGGAAGGTTGTTGTAGTATTAAAAATTTGCACATCTTTATCCATTTCTTCGTACATACATATCTTTGTTCAGGTTGTACACTTCAGAATGAAGGTTGTGCTCGGGATGTTCTTTGGCACAAAAAGCTATGTATGCTTTGGTTGAACTCGATAAAGTGGATGTTCCTCTCCTGTTCGTATGGGTGGACTCCGAGTAGAGCCCACAATTGTTGCCGTATTATCCTCTCGAATCCTCTATCATTCTAACCTCAGTTTAACAATAACTCTCGCTATGGCATGCACGCACCTTTCCCTCTCGAGTTTCTTCTCCTCCAACTCGTCGGCCTCCGCTCTCATCTCTCGTTTTGCCTCTTCTGTAACATTGGGGCATACCACAACGTCCCGACAAACAATACATGCAAGATGATACTTCAAATGATTGATGCCTCTAGAAAATGTTTTGCCACAGAAATTGCAAACCACTGTTCCCTTAACTGCTCCACGCACACCATACTTTTAAGCGAGGTACAGACATTCACGGGAACAATTCTTGCAAGTGATGTGGACCCAGATGCCAAGCCTAATGCCATTGTTAAGCTTTAATCTACAACACAACACACATTTAAAAAATTAAAAAGACAAGCTTAATTAATTTTTTTTAAAAATGTGTCGAATAACCATGTTTTTCTTGTAATTTAATTAAAATAACATACCTACGGTTGCAAATGAGTATTAAAAATTTAAAATGATTCGCAATCACATTGAACACATTTAAAATTACAAAACATATTCGATGAATCGATTACAATACGAATATATAAAATTTAAATAATTTAGAATAAATTTGCGTAAAATAAAACCATACCCCCGCTATGCAAATGATTATTAAAATTTAAAAGCATTCGCTTTTACATTAGATGTATTTAGAATTACAATATGAATATATAAAACTTTAATAATATATACCAAATTTGCAAAAACTTGAAAGAATAAAAAAACTTACCTCCAAATGCAATTCTCCAAATTTCCTCTTCGTCAAAAATCCGTTCAACACATGCAATGCAAGCTCAAATGGTTGTGTGAATGAAAATGAAGTGCTTTGGGGCCTTATAAAGGGAAAAAATAAGTTTTTGAGTGTAAAAGACGTGTTTGCGTGTACAGTCCGCGTGGGCGAGTTATTAGCTTGGACTCGCCGAGTTTTGGCGAATATTCGCCAAAACTCGGTGAGCCCGAGTGACGTGTTTTCCAAGCGATTATTCGTTTCCAAATTTCTTTGGCGAGTACTCGCAACCTGGCGAGTACTCACCGAGTATGCTAATTATGATCCAAATGATAAAGTCACAACTAAAAATGGTTGATAATGAACTTATTACTTTGTTGACACAAAAATATTCTAGTCCTGGGAATTCCAAAAAGAACTTTACGATGCCCTAGCAATTCATGATAACAAATAAGTATTCTTGAAAAAGAAAGAAAGAATTAAAGAGGAATCTTAAGAAATATAAATCCTCTCAAGACAATACTTCTTCAAGAAGGAAACCATACCAAAAACACTCCGTCTATCACGGATACAAAGCACCTACATGGCACACCAATAGAACTAGAGGACCATCGGCAGATGATTTTGACATGAAGAAGAATCAAGAAGATAATGAAGAGGAAGAGTCATTAGAATAAACGTCACCGAAGACACCAAAAGGAAGCACAAAAAAAGTTGCCCACGAAGCTAGTAAAATCAAAATCTAGCAAGTAACCACCGATGGACTTAAATTTTGTGATAATCGAAGCAAGATCCACACAGAGATACGGGTAAGAGTCCCATGCACTTTGTTTCTTAGACAAGATAAGATGTTGCATCATATTAGAGACAAAGTGTATAATTTAGACAACCTCTTGGTTGGAGTAGAATAAGAGAAGAAAGAAGAGTCCATGTTGTACATATAAAGGTTTGTTTTGAATTCAAAGTGGTTATAAGGACTTTTGTCTCCATGCTTTTGTAGATACGAGGATATCCAAGGAGTTACGTGAAAAATGATGCACTCCCTCCATAATTTTGGCAACAAAACCCTCTGGATATAAGAGAAAGCTGCAATAACAAGAGAAGTTCTTGAATTTGACAGTATGCTTTGAATATTCCCATCTATATACATGGATACAAACCCAATATTGATTTCATTGAGTAGAACAATCAACGATTTGATTTGTTGATTGGAAATATTTTCCTAATGAAATATGAGCATTTCAACAAAAGGAAGAATGAAATCATTCTTCATCACCATGGAACCCCTGTGCTAATGCAAATCTTTCGAGTGGTAGAAAACAAGTTGTATAACAAGATGAAGGAAGACGGAATTGAGGAAACATGGGAATCCGAAATAAAAGGATTCTACTAGCAAAAGGTAAATGAAAAACAAAAATGGAGAGAACACGTAAAGTTACAATCTCTTCCTATTAAAATAGTTGTTGAAGAAAATTTCAAAGAAAATTGTTATGACTTGAATCCACTTCAGATTTTGGAAACTTGTACTAGAAGAATGTGAAATTAAAATCTAAAGTGAATTAGCAAAAAGAGGAACCTTATCAGTTTAACCCAATTGAAAGGAAAGAGCTAGATGATTAGCTAGTAGAACTACAAAATGTAGGATTCATTTCTCCCAAAGAAGAGCCCATTTACATGTGTAGGATTATTTTGTCAATAAACATTCGAACAAATACAAGTCAAGAAAAGGTTTTGTATAAACTATAAGCCGACAAATGAGATTATTTTGACATCCATCTAAGCGTGCATTTGTCACTTGTGACTCTATTGCATTGATTGCTCTCATTTGTGGATGCACGATGGAAGATGTGCTTCAAAGATTTCTGCTTCGTACGACCCAATTTGCATCACAACCTCCACCACTTCTACTTGGCAGGACTAATTATACACCATGGCGTTTGAGAATGGAACATTTTTTCATTCAAGATGACCTTTACCAATTTTTGTATGGACAAGTACCAACTCCAGTGACCTAGATCAACTCGATGACTGGCTCAACTCATGTGACATGGTTCTTGGTCACTTGATGTATATTTTCATGCCTCTCCACCATCATGTGGCACACACAAAGTGTCCTAAGACTGTTTGGAGCATTCTTCAGACCTTATTTGGAGACTCTTGAAATTGCAATTTCCACCCCATGTAATGCTTCGCCATGGTGTTATCCTTGATCACTTATGTAATTGAAGTTGCAAATGTTGATAGGTGATTCTTGTTTGAAGATGGTGTACTCTTTTGAACTAAGTAATCATGTTTGTTGTAGATGATATGTTTATCTTCTAAAATTGGATACAATCATGCCATGACAATTCTGAATTTATAATGAAGTATTTCATATACTTTTTATGCTTGAACTTTTTAATGTATTATGCATGTGGATGAAGGAAATAAATTCAGTCTTATTTGTTCATTGCCTATTTTGCAATACTGAACTTGTTTTTCAGTCTATTGATTGCATAGTGCAAGAGTAACCACACCTTGGATCAATTATAGTGATCCAAGGCATGTTTAGGATTTTTTGATGTTTCGATCATTGTGATTGAGTCGGTCAGAGTATCTGATTTTTGAACCTAGGCTTGCATTAGGGGTCACAGGGGCGTCCTATAGCATCTTTTGATTTCACCCTTCTAAGTGATATAATAATGTCGTTTTGATGAATTGTGAAAGGTAATGTTCTTTGATTAATTTATTGGGACCTAATTAATCTAAGTTCTTTTGATTATTTTATCCTATCCTAAACCTATGTTATGGTGATTATATTTATTTTGATGATTAAATCCTAAGTGGGGTAATGAGGGACTATCCTAAGTTTTGGATACTAATTAATCCTAAGCAATGGTTTATAAACTAATACTAAGGGAACCTAACTTAATGGACATCAACCTAACCTAAGGGAAATGTGGTTGGCTTTGTTAACAAGTGGTTGGATGGCGATGGCACCATTCCAAATGCATTGCAAGGTTTAAATGTTTCATTTAATAAGCTTGTTGCCGCCAATTTTGGCCAAGGTATAGAGGTGATGGAAATTGCCGAGCTGACAACTCTGTTATTTTTGTTGAATGAAGTTTTAAACTTGTTAGTTGTAACTAACAAAAGATAAGGCATGGCATGAGTTAGGAAAGGGACACTGTCAATCTTGTTGGTATTTAAGAGCCTCAATTTGAGCAAAAACCGACTAGGGAATAGTATAATGGGTTGGTTTTATTGTTCATTCGGATTTTTCAAGCTCTTTGACCCTGCAAGTTGTATTTCCATTTTTCGAACTTTCAGTTCAATTTTGTTGCATGTTAAAATTCGCCATTGCATAGCGGAAATAATGACAAAATTTGGTCATGGAAACTATAAGAATAAAGTGGGAAAAGTTTCAGAGGATTTGTTTGGCGTTTTTATTGGAAATCTTTCGTGGAAGCTTTGTTTGAAGGATTGAAGCAAGGAAGAGAAGGGGAGCACTACCAGGCATGATAGACTCTATCTCTTTAAGATCTCTTGCTTTTATTTAAACGTTTTCATAAAGAGAACTCTGCTCTTCATGAAAATGTCTCTGAGAATAGTTTCTGGTGTGTTGTTTGCTTCTTCTTGCTTCTGTGAGCTTCTTCTGGTTATGGTTTCTTGTGAATATAGTGATTCTGTGGAATGAAATTGTTTTACATGATTCGGGTTTCGAATGAAGTTGGAAAACAAATGTATTGCATTATTGGAAACTGGGTATGATTGTTCAAGGGGATTCGTGTTTTGATAAATATGTCTCCTTGTTTTGTACCCTATTGGCATTTAACGATTTGCAGGGATTCAGTTGGAAGTCTCTTGAACTTTGGAACTCTCGGAGTTGTGGCGGGTTTTGATTAATATTATTTGGGTCGAATTTGTTCACAGATAATAAAAAGGACTGTAATGGAACGCCGTTTCAGTTTGATGGTCATACGATTTGGTTGTATTATCAAATATTGTTGGTTGACTTGTTTCTAGAATGTCTATTTTGGGATTCTTGTTTCGGTTCATAATCCTTCGTTTTGGCTTAAGATTGGTAACTGATCTTTTGATCTTTTTGTTGTTTTAATGAGATCTTGTTTTGACCCATACTGGGTATTCATGAAGGTGGTATTTGAGCATTGTAAGTGCATGTTGTATAGGTGAATGATGGAGTTTTCTGTATCTATCATCTTAAGTTTTGTTTCGTTGTTTAAATACCCTTCTCGGGTGGACATGTTTGAGAAACAAGGATTGGTAATCTCATGTCTCTCTCTTTTGTTGATTATGATTTCATTGCATGATTACCCTTCTCGGGTTGGCTCTGGTTTTTGAACTTAGTTGATTTTTGTAAGGACCCAGATTTGTATTAATCTCGAATTGGGTTTCGTTTTCTTTTGCTTTATGTTCCTTCAAAGAACTGTTAGTCTTCGAGCGTCATGTGTAGGGCATCATGATTTGGTAGTAGTTCTTGTTCTACTTGGGAGATTCTAGTGGTTTGGGTCATCATTGTTTTCTTGGGATGCATTCTTGGATGAAAGCATGTTTTGTTGAATGTTTTTGTTCTGTGAAACGTCTCTTTTGAGACTGTACTCTCATTTTTGAGTTGGTTTAAATGGTGTGAGGAGATTTTTGCTTGTATTCAAGTTCGTTTCAAATATGTTGGACGATGTGAGTTATGCTTGATCATTGTTAAGGAAGTTTTCAGTTTTTAAACTTGGATCTTGGTCTTTTTGGGTAAGGCCATACTCTACATTTTGTTCTTTGAAATTGTTCTGATTTCATTCTCATGTAGCTTGGATGTGGGAGTTATTTGGGCATTCAATTGTTGATTGTTTATTGAGTTGCATGTTGTGATACGACCTTCTCTCTGTCGTATTGGTTGAATGGTTATGTTTTGATCAAATGGGTTTTGATCTCACTTGTTGTTGATGGCAAGATCCTTCAGGAGTTTTGTATCTTGTGTTTGATTTGTCTTGTGAATGCTTGTGTAAACCTCCTGTGGAATATACAGTGATTATATTCGGTATTGTCAAGTTTGTTCTTTGCTTGAGGCATCCTCTTGGAATAGAGGCAGGGATTTAGATAGAAGGGTTAGGACAAAGTATGTTGTTCATGCTAGGTCATTCGTGTTTTTATATCAAACCTTTTAGTTGTTGATATGAAATTGATTTTGATAGGGACAACATTATGTTCTTATCAAGTCATTGTGTTTTTAGATCAATTCATTTTCGATTGATTGATAGGGAACTGACTGTGATATAGTGGAACTTTGGCTTGGTGAATTAAATTGAAACCAATGAGGACAGATCATGACTTTAATTAATTCTCTTCTTATAATTGGTTGCATAGTTTGAAAAGTTATGATGTAGAAATGATTATCATTATTGTGAGATAGATGGAATTAAATTTTGTTGGATTATTTAACTTCTTTTAAGGGCAATGATACTTAAATAGATTTATTGACTTCTTGTCTATTCTAACATTGTGACTTTTTGGGCAGTTTATTTGATTGATCTTATTTTGTGTACTTGGAACCTTTTCATAAATAGCAGGGTTCCTTTTATGAAACAGTTAGATAAAAACATATTGTTTTAACGTTATAACGCTTATCATGCTCAGTTCTTGTGAACTAACTCATGCTAACAATTTTGCAGATGGACTTCGTGAAAAGTGAAAGGAGAAAGACTTATAAAAACTACATTTGTTTTATTAATGAAATCATTTTCTTCATTCAGATGCTTTATGTATTGAAATTATCTCGAAATGAACTTGTTGGAAAGACTATGAAGATGTATTAAATTAGTTTTGTAATGATGAAAGATGTTTCCTTATAAACTTATGGAATATTATTGAGCTTGGAGTGAAGTGAACACTCTCTTTTTGATAAAGGAATTGTTGTGTAAAAGTTGTTGATTTCTGATTTATTCGAGGGTCATATATGTTTAGATTTGATTAATATCTCTAAATATTAACATGCATGATAAGATTTTATTAATATTCTTAAATATTGACATGCATGGCTTAATGGATTCTAAGGTATAGAATAATGCTTGGATAAGGAACTATATATATATACACTTCCGACTCATTTCATTTTGGGAAATTGTATAACTATGATGATTATGATTGATAGATCCTTACTCAAAAAAGGGAATAAGGATAGTTCTATATAGATGAATGTGGCATTCCTATTATGAATCTAAACCTTATGTTTTTGATTTCTTTAATAGGACAATAGTCCTTAATTATGAATAAGAGGATACTTTTATCTTTCAATTAGAACTAAGTATGTTATCCTTATAATGTAATAAAGTATAGCTATTATTGATGATTGGTTGTATGCTCTTCTATATGAAAACAATAAATGGAAATAGGAAATCTTAAAATAATTAATAAGAAGATTTAGATATTATGATATTACTAAGTCTAATGTATAAGCTTTCAATCAAGATTGTTTATAATGATAAATTGTAGTAAGAAAACTTAATGATCTTACTTACTCAATATCGAATTCAGATTTATCAATGAATGGAAATAATGGTTTAAGATTAAAAGGTTCATATGCAAGAACACATATTTTATCTGCATACCTTCAATTGGTGTAAGAGTACATTTCAAATCCTTTCTTTGGATCAATCGTACTTAGTGGACCCTTAGGTGCATTGTTAACGATTAATTATCAGGGTAACAAATTGAGGGTTAATAATCTAATGTTTCTTAAGTATGTTAGTTTAGTTGAAAGAACTTAGTAGGTTGTTGTAATATAGGGGCTGCAACATAGTACCCTCATAATGACGAGTCATTATGAGGATACTTGTGATGCAGCTAACTATGCTTCAACACCCCACTTAGTTCAATTAACTCGATTGACATAAGTGGAAATTCGGTTCATAGTTCTACTCTAAACAGAAATAGACACATGGACTAGTGTAGTGGTCAACTCATGTTGACTTAGGGTAACTAAACACACCCAATCGACGAAAGTTGATTGAGTATGCATGTCTATCCTTAGTCACCACGAGTAGTCTTCCACACTAGTGTATGTGAGCTGCCCCTATTTAGTGTGAAACTTTGACTTGGGTTTGGTTGACTGAAGTCAAGAAAGACCAATCTAGATAATAGTTCGAGTGTCGTGAAAGACATGTTCCTTTTGACGAGTATGTCATCTTGGAATGTAAACATGTTTAAAACTTTGGCCAAAGTATCGCAAACTGTTGGTTACATTGTCTTATGTCACCTAGTCTAAGAAGGCATGATTTTAGAAGAATATCAGTAACAAATATTCAGATAGGCATCTTAGACAGAACACTTGAGTGACCATGAATGGGTAAAAGAACCAAAGTATACATAGTATACACTTGAACAAGTTAAACATGAGAGA
The DNA here is from genome assembly GCA_018340775.1 of Taxus wallichiana var. yunnanensis. Classification (NCBI taxonomy): domain Eukaryota; kingdom Viridiplantae; phylum Streptophyta; class Pinopsida; order Cupressales; family Taxaceae; genus Taxus; species Taxus wallichiana. The sequence goes on along the minus strand of CM031239.1, from coordinate 298,695,212 downwards.
TCGGTTTAATACCGAGTCATGAAATGAGAGATCGAGTTTCACCGAGTCTTTACTACATATGGTTTTCTGTTATGAGATGGACTGGCAATGAATGTGTGTTTTGAATTGTATGAATTTAGAACAGTGAACATTATGTAAAAAAAAATCCCTTGTTTCTAAATCCTAAAAAGTGGATGTTACACTTTTCATGTGATGATAGTTCGTTGATACGGATTTTCTTGTTTATATTCCTGATGATGAGGATTTTTCTTCTAGTTATGATGACACGAGTATTATTAAGAATACATATCCTCCCTCTCTTGATCACCTTTCGAGAATATTGAATCTCCTCCGACTCTCTCACCATCAACGATCCATTAGACACTAGGCATACATGTTCACGGCCCATGGTGATCCTCTTGCGTTCATTTCATTTGCCTTTGATCCACAATCATTGTGTGAGGCATTTTCTACTTCTACTTCTTGTGTCGTGAAAGACAAAGGAAATATACATTTGTGAGGGCTTATTCAAAGGGCAAAAAGATAGCTGTGAATCTGAATATTACAGATTTAAATAGTGTCATGATATTTTTAGTCGCGAGGAAAAAGGAACACCGATCGCGAGCACAAAGTCACTAATCATGAAAACGTAAATCCTTATCTAGAAATTGTGACGTGACAATGATTTCGTGAAGGAGGAAGTAGATATATAGTTGGCCGCATTTGAAGACATATCAAAGTTGTGAACAAAGAAAGATACTAGTTGCAAGGGCACACACAAAGTCGTGTATCAAAGGAATGCCAATGAAAATACAATTATAGGCTCCTTTATTAAGGCACGCTCCAATCGAAGAATATCACTTTCATTTTGCTGCATTAATTTGTGGTTCGGAAATTAAATTTGGAGTGAAAAATGGATGATGAAGTCACCATTTCTAGCCTCATATACGATATCTCCGAGGTCTTCATCGACAACCAATAGAAGTCACTACTACAAGTAGATGAAGTTGCCATGACAAAGATGCCAAAACTATTTTATTAAATAGTTTTCCTTTGAAATACAACGAGGGAAAACTTAGTAATAGAGAATACATATTTTAAAAGAAGCCCCATACTTTGAAGAAAGTAAGGGATCCAGTGTAGGTAAAACTCGACATGGATGGTTGCCCAGATATTTTGGGAGTATGTGGATCTTGGGAATTTACCCTTACGAGGGTCATGAAACAATTTGATAAAGCACTGTGGGAGTAGCTTAGGATGGATGGTTGTCCAATAATTTGGGAGTCTGTAATTCAAGACTTTGGGGAGGTGGAATCTGGGAAGGTGGGAATTCAACTCAGGGACTACACCTTATGAGGGTTAGGGAGGCAGCTTGGAGTTCTACCTGGTCAAAGCATTGTTTTAAGGGGAAAACTTTTGAAGAATGTGTAGTCTTGTTTGGTTCTGTTACATTAATCTCTTCTCAGTATGTTCTATAGTGTAAGCCTTAAGAGGAGGTATTAGATGATAAGGCTTATAAATTAGTATTAAGTTAATATTAGTTATATATTAACCGATAACGGTTGTAACTGTTTCAACCATTTTGTAACCATCTCTCACATAATAAAATGACGGACACACAATGAACAAGGTGTGCATTTTGGTTTCTCTTCATTCATTTTTTTGTACATTCTGATATTTCTTTATTCTCTCTCCACATGTTCTAACAAAGTAGAGCTGTCCTCCCTCTCCAATGTTTTTGGGTATTTCCGTAGATGATCTTGAGGGCATTTTTGGGCAACATACTTGCATTCATTACAGTTTTATGTTACATCATGCTTTGATTTCTATCATGCTTTTGTTGATGACAGTCTATTAATTCTCTTACCGATGTTTATTATTTTTCCCATTAAAACCTTAAAATTGGCTATAATTGGCAATGCATCGCAATTGCTTCTTTTTACTGTAGTATCCAACTCTATTTTTTACTGTTTGTTGGATTTCTTGATTAAAAATTATGTATTGCAGTTATTTGTTGTATTGTTAAATTCTGACTTATGTGGAATTCTCTTCTACATTACATTTGCCTCACAAGGTGGATAGGATGGCACTATGACTTCCTCATAAAAGTGGTTTTGTGTAGTAATTTTGCTTTTATGATCTGCTCTTTTTCTGTGAAAATTTATTTGTGTTCCTGATCCTGGGTTCACTTTTAATTCAAACATCAATAGTTCCGTGTACCTGAATTGTGTATCAACGTATCCTTGTTACACTAAACTTTGACATGACTGGTAATACAGCAAGAAATACACTATATGAAAGCCGGCGAGAAGCTGAAAACTTGCAAAGTTTGCCAGACGCATCTCCAATTGCATTAATCAGAGGATTTCACCTAAATTAATAGAAGTCCCTGATGTTTTTTGGCTCACAAGAGGGTGTATGGCTTTTTGAACTGCAGGTATGTTATCAATATTCTGCTTGTTTGTAACAAATGGTAACAGATCGGGAGAGTTCAACTTGTGCATAGGGGTTGAATACGGCCAGCTATTGTGTTGGAGATGATCCTGTCAAGCTATTGTGTCAGAGTTGATCCTGTAAATTATGTTACACATAAATTGGCCCAAAAGCATCCAAAGAATTCGCTTCAGTTCGGTTGGGGATGAGAACCAGATTAGTTGCAGGTTGCGAATTTGAGATTTGAGTTTTGTTCCTAGCTGTAAAGCTGTATGAAAATGATTTTCAGAAGTCCTAGATTTGCATTCTTTGTGCATTAGACTGCATAATAATCCCTGATGAAGCTTGATGAAGATGTTTGATTCCTGTCATGTTTGATTTGATTGGCTTCCATTTGAAAATTGAGTGGGAGAAAGTTGTAGAATCAAAGATTGGGGAGATGAAACTGATGAGCTATATGTCGCCAACCCTGCTCGGCATAGTGACAGTGGAAGAACATATGAGAAATGGTTTCCTCTGCTTGGTGAAAATTAGGACAATATACATCGGGCTCCATCTATCTGCATTTTTGCCAATTGTCTGTTATGTAAAATCAGCAAAAGAAAGATTTTGATTTTCGGCCTTGCTGAGATTTACCATATGTGTCTCCATTTTTTCTCTGCATGTGTCCTTATTACTGAGAGATTGATAGGCCGATGAAACAGTGCATTCACCTGTTTGTGTATGTGGCCAAATTTGTTCATTTGACTGATTGGAGAAAGGAATTTCTCTGGTAGCTAGATTTTGCAAAAGGGAATCTGTTTGATCTTGCTCTGAATGACCATAAAGTTCAATTTTTTCCTCATGCCATCATAGCTGATGCATAGGATTGTAGTGATAGTAATCCCTTATGTTTCTTAAGCCCCGAGTTTTGAAGAAGCTGTTGCAATTTGGCAGATTCAAGTTGTTTTAAAGATGGATAGGGGTCAACTAAATCCTTGTCCTTAAGTCACTAAATATGGCTTTGAAGTCAACTTAGGTTGTGTTATCATCATATTACGTTCGAAAAGTTGGGGTTATTCGGATAGAGAAAAAAGTTCGGAAGTTCAGGAATTTGTAAGGAATTTGGTTGATTCAACTCAAAAAAATTATAAATTTTAAAAAATAATAAATATGAATAATTATCGCGTAAATCACATAAAATACTTGATAAAAAATACTAAAATTTAAACTTAAAATAATCAAATTTATGTAACTAGTTACTAAAGTTACTAAACATTGAGTTAAAAACTTAAACCTAACATAATAAATCTATGTAAACCTAACTCTTAAGTCTCTAAATATTACTAATACGCTTCTAAGTATTAATGTCTCTAAATAATAAATATTAGTATTAAGGATTACTATACTCTTAAATCTCTAGGTATTATTAATAAATATTAATAAATAATGGTACTCCCGAACAAGGTAAGATATGTATACAACTTTAAAATATTATGATTATTTTAAAATATTATGATTAATATTTAAATCGGATACGTATTCGAGTACTCCTCAATAAAGAAACAAAATTACTAGTCGCAGCTTGATTTTAAGTTTTTAATGATTTATGATTTAAATTTAATGGAAAAGGTGGAGGTCGTATTTGGTGCAAATCACAACATGCAAATCATGTTTTTGGTCATTTGGCATGCGTGGCATCTTTGTTTTCCTCTATTCACGTGGAATTTTAAGACTTTTCTACGTACATATGATGTTGCAATTAGGGTTCGTGTTTTTTCATTTAGCTTTTACTCTTTCAATGCTTAGGGTTTTCATTTTTCGTTATTTATTTATTTATTTTTCAAACCATTTTTTTAAAATTAAAACCCTAAACAAATATACTGAACAAGTTTGGTTTTTCCTAAAAATATGTTCTCAATGCGAGAATTTGGATTGTGTTCGGACGAATATGGTAACTATGCTTACAATTCTTCAATACCACCGGTTGTCGAACTTGCCAAGTGGAAGAGTATATACATAAATCATGAAATTTCGCCGCTAACCTCCAAAGGTGGGAACTAAAAAGGATGAAAACTTAATTTCACCTTTGAGTTCTAATGGATTATGACACCTCGACATTCCTTTGAGGTTCATATTTACACGAGTTTCTTGAGCCCTATGTGGTGATAGGCACTCTAGCCAACTTGTTGTTCTTCATTCATTTATCTTGAAGCGAAAACATACCAATCCCTTGAGATCTAATAATTTTCTTAAGAAAACAATGTTTATTTCTATTTCAAAATCTTCTAACGTTCCAAAATATGATTGTCATAAGAATTTTGGCTTTGAGTGGTTCTAAGTCTTATCACAAACTAAAATATCTCTCGATGATTATTGGAGCTTGATGAATGTGGGATGAGTGGGATGAGCTCGGTGTTACCTAAGACTCGAGACGACGGGATGCGAGGATGGATTTTCCAAGACGGCAAAAAAACCAAAATTTCGGGACGGTAGGGGAGCGACTATCAAAATAATATATAAAATTATTAATATTAAAAATTTACGAGATAAATTAAATTTTTTTATGAATAACAATTCATAGTTATATATTAGTCCACCATGTGCATCTGATCCATGTTCGAGGACGTCCATATTAAAAATTGAACAACACACATATAGCAATACTAATGTTATATGTCCATATAACTTTGAATATTAATATGTATGTTATTGGTTTTCATAGCATGTTGTGTGAGTCCACCATGTGCATTTGTGCTCGAAATTTTGGTATTCATATATCACTCTTGATTCTTAAATGTCTTTGTAATACAATTGGGTTATTATTAACGGGTAATCATTTTTAAAGAGAAAACAACAAAGAAATTAGTTATTTATTTTTAAAACCTAGAAGTCCCGAAATGTCATGGGGACGTCAAACGCCCCCGACGTCATCAAAAAAAGGGGGCGACCCGAAATGTCCCCCGATATTCAAGTATTTTCCCCTTGTTTTCCCACCCTTTAGGAAACGTAAAGGGGGGGGAGGGGGGGGGATGTTTCCCCCTGTCTTGTCATCCCAAAACATCTCGAGACATTTGGTTTTCAAGGATGCATCCTCGAGTAACACTGGCCAAGCTTCTAGTTTTGAATCCCCGAGGAGTTCCAACATAGACAGTTTTCTCTTCTCAAGCTTTTTGGTTGATATTGAAAGTGTTGCCAACCTTGAGGATGCTTTTGTTTTTCCAAATTGAGCACTAGATATTATTTCCTTAGGGTTTCCTCTTGATAAATCAACAAGCACTGTTTGCATGTTCCGCAAGGACTAATTTCATTTTTCAAGTCTCTAATTTGTTGTGACAAGACTATTGTCATCACCATTGGCTTGTTCGGATGATAATTATGTTAATGGTTGATCTTTGGCAAGGAAAACATACGTAGAGAGGGCATGATCTAGACCCTTGTAGGTTTGGAGGAAAGCACAATAGATGAGGATATAGAATCTAGATATGTCGTGTGCATATGCAAAAGAAATATTGGATAAGTCGGAGTCTAGAGAAAGTAATAGAAGTTGAACAAAAAGCTATATTAATTTGTGTATGATGTACATAGCATATTCTTAAGAAAGATGTATATTTGCTACTTTTCTACTATTTTCTTGCTATCTAATGCTATAGATGTGTATACATATATTGCAAAGCCACGAAAGCATAAAGAACTATTATGGAAGATGATCATCCCTCTTCACGTTACCACAATGCAGAGAGGGGATGATAGGGATCCCATGAGATTCGGGGATAACTCTCTAGATGAGGATCTAGATATGTTTTGTGCATATGCATAAGCAATATTAGATAAGATGGAGACTTGATAATGTAATAGAACTAGAAAAAAACATTATATTAATTTTTGCATCCTATGCATTGTGTACTCTTGAGAAAGATGCATGTGTATCTGCTTTACTACTATTTGCCTGAGATCCAATGCTACAAATGCATATGCATATATTACAAAGTTGTGAAGGTATAAATAACCATTATGGAAGATGAACCACTTCTAGGATTCCATGTATGACTCTTCAACTTCCAACCATTGCATGGTTTGGCTGTCAAGTTCTTTGCATAATGCAAGCCATGGAAGTCCCACTTGGCATGGTGCAAAGTATCCACATGACCAGGTTAGGATTCTAGGTTCTTTAACTGTTGCATGGCTTGGCTGTTAGGTGTGCGATAATGTTGTCAGGTGCTTTGCATAATGTGAGCCTTGGAAGTCTCAATTGGCATGGTACAAAGTGTCCACATGGCCACATGAAGATGTTCTTCACAAAAATTGAGTTGTGTGGCATTGTCTGCAAGGTGCTGCAAGACGTTGCAAAGATGCTCTGAGTGTTGTGAGATGGTGCAAGACACTCCAAGGATTTTTTGAGTGCCATGAGCTGTTGTGAGACATTGGGAGTGGTGCGAGATGTTGCAAGACATTGCAAGATTGTGTGGAATGGTCCTTGTCATTGCAAAAGAGTTACATGATGCAAGAGGCTACAAGGTGATGAGGTGATGAAGCACAGATGTTGTGCGGCATGTTCCTTGGCACTACACTAGAGGTGCATGACGCAAGGGCTATGAGGTGACAACAAGTGAATATAGTGCTCAATGTTGGAGATGTGGAGTCTAAGCGCAAGGTGAAGTGGCAAGTTGCTTTTTCCTTGATTTTGAAAGCATGGCCATGGATAAAAATAGCATTGTCTTATTAATAGATGGGAGTTGTTATTTTTATGTTTATAAAAATAGCAATCTTATTAATAGACGAGATTTGTTATTTTTATGTTTATCTATATTCTTATTTATAAGCATACTATATTTAGGTTGCTTGTGGTTGAAGCAAACTTTTACAAATAGGTGCACAAGTTATATATATGTGCATGGATTTACTCTTTAGAATATGAAAAAGAGAGAATTGTATTGTATTCCTCTGGACTGAATAAAGGAGAAGGTTGGCTTGTTTCTAGTGGATGTAGCCCACATTGGGTGAACCACGTTAAATCTTGGGTTTATCTTGTGATTGCATGCTTATATTATTTTGTTTTTAATTTGTTTTATTGCTCATCTGTGTTTTGATCCTAACAACTGGTATTAGAGAAGGATTTTGTTTTGGTAGAAAAAAGCTCACAGGAGGGTTTCTTGTTTGAGTGGGAGCAATGACAGAAGATAGCAAGTTCAGGGTTGAGAAGTTTAATGGCCAGAACTTTCAGCTATGGAAGATGCAGGTGGAGGACTACCTATATCAGAAGGATCTTTATCTACCATTGAAAGGGAAAGCTTTAAAGCCATTAGCTATGAAAGATGAAGAATGGGATGTTCTTGATTAGAAGGCACTGAGAACGATACGGTTGTGCCTGGAATACTATGGTAGCTTTCAATATTTCTACGGAAAAGACAACGGTAGATCTAATGGAAAAATTGGGTAAATTGTATGAAAAACCCTCAGCCTCCAATAAGGTATATCTCATGAAAAGTTTATTTAATATGAAGATGTCAGATGGTGATTCAAGTAAATGATCATTTAAATGAATTCAACATGGTTACTAATCAATTAAGATCTGTAGGAGTAAGTTTTGATGATGAAGTTAGGGCTCTTTTGATTTTGTGCTCATTGCCTGAAAGTTGGAATACTTTGGTTATGGTTGTGAGTAATTTTATTTTTGGTTCAAACACTTTAAAGTTTGATGATGTTATTGGTGTGATTCTTAGTGAAGAGATGAGAAGAAAAAGCACAGGTGAGTCATCTAGTAATGCTTTGAGTGTAGAGAATAGGGGAAGACAAAAGGAAAAAGAAAAAAGGTCTGGACACCGTGGAAAGTCTAAGAAGGGCAGATCTAAATCTAGAAGCAGGATGGTATGCTGGAATTGTGGAAAAGTAGGACATGCAAAGAAATATTGTTGGTCTTTAAAATCAGGGAAAGATCAACAAGAAGGGAGCAAAGAGGCAAACATAGTAGGTGATGTGTTACAAGATGCTCTTATTCTTTCTTTAGATAGTAAATCAAGAATCTTGGGTTTTAGATTTTGGTGCTTCATTTCATGCAACTCCTCATAGACAGTATTTTCAAGATTATGTTCAAGGAATTTTGGGCAAGTATATCTTGGTGATGATGAGCCATGTAACATTGTTGGAAAAGGCAGTGTTCATGTTAAATTGCAGAATGGTAACACTTGGGTGTTGAAGAATGTTAGGCATGTTCCTAGCTTGAGGAGGAATCTAATTTCTACGTAGGGCAATTAGGAGATGAGGGTTGTATGGTTATATTTAAAAGATTCTTGGAAAGTTACCAAGGGTTCTCTTGTGGTAGTAAGAGGTAAGAAAGTAGGTACTTTGTATTTATCCATTGTTAGTATTGATCCATCTTCTATTTTAGCTACTACAGGTATAGACACAACTTTGTGGCATCACAGACTTGGCCATATGAGTGAGAAGGGGATGAAGATTTTACATTCATAGGGAAAGTTTTCATATTTGAAAAACATAGACCTGGACTTTTGTGAGCATTGTGTGTATGGGAAACAAAAGCGTGTGAGATTTCTCAAGGTTGGATCAACCAAGAAGGAGCACAAGTTAGAGCTTGTTCATACGGATGTGTGGGGACCGGCTCAGGTATCTTCTCTTGGTGGTTCACGGTATTATGTTACTTTTATTGATGATGCTACTAGGAAGGTTTGGGTTTATTGTATAAAGAAGAAATCTGATGTATTTAATACTTTCAAGAAGTGGAAAGCTTTGGTTGAGAATGAAATAGGTTTGAAGTTGAAGTGTCTCAGATCAGATAATGGTGGAGAGTACTGCAAAAATGAATTTAATAACTATTGTTCACATAATGGAATCCGTAGGGTGAAGACAGTTCCTAGAACACCACAACAGAATGGTGTGTCAGAAAGAATGAATAGGACTATCATGGAGCATGCAAGGAGCATGAGATTGCATGTTGGATTGCCCTTACAGTTTTGGGTGGATGTTGTAGATACTGTTTTTTACTTGATAAACATAGAGGACCTTCAAGTGCTTTGGAAGGTGGAGTACGAGGAGGCTTGGACCGGTAAGGAGGTAAACTATTCTTTTCTGAAAGTTTTTGGTTGTGAGGCATTTGTGCACATTGATAAAGAGAATAGGACCAAGCTAGAAGCTAAGTCAAAGAAATGTACTTTCATTGGATATGGCACTGATGATTTTGGATTCCGGTTGTGGAGTTTGGATGAGAAGAAAATCATTAGGAGTAGGGATATTATTTTCAATGAAAGGGTTATGTACAGGGAACAACTATAGGATAAGAAGTTGGAAAAGTCTGAGTATGTAGCACTTGATGAGATAAAAGATAGAGAAGTGCTCAAAGGGTTGGAAAATCAACAAGTTGGCATCAATCTGGACATAATCGGTGTTGATTATGTAGATCAAAATCAACAAGAACAACAAGAGCCTCAAAATCCTAGAAAATCTTGTAAGACGTTCTACTAGGGTAAGTAAACCTCTGCACGATTATCTTCATATGAGCTTTACTATTGTTTATTGACAGATGGTGGAGAACCAGAAAGTTTTGAAGAAGCAATGCAGGTAGAAACACGAAAAAGTGGGAGCAAGGGTATGGATGAGGAGATGGACTCCTTGGATCACAACCAAACTTGGGATTTGGTTCAGTTACCTGCAGGAAAGAGAGCATTGTAGAACAAGTGGGTTTATAGGTTGAAGGAAGAAGAAGGTGACAAAAAGAGGTACAAGGCAAGACTTGTTGTGAAGGGATTTGCACAGGAAAAAGGTATAGAATTTGATGAAATTTTCTCTCCTGTTGTTAAAATGACTTCCATTAGAACTGTTTTAAGTTTGGTAGTTGTGGAAGATTTGCATCTTGAACAATTAGATGTAAAGATTGCTTTTCTTCATGGTGATTTGGAGGAAGAAATATATATGGAGCAGCCATAGGGATATGAAGTCAAGGGGAAGGAGAATTTGGTGTGCAGATTGAAGAAGAGCTTGTATGGCCTTAAGCAAGCTCCAAGGCAGTGGTATTTGAGATTTGACAGGTTCATGATAGAACATGGTTACTCTAGATGTCATTATGATCACTGTGTTTATTTTAAGAGACTAGATAATGGCACCTATATTATCTTGTTGTTGTATGTGGATGACATGCTTGTGGCAAGGTCAAACTTGCAGGATATAAATGAGCTAAAGAGACAGTTAGCCAATACATTTTCCATGAAGGATTTAGGTGCAACAAAGAAAATTCTTGGCATGAGAATCAATAGAGACAGAAAGAGTAAAATATTGACTTTGTCTCAAGAAGAGTATGTGAACAAGGTGTTGGATAGGTTTAGGATGCAGGATGCAAAACCAGTAAGTACACCATTGGCAGGGCACTTCAAGTTGAGTAAAGAACAATGTCCTAAAACATATGAAGAGATTGAATATATGTCTAGAGTTCCATATGCTTTAGCAGTTGGAAGTTTGATGTATGTTATGGTATGCACAAGACCAGACATTGCCCATGCAGTGGGAGTTGTTAGTAGATACATGAGTAATCCAGGAAAGGAGCACTTTGGAATGCGATCAGTGGATTCTCAGATACTTGAGAGGGACCAATAGTAGGCAATTGTGCTATGGAGGGTCAGAGGTTTCTTTACGAATATGTTGATGCAGACATGGATGGAGATTTGGATGGTAGGAGGAGCACCACAAGTTATGTATTCACTGTTGGTGGCATGACAATTAGTTGGATTTCTAAACTGCAGAAGATTGTTGCCTTGTCTACTACAGAGGCAGAGTATGTTGCTACTACAGAAGCAAGCAAGGAGATGATATGGATGCAGCGGTTCATGGAAGAGTTGGGAAAGAAGCAAGAGGATTACAGGTTATTCAGTGATAGCCAGAGTGCAATTCATCTTGCAAGAACTCAACATTCCATTCGAGAACCAAACATATACAACTCAGGTATCACTTCATTAGATCAATTTTGGAGGATGGACAATTGATGTTGGAGAAGATCCATACAAGTTAGAATCCTGTTGATATGTTGACAAAGGCGGTGACAAAAGAGAATCTGGAAGGTTGTTCAACTTTGATAGGTCTTCAAGATTGATCTTGAAGAAGAGAAACGAGTTAGAGAAGAGTTCGAGGATGAGTTGTAATAGTGGGTTGCAACAGTTAGTCTCCAAGTGGGAGATTGTTGGAGATGTGGAGTCTAACTGCAAGATGAAGTGGTAGTTTTCTTTTTCCTTGATTTTGGGAGGAAAGCATGGCCATGGATAAAAATAGCATTGTCTTATTAATAGATGGGAGTTGTTATTTTTATGTTTATAAAAATAGCATTGTCTTATTAATAGACGGGAGTTGTTATTTTTATGTTTTTAAAAATAGTAGTGGGAGTTGTTATTTTTATGTTTATCTTATTTTATATGTCTTATTTATAAGCATCTATATTTTATTTATAAGCATGCAAGTTATATATATATATTTATGGATTTACTCTTTAGAATATGAAAAAGAGAGAATTGTATTGTTGAATAAAGGAAAAGGTTGGTTTGTTTACGGTTTTAGCCCACATTGGGTGAAACGTTAAATCTTGGATTTATCTTGTGGCATGCACAAGTTCATATATATGTGCGAGGATGGATGTCTTTACTCTTTAGAATATGAGACCTAGTAAAATGCATGTTTAAGAATTAACTTGGCAATTCTTTAAAAATTGCGTTGAGTTATAAATTCTCAATCTCATCATTTAACTCTATTTGATAATTCAAAATGGAATAAAATCAAAACATGGATCATCACATAACATCTCAAAATTAAAAATCTGAAATTTGAAACAAGAAATTGTAAGTAATAATTCTAAGGATTGTAATCATTATCATAAATGCCCAATAAAACCATAAAATATAATTCATACCCTAGACCCAAAATATTAAGTAGTAATAACTAACAATTTCTTTTATAAACTAAATACTAAATAACAAAATAATAGAAGTCCTACAACTAACGAATTTCACATGAATCAAGCATGTCGTATAGCTCATGCTTGTGCTATAATATCGCTTTATCCTCTTCTCCTCCTAAGATGCCTCAAGACTCATCATTGTGCAAAGGAATATTATTATCTCTCCTTACATCCTTTGACCGATCAAACAAACTCACATACACTCCAACTAACATTCATAGTCACTTCAATTGATCCCTATTGAAGATTTACACGATCCTTCTTATCAACTTGTGTGGCATCTTCAAGATCAACATCCCAATGTGTAGAGGGTCCATGAAAATACTCAGTAGTCTTTATCTATTTAAGATTGAAGCCCCACAATGAACTCCAACTAGTTTTTGCGCTCTCTTAAAGGTAAGTTTGCTTCTTTTGATTTTGTATGTCGCTATAAATGGACCACTTCCCTCAATCACAAAGGAACAAACAAAATGAGAGCAACCAAATAGCAAGTTGTCTTAATTTTTGGGTTTTGTTGTGTGTCCTTCAATGCCCCAATGGAGTTTCCTTGTGCCAAACATGTTTTTCTTTTAGCTGTGTTGTGTTTGTTAAAATGGCCACCAAGTTCAGCAAATTGAAAAAATTGCTCTCAAAACCTCGTGATATCTTAGTATACATCTTCTCAATAGCGTCATATTTTAGTTATTTTAGGTAAGACTATAAATTGCACTTGTATACTAAATATGATAGTTATATTTATAAGATTGTATGATTTATATATTAAGTTGTATTTGTGTACTAAATATAATAGTTATCTATAATATAGTATAATTTATATTATACTATTATTTTTGTATTTTACCTTTTCAAGGCTATATTTGTTTTAATTTATCTTATGATGTTTTGAGAAAATCAAGTTTCACTTTATATGATATATGTGTCACTCAATTTTGGAGAATGCGTTTACCTTGTACGAGAGGTCATAGATGATTTTATCGACAAAATGTTAATAAACATATTAGTTAGTGTTTATTTGTAGGGTTTGCAAAACGATTGTATGCAAGGTTGTATATGAAAAATAGTTGATAAAAATGAAGAATAATTGGTAAAAGGTATTCTCAAATAATAATTCAATTAGAAAATAATTGTATAGAGGTATGTTTGTGATTTTTATGAATGGCTATTAATTTCAAGTTGTCATGTCCCACATTAACTCCCTAAATTTGACGGTCGAGTTATCCTCAAGAAGTTGGTTTGACCTTTAACAAGTAACATGAAGACATGAGATTAAGTAAATAATATTGGTAACCCTATTTAACCTAGTATTTGAATGCCCCTTGCTCTTAAGTTGGATTACAACAAACAAAAGCTTGGCTCTTGTATTGCCTCGGTGGTGATTAAACGTAAAAGGGTAATTTTGTTATTGTACCAAGTTAGAAGACCTTGTGTTTGTATGACACTATTTCTATATTTGTATTGTATGATTATTGGACTCGTGGAAGTTAACCACTTTCGCATTTTTAGTCTTGCTTATTGTTTGAAAATGTAATTATTACTTGGAAAGGCTAATTGTTATTGGAACGGAAAATGTTACTTGTACTGTTTGGTAAGCTATGTTTTATTGGCTTGGGCTTAGGGATGTAATATTGAAACCCCATTCTTTTGTGATAATATAACAAGTGAAGGTCTTGTATATGGTTTCGATCTATATGTCATGATTTCTCACACACACAATATCATGAAAGATCCCTCGTGTGATATAGTGATTACAAACATAACTATTACACTCCAATTTAATATTCTTGGTTTGTCGAGTGATGTAAGTGGCCTATTAATTCGACATTGCATTTAGCATTTTCACTTGTGGAAGACTAGGTGAGAAAACACTTGGATAGATACTCAATCATTTTAGCATGGCTTATAAATATAACTTTTATGGCAAATGATTGTTTTATTTTTTTAGTGCAAACATATTGCCACCCCATCATGGCATCGGTCCGAATGACAAGATCATTAAATGTTAATTACATTTCTCTTATTTAAATAATATGAACATGTGTTAAAAAGAAAATTTATTGAGTTTTCATAATGGCCATGAAAATGTTTGTGGACCCTATCACCCATTTTTGGCCACCTACTTTAAGTAATATTTTGTATGACACAAATTGTGGTGAATTCATCCCTAACATCATTACTAAGGCTGACACAAAACGTTTTAAAACATTTAATCATTGTTTTGAGACTCAAGGAAGAATATTTAAGTATTTCTGAATAATCATATGGAAGAAATTGTATAGTATTAATATTGATTATATTATCACTTGCTTTGCAAAGTGTGTGTGCGTGCATGAGCACATGTGTGTGTGGTTGAAGAAAATATCCATTGGTGATAAAAAAAAAAAAAAGGGTTTAGACTTGATGCATTTTAAAACATAATTGAAAGGAATTTTGAATTCTGTTTTAGGGTTGACCTTTGTTGTAAATTAATCTCCCATTATATTTTAGTGGTCGGCGGTGGGGAGTGCATGGTTGGCTAGGGAAGGGAGTAGTTGATGACTACATGTAGGGGCATTTTTGGTTTTTCCACTCAACCACCTAAGACTATTGCGTGGTTGACTTAATAGGGATTGTAAAGAATATTGAGGAAGTTTCATGAATTCTACTTGGGAGAGACAGTTCAAACCCTATTGAAGGGACTGCTTAGGAATGCCAAGTTGGAAGCTTATGTTGCAAATGTGGTTACATTTAGGTGACAAGAGGGAAACATATTTGGAGGTTGATGCCAAGTTAGGGCATAGTCGACTTCTTCCTCTTATAAGGATGTTTTTTCCCTTCTACAAACCTCGATGCATGTTTGAAACTTACTCATTTGGCGCTTAAAAATGTTAGGATCTAATAGATGTGGATGATTGTCACATCGAGTTGGTTGATTTGTGTGTTTGAATAAATTTATATGCGTGTTTATGGCTTTAAACGCTTATAGAAACATAGGTATACAACGAACATGAGTTGCCAAATCTTTTGCTATTGTTTGCTCTTTGTTGATTGAGATTTTAAAATTTTGAAAGGATGGTTATTTGTGATTAAATAATTATGGTTGATTTGTAAGTGTTTGCACTTATATGGGTATGCATAGTTTTAGACGTTTGCTAAACAAGGATAATTTGGATATTGTTGTGGGGGTGTGTTCATAAATGTATTTGGGTGATTATACCCATGAGAGGAGGTCAAATTATGTGATATTGATTTCTCTGTGTTTGGAATATTTTTAAAAAATTGTCAAATTATGAGTATGGCTTAATACTTCTAATTGATTCACCTTATGGGTTTAGTTGAAATTTTTACTCTTATAATCTCTTGTCATGATATGTGAATAATGCACATTATGAGATATTTCTTTGGTTCTATTTTGTGAATAGTTTGTGGCAAATGCTTGTTGATCCTCTATTTTATATTGCTTAAATTAATATAGATTCAAGGATAATAATTCTAGTGAAGAATGTAAACGTTGAAGTACTACTAAGAATTCCATCAAGTTGTCTCGTAACTCCATATAAGTGTAGTTCTTGAGTTGAATTTTTGAGCTCTCAAATTCCACTTCCAAAACCTCTTGAATTACGAGCCTCCTTAATTATTGGACAACCATCCATATTGAGTGAAAAGTACAAGTGCTCTATAAGTTCTCTCATAACTCTTTAAGGGAGTAATTCCTAATATCCACAACTCCCGAACTAACTAGGCAACCATCCATTCTTCACTAGTAGATATACTGTTTTTAAAGTGTGGGCTTATTTAAAATATGCATTCTTCAAGCAAACTTTTCATTGATCTAATTTATCTTTGAGATTTCCATTGTATTTAATAGGTTGGTTGTTTAACAAAATAGCTTTGACATCTTTGTCATCTACATAGCATTGACTTCTGTTAGTTGTCTGATGAGAGACCTCATATTGTTTATGGCTAGATATTGTGACTTTGTCATCTATTTTACACACCAATTTTAATTTCCAAACCACAAATTAATGCAGCAAAATGAAAGTGATAGTCTATATTCTGATGGAAATAAATTCAATATAGAAATATGATTACTTATTATGGTTTTGTATTAGAAATGAATGCAAGTTTTAATGTCTAAACTTATAGAATATAGGAATATCATAGTCATCTAATTTGTGCCCTTTTCGACGATTGGCATGTGTTGAATATATTGCCCAAATCATAGAGTTTTTCTAGTGATACAATTTGCCCATGCCTTAGTCGAAACATTTTTCTGGTTTATATTGTTATGAATGTCTTTTAGCAGCAAAATATGTCCTAGTGACAACAATAATGAATTATTCAACGGTGATGGTGGAAATTGGGTTTTGGACTTTTTGCATTATTTTTTCCTAAATCGCGATTGTTTTTGCACAATCTTTTCCTAAATCACTTGTATTTTTGTACAATTTTCCCCTTAAATTGTAACTATATTTTTGCATGATTTTTTCCTCTCGCATTCTTTAAACAATTGTAATACTTTTAATCATGAAATGGGTTCTTTTTTATCTCATTTTTTCCCCTCATGTGACTTTCACAACTTTTCTAGCATAAATGGCGACTTGCATTGTATTTCTCATGATTCTGTCTTGAAATGATGTTTTCTACGAGTTACAACTTTGTGCATATAATTTACAATCTTCTATTCGAATTACAAACCCTATCGAGTACCAATGGATTTGATACCAATGTTAGAAGATGTGAATAAAGAATGAATGAAAAGAAACCAAGAATGCATACATTGTAAGTTGTCGATTGATTTATTATGCAAGAGATAGTTACAAAGTGATTGAAGTGGTAACAATTTGTTTATAGTTAATATATAACTAATAACGACTTACTAATAAATTATAAGATTTATATTCTCATAATTCATTATTATTTCAAATTTCTTCACGTACTATTTCATGTAAAGGTTATAAAATATGAGCAAAATCGGCCTCCTATGTATTTATTAGTTGAAGTTGTAAACTCTTATTTGTATAGACTAGAAGAGGTCATTTCATGGTAAAGTTTATTGAGAGTGGTACAACTAGAAATATTTACTCATGTGAAGATAAATAAAATATGGGTGTAACATAAACAAATCTATATTTTGATTTATCCTTAAAGCTCTTCTTTGAAAGTAATTGTGTATATTATAATTCCCCTCACTTCATTTCAACCATGGATTTGTAGGCTTCATGTTATTTATAATATTTATTTTGTATTGTGGTGAAAACACCCTTAAATGTGGCATTGAGATGGAAAAGTTGACATATTAGAAATGTGTTACTTTGTGCACTTTAAAGAGACTTTTTATTTAAGTTGTATATATTGAAATTGCACGAGGAGAATGTTCTACAATGCTTTTAGATTGATAGGACCAACTTAATATAAGAACACTTGGACCGTGAGTTAGTCTTCTATTTTATAAAAAGGATGTACTCCTATACTTTCATCAACCAGGATTTTGGATGGTTGTGGTTACATCCATACGATATAAAATGACTTATAGGATCATTAGTTGTACTTCATTCATTTGGTACAAATGTTTTGTTGGGATGGAAATTCTTGTTAGTTGAGGTTTAATTGATATCAAGAATGGTTGTATTTGTTGTACCATGTATCCCAATACCGAAAACCTTATGGACCTAATATGGGCAAGGATAATTAATAAGTGATAGGTTAAGACTAGTAAATATGCATGGTATCAATTTATTTATTGAATGAAAAAATCCATTAAAAGCGGTGCTAAGTTGAAACTTAAATAAGCAGATGTGCTTTGTGGCATAGGATGTAATATGATCATGAACATTGACTTTTATTACTGAAATCTAAATGGATAATATTTTTTTTAAACACATTTAAAATGTATGTAAGAGAGTTCATGTTAATTTTCCTTCTTAGGAAATGGTAAGAATGCACACTAGTATTTGTAGGCATGTTCATGTGCTTGTAATATCAAAGTACTATTATCATTGTCTAACCCTTATTGGAGGATTTGACCTATATTGTGTTACATTGGGTAGGACCAAAATTCACTTGTATGCATTTCTATTTTCTAAATTATATGGGTGATGTTAGGGAAGATTTAATCTTGATATCATTAAAATGTGAAGCTCATCTAGGGGACTAGAGGCTATTCTCCACGAAAAAGTATCACTATTACACTACACATAAAAAGACCCCTTTGTAATAGTGGTGCATTTTGTGTGGATAATAGCCTCCTCATGTCTAGGGGTTGTTAGGCCTAGAATGCTCAATTATTGAACAAAATTCATTAAAGTTTGTAACATTAATTTGACTTGGCTACTTGGTATACTCTGCATTGCTTTCTTGGGATTCCATACTTGCATGATAGTCTACATGGATTTTGACTTCTCAACATTATGTTTAGATTCCTACTCTTCCCATCTATAGAAGAGTCATGAGTAAAATTGTTTCTCCCCATGAGGATATGTTAACAAGGATTGAGTGTTGGGTAAACCATAGGGTATAACTCTAATCCGGGTGGAGTTAAATACGTGTAATCTCTTCAACCATATTATGAAAATCAACATGGCTAAATACCATAATTAATGTATAAGCTTCCACGGGTACTCTTTTCAACAATCAAATGTTGAAGCTTCCACATGTATTCTTTTCAATAATCTATTAAATCGGGCCACAAAATATCCAATGAGTTCATTTGATTCTTTCTTTATTTAGACCAATTGAATAAAAAGATCTTGAGAGTCTTCAACTGATTTAAATCTTGCTTTGAATTTGGTTATGATATCATTCCAATTTTTTATGGGTCGAGAGGGAAAGAGGTAAAACCATTCAACTACTCTCTCTTGAAGTGACCCCACGAATAACATTATTGAAACATCTTCATCTGAAAATACAAGAACTCCACATGTAGAGATGAAAGATACAATATGTTCTTCAGGAAGTTGGGTGCCACCACCTTTGAATTTGGGAAAATTCTTATGGATCCCTTTGAAAATTCATGAATAGGTGGTGTAAGAGCAAGCGGACTAGTATTCCTTCCCCGTGGAACAATTGGTTGATGTCCTTCCATTTCCTCTTCTTATTTTTCTTCTACTTGTTCTTAAGGGAAGAATAACTATCGGCCATGCAACTAGAGATAAAGGAGGAGTCTCAATATGATTTCATGTTGTATCACTCGATGTTCCGAGATGGACATGATGCTTGAGAAGAGCAATATGGATTATCTCAAATCTGATATTGTTGTATTTTAATATATTCAAACTTTGGATCAACACCTCTCAATCTATCCAATCTGATGTATCTCTTTTCAACTAGCTTGTTAGAAAACCTACAACAAGAATGTGAAAGGACATAACTGAAAAACAACAGTGTCTTTTAAACATCAAATTTCATGTTTTTTTGAGATTTTTTATTTTTGATTTAATACTTTTTATGGATTTTTGGTAAATCTAATTTCTAGGATTTTGTGGATCGTTATAGGGTGTAGGACAACAAATCTGCCCCATGGTGGGCACCAAAAATTTTTGGTGAAATAATTTATCACAAAGGAAAATTAGGGGCTTTCACCAACACTTTGGGACTAGGTCCCTCTGCTTAAGAATGGGGTAGCTCCATTTATTGAAAACAAGGAAATATGTACACTACTCTAACCATCATGTGTGGTCTTTCAACCATGGATCACACATGAATACTCCACTAAACCCATGTGTAAAATGAGGTGGAGGAAATGTGTGTTTGGAGAGGGGAGAAAGTGAGAAGGGGTTTTTACTCTATAAATAGTAAGTTGAATTTATTGACAAAAAAATGAAAATATTTCCAAATTATCAATGAGAAGATACCATGTCAAGGGCAAGTGCACGGAGATGGGGCACCAAAAAGTGGCCATATTTTTTTAAGTGAAACACGAGCGTGTTTTGGGAAAGCACAATTGTGTTTTGAATTAATAGGATTGGAAATTGCCAATCCTAAAATGTGAACATGTTATAACATGAGTGTGTTATAACGCGAACCCGCTCTCTGTTAGTAATGGTATATGTGTGTTATTTGGAGCTATATATGTAGAGAAATAAATGTTCAAGTATAAGATTTTCATTTATTAATATTTTATAATAAAGTATAAATATTAATAAATGAAAATCTTATACTTTAAATTTAATTCAATAAATATAATAAATTAAAATCATGTGCACCTTATTGAACTAGTCTCATAGCTCCATAAGTCATGGTTTAAGAGATAGTTTTTCATATTCTAATATGGTCAGTACATAGGTTTTTTTAGGATTTCAACATTCAGCCTAAAGATTTTAGAGTTTAAATTCTATAATTGATATTTATTTTGGGAAATAATATAGTCATTTTTTAGGTTTTGGGGCCTTCTTGATTGGTTATTGACATGTTGTCATCCAAAATCTATAGCATGCAAAATTGAAACTTTGAGCATGACAACTAAGCCTATGATTGAAAATCATGTTTCCCTATCATTGTGAATCCTTCCTCTGGCCAAATTGCCCTCAGTTCAACCCTCACCCTGGCTTAGAGGAAATTATTAAAAAAATTGATTTTGTTTCAGTGTGCAGGGATGATCACCCAAGATGATTGATGAATTCATTATGACTCGATGAAAGACTACTTCCTCTGGAGGCCTAAAAAGGCCATTTTTGGCCATTTTGCAGCTAGTAAACATCCTCCGAGAGCATTTAGGGAAAATAAAAAGCATCCGACAAAGTGATGTTGGAGAGTATTTAAGATGTCTAAGGTAATTTAGGAAGGAAATTTTGATTCATGGACAACTTGTGCAAGACCGGGTCTTCTTCTCGTTAAAATTTGAGGATTCTAATAAATATGGATTTAATCAAATTACATATTATATAATGTTAAAATAAATATTTAAATAAACATTACATCATAACATAAGTAAATAAATAAATACTTACAAGAAATAAATAACACAGGTGACACAATATTTATAGTGGAAAACCCCAATAGGGTAAAAACCACTTTGAAAATAACTTTTTACTTCAGAGAACTTATTTTACATCCAGTAAGATCACCTCCTCCTTAAAACCCTATTTACCAAGGGTAAAACCAAATCACTTGATTTGCACACCTTTGATATATTTCCCAAAATATCAAATGAGGACCTAAAGTCTTTTATATAAGGTGATCGAGTATGTCTCCCGACCCACCTTTTCAACCTAAAATGGTTGACATATATACCTAGGTGAGTATATTTAATAAATATAAACATAAATGATTCACATTATTAAATACTTACCTAATATGTATTACCTAGGTATAAATATTTAATAATAGAAAAATATTTCATATTATTAAATATTTAACCTATATAATAGTGATGGACCCGTATTAATTAAGGGATGGCTAGACCACTTAATCATTATGTTCCAACACTCCCCCTTAATGTTAAGTGGGATAACATATTCCAATAGATTACATGCCCGTGGTACACTACATGATTTGCAATCCTTAAACCATAAAGGTTTTAGGCTAGCATATCGGGTGAAGGAATTATAACACCTTCATCATACTCAAGTTACCTTTTGGTACAAAATGATTTGGAATCTCAAAGATCATCCCATGATCAGTGGCTAAGTATGATTTGTGAGTTTGACAAAATTTCACAAGTTCTAATAAAAGGTTATTGAACCCAAGCATATATGAGTCTTTTATAACCAAGGATCGCCTTAATAATATGATTGTACTGGATGTTTACCAGTAAACTCAATAGCACTAAAGAGTTTACTGAAGACCGCCTTTAAGATCTTTCTACACTTCTTTCTAAAAAAGAATCCGAGGAGGTATACATGCCCGAAGGTCTTTTTACACTTGCACGAAGGTCTTTTTATAAAAACCAAGTTCCATTAGGAGGTGACATTTTCATGCACACTCCCCCTTAATGGAAACTCGAAAATCCAATATTTTCATGAAAGTGACAAAACTTTGCAACACTCAGGGGCTTTGTGAAGATATCATCAACCTTCTCTTCAGTCAATACGAACTTGATATATATCTCACCACTTAGCACCTTCTCACGGATGAAGTGTATATATATCTCAATGTGCTTCATCCTATGATGTTGTACTAGATTATGTGCAAGAGCTATGGTGCTTTGGTTGTCGCAGAACAAAGGAATATTGCCTGGATCCTTCATCTTTATCTCGTCAAACAACCTCTTTAGACATAGAGCCTCTTTTGCAGCTTCCATTGCACTTCTATCCTCAGATTTTATTGAAGAGATAGAAACAGATTGGCTACTTTTCTCGCACCAAGTAATGGCACTGCACCAAATTTAAACACATAACCGAAGTAGATTTTCTATCAATACATCACCAAGTCGATTAGGGGATCAATTTCAAAGGTGTTAAATTTTCTCTAATTTTCCCTAAACATAACAATGCAGTAGATCCTTTAGATATCTTTCTAAAGACTAAAGACGTGAAAAACAAACACTCTGAGCTCCAGATACATCCGGTCAAAGTTTGGTCAACATGTGGTCAAATTTGGTCAAAATAGAAAATTAATTGTCTTTTAATCTCAAAAAATCACTTCTATTACGTAGAGTATTTTCATGATCTTTCTCGACGCATTTTGAACGGATAAAATCTGAGTCCGTATGCGAAAGATATGGTCAGTCAAAGTTCGGGTCAAACTTGCGAGAAAAAGTGACGTGACAAAAGGTGAACCAATCACATGATGACACGTGGCAGCACTCCATTTGAGCACGTGGACCTCTAATTTTGGTATCAAAATGCTATGAGTAGTCATTCCACATAAAAATAGGATGGTTGAGCCTTATTAAAAGGTTTGGCTAAAATTATCTCCGTGGACTATGGGATTGATTCCCATATAAGGATAAAAGATTTCCATTTGCTATATATAGTGGATAATACAATCAAAGGGATTTGAACCCTTGACCTATGCCAAAAGAATAGGTAGACTTACCAACCCGCCACCTTTGGTGAAGTGCTATAAAAGGGGCTCATGAGGGTTTTATACAAGACAAGTGTCAGGTCTGTGTAAAAGCCATAAGGAGGCAGTTCTCAGAAAATGCCATTTTTGAAGGCCTTGCACTTAGATTGGGAACTCAGAGTAAAAAGGTGAAATGAAGGAAATTATGAGATGATTCCAAAAATGTAAGATTTGGTATTTTTTGTTGAGGTTTAACCTATTTTTGGAAGCTTTTAATACATTTTTAACAAGGATCTACAAGACAGCTAGTTGGAAAACACAAATTTCAATGCACTTCTGGTCCGAAAAGTGACTTGGTGTAAACATGAAAAGTGTTCAAAATTCAGAGATGATCTCAAATTTTTTTTTTTCATAGAATGTTTTTAAATATCCATTTGTAGGTGTTTTTCTAACGATTGCGGGGAGATTACATTGTGAAAACATTGTAGAAGCCACATATCGTTCTTGGGGACAGTTTCTGCTATTTTTCAGAGTTCTTGGGACATTGATCAGCTCATTTTCAGGTTTTGATTCATTATTGGTTATTTTTTAGAGTTATTTTACCTACATTTCAATGTTATTAATGGATCAGTTCAATCCGAACTCGGGGACATAGGAGTTTCGAACCTGGGACGGGGAGTTTCGTGGGACGTAGGAGTTTCGAACCTCGTAAACAATCTTGTTTGTTATCTAAGTGTTTTCAATTTTCTGATTATTTATTTGTTACCCAAGTTTTCCGCACTTCTATGGATGCATAATAATCAGAATTTAATCAATTTGTGGAGTTTAGAATACTTAAAATTGGTTAAGAAAATCACGATCTTTGGAAACTTTTAAAAATGAAAAAAATACAACACACGTTTTCAGATCAAGTTTGGTATCAGAGCAGTTAGATTTCCAAATTAGCTTCTAATTGTGTTTGGAAATTTGTTTCAATATTGATTTCAGTTTTTAGTGTGCGAGACATTTTGGGACTTGTTAATCTTCATTTGCGTGTGCGAGTTTTGGAAGTACTGTTGTGTTTACGGGAATAGGGAATCATGGGCAAGTCATCCAAACATGAGCAACTGGATGAGCTTGAAGCCATAAAACACCAACTCCAAGAAGAAAACTCTTTTCTGAGAGATAATTTTTATTCCTTGGAAGAGGAAATAGTGCGGTTAAAATCTGAGCCATAATCCTCTATAACCAAGAAAGAGGAGTATGTCAACAAGATGCTTGAAGAGAGAAAGAAGTTGATGGGTTTTGTTAAAGAGTTACAGGAAGAAATATGGACCAAGGATGCCCTCTTGGAAAAGATGCAACAAGGTGAACACAAGAAGGAAATTCCTTCCAAATTAGATGCAGGTAATATGACAGAATGCACTGTAAGTTGTTCACATTTTAATTCTTCCTCTCATTTAGCTTCAGATATTCCTTTGGGTCAGTTTGAAAAACACACTAAGGGAATAAGGTCTAAGCTAATGGTTAAAATGGATATAAAGGAAAGGGACTTGGTAAAAATGGACAAGGTGATGCTAATCCCATACAGGTAGAGGATCAACCTCGATTTGTAGGTTTGGGATATTCTAGTTTGCAAATAGAAATTGGAGAAAGTTCCAAAGCAGTTGAAGGAAGAGAAGCTTCCAATGACCATGATCTACACCACTAGAATTGTAGGATTCTGCCATTAGGAGGAACAATGAAAGGTGTAAGAAAATAGGTAAAAGAGTCAATCAGATTCCACCTCCTTCCACTTACACTAAAAATAGCACTAAGGGAAAATCAAATCCTAAAACTTCTAATACACTCTTTCAGTTGGAACAATATAGCTTTGGTAGGTAGAAATATGCTTTCCCTTGCACATTTTGTGAAGGTACTAATCATTCTGTTGCATATTGTTGGAAGAGGAAAAATTTGATTAAGAAGTTAATGCCTTTTGTGAATGATAAGGCAGGTGTTAAAGACCAATCTCACTAGGGAAAGGCGAGAAATGGAAAAATGTTACCTCTCCTAAACAAAGGAATCATTCTCCTAGACAGAGTTCAGAAATGGAAAAATGGGTAAGACTCCTAAAAATAGGGAAGTTAAATTTTGTTCCCATTGTAATAGGAATGGTCATGATGTTAAGGTTTGTTGGTTTGTTCCTAAACAACAAAATTGGAAAGTTGTTAAAAAGAACAGTATTGTAAAACCAAGAAGTGTTAAACCTAACTAAAACTCATTTTAGTACTGAGAAGGTAAAACCACCTAAATGGAGAAATCCAAGTAACTGGATGGGTAAAACATTCCTCAACTTTATGTTTGCATTACAGTAACTGGTGATAGTATGCAAACATTTTCAAAGCTATATTTTAGGGATTTTGATCCTATGTAAATATTCACTTTGGAATAATTTGAAGCACCCATAAAGAAGATTTGAGTGATAGGTTCATCATACTCATATTCATCTTCTCACATTTTGGTTGGTTATTCCATTTCGATAATAGTATACATGGATATGGGCATCATCGAATGTCTATTTTGAAACTTGCAGTTTTATAGTGTTGTCATTTATGCAAATATTATGGATTCTTATAAGACCCATTTGGGCACCTATTTGATATTGTAATAAATAGAAAAACTTGTTGTATCCATATGTGTTATTTGCACTAATTTATAAGACCCTTATTTTGGGAAATTTTGATTTTTGTAACTATAAGATGTGGTTGCAATTAGGGTGTAAATTTATTACACTAACAAACTGGTTTGCAAAGGTACCGGGTGATCATTTTACAAATTATGGCAGTTCACCAATTTGGGTAAGCATATAGTTTATAATCTATCCCTTTATAATTTAGTGTATGGATAGAATATTTTCATATTCACGTTGATTCAAATTTTGACTATAGCCATTTTGGGCGTTGATGGTTTAATTATTCTAGATAGTGAATACTTGCAGTTGTAATCAGCATAATCACAAAGTGTCAGTTAAACACTAGCTTTCCACGTAATAGAATGAGTGTTATTATCTAGTCAATTATTTGTGATGACATTACAGTGGGGTATGACAATTCACAGTTGTGTGCGGAGTTGACAGGGTTGTAGTGTTTCAGTTGAACACTAGCTTAATTGGGTGTTATTATCTGATCGGTTATGTGACTAGCTAATCAACTATTTGTATTTATTTAACCTATAATGTTATTTTGGGTTCTTGTATGTGTTTGTGCAATGCAGGAAGAGATAACATTATTTGTGAGTTGATAAACAACTTTTTGTGGACAAAAAGCCTTCTCAGTAGGGAGGAGTGATCAGGGGATCAATTTTAGTGTCAAATTTTCCCTAAATTTCCCTAAACATGACAATGCAGTAGATCCTTTAGAGATCTTTCCAACGACTAAAAGAACGTGAAAAACAGACACTCTGAGCTCTAGATACGTCAAAGTTGGTCAACATGTGGTCAAAGTTGGTCAAACTAGAAAATTAATTATCTTTTAATCTCAAAAAATCACTTCTTTTGCGTAGAGTTTTTCATTATCTTTCCAACGCATTACATTGATCCACTTCTCATCCTGAGAAGCTTCTTCAAAACTTTGCGGCTCAGGTTCATACAAGGTCATTAATGCATGGTACGTATGATGGCTTCTGGTCATTTTCCTAAGATCAATAGGATTAGAAATGTCTAACATAGATTGAGCCAATTTTGGTTTCTTAACTAGGGATTTAGGAGATTCAGAAGCATCTATAATATCAACACAAGAAACATCATCATGACCATTTACTATATTCTCATTATCAGAATCATAACCATCATTAGAAATATTGATAGAGTTAGGAACATCTTTACCATTATTAGATGAACAAAAGCATTTTTCTAAAACCACCACAATGTGGTTTTAGTTACTTCCCTTTTTACAAGGTCGTAAATCCTTAGACCTGCAGTGTTAATATCATATCCAATGAAAACACAAGAGAAAGAAGTCATATCAAGTTTCTTTCTTTTCTTTTTAGGAATGTATAAAGAAGCGGGACTACCAAAAAAATTTAGATGAGAAATATCGGGTTTTTGATTTGACCATTTTTCTAAAGGAGTTGAAAGATGAATAGCTTTGGTAGGAACCCTATTTAGAATGTAGATTATTTTGTTCATTGCTTCTGCCCACAGAAATTTGGGAAAACTAGTAGAATGAAGCATAGTGCGAGCCATATCTAAAATAGTCCAATTCTTACGTTCAGTAACACCATTATATTGGGGAGAATGATGAGAAGTTAATTCTTTTTTAATACCACAATCAATTCAAAAAAATTCAAATCCTTTGCTAACATATTCACCCCCATTATTATTCTAAGTCTCTTAATTTTATAATTTGAAGAGTTTTCAACAGATGCTTTAAATTACTTAAATTTCCCAAGTATATCAGATTTATTTTTAAGAAAATATGACAAAATCATCTTAGTGAAATCATCAATGAAAGTCACAACATATAAAGAACCATTTAATGAAGCTACTTCAAGAGGTCCTCTAACATCACTATGAATAAGTTCTAGTGGGGAAGAGGAACTCTCTTCAAGATGTGAGTGAAAGGGTTTAGCACTTTGTTTTGAACATAAACACCCTTCACACGCATCATGAGAAGAAGACAACACAAACAAACCTTTCACAAGATTATATCTAGCCATTTCATATAAACTTCGATAATTAACATGTCCTAATCTTTCATGCCATAGTTTTGAATTATTCAAACTTTGAGAAAAAAAATAGGATGCAAAATAGAAATCATCAAAAATATACAGACCATTTCTTTTAATTCTTTCAGCTATTATATTATCATTACTATCCTTGATATACCAAGTATCTTTAAAAATTTGAATAGCCAAACCATCATGAGTTAATTGAGAACATGATAAAAGGTTTTTTTAGCTTAGGAACAAATAAAACATTATTCAACAAACCATTAGCAGATTTTATTTTTCCTTTTTCTATTGCTTTTAAAGATGAGTTATCACCAAGATACACACGTTCATTGATTTTCACAACATCAAATAAAGAATTTGAAACACCAATCATATGATTTGATGCACGAAACTAGAATCCATTCAGAATTAGAGGAAGAATACAACGCAACATATAATGCAACCTGTGATTTTAGGAATATCATTAGAGCTATCCTTTTCCTTAAATTACATTTAGAAGAAAAAAATTATTTTTATTTTTATGGATATGTTTCTTAGTTTTGCAATTTTCCTTTTTATGTCTAAATTTACCACATTTGTAACATTTACCACTAAAGCTAACACACATGATTGATCAAAAAAGAAAACCTTTCTTATCAACAAAAGAAAATTTAGATCTAAATTTTTAATCCGAGAAGGGCTTGCAAGGTTTGAAATTTGAATTCTAAGCAAGAATTGTCTGAGAGGCATTCTTCTTAGAGTCAAATTTCATCATCACTTGCTCTTCCTATATCAGAAGTGAACTCAAGGTATTTAAATCAGGTAGATCATTTTCGTTATGATATTTAGAGTTCTAGATAGAAATAAAATTCATAAATCTTTCATGTATATTTAACTGAACAATAAAGTAGATTAATTTTTCACCAATTAAATCACAATTGCATCCATCTAATTGTGATTTAATATTTTTAATTTTGGCTAAGAAATTAACTACTTTTTCATCTCCTTTCATAGGAGTTGTAAGCAATTCTAAAACTAATTTAATAATTTTAGATAAACGTGTACCTTCATGCATGGATTCTAGTTGCGTCCATACCTCTTTTAGATATTCGATATTACCAATGTGTAGAAGGTACTCATTGTTCACATTACACAAAATCAAGGAAATAGCCTCCTACATTCGTTGCGAGAATGCATTCATGTTATCTACAATTGCTTGACGACCGGTGGGAGCAACCTTAGATCCGTAAAACAATTATCCGAGTTTCCTTGTCACAAGTTCCGATTTGAACCCCGATCTTCCAAATGTTGTAGTTGGTTTCATTACGGATCTGGGTTTTGTCAAGATAGAAATAGCGAGACGCCATTGTTTTCCGAACCTCTACACAAGTTTTCACGGAAGGTAAGAAGTTTCCAAATTTTCCACCTGTGAATTCACCTTCATTCTTCACAAAGAAAAACTTTTAGGTTGCACAATGGAAAGAAGGGGCCGGTTATTTTAAATACCCTTCCGGGTTGGTTAAAAAAACCCGTACAAATTAAATAAATAAAATACAAAACATTTGATCTTAATTTATTTAATTTACCCTTCCGGGTTGGTTGAAAAACCCGTACAAATTAAATAAATAAAATACAAAACATTTGATATTAATTTATTTAATTTACCTTTTTGGGTTGGTTGAAAAAAACCCGTACAAATTAAATAATTAAAATACAAAACATTTGATCTTAATTTATTTAATTTACCTTGCTTTGATACCATGTTAGAATTTGAGGATTCTAATAAATACGGATTTAATCAAATTACATATTATATAATGTTACAATAAATATTTAAATAAACATTACATCATAACATAAGTAAATAAAGAAATACTTATAGGAAATAAATAATATAGGTGACACAATATTTATAGTGGAAAACCATGCTAAGGTAAAAACCACTTTGAAAATAACCTTTTACTTGAGAGAACTTATTTTACATCCAAAGAAGATTACCTCCTCCTTAAAACCCTATTTACCAAGGGTAAAACTAAATCAATTGATTTGCACACCTTTGATATATTTCCCCAAAATATCAAATGAGGACCTAAAGTCCTTTTATATAAGGTGATCGGGTATGTCTCGACCCACCTTTTCAACCTAAAATAGTTAACACATATACCTAGGTGAGTGTATTTAATAAATATAAACATAAATGATTCACATTATTAAATACTTACCTAATATATATTACCTAGGTATAAATATTTAATAATAGAAAAATATTTCATATTATTAAATATTTAACTTGTATAATAGTGATGGACCCATATTAATTAAGGGTTGGCCATACCACTTAATCATTATGTTCCAACATCTTTGTGCGGGGAATGAATGTCCTAACAGTGAAAGGTAAAACCTTCGGATGATTCTGGAATTTCCGAAGGAGTTTGGAGGAAAAATTAAAGGATTAAATAATGAACATAATTGTGAAAATGAATATTTTTATTTTCCATTTGAGGAAGAATACCTTCTCAATGGTGAATGTATGAGTATGAAAGTACTCAAGTATTTCAAGGATGATACCACTCATGAAGAAAAAGGGTGATATTCAATGAGATTTGGGAATGTGAGTTCCAAGTGTTCAACCATTTCCTCGAGACCCAATGTGAAGACTTTCCAAATGAGTATGAATATTTCTTTTTCCCTTTTGGTGGAGAAGATTGTATCAATAATGAACGGGATGAAATGAAGGTGCTTGAATCTCCCATGTGTACCTCCATCATAGAGAGTATTGTTACAACCCACAATGAGAATGATGATCATTCCATTTTGTCCCCAAATTTGTGTCCACTCTTTGTTCAAGAGAGTGAAATTCTATGTAAGCCACATCATAAAGCATGCAATGGGTCAAACATGAGTTGGTGAGTATGAAAGAAAATAATTTGGGAAGTTGTCAAACATGAATCAAAAGGAGGTCTATGATGATGTTGAAGATTTCAAAATACCTACCAAGAGCCATCTCACAAAAAAATTGTCATAGAGAACATGAAAAATTAGGAGTATTTTCTCATTGGAGAGCATGAGGCTAGTTCTAAACAAGGTGAGTCCGAAATGGTCAAAACTCAGTCTTGTGGTAGTGTGAGGATGAAGATGATCACAATCTCCTTCTTCCATGAGATATGAAGTATTCTAGAGCATCAAATAAGTGTTTAAAACATAGTTATGAAATGTGGATTATGATGATCTCTTTTGATAAAGCAAAGCATAGAAGTTAGGATATGAGGATCACTTTCTTACTTCTTTAGGCTTTCACAATTCACTTCTGTGACCAAGATTCAATTCTATGATGCTCAAACCTTTTTATTCTTGTCTTTCACTTATTGAAATAGGTCCTCACTTTGTAGATAGAGGATTACTCCCTAAATGAAGTTTTTGTCCTATGACCACCTATTGAACTAAAATTATGTGACTACATATGCTTCCTCCTTTGAGGTGTGAACACACTACAAGGTGTTGTATGAGTGCTTAAGATATGATGACCTTCAAATTACTGCACGAGCTTCACATTTCACTCTTGAACATGATGACACCCTATTTTACTTCACAACTCACCTCCTCGATCAAGATATTACTTGAGTGGAAACATGCCTACAACATCTGAACACCCTTTTGATCAATTTTATCCTCATAGAAGTATAACTTTAAGGTGAATCACATGTTCTCGACCTCCATAATGTACTGAGCTCATTACCAAGAATTGATTAAGTGTTTAGAAACACTCTCGGGAGGTATGCATTGTTTGAGAGTATGAGGTGATTTATAGCATCACATTTGGTAGACTAAGATAAAAATTGATACCCCCAAAATGTAGAGGATTCTTTAATATTTCCTTTTTCTACTTGTTTTCATCCTAAATCCTTACGTAGCTCTCGGGAATCAGATGGAGAAGTCAAGGTTTACAATTTGACTACTCATTCCTTGCACCTGAAAACCCACTTTTGAACAGACTATCCCTGAATGATCAAACATTTCCTAAATATTCCTAAACTACTTCTAAGACCTTCAAGGCTCTCATATACCACATCTAGATACTCAATACCTTTTCAAGAACCTTCTCGGGGATGCACACATGAGCTCGAAATGGAAAAATTGTCCTTCTAAGCTTTCCAAAGAATGAGTCTTTCACATTATGGCTTGGTTGTCATGGTTTAAGTTTTGCATTTTGGGTTAGTTAGTTCACATGACAACATCTCTATATGAATATAATATTATTACCCTTCGTGGATTCAAAATACTCCTTGAATGGAATTTGATTTAGGATTTTCATACACTTATTGCCCATATCCCTCTCATGAGAATCGGTGACCTCTTGATCCTTCACACATGATGGTCTTGGATGCCTTAGTAGCGTGACTAGCTCATTTTTATTTGTTTGTAGAAGAGATTTGGATCTGATAGCGAGTTAAGATATGATGATCATCAACTCACTCCTTGAGCCTCACATTTCACCTTTGAATATGATGATCTCTTCTTAATCTCACAATTCACCTCCCTGACCAAGATGTCACTTGAGTGGAAGCATGCTTATGATGTTTTGACACCCTCTTTCTTAATAGATCCTCATGGAGATAGCTTTCCTCATCCTGATAGAAGGATTGATCCCTAAATGAAACTTGGAGTAATTTCTAAGAATTAATTCCATGTTCTTGACCTCCACGATGCACCGCTATGACATTGCAAATTCCACCTCAATCACGAGAAACATGATTTTCAATTGTGTTGGTTGGATATTTTGTCAAACCAAAATATGAGGTTCAACCCGAGTACATGGGATTAAATCCCTCCTCAAAAGGCAGGTGAAATTTGCTGTTTATTGCTAATCTAAAACACGGTAAATAATATATACAATATTCACACTAATCTAACCATTGGGGGTTGGGATGAAATCCGAAATCCACATTCACACGATTGAGGATATTGCTTTCGTAAGTGAAATAGGTTAGAAAGCTATTACAGATGAAAGAAGCACGGTAGAAAAGAAATGGGAGAAACGTATTTTCTTTCGAGTAAAACAGAGCACGAAATAATCATACGAGTTTTAGATCACATATATAGTGTCAGAGATAATTAGAAACAACTTGAGATTCTATACGAAGAATAGCTTTAAGATCATGAACATAAGAACACTTGTCTTAAATAAGATATATTTCACAACACAAAGTCTGTAAAACAATATCAACTTCTATTCTTCAAAATGATTGAAAGAAAACACAAAGTTTTCTCCTTTCGATAGCCTCTTAATGCTTGAAAATTCTCGACCCTTTAGAATGCCAAGCATCCCTTATTTATAACAAAAGAAGCTAGAGATAAAAGCAGACAGATCTGAAAAGTAGCATGCTAACTAGAGTTGACTTTGCATGATTCTCACGCGAGGAGATCAAGTCAAAGTATGAATTAAAAATAATGACAAAACGGAAATAAAAGATATGTCATTCTAAAAATAGAAATGTCATGGGGACGTTGGAACTTAATCGAGTCATCATCTTTTGATTCTTCTTCTTTCTCTTCCTCAGTGAGGCTGTTTGTTAGGAACTCCTGGAACTTCCGAATAATGCCTTGCATTTCATTTTCCTCGGAGTGCGGTGGAATGATCATTCCACATTTCGCGAGTCTCATGGATATCAGCGCATTGCCGGGAAGCTTTGACCTTTTCTTTGAGCTTTCTTAAGGCCTCAGCGTATGTTCAATCCTCCTGGCCCGACCCAGTGACTTGAGGTCGAATCCATCTACGGAGTTCATCTTTGAGCAGTCTCTTGAACTTGTTTGAAGAGATCATCTGCGATAGGGCACTTGAGTTCCCAAGCTGACACCTTTGGACAAATCTTTAGCAATTCTTCTTCCGGATCACTTTTCCCATCGATCAATTTATCCTTGATTCTCTCGACTTGCTGCGAGGCTTCGTTGAGAATCTTTACTACGAACTTGATGGCCTTGATCAGGTGAAAGTGTTTATACGTATGTGGAAGAATGCCTTCTTCTACCAAGAGATGTCTTGGTATTTGCTTTAGCACTTGGAGAGCTTCACAAGTCAAATCAAATTTGTCCGAGTTCTTGATGAATTCCTCATCCATCTTCTCTCCTTCCTTACGAATCTCTACGCGAGGGTGATGAACTTTCACCACGTCTTGAATTACTTCCTTCCCTTGTTGGAGCAACTTTTGGATCCATTCATCCACCACTCTTCCTTTTTTGGCAATCTTCTCAATCGTAGGCCCGATGAGAAATCAAATCAGAGAAGCGAGCGAGAAGAAGGTGGTATGGATTGAGGGTTTTGAGAGTTTGATCAAAACCTCTGTCATTTGCTCCACTTTTTCCTTAAGCTCATCTCTGTGACCTTTGTTTCTTTCAACTTTTTGTACGGCCACGTCTATGGAAGCCCGTGCATCTTGTTGCGCTCCTTTCTTTATTACTTTCCCTAGAGACACCACCTGGTTACTGGTAATCAGCATTTGTTACATCATCTCTAGTTTTGTCGGTGAGGAGTGGCGATCTCTGCGAACTTATCTCTGAAGCATCTACCAAAACCCTTGAAACTATTTTGGGTTTCTTGGCTGATCTCGCATGGTAGAAGCCTTGAGTGAGCTGAAATCAAAGGTGGTAGAGAGTCTGACAATCACTTTCCTCTTCCTCGGAGTTTGTTCGAGTAGCCATTGTGGTGTATCGGAGAAGCGCCAATGTTGTAATGGCGGTATTCTACTCTCGAGGAGCGAGATTCTACTATTGGAGGAGCAGTAGCGCGTGGTAGTAGGTGCGATGAATAGAGGCACGAGGTTGTGGAGGAGTGTTGGTGATCACTTGGGTTCAGCGAGAGAGAGGGTGAGAGCCGGAGAAAATATTGGCCATACTTGAAGAAGTGGATGGGAATGAGGAATTTGAAGTGGTTGTTGAGGGGAGGCTGATTCGGTTTCCAAAGCCTTGAATGCAGAGATAAGGTCTCTCCGGTTGAGCAATCAGCAAATGGTGAAGTCAAGAGTGGCTTCCTCCTTCTTCTAAATTAATCTCCCTATTTACGGTGGTGTTGGTGATTACGCACAACCACCGTTTGAGCTGGAGAGACGATTGAAGAGATTTGTCTTTCTTTCTTCTTCTTGGGAATCCTGATTTTTATAGACCCCCCAGAAGATTCTTTGTCCTTTTTCTTTTGGGAGGGCCCCACCTCCGTTTCAGCCAACTTTGGAAACTTGTCATCCTTAAAATTCATGCCCCGAAGAGAGCCATTTTTGGTGCGACAAGAATGAGAGCCGACCTATCTGTGATAGAGGCTTTTTTTGGCGACCAATCAATAGGCGGGAAAGCGTATCGATCTTCATTAAGCCCATCATAGGACATATCGACACACTTTCATTGTCGGTTGTGCCATCGGCAAATCGAGAAAGCTCTAGCGTCACGAATCTCATTAATAGTTAACCTCTATTATCTTTTACTGACTACTGACTTCGTTACGCGAGATCCACCCGAGATATCCTCGATGTCGGGCACTGTGCGGATGTAGGGCTCCATAGGTTCTAAGTACTCCTCGGATGTCAAAACCATCCCGAGACTTCATATGCTTCTTTAATTTCTCCTGGAGTTCACATTCGGCATTTTTGGCCTTTGCCTTTGTTTGAGCAAGTATATCTCCCGATAGAAATTGGGAAGGATCTGCTTTGCCTTATGCTTGCTCTGTTGGAATTTGTGAAAATCCAATATTTATCGACCGATTCTAGCAATATCAATCTATCCCCTAGATAGCGAGGCAGACGGAAAGGCTCTCCAGAGTACATGACCGTTCGAAGGTAGGTAAACTTCTTGAAGCTGCACGAGAAGATACATCCCCATTTAGATACTTGACCCATGCCTCGTCGAGACCCTTGTCTTTCTCATTACAGGTTCGGTGTGAGATGTTCTCGTAGAAAAAGGCATCATTTACCCTCTAAAATGATCCTTGGACCCCTTCTTCGTTATTTGAGGATAATACTTATAAATTTGGATTTTGTCGTTACGCTTCCTTTAGTCTCGGCCAGGATAGCTCCTCATCCCAAGTGCTTTGCATAGGCCACATATGAGAACATATAAAACTTTCGGTTGGCGGGACCGTCGTCATCTGGGAATCAATTTCATCAGCGATAAGGGTCCCGAGTCGATCCCTTGCTTGTTCTTCTTGATGGTGACCATAAATTGGTACATCCATCCATGAAATAAATTTGATTAAATGAGCCAAAAACCCGGCTCGATAGGGTGATAATATCGTTGATTTCTTGTATGAAATCCGATCTAGGGATAGTTCTTGGAAATCTAGATATTTCTTGGTTTTGCCTTGACGAGAACTTCTTATTGACATCCTAATGCAATTTTCTGAGTTCTTGTCCCGGGCCTTGAGCCGACTTGATGTCAGGGCCCCATACTCTTCAAAATTTGGTAGTTTAGGAGATCATCAAAATAAGCCCCATCTAGTTTGATAACTACTTCACCGGCTGATTCCTTACGGAGCGAGAAGGTAGTCGTAGCTGGATGCACACGCCAAAACAAACTCGGACATTGGCGGACATGGGGAAGCTGCTGCGAGGGCAAGCCACTTTGTTAGCTAAAGCCACCATCCATGGGGTTTGAGAAGAACTCTTCACCTATTCTAAAAGTCGTCCATATCTATGTTGCCCATTTCGGTATCACGATATCATAATTACGATCGATATATGACGGGGATTAAGTTTCTTAAATTTGTATTTCATCTGCTAGATTTTTGGCCTTCTCTGTGATGAACCGAGGATCAGACATGAAGAATATTGGAAGGAGAAAGGCTCGGAACTCAAGTGATGTTGTTTTGACTGGAAAACAGATTGGTGAATGCGCGTAGGAAGAAGAGAAGAACCCGAGCAGTCGATATGTCGGAATCTTGGCTTGAAAAGACACTTGCTTTGATGGCGGAAAGCGAGGAGAAACCCGGCACCCACTTTCGATGACGGAACTTAGGAGATGCCGGCACTTAGTGTTGAGGTCGGAATGTTGAGAAACCCCGTCACTTGAGCTTCGATGTTCTTGGACTTTTGAATCAACACCTGACCTTGAAATCCAGGAAACAAAAGCAGAGTCTTTCCTTTGAATTTCTACATACCACAACTTCCTTTCTTTTTGTTATTCATATTCCATACATCATGCAAGTAATTGAAATTTGGAAGGAGCAAGCAGCGCGATTGATAATCTCGAAAAGAAAATAAACCCTAAAAACCCAAAACCCTTTCCCAAAACAACACACGAAAGAAGAAGGAAGAAAAACCCTCAACAAGCTGGCAAGAAATTGGAAAGAAAATACACGCGATCGATCGAGAAAAATCAAGAATAAAGAAGGAGCGAAAAATACCTTGATTGAGGCAGGTAAAATCGAAAACAAATGATCGATCAGTAGCGAGTTTGCGGGTTTTGGGAGCGGAAGAGCATGCGAAAAATCCACGAATTAAAAATATGAGCGGTAAGAATGGCGTGGAAATCCGGCGTATTTATAAGAAAATCGAGTAATAAATACACTTGACTCGCGCGTGCGACTCACCGACCACTCGGCATGAATGCCACGTCGGCATGTTGGAGAGTCAAGAAAACCCGACACGAGGAAATTTAGTGCATTTTGGGTTTGGGCCGGAAAACATGGAGCACAAAACATGTTTTGAATCATGAATGTTAGATGCATTGAACTTCCGAAAACCCGATTCTGAAAGGTTGAGCGGACTTCGGGAATCGGAGAACATGGCGCATAAAACATGTTTTGGAACATGAATGTCCGATGCTTTAGAGTTCGAAAACCGAATCTGAAAGGATTGTCTTAACCAGGCGGGTCTCGGGTTTCGGAAGTCACGGGTTTTAACTCAAGTATTTAGATGGTTGGAAAACCGATTCTGAAAAGGATTTTCTCATTGCAAGGCGGGTTTCGGGTTTCGGAGGTCATAAGACATAAAGCATGTTAAAACTTATGTCAAGCTGTTAGTAACACCCGAAAACCCGATTTTCTCTAAAAGAGGTCATAATGCAAAATCACTTCAAAAATTTTGTAGGGGTTATCCGATCGTTTCGTTGTGAACTCAAAACGGGGATAACAGCTGGCTCCAGTTGGGGACTTTCTTTGTAATACCAAAGGAAGAGAACTCAGAATCTCTGGTCTCGCGGACCAGGGCCTTATCCATTGGGCTACGGGGTCAAGGAGAAAACCAAAACAAAACAAAACGAAGAAAGAAAGAAAGAAAACCAAAAGCAAACACACAACAAAAGCAAAATATGTACAATGCAAGAGAGCATCTTGCATTAATGGTGGAAACGACTTTAGATGTTGTCCCTTTGAAAGGCAAAGGAGTAACCCTCCATCCGGATATGATAGAAGGAAACTATTTTCACCATTGACTCGTGGATCTTGAAAGGTCCTTTCCATAAAGAATCAAACTTTCCATGCATTCCTTTCTGTTCTCTTCTTTTATCCCAAAGCGACACGGGTCTCAATCGGAAGTCACGTTGCTTTGATTTTTTATCAAAAATATTCTTCACCTGCTCTCGATGATCTGCTATACGATCAACCACCTTAATTCGCTCTTCTTCTAGCACTTTGGTTGGGTACATAACCCTCTTTTGATAAGTGAATTACGAAAAGCTACATCTTGACCGCTTTTGCAAGTGAAGGCGGCGATTCTCTTGAGATAGGAATTTCAGCATCGATCCCGTATAGCAAGTGAAAAGGGGACATCCCTATGGCTCGCTTTGGAGTGATCGATCAGCCCTGATGCATCATCTGATGCTTTGTGCCATGTCCTCGATTTTCATCTACTAGTTTCTGATTATAGTAACGATTCTTATTCTTGGACTCGGCTTGCCCATTGCCACAGGGATAATAGTCGGATGAGTGAGCGAAGTAATGCGAATCCATGGCAGAGTCGACTCATGTGACGAGAAGTTAGAACGCATTATCGCTACTGATCTTATGAGGAATCACCGAATCGGCGATTATGTTTTCTTTTAGGAACTTTGCAAGCGACTTGAAGTTGCTTGCTTGATTAGTACGACCTCTA
The DNA here is from genome assembly GCA_018340775.1 of Taxus wallichiana var. yunnanensis. NCBI lineage: Eukaryota > Viridiplantae > Streptophyta > Pinopsida > Cupressales > Taxaceae > Taxus > Taxus wallichiana. The sequence continues at coordinate 298,656,209 of CM031239.1, read as the reverse complement.
CCCACTTGGTAAAATAATGCATAGCGATTAGCACATAGTTGTGTCAGCTTTGGAAGCGAGGATTCAATATTAGATAAAATCAATCCCCCATTGGCGAAAAGGTTCTTGATCACCACGGCTTGGAGGAAGAGCTGCTAAGCTTGGGACGACCAACAAAATGTTGACAAGCTTCACATTTAGACACCCATTCTGCTGAGTCCAGGAAAGAGTAGGCCCGATAATACCTAGGCAGTAAGATCTTATATCTTTGTTACTGAGAGGACGAAAAATGTCCTCGCATGCTTAGGCTATGAAAGGATTCTAATAAATTTTCTGTTGTGATTTATCGACACAGCCTTGAAGACACCATCGATACCTTTCTTGTATATTGCATTATTCCACAAAAGGTATTTCTGAGATCTTAACTTGAGCGGTCCTCTTCTCTTTTTGATTTAAATGTGGAGGCATTCACCATAAGTTAAGAAGAAAGAAATGTCAGTGTACCATTCATCGGTCGTACTCACAAAAAAGCACCATAGGCAGCTCGGAAGAAGTATCTTGATTCTTCTCACACTCCTTGACATGATTCTCTGCTGATCAATTGACACAGGCCTCTTCCTCGTACCCTGACTTGGTAGGTTTGATGTCAAGTCATACTCTGAACCTTAGCAATCCAAGTACCTCGTTGGCTTCCCAGCTCTTGTTGAGTTAGAATGGATTTAACAGCGGTATCAGGAACGAGAACAGTATGAGAATTCAGCACATAGTACCTGAAATGCTTCACCGCTCGCACCACCGCATAAGCATGTTTTTGTCTGCGACATCTTGATTCATGCTCTTTCAACGGACAGACTCATGAATGCGATAGGAGCTTGATGCCTTCTCCATTTTCTGCATCGGGATCGCTGACCTTTGTGTGGGCAGAAGCATAGCTATACATGATGAAATCTTTCTTGAAGTCTGGACATACTAAAGCGGGGAGCGCTAGCTTAGCTACCTTTTTATTTCTTGAATGAAACTTCCCATACATGTACTCCATCGAAATGGAACTTTGCTTTTCATCATTCGAGGATATCCTTGGTCTTGTCAACAAAATCAGGGTACAAATCTTCTCAAAAAATTAACCTTTAGAAGAAAGAATGAACACTGTTTTACTTGTGGGCAAGGTAAGGCTCACGAATAGCCTTTACCCTTTACGGGTCAATTTTAGTTCCTTCTCTAGTCACAATATGACCAGTGACTTTCTTACATCACCCGAACATAGACTTCTTAGGATTGATGAAATTCCGTGGCGTCTGCATCTTAAAAGTACATTCTAAATGACCATAATGATCACTCCGCTTTTTAGAAAAAGCGGTCAAGTCATCAAATACATGACTATGACCTTACCCATCGGATCTACGAATGCTAGGTCCATAGCTCTCACGAAAAGTAGCTCTGCGTTGATCGGGCGAATGGCATCCTCCACTGTAAGCAAAGGTACCCCATGGGGTCGTGAAAGCTGTCTTGTGTTGATCTTCTGTGGTTACTTCGACTTGATTATATCCCGAAAACCCGTCGAGCATGGATAACATTTCTGATCCAGTAACAGTTTGCAATACCTGATCCATGATCGGCAAGGGATAATTATCCTTCAACGAGGACTGATTCAAGTTTCGGAAGTCAACACAAATCCGGATCTCGCCATTCTTCTTCCTGACAGGAACAATGTTAGCAATCCAGGTGGAATGATGGATTGGGAAAATAATTCTAGCATCTAACATCTTCTGAATTTCTGCCAGGATGGTCCCTGAAATCTTCGGATTGTAATGCCTTTGCTTACATATCATAAGGCTTCATACATCGGGCTTGGAGGAATCTTGTCTTTGAACATCCTTGGGCTTGAAAGATTTCAAATCTGCATAGGACCATGCTAACACATCGATGTATTTCTTCAAAAGCGAAGTGAATCTTTCCTTCTCTTCAGGAGAACAACATTTACCGATATTCACCATCCGAGGTTGATCAGATGAACCTAGATTGATTTGATCCACTTCAGAGGAAGAAGCTCCTTGACTTTGCCTTTTGTTTTGGATGAAGCGATCATGTTTGTCAAACACACCCTCCAGAGAAACCAGACCTTTTGGTATCTTGTTGCCTTTCAGCTGGATAAATTCACCATCAACCTCTTGATATGGCTCTGAAATAGTTTCACGAAAGGCTGATTCGAACCTTCAAAATATAGCTCTTTGAAATTGTCGGCCTTTTACTAGAAAAGCCAACTTTGTTGATCATCATTGAATACTGCCACGGTGAGTTGCATTATACGGGAGAGGCGGTACACAATCTCGATAGAGTATGTGTCTTGCTTGAGCGAGGATGAGGAAGAAGAAGAGATGCGAGATACGGCCAAAGAATCAGCCTTGTCATTATAATCTCTTAAAAGCTGCCTTAATAGAAAATGCATCAAAGCATTCTATACTATCCCAAACTTTGTTCCTGTAATGCCTCAACCGATCATTTTTCACCTGATATATACCCCTGACCTGATTAATAATCAGCTCCGCATCCCCCTGAACCTTGAGATTCCTGATTCCCTTCTGTTTGGCCAATTCTAATCCTAATAACAGGGCTTCATATCCGGCAGTGTTGTTAGTATTATCAAATTGCAACTTATAAGCTGATGGGAAAATCTCGGAGCTAGGAGATATGAGAACAATACCAGCGCCTGATCCAGAGGTAGAGCAGCTACCATCAAATTCGAGCGTCCAAATAGCATTGGGATCTTCCTCTTGACATCTCTGATTGGTATCTCGGAAGTCATGAAATAATTCCCGAAGCTAGCATCTTCGAAAAGAATCTGAGCCTTAGGATCATCTGATTTGGTCACCAAATACTTTGCCTGCGGTTCAGGATAAAGAACTGTTGAACCCCTTGGTTGGGATCTTGGCTTTGGTCGATCCATACTAATTTCTCCTCGACATCTTTACAAAATCCTCTACCCGAGAGAATACCATAAGCGCGGGAATATCGTGACTGAGAATAGTCATTTTCACTCTCTTCTCAGGAAAAGCAACAAATGCGAACTGTGCGTCCTTGATTTGACCAATCAGAGGGACTTGTTTAGTTTCCATGGAATAGCACCGTCCATATGACTTAGTCAAAGTAAGCCCAAGGGCATGGGCCACTTTTGCGGGCATAACATTATCGAGAGGCCCCTGAATCGATAATGCGATTCTTGAGTTTAAACCCATTTATAAGTAGAGACAAATAAAATGGTTGATCTTTCTGAGGAAGAAGCAGAAGTCAGATTATTCTGAGGTGTGGGTTGAGTAGGATTTGAAAGGAGACCTTTAGCAGGTGTGGGAAACGGCCGCTTTACTTCTGATGAACTTGGCCAGCTTTTCAAATTGTTCGGGATTCGACTGAAGGTATTCTGCTTCTGACATTTGAATTTTGGTTCTCTTTGCATGATCAATAATGTCGAAAGCAGTGTAAGAAGGAATGATAGTAGGCTCAGTTCTAATTATATGAGCTTGTGCTAGGGCACTGACCTTAGGAGAAGGGAAATAAGGAGCAGCTGTCTTTTTAGTAACCTCTCTTTCAGTTTGCGCCGAAATAGGGGTACCCCTCTTGACTATGGATATGGGAGGTTCCTTATTCTTCTCCTTAGTATTTTCGAGAGGCTTTACAGGAACACCTGAGATTGGGGACCAGTGAAAACGAGTAAATGATTGACCATCGGCTCACATTCATCTTCATCATATTCCAAATATCCAATTTGGAGTCGTGGTGACTCATCATAAGACTCATCGGCATATCTGAAGCTTCGAAATCCTCACGGGAATCTTGTTCTTACGGTTCATCATCTTCTTCAATTATTTCCCTTCTTGCATTAACGGGCGGAGCTTGATTGCTAGTCTCGGTTGGCGGGGAGCTAACCGTGGCCTATCTCTGCGCGGGTGCACCATTGTTATTAAAATTCCGCCTAGGGATATCCGATGCATGGAACATTGCTCACTCTATTTGAGACACTTGCTTCTTTAAAGCAATCAAATCATTAGCCATTTTTTGAAACATAGAATTCGATGTATTACCTTGAGAAGAACCTTGATTTTGATTTTGGGTATATCTTTCTTGATCCTTAGAGCTAAGATGAGATCATCCTCTATTTGATGGCAGATTGGTAGCGTGCTTGCAGATCTGGGATAAGCAGAGCCTTCGTAATAAAAAGCTTATATCGGGAGGTTGAGCATTGATGAAAAAGCATTTTTGGTTTTCGAGTTGAGTACGACTATTATTCGGAATTTTCTGGATCAGCTTATTGAACTTAGCCACGAATTCTGCATAGGTTCATGCGATTCCTTCTTCATATGAGTAAGTGAGCTAACAAAGCATGAGAATCTTGGCTGGTTTGAAACGTGCCTCAAACTTGGTCGCATGGTAGCCCAATCTGGAATGCATGCATTCGGGAGGTGGTAAAACCATTCATTTCTTACTCCTATGATGTTTCAGCGAAGAGTCGAGCAGAGACATCTTCGTGGGCTACTCGAGGACACGCATGCAGCGAAAGAAAGGCCTTGATATGCTCATCGGGATCTTTGCTTCCCATCCCCATTGAACTTGGGAATGTTTTTACATGATCACGTGGTAACTCATTGATGGAGGAGTCGAGGAAAGAGGACCAATAAGCGCACCCCGAGGCACGAGTTGAAGCGCCATCCTTACGAAAAGAGTGCGTCACGAGGATCGAGTATCGAGACAAGAAGTAGTGCACGACAAGTTGCGAGATGCTTCCCGTTCTTGAGGATCGGGTTCTCGAGCAGTGAAGAACCACGGTTCGATTAGAAGCAATCTTTGTTGGGAGAAAGGATGAAATTATCTTCTTTGCGGTAACTCGAAGAGTGGATCAATTTCACCTTGAGCTCGGCGAGACCAGAGTGAAGATCCTCTGGCCGGCAGGCGAAAGGAGATCTTATTAAAAATAAGGCAAATATGGAGTCGCCAGGACAGAGAGGATAAGCTTTATACTATTGATCCGTATTTCCCAGTAGTGCATGGCTGTTGGTTGGATATTTTGTCAAACCAAAATATGAGGTTGACCATAGTACATGGGATTAAATCCCTCCTCGAAGACGAGGTGAGGCTGCTGTTTATTGCTAATCTAAAACACGATTAAATAATATATCTGATATTCACACTAATCTAACCATTAGGGGTTGGGATGAAATCCGAAATCCACATTCACACGATTGAGGATATTGCTTTCGTAAGTGAAATAGGTTAGAAAGCTATTACGATGAAAGAAGCACGGTAGAAAAGAAATGGGAGAAACGTATTTTCTTTCGAGTAAACTGAGCACGAAATAATCATACGAGTTTTAGATCACGAGATATAGTGTCAGAGATAATTAGAAACAACTTGAGATTCTATGCAAAGAATAGCTTTAAGATCATGAACATAAGCACAACTTGTCTTAAATAAGATATATTTCACAACACAAAGTCTGTGAAAACAATATCAACTTCTATTCTTCAAAATGATTGAAAGAAAACACAAAGTTTTCTCCTTTCGATAGCCTCTTAATGCTTCAAAAATTCTCGACCCTTTAGAATGCACAAGCATCCCTTATTTATAACAAAAGAAGCTAGAGATAAAGCAGCAGACGGATCTGAAAAGTAGCATGCTAACTAGAGTTCAGCTTTGCATGATTCTCATGCAGGAGATCAAGTCAAAGTATGAATTAAAAATAATGACAAAACGGAAATAAAAGATATGTCATTCTAAAAATAGAAATGTCATGGGACATTGGAACTTAATCGAGTCATCATCTTTTGATTCTTCTTCTTTCTCTTCCTCCAGCTGAGACTGTTTGTTCAGGAACTCCTGGAACTTCCGAATAATGCCTTGCATTTCATTTTCCTCAGGTGCAGTGGAATGATCATTCCACATTTCGCGGAGTCTCATGGATATCAGCGCTTTGCCGAGAAGCTTTTTCAACCTTTTCTTTGAGCTTTCTTAAGGCCTCAAGCGTATGTTCAATCCTCACTGGCCCGACCAATGACTTGAGTCGAATCCATCTGAGTTCATCTTGAACAATCTCTTGAACTTGTTTGAAGAGATCATCTAGCGATAGGGCACTTGAGTTCCCAAGCCGACACCTTTGGACAAATCTTTAGCAATTCTTCTTCGAGATCACTTTTCCCATCGATCAATTTATCCCTTGATTCTCTCGACTTGCTGCGAGGCTTCGTTGAGAATCTTTACTCGAACTTGATGGCCTTGATCGGTGAAAGTGTTTATACTGTATGTGGAAGAACGCCTTCTTCTACCAAGAGATGTCTTTGGTATTTGTTTTAGCACTTGGAGAGCTTCACAAGTCAAATCAAAGTCTGTCCCAAGTTCTTGGTGAATTCCTCATCCATCTTCTCTCCTTCCTTCTGAATCTCTGCCAAGGACTGATGAACTTTCACCACGTCTAGAATTACTTCCTTCCCTTGTTGGAGCAACTTTTGGATCCATTCATCAACCACTCTTCCTTTTTTGGCAATCTTCTCAATCGTAGGCACCGATGAGAAATCAAATCCGGCAGAAGCAGAAGCAGAAGAAGGTGGTATGGATTCAAGGGGTTTTGAGAGTTTGATCAAAACCTCTGTCAACTGCTCCACTTTTTCCTTAAGCTCATCTCTGCTGACCTTTGTTTCTTTCAACTTTTGGCACAGCACGTCTATGGAAGCCCGTGCATCTTGTTGCGCTCCTTCTGCTGTTACTTTCCCAAGAGACACCCTGGTTACCTGGTAATCAGCAGCTGTTACATCATCTCTAGTTTTGTCAGCTGAGGGAGTGGCAATCTCTGCGAACTTATCTCCTGAAGCATCTACCAAAACCCTTGAAACTGTTTTGGGTTTCTTGGTGATCTCGCAGTAGAAGCCTTGAGTGAGTGAAATCAAAGGTGGTAGGGGTACAATCACTTTCCTCTTCCTCGAGTTTGTTCGAGTAGCCATTGTGGTGTATCGGAGGAAGCGCCAATGTTGTAATGAATCGGTATTCTACTCTCAAGGGGAGCAGATTCTACTATTGGAGGGGGAACAGTAGTCAACGTGGTAGTAGGTGCAATGAATAGAGGCACAAGTTGTGGAGGAGTGTTGGTGATCACTTGGGTTCCAGCAGAGAGGGGTGAGAGCCCAGAGAAAATATTGGCCATACTTGAAGAAGTGGATGGGGAATGAGGAGGTGAAGTGGTTGTTGAGGGGAGGCACAGATTCAGTTTCCAAAGCCTTGAATGCAAGAGATAAGGTCTCTCCAGTTGAGCAATCGGCAAATGGTGAAGTCAAGGGCTGGCTTCCTCCTTCTTCTAAATTAATCTCCCTATTTCTCGGTGGTGTTGGTGACAATATACTTTTCCCTAAAGTTCGATCGGTTTAAGGCTTTCATCCTTAATTTCTTTTACTAGTGCCTTATTTTCTTGCCAAAACGTATGCATATGTTTTTGTACACAATTTATGATTTTTTCATCCAAATTTTTAAAAAGGCTTTATCTAAACTCCATTCTACATGCATTAAAAAAACAAAAAAATGACTATTTTCTCAAAGTTATGGGGTGTACACACAAATATTTCATTTTTGGGATGTGTGCACTTTGAAAATTAGTAAAAATTTATATATTCATCCAAAAATTATGAAAAATTAGTGGGACCTTGTACATGGTCTTAGCTAGCTTTTTACCGAAGGGATTTAAAAATAATTTATAGAACTAAAAAAATGGAGATATCAAAAATTACTTTGAAATTGTAGTTGAGTCACACTAATGACTCTGGATCTTAATATGTTGGGAAACTCACGAGGTTGTAGCCATTGATTGGGGGAACAAACAAAAATTATAGGCTAGTCATATATGTCACTCGAGATTGTATTATTTAGAATAGACGAGAAATAGGTCAAGATGAATAATGGATTTCAAATAAATTTTACTAAAGAAAAAAGTAGTACTATAAGAAATCAAAGGCTAGTTAGTTGTGTAATTGTTTCTTATTATGTGTGGGTCGAGCCTTGCTATTTTTAAATATTTTTAATAGCTTCAATTTTTTTATTGGATGGTGTTTGATTTTTAGGTAAGATGAAAACATAAATGAAAAGTTGAAAATAAAAAGGTTGGAATTAAAAACTTGTGGCTTGCAACGATGGACCAACATTGAAACATTCTATGCATGATATCCATAAAAAAATAACGTAAATAAAAATACAAAACAAAAATAAAAATATGCAAAAATCTAAATACAACCATATTTCAAGGAAACAAGACCAAAGAGATTTCAATCAAAGACACGAAAAACGTGTACAGAAAAATTAAAAATTAAACAATCGTTTGTTCAATGTTCAAGAACATCATGCATATTCCACCAACACCTAACGATGACGCCATTAACGTCTTACTTTTGACTTTAAGGCCCACGATTGTGAACAAAAGAAATTTTTGCCAACTATTTCTGAAAATTAAAAAACTGAAACGAGCCCAAGAAAAGGAAAGAGAATGGGTACCAAGAAAAAATGTCCATAACCTGAAAAGAGGGAAAAGGGCACAGGCTGTGATGAATTCCACCTAAACAACCAAACCACGATTTTTTTGATAGTTAAATGAGGGGGTACAATTACACAACATTACGATGTAAAAACCACACAATCCTGAACCACCCTGTTCAAGATGCCTAGCAGGATTTGAACATGGGTGACGTCGGATACAATCATCTGACTTAACCATTCCACCCAACCCATCAACAACAACCAACCACATTTACTCCCTCTAGCATATTCTATTAAATTACAATGGAAATTAATGAATGCGGCCACCACCTGTGAGCCTTGTACAAAGCTGCCAAAACAAAGGACGAAGCGTCATTTATCTTGCAAGCATACTAAAACCAGCAGCTGTGAATTAGCCAATGGTTTATTTTGTTATTTGATTATGTTTAATTTTTGGTTTTGTTTGTTTTCACCTCCAATTGTTCTCTGTTTTCATGCGGTGGAAAATGGAAATGTTGTTGTCATATCAGATGGGTTGTCTCTGTCCTTAAAACGTTTAGCTTGGGGAATATCTAATTTTTAGGTTTATATTTTTCTATGCTATATTCAATGTTTTTGCTTTGTTGTTTCCTCGTATCAATAAATTGAGATTTGATCATTTAACCGTAGAAATAAAATTGCATACCGAATTGATTTCCTTTCTTAAGGACATAATCTAAAATGACACCTAATTTCATCCCTCTTTTCAATTATGAAAAAAAAAACTTTATCTTGTCTATTTTAGAATACAAATTTTAAGTTTTGTTGGATTTTTCTGTATTTAAAATGTTACATATTATGTTATGATTGCATTTTTTGTGGATGAATAACATAATTGAAGCAATTTGTTAGCAATGCGGTCGTATGGATCCATAAGAAAAGTGACTACAAATGTCGTTGATTCCCTTGATGTATATACTATTGGAAGTAGGTAACTAGTGGACAAGCTTTTGTGACTTTAGAATAGTTCTCTAAAACCTGGACAATGATTATTTTCTTGTGTAAGAAATAGAACAATAGCATGTTTGATACAATTTTGGTAATCGTAAAAGTACATAGGTATATTTAAACTTTGATTTTATGTGTTAAATTTGATGGTCGTTTAGATGTTTTTCATGATTTAAGCCACTAAAATATTTGTAAACACCAGAAATAACCATGTCATAGGACTTGCATGTTTAAAATATGACCATCATTTTTAATATAGAGTTATATGTAATGTATATTAATACACATAACATATAGTTAAAATAATTATATAAACATAAAATAATCTTTTATATATTTTGTTTGTAGTATATAAATAACATTGTTTTGCATTTTAGAAGGGCAATATTAGAAAATTATTGTCACGTAAAAATGGTTTGAAAGGTATAGGTAGCTTTCAAATTTATCCTTTGACTTTGAACAAATGACATTGTCAATAACTTTTGTTGTTGAATGAGAAATTTTAATTACCTTGAAGGTGTTTCCAAATTCGACCTTAGGTCATTATTGATGACACACATAAGGGAAACATATGACAAGGATTCATTTAGTACATGGTCGTCAATCAAAATAATCTTGATTGTGGGTTTAGTGACATGTGACACACCATCGTTTGTATTGGTTGATAGTGATTTGGTATGCATTGATTGTCAGACGTAATTCTTTGGAGAAAGCAAAGGATGGTCTTCATTAGTAAGCATCACACCACTAGAATGATTGTGTATTATAATAGGATAGTGAAAACAAATTGACATGACTTGCAAAAAGTATTAACTATTTTGCACTCATTAGAACAATTCCAACTTGAAAATATTCATAATCATAGTCGGAGAAAGTTGATAGAGGTGGGAAGGTTGAGGAGCATTCCTCACCATGGTTGATAGCATATTATGAATTTCCATGTCACCCATTATGTCCATGTCCGCCTAACATGGATTGTAATTTGAAGTTGGCTATGGTGTTGGTGATGGTGATGTAGACGATGAGGGTAATGATATGGTGGTTACGAGGGTGGTGGCCTAAATGTATTTGGGAGAGTTGGACTGTGAGAGGGGCAAGGATGAAACTAAGGGGATATTCAAATACACATGTGTTCCTCTTAGAGCTAGGGCTTCCATGTCATGTGTTTGGGTTGTCATCTTAGATCAAGTTAAATCCCCCATCCATATTCGTGGATTTCTTTTTAGATTGTCGAATTTCAAGAAACCATTTTTTTGTATCTCATCCTCCTCACTTCCATGTAGAGTGAATGCCTCACCCCTCCCATGTGCTTCCTCACATTCAATTCATTTTTTCTTTCACTTTGGGCATCTTCTTTTTTGAGTAGAGAATATTAAGAGTCCACTTTCACTTCCACTTGGTGCTCACAAATTGAAGTTGAAGGACTTCCCATTTTCACATCCTTGAGCTCACTTGTATCCATCAATGAATGTCTTTGAGATGTGCAGGAAATATTTTCTTAGAAAAGGGCAAGAGGACTGTGGGGTTTTATGATCAGTCTTATAGATGACTTATATGCCCACTTCACATTACCAAGTGGCCCCCACAAGAACCTCACAATTCATTTGGTAATTATGTTGAAGGTGTTTCCAACTTGAAAATAAACAATAACATTATGGTAGTGGTAATGAATAGTCACCATTAAAAGAAAATAAAGTGAAAAAAATTACACGTAAATAGTGCCACGTAATTGACACACTAGGCTATGACGGATGTGGCACATCCTCACTTTGCTTTATCACTGCGACTAGGAACTTGAATGAAAATTTTATTTAGTGTCCATATATCTTCCCATCAGAATCACAACTTTTCGTTTTAACGTTTAAGTTTTCATATTAATATTTTGGTAAGTGTTTTCTTGTTTTTTCAATAGAACCATGAGTATAGAGGCATGCATTTATGGAAGAGTTTTGTGGATGGCATCGGTTTGACTAATTTATGGAGCACCTCAAATTGGTGGGATGAAATTGATGATTCCCAACAATGGTAGGGCATTATTTTTACATCGGTCAACCAAAAGAAATAAAAGTTCTCAAGTCAACAAATATGAATTGTGTCCACTTTTGAGAGGTAGCTCACACATTTGATTTATGCCATAAATACACAATTGTGCCATAATTACCAAAACTTTTCCAACTCATCTACCACATTGGTATTATGCATCACGATTCACGGGTTACCCTTGTCTCACCCACAAATTATCTAATTAAACCAATTTCTCAATAAAATTAATATTGTGTCAATACAACCTAGAAAATGAAATATTAGTTGGTTGCCGCCCAAGGTTTCCCTTTTTGGTAGGATTTAGTGTTAGGTAAGGGATTTTACGATAAAATTAGGAATATAAATAACCGCAGATAGGCCAAACCATGTATCAACTAAAGTTGGTTATTATTTATGAGAAACTATGTATCGTTGAATTACACAAGAAACAATAGAACATAACTATAATATACCCAAGATCCTATAATTAAAAAAACTGGACCGTACTCAACATTTAAACCTTAAGTATATTAATATTAACATTACGATGTTACAAGGATGACCCTGTGGTGAACTGGTGGGGCACTTAGCCTGTAGAGCCAACAACCTAGGTTCAAACCCAGCCCCCAGGATTTCATATCCTGATTTACCCGCGGCATGTGGAGTGGGGCATTTGCATGTCACCTTGGGGGTTGGGGATGACCCTATGGTGAAATGGTGGGGCACTTAGCCTGTAGAGCCAACAATCCAGGTTCAAACCCATCCTCTTTGATTAAATTTTGGGGATGACCCGTGGTGAAGCGGTGGGGTATTTAGCTGTAGAGCCAACAACCTGTGTTCAAACCCACTTCAGGATTTCATATCCTAATTTACCCGTGGCATGTGGAGTGGGGCATTTGCATGTCACCTTGGGGGCCTGGGATAACCCTATGGTGAAATGGTGGGACACTTAGCTTTCGTAGAGCCAACAATCCAGTTCAAACCCATCCTCTTCGATTAATTTTTTTCTTTGAATTGATGGTGGGTTGTGGGGGTGATGGAGTGTTGCATTAGCGAAAACTGTGAATTATGCAAAAATCACGAAAATAGTGAAATCTATGAAAAATGCAAAAAGGAAAAAATCTTTTTTTTCAAAAATAACAAAGGTCGTGGCAGGAGATGGGTTCCCACGCCAGGTGCCGGGGTCCTCATTGGTGTGAACAAGATCCCAGTGGGAAATGGCTAGCAAGGTGGTGCCCATGGATCTACCCATGAACTTGAAGCGGAAAATGTTGTGCTTGAATTGATAGGACAATTCGGCGCTTGCTTGGTTATCAAAACCCTAGTTTCTTTGTTCGGGGAGTCGGTACTAGAAAACATGGCGGCGGAAAAAAGTCTAGTGCAGGCTGAGCTAACCATTGAGGTGATACAGAAGGTCCCTTTCAATCCAACCCTAGTTGGGTTTGATAGGCTAAAGATCTCGGAAGACTTCAAGGTTGGCGGAATCTATTTCAAAATCGCTACAAAAAGTGTACATCTCTCGGTGCCTCCTCCTCCCAAAGCTGATTTTTCTTATTCACGGGTGAAAAGGGTGATTTTCTGCAAGTTTGTAGGCACCCATTTCTCTCAGAGGAGGATTTCAAGCTAGGTCATGCGCTTCTGGGGCTCAAATGCTAAACCAAAAGTCGGCTTCTGCACAATGATTTTTCCAGTAAGTTTCCCCTCCCCGATTTGTGAATTTGGTGCTTAAAGAAGGACCCTAGTTCATGAAATCTTCCAACCTATAATTTCATCCTTGGTCACCAAATTTTGACCTTGGAAGCAAAAAAATTTCCAAGGCCCCGCTTTGGTTAAGCATTCATGATCTCGCCTTTGGATCTCTGCAAATGGTCTCGTTCAAGCCAATAAAGAAACTCCCTAGGGGCCCTCGTGCCCATCCGTAATCCCGCCTTGAATTTCTAGCACAAAATCTCTATGTGTGTCTTTGTGTGGCGATGGACCCGATTACCCCTCTGCTACCTTCTTTGACTCTCCAAACAATTTTCAGCCCCAAGTGCTTTACCATTGAGTATGAGGTCTAAATGTAAAGTGTTTTTATTACGGGTAGTTGGGTCATCGAGTAAGGCCTCGCTCTTCAAACTCGTACAAGGTTTCCAAGGAGTTGGATTCCCAGAAGGTTGGCTCTATGATGAAAGGGATGGAGGAGAGTGAAATGGCATCACCCGTAATGGGTGATATTTCACCTCTTTCTCTTTTAAAAGAAAATGAAGAAGTGCATAAAAACTTCAAGGAATTAATTTCCCTTATTAAGGAAGGTTTCGATCAATAGCAAGTGGCTTCCCTGAACTCGCTACAATCTTGGCTCCTGGATAAAGTCGAGACAAATAAGCTTCAATCCCTTTTAGGTGATGGCGTCTTGGAGGAAGGAAAATTTGAGCCGATCTCGCTAGTACCGGCTTGAGCTTCCTCAAAATTGGCTTCGGTTCAAGCAGGGTTAAAGGAGGCCATATGTGGCTTAGCTAGCAAAAAAGGTAGAAAATCCAAACAAGAACTCGCATTGCTGGAAGTGGATGCTTTGCAAACAAAGTGTCCCGAACTTTGCCAAAGTCAAGTTTTCAGGAAGGCTAATGTCGGTTGCTTTCCTAAATGATAATAATTTCTTGGAATATCAAGGGTCTCAACACCCCTGATAAACAACACTTGTTTAAGCGTTATCTCTTCTCCTCAGAGGTGAGTGTGGTGTTGCTTCAAGAAAAAATATGGTCGTTGCGGAAGTATTTGTGCTCTGGAAAAATTTAGTTGAGGGATGGAAGTTCTTCTTCTTCGATACTACCTGGGCCTCGGGAGCTTGGGATTCCGGTGGAAGGAATATCGAGTTGAGTTGATCTTATCCACCGTAATCATAGTTGGCGATTGGGTTAGGTTTACTCGCAACGTTATCAATTGGTCTTCTACCTCCTTAATGTGTATGGTCTGAATAACATAATTGGCAAAAGAGAGGTTTGGCAAGACATCTCTAGCTCTTTAGCTCCCCTCGAAGATCAACTATTCCTTCTTTGTGGTGAATTCAATGTTATCACCTCTGAGAAAGATAAAAAGGTGGTATTTCTAGAAATCGAAATCCTGTGCCAATTTTCATTCCTTTATCTCTAACAACTCTCTTTTAGATATCGAGCCCAAGAAAGTTCGGTTCACCTGGAGAAATCATAGGAAGGGCTTCAATAATATTGTTGAAAGGCTTGACAAGTTCTTAGCTAGCCCTAAGTGGTCTCTGAATAATGTTGTCTTAGAATGCTCGATTCTGCCCTAGTCTGGCTCTTATCACTTCTCGTTTCCGTCACCAATATCGTCTTTTCCCTCGTAAATCACCTTTTAAGTTTGAGCTTATGTGGTTGAGGGATGCCTCTCTATAAAACAACATTTCATAATGGTGGCAATCCTATCAGGTTGAAGGTTCAAAGATGTTGGTGTTTGCACAAAAAATAAAACTTCTCGAAAGGGATATAAGGTCTTGGAACAAATCTTGTTTTAAGAATATCTTCCAAGAAAATGCTAGAGTGGAAGCCGAGTTAAAATCTCGAATGAGCTAATTTTTGTCTCGACATGGGGGAGGTGGAGTTTCTTCTGGAGAAGTCTTTACTAACCAAATTTGGTGAATTGGTTTTGTGTGAGGAGGTCTTCTGGAAAAAAAAATCGTGGGAATTATGGCTCAAGGATGGGGATAGGAACACAAAGTTTTTTCATTCATCCATAAAAGCTAGGTGGAGCTTGTCTTTCATCTCCGAGATAAAGAGTCATGATGGTACTGTTCTCTCTGATCAAAAATAGATTTCTGATGAAGGGGTCTAGTTCTTTACTTCCCTCCTTCAAGGTGACATCACATCCTTTGATTTAGAGCAATCCTCTTTCCTTGACAATATCTCGACGTTGGTCACTGACGCTCAAAATGTGGCCCTTCTTAAGACCTTCACTATGAGTGAAGTGGATAAAATTGTTTTCTCTATGGCTAAGAACAAAGCTCCGGGTCCGGATGGTTTTTAGGCTGATTTCTTTGAGAAATTTTGGAACATCGTTAACTATGATGTTTGGGCGGCTATGGAAGAATCTCAGATCCATTCAAGGCTTGAATCACTAAATTGTACCTTTATAAGTCTCTTCTCGAAGATCCCTCAACCCTCTTCATTTACGGACTTGTGTCGGCTTTCTATGTGCAATACTTCCTACAAAATCATCTCGAAAGCCAATCCTTCTAGACTCAAAGGGTCTTTGGAACCTATGGTCTCTCCGGAGCAATCTGGTTTCTTGTCGGGAGGTCAAATTTTTATGGTATTTTCTCTCATGAACTCATTTATTCTCTCTCCTACAATAAATCCCCATGTATGTTACTAAACTCGGATATTAGCAAATCCTTTGACAAGATCAATCGGCGTTTTTAATCGTAATCCTTAGAAAGTTTGGTTTTTGGTTCATTTTTGTGATTGGGTGTTCAAATTGCAGTGTTGGGCCTTATTTCTCCGTGTTAATTAATGGTAATGCTGAAGGTTTCTTTGAAGGTAATTGGGGTATAAGACAGGGTGACCCTCTCTCCTCCTTTCTTTACATTTTAGTGGTTGATTCTCTGAGTAGGGCCATCAACAATAAAGTTTGGGAAGGAAAATTGTAGGGATTAAGAATTACAGAGGGGGTGGATCCTATTTCTCACCAAAGCACTTGCGGATGACACTTTCTTGTTTGGAAAAGCGCATTCAGGAGGCCAAATAAATGAAGGGGTTGCTTGATGCTTATGTAGTCGTTGTTGGACAAGAGGTCAACCTTGTCAAATCCTTCATCTTCTTTTTTTTAACGTCCCCCTTCTTTGGAAGCTAGAATTCTTGGCATCTTCTGGGCCAAAAAGGCTCCTTCCTGGTCAAATATCTTGGTGTGCCTTTGTTTGGTGGATCAAGTCGAACCTTGATGTGGAACGATCTCCTCTCTTCGGTTAATTCAAAACTCAACTCCTGGAAAGAAAAATGGTTATCACTAGCTAGGAGATTGGTCCTCATCAAATCTGTTCTCGGCAGCATCCCCTTATACGTGCTTTTATACTAAAAACCCCAAAAGTGTTCTATCGAAGCTTATCGCGATTATGCGAAATTTCCTATGGCAAGGTCCCTCTATGGAAAGGAAAATCCCATTGATCAGCTGGGAAAATTTGTCCAAACCCAAAGATCTAGGAGGAGCTGGCATTCTCAACTTGGGTATTCAAAACTTGGCCCTAGGCGCCAAGCTTTTCTGGAATCTCCTCACAAAACCTTTGTGTCTTTGCAGCCAAGTGGTGGAAAAAAATATCTGGGGGCCCATCTTCCAGAATCAATTATCCACATTGTTAATCCCCCTCATGGATCTCATATATGGAACTTCTTAGTTGAATACCGGGAGCTCTTCTTATTCAATGTGGCCCGGAAAATCAAAAAGGTGACAGGTGTTATTCTCGATGATCCTTGGAATGGTTTTCCGTGCTTGGGAAAATCCTAAGTTTGGGGAAATCAAGAGGCTCTTAGTTGAAGATGGGGACCGTATTTTTCCAACTATGGGCTAATTTAAAAATTTCTGCTCTATTCGAATGGAAAAGTATTGATCACCTAAATCTCTCTTTGGAAACTAAGGATAGTTTTTTCTCAGCTCTTCGCAAGAATGATAGATTGTGCTTTCTCGGGGTAATGATGAAATTGTTTATCGCGCCTCTTCTCGGGAAATACTCTGTAATGCCATAAAATTTGCAAACTAAAAGAATGTTTAACTTTCATTTTTTATTTTTTTTAAGTAGACACAACTAAAAATTTCAGTTTTGATGCAACATACATGATCATGCTTTGCAAGATATACACAACAAGGCTTTCAAATATAACATATAACTAAAAGAAAACTCATGTTTACAAATGATAATATTTCAAGATTCTAGCAACAATAAAAATGACAACTCTCTTAGTAAAGACCCATGTTTACAAGAAGCAATAAGTACCAAATGGTTATATACAAGAATGTAAAACTTTACAAGTCACATTTATTTACAACACGAATGGTAATGCCCACAAAAGATGAGGATGGCCAAGATGGCAAGAGGCTCTACTAACTCCAACTTGAGCTCCAACTCCAATACTCCTACAAGAATCCAACTCCAAGAGAATATGGCTTGTTTACCACCCAACCAATAGGCATCATCACATGCCTTTCCATGGTTGGAAGTCATGCTAGCCTCCCCCAAGCCCATGGGAGAGAGGAACTAGCTTCCACAATGTGCACAAGTAATGGGGATTTACACACACACAACAAGAAAAAAAAAAAAACATAAGATCAATCATCCATTTAGACCTACTACACAATGAAAACCACACATGAGGAGAACAATGTCAACCTCACAAGGGGGAAGAGAGGAAGAAGGATGCCCAAATCAAGGTGTCCAACCATAGGAGCACCAATAAATATATATATACAAAACTCCTTATACCTCCTAATCATTCATCCTCCTTATTCCTCCTTATACTATAGAAATCCTTCTTGGGAGGATTTTCAAACCCACATGGGTTTCACCAAGAATGGGGAAATGATCAAGCCATATGAACCTTTCTCCCACCTCAAACCATATGAGGGGATGAGAAGGGACCTTCATGGCTTGACCAACAACCATGAGGTTTGAGAGGGAAATCCCTCTCTCTTCCCCTACATTCTCCAAAAACCATCATTCCACATGATGGTGGAGAGAAAACAAAGGAAATAACAAGACAAGCAAACAACCACATTCACCATACAACATTTCACACACTATTTTATTTATCAAGCATAGTTTACAAGATAACAAAACTAAGAAGGAAAAATGATAAGAACCCTACCTCTAATAAGCTTTCCAAAACTCTAAGTTTTTCCCCTTTGTCCAAGCTCCCTTCCAAGCTCCCAAAATTCTCCAAGTGCTCAAAAAAAAAAAAAAATGAACCAAGAAGACCCATTCTTCCCACATGAGAAAGAATAAAAAGAGGAGCCCAAAAGTTTCCTCACCAATGGGAAAGTGACAAGTGTCACCCCCTCTCCTCTCAAGAGTCAAAGATTCCAAAAACCAAATAAGAAAGAGTAAACTCACCTTTTATCCCTTTTCACCCAAAATACTAAAAACTAAAATAAAACAAAGTGGAGCAACTTTTAACAATTTCACACAACCCAACCATCTTACATGGATGGTGACTAAAGAGGGAAAAATGGGAGGGAAACTCCCTCCAAACCTTGGAAATAGGTCCCCCTACCTATTAGGTAGGGTCCAAGGGCCCATTTTCATGCTAAGGGAACCCCCAAACTCAAAAGGGGTCCCTAAAATTACCCAAAATAACCCATTTCGGGTTTTGCATGCTTGGGCACAAGGGTAGAGGGTGTGGGGTTCACCCAAGGTTCACATGTGGTCCCCAACCCCTTCTACCAACACACACACACTTCCTAAAACCAACACTTAACTTAAGATAAAATCATTAACCCCTAAGCTAGTTTACTTAATAAAACACACCCTAAACATAATTAATTTTACAAGACATAATTACATTACAATTGAGGGGTTCACCCATGGTGCCCAATTAAATACATCTAATCTAAGGCCTCAAACATTTAGCATGGTTAGGACTCAGCCCTTAGGCCGCTTGTGCACAATTGCGTAGCTGCCCTGAAACCCATGCTCTCCTATACCTGTCACCTGCACACTCATTGCACACATTAACCGCATCTATCCAATATAATAAACATCATCTATACATCACAATATCAGTCAAACTTATAATGTCCGAACAAAATTTACAATTAATAGTGCAATGCATACAATTATCCACATAGATTGCCATGAATCATCCACAATTAAAATTGCAACAACATATACTTAGGTTAGCATAAAAATTACCTTCATTAAATCCAAAACAATATATCATTAATCAATCATCCACAAGAGACTAACATCTAATCAATAAATATACCATATAACCCTGCTAGTGTCATCCATATCATAAGAAATATAACAGTATATGAATCTAATCCAATCGGCGCTACGCGCCCAAAATGCCATAATGTCCAAGAGAATAAAATATCATAGCAAAATGTCCAACGTCTATCAGAGTCTCAATCAAAACATGTCTAGAAATAAAGGAACCAACAGATAACTGGAGCTATAAAAATGTGGGCACTACATCCCCCTCTCCTAGAATTAGACTTCCTCCTGGAAGTCATTGGAAGAGATAGGGATATCTAGCCCTCAGTGGTGTAGCATCCTCCGGTAGTAGCTGATGACTCGTCATATCGATCCCACTGCACTCTAACCTGGTCCAAATCTCGACCCCGAAGGGCCAACCTCCGGTGCTCCAGTATGCATATGGGCTCCAATCTCCACTGCCCTCCGTCCTCTACCTGTAATGCCGACCAATCCAAAACATGAGAAACATCTGGTACATATCTACGTAGTACAGAAACATGAAAAACATCGTGGGCCCGTGCAAGGCGTGGTGGCAAAGCTAGGCGATAGGCAACTGGACCGATGACCTCAAGAATATCAAAAGGCCCCACAAAACGAGGCGATAGCTTAGAACCCTTTCCATAACGGATCGGACTCTTATGAGGACGAACCCTCAAGAAGACTTTGTCACCCACTGAGAAGTGACGATCGATCCTCTTGGTGTCCGCATACGCCTTCTGGCGTGCTCTAGCCTGCTCAAGATGCTGCCGAATCAGAACAACCTGCTGCTCTAAATCCTGAAGGTAAGCTGGCCCCAAAATAATCCTGTCATCTAGTCTATCCCAGCTCAAAGGTGTCCTGCAAGGTCGTCCATACAAAGCCTGATAGGGAGCCATGCCAATGGAGCTATGATAACTGTTATTGTAGGCAAACTCAACTAAATGCAAATAGTCTTCCCACTTCTTCTGCTGGTCCATCACATACATCCTCAACATGTCCTCTAACACCTGATTAACCCTCTCTGTCTGCCCATCTGTCTCTGGATGATATGCCGAACTAAAATTAATCTGTGTACCCAAGGCCTCCTGAAAAGAAGTCCAGAAAACTGATGTGTAGATGGTGTCTCTGTCATTAATGATCGTCTTCGGAATCCCATGCAATCTGACAATATCCTCCATGAACACTTTGGCGATGGCCTGTGCATTATAGGTGACCTTGGTTGGCGAGAAATGCGCAACCTTGGTCAACTTATCCACAGTGACCATAATGGCATCATGACGATAAGAGGACATAGGAAGTCCTACTATGAAATCCATGGAGATCACATCCCATTTCCACTCGGGAATGTCATGAGGGTATAAAAGTCCTGCGGGATGAGAATGCTCTGCCTTGACTCTCTGACACTCAAGACAACGTGCTACAAAATCTGCTATGTCCCGACGAAGACCCGGCCAATAATATAACTCTCTCAAATCGGCATGCATCTTCTTCACTCCCGGATGTTTGCGTAAGGGGCTCGATGAGCCTCAAGTAAGGATGAAACTACGCAGATCATCGCCTTAGGCACATAAATGCCTATGGAACCGAAGCAAACCATCGACTCTAGCATGCATCCCGAATATCTCGCCTCAAAAGAACCCGAGAATCCAACATCTACGCCTAGCACCCTCATAAAACTGTCCTCGGAAGATGCTCAAGTATCCCGCCTCTCAAATCCGACTGCAGTGTCAAAGAAGCAAGCACATGCCGTCGTCTACTAAGTGCATCTGCAACAACATTTTCCTTTCCCTTGATATACTGCACCTCCATGTCATACTCACAAAGGAACTCCATCCAACGCCGTTGACGAGCGTTGAGGTTCGGCTGAGAGAAGATATGTTTAAGCTACAATGATCGTCCTCAAGATGAAAGGTCTACCCAAAAGGAAATGTCGCCAACGCACAAGCGCATGAACAACTGCTGCAAGCTCTAAGTCGTGAGTAGGATAGTTAAGCTCATAGTCCTTGAGCTTACGAGACTCAAAAGCAATAACCCGACGCTCTGCATAAGAACTGCTCCCAAACCCTCTAGTGATGCATCAGTGCAAACAACAAAATCCTCTGTTGGGTCTGGAACTGCTAAGATGGGCGCCGTGGTTAACCTTTCCTTAAGCAAATGAAAGGCCTGCTCACATTTTTCTGACCAATCAAACTTCTTCCCTTTCCTCTAAAGAGAAGTAATAGGGTGAGCAATCCTAGAAAAGTCCTGCACAAACCTGCGGTAATACCCTGCTAAACCCATGAAGCTCCTCACCTCGGTGGTGATGTGGTCTTTGGCCAATCCAAGATAGCTGAATCTTAGAGGGATCTACGGAGATACCCTCGCTTTGATATGATATGACCCAATCTTGAATCTCGACCGAAAGAAGCTGCATTTTTCCAAGTTCCCATACAACTGCGCTCTCTCAAAACCCTGAAGTACGCCTCAAATGCTCCTCGTGTTCCTCCTGGAACGAGAATAAATCAATATGTCATCAAGGAACACTAAGACAAAGCGATCCAGAAATGTCCTGAATACTCCATTCATGAGGCTCATGAAGACAGCTGGGGCATTAGTCAAACCAAATGGAACCACTGTGAACTCATAATGCCCGTAACGTGTGCGAAATGCTGTCTTATGAATGTCTGCATCTGAAATGCGCAACTGATGATATCCTGACTTGAGATCGATCTTGGAGAACACTCTAGCTCCCCGCATCTGATCAAACAAGTCATCAATCCTAGGGAGCGGATAACGGTTCTTTATTGTGACTTTGTTGAGTATCAAATCTACACAAAGCCCGAGAGAACCATCCTTCTTCTTCACAAATATGATTGGCGCTCCCAAGGAGATACACTAGGGTGAATGAGACCCTTCTCTAACAACTCCTCTAATCGAATCTCGAGCTCATGAAGCTCAAGTCGTCATCCGATAGGGTGCCCTAGAAACCAGTGCGAGATCCAGTACTAAGTCAATGGTGAAATCCACTCTCTACTAGGTGGTAAACTGGAAGCTCTCCCGAAACACATCTCGCATACTCCTCAAAACTGCGTGATCATCAAGGGGTGAATGCTCGAGTATCTTGTCAAACGATCACTGATAGTGATAGCAAACAACTGACAACCCTTACGCATGCTCCGCTTGAGTTGCTTAGCCGAGATCATACGCAAGGAAATGGGTCTCTGCATCCCTGAAATCACAACTGCACTGCCCAAATCATCCTGACACTCAATGACCTTCTCTCTACAATCCACCTTAGCTCGATGAGCCTCGAGCCAATCCATACCCAACACTACCTGATAGGATCCTAAAGGAATAACTCGGAGGTCAAGCGTAGTGGAGAAGACTCCCAAATCGAGTACACAACTCTCCACATACGAATCCACGACGAGTTTAGCCCCAGAGGCCAACTCAACCTGCCAACTATCTGGCTGCCTAGCCACCACTAGCCCACACTGGTCCACTATAGAAGGTGATATAAAGGAATCTGAAGCACCTGAATCAAAAAGTACAGAGACAGAAATACCCCCGATAGTACTGCGCCTCAATGATTGTGGCTCGAAGCTCACTGGCGGTTATCAACCGCTGCATACACACGATGGGCGCGTCCCACATCACCCACCGTCTGCTCGGATCTAGGAGCTCTCTGCATATCCGTAGTAGTGGGCTTGTGCGGACACATACACACATAGTGATCTGGAGCCCCACAAATAAAACATCCTCCTGTACCCTCTTGAGATGGGGTCCCTCCTGTGCTCGACGAACCGAACCCGCTGGTCCAACCCTAGTAGCTGCTGCGAGCGGGGGCTGGCTGGGAGTGATGAGTACCCGGCCTCCCGTCTCTCTAGACCCAAAGAAACCACCTCTAGACCCACCTCGCCTGAAAACTCGAGTCCTGTCTACCCTCCGATGCCGATGTCCACAGTGCCGTGTCTCGCTTGTGATGGGTGTGGAGGAGCTCTCGATGCTGCTGGAGAAGACCAGAATCCTCCTCTAGGGGGTGGTACTGCTCCCCGTGCTCTCTGACTCTGGAATGCCTGAATTCTGTCCTGGAACTTGCTCTTGTTTCTTTCTCTGTGCTCCTGAGCCTTGGTCCTATTCTCCTCAGCCAAGTAGGCCTTCTCAACGGCCTTCTCGAGCGTGGGAGGAGATAACATCCTAACAGCTCCTGCTATATCTGCATTCAGGCCCCGAATGAACCTGTTTACCTGCAACTTCTCGTCTTGCAGGTAGTCTACATACTGCAAGAGATCCAAGAACCTGCTCTCGTACTGCGCCACCGAGCCAGAACCCTGTCGCAAGTCGTGGAACTCATCAATCCTCTTCTGCACAAAATGCTCTGACATATACCGGGCCCTGAATCGCTCCTCGAACAACTCCCATGTCACTGTATCTCGTGTCAAATGGAGCTTCCGCTCCTCATTCCTCCACCAAATGCCTGCTGCGTCTCGGAGGAGGTGTATGGCGAACCTGGCTTTGACGTTGCTCTCATGAGAGTGCAAACCAAAGCAGCTATCCAAGCTAAGAAGCCAGGACTCCGCCCCAAAGCCGTCTGTCGAACCAGTAAACGTAGGCGGCTGCAGGCGAAGAAGGTCTCGAATCACACTGCCGTGTCTCGATCCTGACGGTGTGGTCTAACAGGTGAGAGGGGTCGCATATCTCCAAATGACCCCTCGAAGCTGTGTGAACGGCTGTGACGAAATGAGGCCACCCTCTCGCCAAGGATGGAAGGGCTGCGTGACCTCTCTCGTCTCGGAATGTTGTGCTCAGGTGGCTCTGGATGTGCGTCCTCACCAATCCCCTCCTCATCTCCTAACTGAATGTCCTCCTCTCTCGGCACCTGCGGTGGTGGAAGACGCTCCTGAACGACACCTATCAGCTGCTGCAGGGTCTCCAACAATAGAGGCCCAAAATCGGGGCCGGCGACTCTCGCGTAGGTGCGCTACGACCCGAACCTCGAGCTGAACGTCCCCTCTTGGGTGCCATCCTGAACCCGAGGTAAAAACAAATGTTTTATAAACTTTCTAAACGTTTGTTGGAAGCGTTATATTATCATTATTTTTATTATTTTAATTATTATTATTATTGTTATTATCATTATAACACCAGAAGCAATGCCCTTTCTCATTAATAATTAATTTATAATAATATTTAATTTATTTAATTTATTTATTTATTTTCCCGAAATAAATTAATATCGTCCCGCAATAATTTAATTATTTTAATCTATTAATCTCCTTAGGGTTATAAATTAAAATTTACACTTTTGTAAATAATTAGTCTTCCCCCTTTTAATTAATTTTCCCACACACCCCCTTTTTTTTTTTTAATTTAATTTGCTTTCTCCCCTTTTTAATTTATTTTATTTATTTATTTTTCTATACTCTTTAAATTTAATTTTGTTTCCTCCCCTTTTATCTTAGTTTGTCCACACACACTCCCCTTTTAATTATTCCTTTATTTTTATTTTTAACAAAATCCCCATGACTTAAGAGGGTTAAGATTAAATAGAGCCCTAGGATCTATTTTAATCTTAACCATTCATTTTGAATCTACCCTAAAAGTGCCCTAAATTTCTCTATGTCTCTTTTCCTCTCTATTCTTTTCTCATTTGTTTTGTCATTTGAATGCGCAGGTTGGAATGGAGGTTGGACTCATGGCTGCCCACTACTCCCTTTCATTATGTATGTTAGCATATGTTCTAATGAAGATCACACACACACACATTTATTTATTTATTTATTTTTTATTTTTTTTTTTATTTTTTGGTCGTGTTTGATATACCCGCTAGCTACGGATTTTTTTTTTTTTAATGGCTACGATTTTTATTTTTATTTTTATTATATTTTTTTTTTATATATATATATATATATATATATATATATATATATATATTTGTGGTGGTTTGTGGGTCGAGCGATGGCCGAACGGGAAAATGGCCGAGGCGGGCAGCAGACAGGTGGCGCGTCGCGCGGGGGCAGTCTGCGGAGGGGGTGCGGGGTAGTAACAGGTCGCAGGGGACAGGGGTCCGGGGCGGAGTCATGGGGAGGGCAGGCCGTGGGTGAAAAGGGGGTCCGGGAGGGTTCGCCTGGGGTAGGTCTGCGTGCGCTGGGGGAAGGGCAGGTGAACGACGGGGCAGAGGGGGACGCGGGGGGAGATTAGGGGGTTTGGGGGTGTCCGTGGGGAACAGTCGAGGGGAAAATCATATTGGGAGGGACAGTCATTGGGTTGGGTTGGGGGCTTTGCCCCAAAATTTTTTTTTTTTTTTTTTTAAATCTATAAAATAAACGGCCATATATATATGTGTGTATGCCTTTTTTTTTTTTTTTTTTTTTGTTTTTTTTTTTTGAGTCCCATATATATATATATATATATAGTAAAATAATAAGAATATTATATGTCAGTAATTAAATAAGTAAAAAAAAAAAAAAAGATATATATATTATCATTTTATTTTAGTTTCAAATTTTTTTTTTTTTAATAGAATGTTTTTTTTTTTTCAAATAAAACTATATTTATTTTTATTTTCATTTTTGATCAATACTAACAAACTTGCAGTTAAATCCAAAAAAAAAAAGATAATATAACCATTTAAAAAAAAAAAAAAAAAACACAATGAACAATAATTTTCCTTGGTATTTTCAAATTTTTTTTTTTTTTTTGCAATACTAACTAATTAAATATTTCAGATTCTCATGCAAGGAGGTATATTAAAACATCCATGTATATTTTTTTAAATGCAAGACTAAGGCATCCTCAAATTACCCAAAAGTCCGTATATTGAAACCTCGCTCTGATACCAAATGTAATGCCATAAAATTTGCAACCTAAAAGAATGTTTAACTTTCATTTTTTTTTTTTTTTTTTTTTAAGTAGACACAACTAAAAATTTCAGTTTTGATGCAACATGCATGATCATACTTTGCATATTTATACACAACAAGGCTTTCAAATATAACATGTAACTAAAAGAAAACTCATGTTTTCAAATGATAATATTTCAATATTCTAGCAACAATGAAAATAACAACTCTCTTAGTAACAACCAATGTTTACAAGAAGCAATAAGTACCAAATGGTTATATACAAGAATGTAAAACTTTACAAGTCACATTTATTTACAACACGAATGGTAATGCCCACAAAAGATGAGGATGGCCAAGATGGCAAGAGGCTCTACTAACTCAACTTGAGCTCCAACTCCAATACTCCTACAAGAATCCAACTCCAAGAGAATATGGCTTGTTTACCACCCAACCAATAGGCATCATCACATGCCTTTCCATGGTTGGAAGTCATGCTAGCCTCCCCCAAGCCCATGGGAGAGAGGAACTAGCTTCCACAATGTGCACAAGTAATGGGGATTTACACACACACAACAAGAAAAAACATAAGATCAATCATCCACTTAGACCTACTACACAATGAAAACCACAACATGAGGAGAACAAGGTCAACCTCACAAGGGGGAAGAGAGGAAGAAGGATGCCCAAATCAAGGTGTCCAACCATAGGAGCACCAATAAATATATATATACAAAACTCCTTATACCTCCTAATCATACATCCTCCTTATTCCTCCTTATACTATAGAAATCCTTCTTGGGAGGATTTTCAAACCCACATGGGTTTCCTCACCAAGAATGGGGAAAGGATCAAGCCATATGAACCTTTCTCCCACCTCAAACCATATGAGGGGATGAGAAGGGACCTTCATGGCTTGACCAACAACCATGAGGTTTGAGAGGGAAATCCCTCTCTCTTCCCCTACATTCTCCAAAAACCATCATTCCACATGATGGTGGAGAGAAAACAAAGGAAATAACAAGACAAGCAAACAACCACATTCACCATACAACATTTCACACACTATTTTATTTATCAAGCATAGTTTACAAGATAACAAAACTAAGAAGGAAAAATGATAAGAACCCTACCTCTAATAAGCTTTCCAAAACTCTAAGCTTTTCCCCTTTGTCCAAGCTCCCTTCCAAGCTCCCAAAATTCTCCAAGTGCTCCAAAAAAAAAAAAAAATGAACAAGAAGACCCATTCTTTCCACATGAGAAAGAATAAAAAGAGGAGTCCAAAAGTTTGCTCACCAATGGGAAAGTGACAAGTGTCACCCCCTCTCCTCTCAAGAGTCAAAGATTCCAAAAACCAAATAAGAAAGAGTAAACTCACCTTTTATCCCTTTTCACCCAAAATACTAAAAAGTAAAATAAAACAAAGTGGAGCAACTTTTAACAATTTCACACAACCCAACCATCTTACATGGATGGTGACTAAAGAGGGAAAAATGGGAGGGAAACTCCCTCCAAACCTTGGAAATAGGTCCCCCTACCTATTAGGTAGGGTCCAAGGGCCCATTTTCATGCTAAGGGAACCCCCAAACTCAAAAGGGGTCCCTAAAATTACCCAAAATAACCCAATTTCGGGTTTGGCATGCTTGGGCACAAGGGTAGAGGGTGTGGGGTTCACCCAAGGTTCACATGTGGTCCCCAATCCCTTCTACCAACACACACACACACTTCCCAAAACCAACACTTAACTTAAGATAAGATCATTAACCCCTAAGCTAGTTTACTTAATAAAACACACCCTAAACATAATTAATTTTACAAGACATAATTACATTACAATTGAGGGGTTCACCCATGGTGCCCAATTAAATACATCTAATCTAAGGCCTCAAACATTTAGCATGGTTAGGACTCAGCCCTTAGGCCGCTTGTGCACAATTGCGTAGCTGCCCTGAAACCCATGCTCTCCTATACCTGTCACCTGCACACTCATTGCACACATTAACCGCATCTGTCCAATATAATAAACATCATCTATACATCACAATATCAGTCAAACTTATAATGTCCGAACAAAATTTACAATTAATAGTGCAATGCATACAATTATCCACATAGATTGCCATGAATCATCCACAATTAAAATTGCAACAACATATACTTAGGTTAGCATAAAAATTACCTTCATTAAATCCAAAACAATATATCATTAATCAATCATCCACAAGAGACTAACATCTAATCAATAAATATACCATATAACCCTGCTAGTGTCATCCATATCATAAGAAATATAACAGTATATGAATCTAATCCAATCGGCGCTACGCGCCCAAAATGCCATAATGTCCAAGAGAATAAAATATCATAGCAAAATGTCCAACGTCTATCAGAGTCTCAATCAAAACATGTCTAGAAATAAAGGAACCAACAGATAACTGGAGCTATAAAAATGTGGGCACTACACTCTCCGCATTGTGGCTATAAATTATTGCATGCTGAGTAGGAAGCTGAGGCTCTAATCTCAAAGGCATGTTGGTCCCCCTCGTGTCCCCCTAAAGCTGGCCTTTTCACTTGGATGGATTTCAAAGGAAAAATTCTCACTCAAGAAAGGAGGAAGAGATTTGGTTTTCATGGTCCCTCAATGTGCTTTCTATGTGAGAAGCATGAGGAATATCGTGATCATGTTCTCGCTTCATTGCCCATTCACCTTTGTTGGATGTTGGAGTTGGTTGTGTGTCAAGCTTAATCTCTGTGGGTCCATCCTCTACACTCCCTGCAACCATTTTGGCTTGGCTGTAAACCTCCACTCGGCGCTCTCTCCTCAATTTGGTTGTGTGGTATTGTGCTACTTCTCTGGCACATCTAGTGGGAGTGTAACAAAATAATATTTAGGGAGGAACAGAACTCTGTGGATAGGGTCATTCTCAAGTTGGAATGGTCTATCTCTGAGGCGGTTTCTACTAATTGGTCCCGCTTTCATCACTTCTCCAATATTGACAGGGAAATCGAGCAGACCGACTTAGAATCATCAAGCCTGGAGCAGTGCTAGTGCCCTTCGATCTCCTCAGCCTCGCTCCATCATTTATCTCGTTGGCTCCCCCCACCCCGGGTTTCCTCGAGCTAAATTTTGATGGAGTAGCCAGAGGTAACCCGGGCATCTCCGACGCTGGATGCATTATAAGAAATGAAAAGGGATTATTGGTGGGTGTTGCCTCCTACAAGCTCAGGGATGGCACTTGTAATTCGGTTGAACTACAAGCTCTAAGAAAAGGTCTAGATCTAGCGGCCTCCTTAAAGATAGAAAATCTAGAAATCGAAGGGGATTCGCTAGTAATTGTGAATGCCATAATTAAAAAGAAAGCTTTGTCTTGGAAACTGGACCTAGGAGTTAAAAAGGTCCTTTGGCAACTTAGGAATTTCATTGCCTGGAACATTAAGCACGTGTTTCGAGACAGTAATAATTACACAGAAAAGCTGGCAAATGCAGGGGTTGAGCAAGCACAACAGAGATAGTGGCATTCAATTCCAAAGCATGGGAAGGATTGGGGATATTGGTCTCATGCGAGGTAGATTTCAGAGCACACGTCATCTAATGATACACTTGTGTGATGCAAATGGTCTATTTAATGCTTTGGACAAGGGCTTCTCCTTATATTTTTTTCTCCCTCCTTTTGCTAGCTATGGATGTCCCTCGTCTACCATGAATTGCCTTGAGTTGTGATCTGTGTGAAATGGTGTTTCGTTCTAGGATAACAAACAACCAGCTGAAAAGAATTTTTGTCTCTCCTGCGTCGAAGAGTTGGATGCCATCAAAGAAATCTTGGGTGAATACTATCTATATACTGTTGGTTGACCACGCACAACAAAGTGGCATTACCTCTCCGTATTCGTTGAGAACCCGCGATAATCCATCCCTTTAAAGCGGATCTTTGTGAATCGCTCGCACCGGCTTCAACCAACATACTGTGGTAACCTAGCCTCCGAAGTGGTGAATTGTTGTCGGCATTCGGGAATTGCATGAGTCTTTGTCGAGCGCGTTGGGGGTGGTTGTGGGTGTCTTTAGTAAACTCGAAAAATGGTTTGTCATTCTCCTGGCCTTCACTAAGCAGCTAGTGGTGTATGCTCGGAACCGGCTGCCAACCGTGCCCGCCTGGTGCTTCCTAATCTGAAGACCCTCTGCGATCCGTTGGACCCTATCCCACCTGGGTGGACCGAGCTGCAGTTGTCTACGGTAGGGGCCTATGACTTTCTCTAGCTGAACTGGGTAAATTCTGAAGTGAAAGTTGAAATGGAAGATGATACCAGCCTTGGTCGGGTGTCTCAGGCTGCTAGTGTTGTTGTCACCTTGGGGATTGGAGAGTAACTCCTCTCTTGCCTAATACTATAGTTATAGTATATCTTGGATAATGCTAGCCTATGTTCGTGTATATCCAACTATTTTTTTCTCTTATGATTTTGATACTTTGCTTTGAAATCTTGAGGCCAAGCCTCTGTTTATGTAAATAGGGAACGGGTCCCTTCAACCCACTTTATCTATAAAAAAATTACTATGTTACGACGGTGACATCTTATAGGAGATGATATTTGGTCAAACACACACAATCACTTTAGTCATAGAGTGGATGATGACATGGTTGGTTATTAACAACGAAACACAAGCCATAGTTCAAAAAAGATGGATATAGTGATGAAGGATCATGCAAGTGTACGCAACGAAGAAACTGCAAGGCTTCATCGCTAACTAATGGGTCGTTTATATATTTTTTGTGGTAATTTTTATTGGTTGGTATTTTTTATTTTTAATAGTTAATTGAGTGTCATCTAAAATATTTTTTTAGAGATTATATTGGAAGACTCAACTAAAAAAATTATTGAAGTGAATAATATAGAAATGAAAATGAATACTTTAAAGATAGAGACAAATATCATGATGTCAATATAAGAGAATTCACCCTAAAAATAAACAACTACCTAACTTGAATAAATTAACTTGTAAATATAAATCAAAACACAAAATAGAGTGTTTGATAAACATACAAATTATTTTCTCAAAGGTCATTTGGTCTATTCGTGAAGTTATCTAGCTCACATAAAGTCCACCATGGATCAATTCGTATCGAGTAAGTGAGGCTAGGATCATACCCTGAGTGATTTTGATGGCGTAGATGCCCTCTACCCGTTATTGCCTAGCTAAAGGTGATCACTGATTTAGATATACACTTACTCAACTTTATAATTTTTTATATGTTTCCTTCTAAACATGAATAAAAACTTTATTTGTTCTTTGATAACTTTTATATTTGAAGCATAGGTAATAACTTGTTAGTTTTTCCATGCAAACTTTTGAATTTTTCCATTACAATATTGTATTACAACATTCAAATGTGTAATAGTTTGTGGTTGACTACACATTTTGAAAAGAGATTTGATGCATTTTTTAATTTTTTGCCTCGTCTAAGAATATTTTAAGACTAAATGGAAGTTTTTCTCAGACCGCCCAATACCGTGTTTTTACATTCTTCCATTCACTGGGACAAGATTTGTATGTTTTAATCAGAGACGATTATTTGCATATTTATTTCTTTCCTACAATTACTCCATCTTACAACTGAAAGGGTGGCAACCAAGTGCTATAAGGAGCAAGCATTGTGGTTGGGTTTCAAACCAATAACCTTTTAGATTTTCCCCATTTTCAATTTGGAGGGTTTCTCTCCTTGAACCTATTAGATTTCCCCCTCTTTTAATTTGTCCCCTCTACGCTCATATTACACTTGCGTGAATACTTCAAATGAGGTTGAGCCGATATATCTATGATCAAGGCATCACAATATTTAGGGGTGAACCTTGACATTTCATCATAACACAATGCTATCAAGACCGATCATCACCATTTGTACTAATAACCTTGACTTTTCTCACTTAAAGTTGAGAAATCTTCACCAAGTTTGAGCTCCCCCTTTCTCTTTCTCTTCATTGATCATTACCACATGGCACATACCAACACCCTGCACCGCTTTTAGATTTGGAGTGAAGTTTAACAGCCACATATGTCCCAAGCCATATACACCTTTAAAACTATAAAGTAAACCAATAATCAAACTCTACTTGATCCATCCCCTTGGCATTTTCAAGTAGTTTGATACTTGTCAAATTATGTCTATGTTTAATTTTATTATAACTTTTTTTGTTGGTACTTGTTTTAAGTATGATTTAAAATCAATATTAATTTCCTTGGTGCTTTATTGTGGAATTGTATTTGTGCCTTCTTTTATGCCAAGAGTTTTTACCTTCATCCAATCGAAGTATAAATAGTGCACATGGATGAAAGACATGAGCATCATTTCTTCCATAGATATAAATAAAATACCATGTTTAATGGATTTGGATTCATGAGACGAGACCGACAAAGTGTGGACGTTGTTGTAATTCAAATGTGCGGAGTCCATTCAAGATCAAGATGTGTAGTGCCCACATTTTCTAGCTACTGAGTTATCTACTAACTCTATATTCATTTATATGATTTGACATGGATTATGACATATTTTGGACATTATGTTATGTTATTTGATCTTCATGGACATGTATGGTGATTTGGGCGCGTAGCGCCAATTTAGCTTTGATTAGTATGTTGGCACATTTCATTTGATGTTGTGGATATTAACATATTGTTATGTTATTTGGGCCTAATTGATATATGATGGATACATAGTTTAGTCGCACATCTTGATGATATAGTTTATTTGATTATTGATGAGAACACATGATAGCATGGATATATGTCATTTATATGAAATGTGATGGCTAACACATGGTGAATTGGTGTGAAATTGTGCATGTTTTCTCAATTACGACTCCATGTTGATGTTGTGATATCATAGATTGCATGTTTAGACTTGATCGATTTATTGAGTAGTTGATTTACACTTGTATTGGGCAAATGCGTTTAATGTGTGCATTGAGTGTGCAGTTACAGGGCACATGAGAACGTGAGTTTCAGGGCGGTTATGTAAATTGTGCACAAGCAGCCCATGGGGCTAAGTCCTAACCATGTTAGTTGTATGAGGCCTTATTGTTTGATTGTATTGTTGGGCACCATGAGTGACCCTTATTTGTAATGTTTTATGTCATGTAAAATTAATTGTGATTAGGTTGTTTATTTTGTTAAGTAAACTAGTTTGGGGACTTAATGGTCCCCACTTGCATTAAGTTTTGCATTTGTGTAAGTGTGTGTTAATTAGAGAGGATTGGGGTCACATGTGCACCCTTGAGTGGGCCCCACATCCTCTACACTTGTGCCCAAATGTGTCAAACCTGAAATTGGGCTATTTATGGCATTTTAAGTGACCCCTTTTAGTTTTGGGAGTTCACTTAGCATGAAAATAAGCCTTGGACCCTACCTATTAGGTAGGGGGCTTAATTTCAAGGCATAGAGGGAGTTTCCTCCCATTTAGCCTCTCTTTTTTCACCATCCATGTAAGATGGATTGGAATGTGTGTGTTGTAAAAAGTTGCACAAACTTGTCTCATTTTCTTTTTGGGAAATTTGGGAGAAGGGTGTTTAAAAGTGAGTTTATATTTTCTTATTTTTATTTTGGAATCTTTGACTTGGAGGGAAGAGAGGGGTGACACATGTCACCCCTCATTTGTGAGGAAATTTATTTGCTTTTCTTCAAATACTCCCTCATGTGGGAGAAAGAGAACTTATTTCTTTTGGCTTTTTTAGTGCTTAGAGACTTTTGGAAGAGAGATCTTTGCTTGGACAAGGGATTGGGAAAAGCTTAGAGTTTTGGAGAGCTTGTGGAGGTAGGCTCCTTGATCTTATGTTATGTTATTTGGCATGTTAGATTTAGTTTTGCTTATGGTTGAATTATTTTTTTGCATGTGTTGAATGGTTACTTGTTGGGTTATTTTTTATTTTCTCCATCCATCATATGGCTTGATGGATTTTAGAGTTTTATTGGGGAAGAGGGAGGGATTTTCCCTCTTAAACCTCATGGCTTGATGGGCAAGCCATGTTGGTTATTTTATTCCCCTCATATGGTTTGAACCCCCTTCCCCATCCTTGGAGAGGAAACCCAATGGGTTTGAAAATCCTCCCAAGGAGGATTTTAGGTGAATGGGTGGAGCAATAAGGAGGGATTATTATCTTGGAGGGATAAGGAGGTTTTGTGAAGAATCTTGTAAGTGTGCATCCTATGGTTGGACCACACTCTTTGGCATTTTGGATGTCTCATCTACTCTTCCTCATTTTGAGGATAAAAATGGTTTTCTCATCTTTTCTTTGGTTGATAAATGTTGTTTTTTCTTTAGTGTATGGATTGTCTTGTATGTGATATGTTTATGTTTATGTCTCCCTAAATCTTGTGCACATTTTTGGAAGATAGCTCTCTCTCCCATGGGCTTGGGGGAGGCTAGCATGTCTTCCAACCTTTGGAAAGGCATGTAATGATGCCTATAGGTTGGGTGGTAAAACAAGTCTTTCTCTATGTGTTGGATTCTTTGGTGAAGAGCACAAAGTTGGAGCTCAAGTTTGGAAGATGGTTGGATTTTCCTTGATATCTTGGCATCTTGTTGTTCTAAAATTGTTTGGAAAGTTTTACTTATTGTAATCATGTGAATATGACTTTGTTGGAAGTTCTATTTATTTGTAAGTTTCCCATATTGGGATTGAGATTGCTTTTGAGCAACTAATGTTGTATTAGTGTTGTGTATACCATTCTTGAAAATATAGATCTTGGTAAAACATGTTTTTCATGATCATGGGTTTGTTGGTATGTTTGATCCTCTTCTTAAAGAAGAGTTTTGTTGTATTGAGAGGTTGTGTCTTTATATTTGAAAAGACATTATAGTTGATATGTAACATGGAACAAACTATTATTCATATTATTGAAGTGAAGGCATATTTTTGAGAAGTGGAAGTTTACTCTTGCTGTAGAAGTTGTATGGAATGAGGAGTCTTGTAACATTTGAGTGGATATATCTCTTTGCAATAAAGTCTTACTTTTCTCCCTTAGATAATGATTCAGTTTTCATTGAACTCCCATGAGGAAAGGAACATTATTCTTTTTAGTAATATTTTGTAAATCATGGTAAAGTGAATCTTTGTTTGAGATCATATTTAAATTTACTCCTACATCTATACAATTTAAAACAAGTGAATATTACCATTCCAAGGGAAAGATTTGATTACTATGACTTCATTTTATCATTCTTTTAGTGCAGATTTGTATGAGACTAAAATGCATTGTTACATTTCTTCTTATTATACAAATGAGTAAATCATTTTAATATAGATATATTGAAGAATTATTAAGTTTCATACTTCACAAATATAACAAAACATAGTCTACTATTTTACAACTCGAAATAATTTTTAACATTGTATATATTAAAAATATATTTAATATAGTTACATTATATAATGTGACTATATTATATTCAATATAGTTTGATATATTACTTAGTATATTAATAGAGTTATGTATTTTAATATAATATTTTAAAATATATATATATTTATAATATATATATATATATATATATATATATATATAAAAATAATAATAAATGAAAAAGAAAGGAATCGATGGAAAGTTGTTTGAGTTTTTAAATAATAAAAAATAATAATTGGTGGGGAGGGGTCGAGCCCTCCCAAACCTCGCACCCATTCCCCACACCATCGTGCACTCCCCACGCACCCACTCCAACCACTCCCAAACCCCCGTGCCATTTCCCCAACCCCTTCCACCACACCCACTCTCCCAAACCCCAACCCAACACTCCCCATCTACGTAGATCCCACACTCCCCTCCACCGCCATCACCTCCACTCCAAACCTATAGCCCTCGATGCATTGCCGCTCTTAACAAACCAAACAATGTGGATTTCTCATTATAAGTTTTCTAAAAATTTGGTTTTCAAACTATATATATATATATATATATATATAGAGAGAGAGAGAGAGAGAGAGAGAGAGAGAGAGAGAGAGAGAGAGAGAGATTTGTCTCCTTTAATAAAAAGGTATAAAATATACCCAACTAGAGATATACATATGGTAACAAAAAAAGAAAATAAGTAGATAAACTTGAGCAACCATAAATATGTCTTCCATAGCTCCTCCTCAACAAACACATGCAATTTTTTTTAAAAATTATGAAACAAATGGAAGATAAATCATAAAGACATTTTAGGTTAACTTTAGGGTTTTTAGATCTAAGGGCTAAAAGTAAAAGCATCCAAGGGTTGAGTTTTATCCCTACACTTTTCAAGTCATGGGATTTTGTGGGATTTGAAATTAAAATAAAAGGAGGGTGTGTGGGGGATAATTATATTAAAAGGAGTGTGTAGACTTGCTATTGTGACCTTATCAAACATGTAGTAGAAATAAATAATTAAATTTGGTATTGGACTAGTGATTACTTAATTTGGGTAAATTGAATTAATATAAAATAATTATTAAAGGGGATCGGGAAAAGTATACTAATAGTATTTGTTTATCCTTTAAAAAAAAAAGTTACCCAAATTTTAACTACCATTTGGTGTGTTTTTCATGTCCCGAGGTGGGACACTACAAGATGGTGTCGTCGATTCTAGGGTCGTCAAGCCTCGAAGTAACCAACAACCTCTAATACCAACAATAGTTACTACTTTAAATCATCACTACACATTACACCAGCACCCTCCATACTAATTTTTACGTTTATTCCACTCTCACTTCCTCCTTATAATCAACAAATCAAATACATTATCCAACACAACTCGCTTCTTTGTTTCCTTTTCCTTTCCACATATCATTCCTCCACCTCATCCCTTTCGGTGTTCACATCGCACTGCTCGCGTGTGATTACTAGTATTAACTTGAAAGACACTCGATTACTAGTATTAACTTGAAAGACGTGGTCGAGTCTTGTATGTCATATGTTAAGGATGTATGGAGGTTGTACTAATTTCTTGTATCAAAATAAATAAAAATAAAACTAGGACACGGCCATCAAATTTATTCGCTCTTCTTTATTTAATTTGCCTGTGCATATGTATTGAAAAGGTATTCAACCTTAATTTTATTTATAGACTTGTTAATGCAACAACCCAAATATTTGTCGTTATGTAAAAAACTGGTGCAAAGGACTCCTCATATCAACCGTTAAAATTTCGAGATCCTCCTTATATTCTATATAATTCCAATTTTAATTTTGTATTCATCCCTACTCTAAGAATTCCCACCATCGGTTTTTAATCACCAAGATTGTCCTTCCACCGAGATTTGAATGGTTAACACAAGAAATTAATAATTGCATTTGTCTAAGTGTGGTATTTTGAATAGGTTTGAGCTCATGCTTAATCTCCATCCTCTGATTACCCCATTTTTTGCTCTTGTTTTATAGGTCTAGGAAGCCTATACAAAGATCTAGATGTTTGCAATTAGTGAAGAATGAGGAGAATTAGATGATAGGAAGGGCTTACAAAATAGGATCTGATATTCTTTTCCCAGTGCACAAGCATTGTAATTTCATTTCGAGGAAATAGAGTTAAGGTAACACACTTTGATTTGAGGATGCATTTTTGTTTTAGGGTTTGACAGTTGATTCCTATTATTTTTCTTATTTAAAGGGGCTTATAAGTTAGGGAAGAAGAGATGCTCATACAATCAAGTGGAGATTTTGTTTTATGATCTAAGAGGCCAAACACCAATTGAATTATATATTTCAAGCAATTGAAACTGCATTGGGGATGAGGTGGAAGATGTTTAAAAAGAGATCTGCATTAAATGTAATGTGAGATTCTTGAACAATATGAGGATGTATCTTTTATATTTATGTTGTGTATGTCGATGCCCATTTCGAATTGAATGCAGTCCTAGTCCCGGTCTTGGTCCTAAAACAAAATATTATTGGATTCCCGTAACACGATCCGAGTGCAAGGAGGTTGTATGGGTTCTGTGTTATGCGGGTTGCAACAATTTGGAATAATGTCTAGGTGAGGTGGAGGAATACAGTTCAGGAATCATGGAAATAACCCAGGCATCTATACATTACAATAGATGAGGCCAACACCCATGTCTCGTATAGGTACTTTGAAATACCAAATTTTAGGCTTCTTTTGGTGCTTACAATGACCAATATGAATTTCTCGGGCACTATTGTATCCAACACCATAAGGGTTATGGCTAACAATGATGCTCCTCTTGGACTGCTTCTTTGAAAGTGCAATTCAATTTGGAAGGTAAGGATGGTGAATTTAATTGCTTAATTCTGATTGATTGTATACATACCCATCTTTAATGGGAGTCGATTCTATGATGTCTTAAATAATGGTTGTGTGTATTTGCATTTTCTTTGGGTTTAAGGAGGGTGCGGGAAAGCTATACCACATGTTCCACTTTTGAGAAACATGAAGCCATTAAAAGGTAATTTGTAACAACTTGATAATTGAGGTTTTACCTCCGAAGGGGATTAAAAACTAAGATTTATAATAATGAGTAATTTTATTTTGAATCCAATGTTGCGATGCAAATATTGAATAAGATCTAGATTACTGGGTAATTTTATTTTGAAATTCATTGTTGCAATACATATGTTGAATTGGATCTACAGCTCATGGATGGCTATCAAACTATCAATGAATCTGCCAATGTTTTCCATGGCTTGTCAACAAAGAAAATCCAAGTGAGAGGATGAGATATTCTTTTTTTTATTCGGCAAAAAAATACCCAAATACTCGAAATGTATATTGAAATTCAAATGTGCATAGATATTTAATGAATCAAGATGAACTAGCACATGAGACTTTGAACAAGGACAAACATTCTCTTAATGAACTATGTGAAAGGTAATCAAGAATGTCAATGCCCTTAATTCAATTTGTTGAAATGGCCTATATACAATTGAAATGAAGTATTTATGATGTATATGG
The DNA here is from genome assembly GCA_018340775.1 of Taxus wallichiana var. yunnanensis. Taxonomy (NCBI): domain Eukaryota; kingdom Viridiplantae; phylum Streptophyta; class Pinopsida; order Cupressales; family Taxaceae; genus Taxus; species Taxus wallichiana. The sequence goes on along the minus strand of CM031239.1, from coordinate 298,617,054 downwards.
CCTATTTTATAGTTACAATAGTCTAGAGGTTGATCTCTACCAAAGCTTACAATAAACCAAACATATTATTTTATCAAAATAATTATTTTTATTAAGGAAAACATGTTACATAACCTTCAACAAATCTATTAATTGTTTTTCTCGTTTAATCTTATTTTTTCCAAGTGTCATTAGTTTTGTTTAGCATGAAGTTTTATAAATAAAAATATTTATTTAATATTTACAAAAGGTATAATTTGCTTGGTTGAGATATTTTTCTAGTCATATTAAGATTTTATGATTAGTAAAAATAAAGTTTTTTGTGGTCAACTAGTATGAAGGAGATATGTGGAAAATATTTGATTTCGTATAATTTAAACATAAGAAAAATTAATGACAAGACACAAATGATCTTCATATTAAATGTAAATGAGACGTCATTATACTTCAAGATATGAAAGATCGAAATACCTTATTCTTAATTTGTATGGTTAACAACTTCAAGACATGAAGTTGTTTCAAATCTTATTATTAATTTGTATGTTTTACAACTTCAAAACATGAAAGATCATAATACCTTCTTATGCAAAGAAAAGTGTCATGAATAAATTAGATATCCGTTGTTATGGAAATGAAGCTAAAACTATATGCAACCATGAATAAATTAGATATTCTATGGAAAAATCTAAAACATATAACCTCAAAGCTAATCTACACTAAACCATCATGATAAGAGCTAAACAAAGAGAACTTTATCATTGTATGAACTTAGATTAAATCTAAACTAACATGATATATGCTACTCTCTACTCTTTAGATTACTAATTAAGAAATTGAACCTAAAAGATCAATTTAGAAATCAAAGGGGTGATTAGTTGTTTATGGTTCTCAAGATTTCAAGAATGGAGTCTCACCATTAATGGCTTCAAGGCCAATGGTTCTCTCCATATTACTTAAAACTTGGATTATGGATGTAAATGGAGGCTATTAGCTCAAGATCAATGGAGGGGTAAGCTTAAGATCAAATGTCTAATTATCTTAAAGCTAATACAAATGGAATCCCAAAGCTAGGTGTTCTTAGTGTTAATAAGATATCCTAAGTGTGAAGGTGTAAGTTGAATGGGAAGGCTTAGCCTTGTATTTATAGTTTTTGGTTTGGAAGAGTTTGGAACTTTGGGTGCATGTGGGACTAAAGAGCCAAAAAGCACTTTTAGATTAGATTAGGATAAACATGTTTTAGGCTTAGTTAAGCTAGGTTTAGGCTAGTTAAACTTGATTAGCAAGTGATTAGAGACTCATTGAGAGTTGGGAGGAGTCTGGTTAATCATTTGTGACTGATAGATAGCCTAGGAAGCTTGTAGAAGTGGTTCAGAGAGAAATAGGGAGGTTCTGAATGGTCAAAAGGAGGAATGTTAGCTAATAAGAGAGATATTAGCCCAATGGGTTGAATATAGGAGGAATACAACCAAGAAAGAGGGTCGTGAATGGGCATCGAGAATGGAGCGAAGAATGGCTAATTAACGAAGTGTCGTTAATCGGTTGAATTGGAGGAAATGCTAAGTGTAAGCATATTTTAGGTGTCTACATTTTCCCCTCTTTGGGGTGGTGTAAGTGATGTCACTTCAAAGAAAGTAGACAAGCATAAACAAGTAGAAAATTTTGAAGGGATAGAAGAAAAATGAGTAGAATGAAGGATGCCCCCTCGATTGTCGATGGGGTGATGGAAGAACTCGATGACGATCGAAAAGATGAAAAAAAGAGAACAAAAGAAAGAATAGTGTGAAGAAGAAGAAAAGAAAGGGGATATAGAAGAAAAGGAGTATGAGGAAGGGGGAATGAGCTAACATCCATCCAAGTGCCTTTTAAACAACTTTATTTTCATCATATTGCTAGTGATCTTCATCATCGGTCCTTATTAAAAAGAATGAACAAAAGTGTAGTATGACATGAAAATCCATATACGAACAAATGTCCATTGCTAAAAACACCAACTCCATGCAACATACAAAATGCAATGCAATACGAGAAAGTAAAAGATGCCAACCAACCATGCAACATACATAATGCTAACTACAAATACAATGCAACAATACGAGAAAGTAAAAAAAGCTAACCTAACATAGAAACATAATGTAATGTTTTTGTTATAAGCTTCAATTCCAACCTATTGAATCATTGATGATAAGGGTTAATGATGGTGCCCAAGAAAGGATACATGCAAGGGGAATAACGGAGGACACTTGGGTCCGATGAAAAAAATGTGCACTATGAAATAGTACCAGAAACTCATTGTGCCCCAGAGTATAGATGAAGTAAGTAGCTTAGCTTTTTTTGATGGAGGTAGATCAAGATGATCCATAAGTCATGCACATGAACATGTGAGAACCAAAGAGTGACATTTTGTAGGATGATTTATATTGTTTTTTTTTTGATGTTTCTTGAAACATATTTGAATTTTTTGATTTTTCTAACATATTTGAATGTTTTTGTGATTTTGAAAGTTTTATGAAACTATGTATAGGAAGACAAAAAAACCATGGATGCCCCTAATCTAGTGATAGAGGGATGTAAAGGGGAGAATGTCCACATGCATGTGCAAGAAAGTGAAGATGTGAAAATGCCCCAACATTAGGTGGGAGTATTCAAAGGAAAACTCTTCACGTGCTGATGATGAATGGGGATCAAGGCCAATATGAATAAGTTCAACATGATGATGAATGTAAACCAATGAAGTGTTGGGAAGGAGCAAGGATGCCCCCAACGTAAGTTGGCCAAGAAACACATGATAGAAAGGAAGTGGAAGATTGTTTTTGTGAAAGGGGACAAAGGTGTCCACAAACATGGAAAAAGGTAATCTTATACACATGGATGTTCTAAATGAAGTAGAAGAATGAATTTATGAATGTAGCTTAGAAGCCCTCATGATGAAAAATTGATTAGCCAAAGGCACAAATCATGAGATGAGATAAGGACTAAAGTAAGAGTCTGAACAAGGTCCAAAAAAAGACACTTGGTAACATACTAATCTATTTCACTCATAGAGATCCAGTGTGTGCAATATGAAATGAATTACCTCTTGAAGGAAAGAGTTAATAGAAAACAAGTGAAGACACTAGCCAATGTGTAGGAATGATTGATTTTGATAGGTGATTTGTGAATGGAGGGTGGAAGGAGAGCCATACATTGCTCCGCTACCATCCAGTGTGCATCCATAGCCCCGATGGAGTGTATTTGATCTAATTCTAATCACAACATTTCTCTAGTCTAATACCATTACATCCATAGCCAGAATTAGAGATATATATAAAATATATATAGAGAGTTATATATCAATTTATATTTTTGCTTTTAGCTTTTAGCTTTTGATTTTGATTGATTTTGATTCTTTTTCTTTTAAAAACTTATTTCAGCTCTCTTGTTTGACAAGGGGTTAAGAACCACAGATGGCTTGATGGAAGGAGGTGGAAGTGATTGTGATGATGATGACATTGGCTAGTGTCAAAAATATGTCCAAAATTTCTTGCAACAAGTTTATTAGATGTTGAATTGTGATAGGATCTCTAAGAGGTCATCATTCTTTAATTTACCAAGGTGATAAAAGACCAAGGTCAAACAGATACCATAGAGATAAATGTCACAAAATGCGTGTGAAAAGGCTAACCACAATATCATCAAAGGGATGAAAATGGTAGGAAGACTTACAGAAGAATAAATAACAAGGAATGGAAGAAAGAAACATCCATGTGTATGCAATACCTGATTGTAATGTTTGATCTTTGTACCTTTGATTTTTTATGTTTTCTCATGTTTTTTTTGTATTTTTAAATTGTTTTTTATTTTTAGATTTTTGATAGTTTTTGGAAAGGTGGGACCAAAAAGTCACTTTGCGTGATAAGATCCAACAACAATGTTTGTGACTTCCTTGATAAGGGAGATTAGGCATGTTTGTTTATCAAGAGTCATATTATCTCCGATCTTGATGATCGTGGTGAGCTCATACTCAACAAATGACTGTGATTTATCTTGAAACATGGATTTTCATATGTGGGAGCTTGAGTTCCCTATCCATAGGTTTTTATGCACTTTGTGCCATACTTGATGGTTGTGTTGATGTGTGTTCTTGAATCGTGCTTGATTTTTAACTTTGAGATTGTTGGAAGTTGTTGGGAGCTTTGGAGCTCTTGGAATGTGTGACTTGAGCTTGATGAAGAATTCATTTGGGTTTCTTATAAGTGACTATGTGACCTGTCTGATCCCGAGAAGTAGGAGAAGAAGAAAGTGAATATTTATGATTGATGATAGGAATGAGAGAAATGATGGTGGGATACCCAAGAGTCATTGATAGAAGAATAATGTGATAGGATGAAAAGGATATGGTCCAAGAATGAAGAGGATGGGCTACAGGAGGTGAGCCACCGATATAAGATGATGGATACTAGGCTTCTAGGATATGGCCCTAAGATGGAAGAAAATAATGAGGGAATATGAAAGAAGATAATGAGGGGTGACCCAAGTATAAAAAGGAGGGACTACTGGGCTACCTCAGAGGTGTCCCATAGATAGAAGAGGATGAAGGGATACTAGGACGTGGCCCAAGAATAGAAGGTAATGGGATACTAGGAGGTGACCCATAAGTAGAAAATGGAGGGCTACCCGGGGTGGCTCCAGGATAGAAGAAGATGATGGGATACTCAGCTGGTGACCCAAGGTGAGATTTTGATTGAGGAATGATGATAGATAAGGAATGATTGGGTAATGAGAAGATAGGCCATGGATAAATGCTAGACCCTAAAATCTCATCATGCTCAGAGGAAGGTGAAGATGGAATAGAAGAAGAATCAAGTTCCATGACTTTAGGCTCTTCCTCTATGTTCTGACAAAAGGGATCAATTTCTTCACTCCAATATGTGAGCGTATCAAGTTCAAGAAATAACCCTTTTTTGTAATCCTCTAGAGGGATATCTTTGTGTAGTCTGATTGTTCCTTCATTCTGAGAGAAATCAATCAGTAGAGGTTGTTTTCTTGACCATAGGAGGTTGACTAGAAGAAATGGGTCCGATAAGAGGGGAAGATTGATTGACATAAGAATATGAAGATTTTGATGATGTAGATGAGGGGAAGGCTTGACCTTATCACTCCCATGAAGATTTTTGATAGTGCTTCAAAAATATATCTTAGCACATGGATTCTTTCTAATGGTTGACATGGTCGCAAACATTGATCTTTAGAAGATGGATGAGGAAATGGTATGATATGGTTGAAAGGGATCAAGGGCCGAAAGAGGGATCAAATTTGGTTTGATAGCAGAAGATGACTCAAGAGAGGAAGTAGGCTTGGAGGTAGGCATCTCATGAATGGATGATTTGGATTTAGGACCTAGGTCATTTTTCTAGAAGATGACCTAATGTAGGAGAAAGTAGGATCACATAGCCATCCATTAAGTTGTGACGTAGGATTTGAATTGGATGATTGAATAGAGGGAATTGAGTCGTGGAACTCTTCGATGGAGGAAGGGGTCATTGAGGTGAATGATAAAGGTGGTCTGCGAAGGAAGGGAGGACCGTGACTCAAGAACCGAATTATATGTTTGATTGATGGAACTTGGAGTCACAAGTCTTCAAAGGAGGAAGACATCATTGAGGTGATTTGGAATAAAGGTCCTTCAAAGAAAGGGAGGACCATGATTCAAGATTTGATCTAGGGGTATCTCGAACAATAGTTGGGATCCGAATCTTTAGAAGAAGAGTGGGAATCAAATGGTAGTTTGGATCTAGAATAGAAGAAGAGTGGGGGAACTGAATAATAATTTGGATCAAGAAGCATCCAAACCATACCACCGACTATGAGATGAAGGTGGGGAACAAGGTACCCGAATGGGCCCTCTAGCGTGAAGAACCAAATGAGGTTTAGTCGTAATGGGAATATTTTGATGTGAATGCCTAAACCTAGGTTCCATATTTTGTAAGTGTGAGGAACCACGATGATAATCATCATTTTGGCATCGTTTAGGTACAAATGCCTAGACCTAGATAGTGTGATCAAACTTCTTCAAAGTGAAGAAGGCTCCATGTCGATTCGGGAAGCATAATAACGGAAACCAACTAGACATTTCGTAAGTATGGAGATGTTTGCGTGATTTTTCCAAAAGGTCTAAGGAAAAAACATACATGATGATGACACAATTTTGATAAGAGAAAAAAGGATTGTCCTAGAAAACAATTTTTCAAGATGAATGATCACAAGGAACAATCATGCAAGTGTGAAAAACAAATCCAATCAATAAGGAAATATACTCCTATGTAAAATGTGTGTGCAAAAATGATAGTTCAATGCAAAGATGATCAACACAATGTCAATACTTACGTCAAGCTCAAAATGAACAAGGCATAAATATTAACAAAGGGTAGACGTGACTCCCAATCAAAGGATACCACAATGAGTTTTAGCAACCAACAAGGCCTAAATGTCAAAGGGTGAGGATTACAAATGTAAGCCACATAACCACACCAATTGGACACGTTAATCAAGCTTCACGAAGAAGTGAGATATTAGTGCCAAAGTGGTATCAAAATGACACAAACAAAGTAAGTGACACTCTTCAATATTTTGGACAATGTTTGAAGTAAAACTAAGTCAAAGTATACTAAGGATGTGCTAAAATGTGGGCAACGTAATGACACAATGAGGACACTTAGATCACATTTATGAGAAACATGACGTAAGTATTTTAATTGTGTCGAGACAATGTGAACAAGGTAACACGTCAAAGGGAGATCAAATGATGAATCAATCCTAACTATGATGATGATCTTGAAATCAAGATCAAGTGGCCATCAAAGATATAAGGATGCATCCATGCACTTTAGATGTTTAACAACTCAGCCACAAACATGGATGAGCATAAACGGACAAAAAGTGGTGAACATTATCTATGACAACACTCCCGAAAAGATGCCTTCTTGTCCCAAATGGGAAACAAGAATGCAAAGGTATAGATCAAAAGATGGAAATAAACTAAGTGTCACTTGGGCAGAGTTTCGCCTCATCCTAAGGTGAGAAAGAAACCAAGCTAAGTGATACGTCGTTTAATTTGTGATGAGTGACACTTAGATCAAACTTAAGTGGATTGTTACCGTGTTAAAAAAAAAGGATTTGAATCTAAAAAAGTTATCACTTCATGATGTTGAAGAATGTGAAAATGGACTAGCAAAGTGGGCTCCAAGACAAAATGGCTTTCCTAATAAGATCACTCAACTAGGTGTCACAAGTTGTCTAAATGCGAGCTTGATTTACCCAAAGAGTCACACTGACTAGTTTGGGAGTATCTCGGCTTTACTTTACCCCCTTATAATACAATGAGAAACTAGTGCATTCATTTGTATCGTCACTGGGGTTGCGATATATAAAAATTTTGACTCTAACTCACAATGTAAATCTAGTCAAGTGGGTAAGTGAGAGTGCTTCCTGTTTCATCCACGAGGTTACTCAGCGGTGGATTACTTTAGGGTTCCTAGAACCACCCCCATTGTTGTATCTTAAGGCATTATGCCAAAGGGGTTATGTTCTAGTTGAGTGGATAGGGACGTACCCTTTTCCGAAACCTGCAATACAAGTGTGATGTGAAGTGGTGTGTTTTTATCTTGCTTAACTTAATGTGGTTTTAAGTAGCACACCGTTTGACAACCTGTATGAAAACACGTGTTAGTGGGTTTTTGTTTTGAACCTCCTTTCTTTGATAGATGAGTTTTGGTTCTACATGCAAGGAGTTAGTAGTTTTCCACAAAATATCATGATATCAAAAGAGATTTTGCGTGTTGCTTTTGATTCCTAAGATCACCAAAAAGGCGTGAAGGAAGAGCATACACAACATGAAAAACCAAACTAAAACAATATATGGAAAATAATTTAAGTGTTTTATAAAAGGAAACTTGTTTTAGCCAACTTTGACAAGTTAATTCATTTTAAAGCTTAAATTGAAGTGTTTTGGAAGAAAAATAGAAGGTTTTTGAAACGTTTTTATTCCCAAGATCACCTAGAAGGTGCGAGGGAAGAGCATATACCCTACATTTCAAAGGACCCCTACAAATGAAAAATGTGAACACTCAACTAAGTTAGAAAAAAACTATGGTGGGAAATAAACTTGCAAATCATTGTTAGAACCCTGCAAAAAAGTTAGAAAATCAGAAAATTTAGAAAATCTTTTTTTAGCAGGTTTTCAATAGTTTTTAGTATTTTAATTTTAAAGGATCTCCAGGGAATTTTGAGAGTTTGATGATAGAACATCCTGCAAATTCTATCTTCATTCTCTTTTCGACGCCTATTCAAGTTCTGAAAATGGTCAATGGGCGAGGAGATATGACCCAAACTAGGAGCACTAAAAATAATAGGAATAAATCCAGATCAAACAGAGACACATGCACAGAACACCCATGCGCATGCTAACCCAATGATAATGATACACACCCCAACCGATGACTACATGTGGAAAAATAATATGATAGTGAGTTTCAACACTTGCAGGGCCAAGAGACAAGTACGTTAGGGTTTCAATGGAGACGCCTCCTTCCCGATGGATACACTTGCAAGCCAAAAGATGAATCAACACAATATGCCAAAAATACACATGTGCGTTTAGAGGCACACGTATGCACGATACAACAATGGAGATGCTAAAATTCAACATGTGTACGTGGCCCTTTGTAAATGACATGTCAGTGAAAAATACGAGATGGGTGCACGACTAACTCGATGGTAGGTGTGTTAGGGTTTGATGGAGACGCCTCTATCCAAGACACCTACACGTACCCCCGTAAAAACCTCAAAAATCATGGAAATGAAAAATTTAAAAGAGAAAACAGGTTAGTTTTTCATCCATTAAAACCTATTTTTAGCTCAAACCCATTAAATGCCTTAGCAAAAGGAAGAAAAACCCCTTTTAAATGTGAAATCTATGAAAAGACAAGCTTTTAAAACCTAGAAAGCATAAAAATGGTTAGAAATGGATATGAAAAGCTTGAAAATACCTCCATTAATGGAGTATGGACTAAGAGTCCCACCGGGCATGCCAAATGTGTTCATGAATAAATTAGATATGCTATGGAAATGAAGCTAAAACATATAACCTCAAAGCATGAACCTAATCTACACTAAACCATCATGATAAGAGCTAAACAAGAGCACTTCTATCATTGTATGAACTTAGATTAACTCTAAACTAACATGATATATGCTACTCTCTACTCTTTAGATTACTAATTAAGAAATTAAACCTAAAAGATCAATTTAGCAATCAAAGGGGTGATTAGTTGTTTATGGTTCTCAAGCTTTCAAGAATGGAGTCTCACCATTAATGGCTTCAAGGCCAATGGTTCTCTTCATATTACTCAAACTTGGATTATGGATGCAAATGGAGGCTATTAGCTCAAGATCAATGGAGGGGGTAAGATTAAGATCAAATGTCTAATTATCTTAAAGCTAATACAAATGGAATCCCAAAGTTAGGTGTTCTTAGTGTTAATAAGATATCCTAAGTGTGAAGGTGTAAGTTGAATGGGTAGGCTTAGCTTAGCCTTGTATGTATAGTTTTTGGTTTGGAAGAGTTTGGAACTTTGGGTGCATGTGGGACTAAAGGTAAGCCAAAAACCACTTTAGGATTAGATTAGGATAAACAAGCTTTAGGTTTAGTTAAGCTAGGTTTAGGCTAGTTATGCATGATTAGTTAGTGATTAAAGACTCATTGAGAGTTGGGAGGGGTCTGGTTAATCATTTGTGACTAATAGATAGCCTAGGAAGCTTGTAGAAATGGTTCGTAGAGAGAAAAAGGGAGTGTGTACATGGTCGAAAGGAGGAATGTCCAGCTAATGAGAGGGATATTAGCCCAATGGGCTGAATATAGGAGGAATACAACCGAAAGAGGGTTGTGAATGGGCATCCAAGAATGGAGCGAAGAATAACTAATTAACGAAGTGTTGTTAATCAATTGAATTTAAGGAAATTCTAAGTGTAAGAATATTTTAGGTGTCTACACATTTTTTTATTTGTGCATTTTTATAATAATACTACTACCTACAGTAATATCGGTTACCATATAGTTACAAGGGTAGGAGTTTTATGTCTATGAGTGTTTCCTTCACATGTATGATTCGACCTCTCGCACACAACTTGGTAAAAAATTCCTCCCCATACATATACATAGGGTTTTTACCATTTCCCGCTTGTGCATGTGTGTTTCCATTGCACTTTTTGGGGGAAATTTCTAGTAGCTTTCCCATCTTGTGAGAACATATTGGGGTCATTTAGCTAAACTGCCTAGTAAGATTTGGTGAGTACCCTTAGACTTGGTGAATGTAATATAATGACTTGGTTGTGCTCAATATCTAAGTAAACAAAATAAAAGGCCACTATGAGATTTCCTTCCACTGATTTTTTTTTTTTATGCACTAAAGTGAATATCAATCTTTTTCAATATCTTTTAAAATATGAAATATACATCTAGAATAAAAATAACAAAACTATTATATGGGAATTCCTACAAAATCATCAAAGCATCATAGTCTTGTTCAGACATGGTCAATTTATGACAAATGTGCCTTTTATTCCAAGCAATGACATTCTCATGTAGATCCTTAGCCTTATTCTTTAGACATTATCACCTCGCTAACTTTCTCGTGCATAATGTCCTGCTCATATTCTGAGACGATGGCTCGCAATTATTTCCCCTTTATTTAAAGCTATTCCTAATCTTAGAATTACTCTTATTGGTTTACTTTGTTCTAAGGATTTTATATTCCTTCTAGAAATTTCCTTGTTGTCTTTTGTTTGTAAATTGTATTTAACTCTAAATATTTTATACAGGTATTCCCTAGAATTATTAACATGGTTGTTACAACTGATGCTTCTCACTTTGAAGGAGTGGCAATGGCTCCACCTGATCCAATTCCAAGTGTCTTAGAAGCTTTCAGAGAAGATATAAATGATTTGAAGCTGAACCTTCGTATTGGTGCTTACATAACAAAATACTTGCAACCCTATGTGTTGAATGTGGTGAAAAGGGTTGGCTTTTGGACATTTCTCCTTTATTTTGCACGCTCCTTTGAATGACTTGGGTGAAAAATACTATATCTAAAATTACTTATAAGTTTGTTACCTAGTAACCTTGATATGTGGAAATTTATTTAAATATGTTTCATTATTTCAGGCAAAGAATTTGGTACTTTAGAAAGGAGATGATAAAGAGGTATTCATGTGTTTATTATTTCTTTAGAGTTTATTTTAAGTTGTTTTGACTTTTAAGCAACTACTTGGTCTTGTTTTGTCTATGCAGTATCTTCCAATTGAGGGTTTGGCTGCATTCAATAAGGTTACCGTAGAATTCCTGATAGGAGCTGACAATGTTGCAATTAAAGAAGGAAGAGTAAGATTTTTACCATTTTCTAGCCAAATATTTTCCTTTTCTTTGTGTAAGCAATGTGTGTTTTTTTATTTTTTAACTCTTATAAATCAATTGGTGGATATGTCACCTTCTTAAACACCACATTAATTGGATTTTGCAGTTGATCAAACCTAGGAGCTTGGAACCTATTGTAGAGCCACAACTTTGGCCAACTCACCCAAAACCATATTAGAGAAGGGATGTTGTTTGAGAGAAAATGTTATGGAATATTGTTTTAATTATCCTCTAGGTCACAATTGTGTAAATCATTTCATAAACCCTAAACCCTAAAGAAAAATCATTTATGAATGGAATGTCTTAAGTAATTATCATAGTTGTGATGTATAAGGTCTCCAATATGTAGGTCTGAATCTCATAAAACATTAGAATTTTTAATGTTATAGAGCTCAAAATGACTCAATACAACACATGCCTTTATAACTTAAAATCTATTAACTCATGCTTAGTACATAATAATATATGGAGACTCAAGAGTGATCCATTCTTTTTTTAATGTATTATGTATATACAATCATGACAAAATTCCTACTTATGTAATGTTGTATAACTTCATGATTTGTATACGTTTCTTTTATATGGTACATTGAAATGTATATACTTTCGGTTGTGAGCGTCACTGAAAAGGTATAAATATATTTCTGTGTTGTAGATAACATTAAGAGGAGCGATTGTAATACAATAAGAAGATAAATTTTTACAAAGAAATTTTACATTTGGGATTTGTGCTTCAATTGTTAGATGTGAACTCATATAATTTTCCTTTGCATATTGATGGAAGTGGCTTTGATGGAGAATGACATCAAATAAAGAATAAACCTTAAGAAAAACAGAATTGTTGTGAGTAGATTGGATTCCGCTTTCATCGTATTTCTCTCTAAATGGCATGTAAATTATTTGATGATCTAAAAATACTATTATATGTGCAAGAACTTGTTTAACGGGTAGGTTCAATAGGCTATATAAACCATTCAAATCTTCTTGCTTTATTGTTGCTTTTGTATTGCTTGCCCATTCATGCAACAATGCAATATTAAATGTGGCTCTTTTCCATCTCCTTCATGCTTTCTTTCTCAACTAAGCGAAGGTGATAGTTGGAATGTGCATAAAAGGATTTGAAGTGCTTAAGCAAATGATCTTAATCTGGTGACCATATAAGTATATGTTTTGTTGCATAAATCATCTTTTTGTTTATTAAATTCCTATTCTGCTTGCAATCAGCTTGTACATAGTTCTATATTAGTTGTTGCTTGCATGTTCCAAGTCCAAACTTCAAATTCAAGAGGATGATGCAAAAGGCATGGGTAATGTATACTGCCAAGGTGAGGTGTAGCCGAATTGCCTCCTTTTAGTAAGAGCTAATGCTTGGTGAGAATGTTAGTTTTTCTCTACTTCATTTGACAAATGAAGCCACTCACGTATGAGCTAAGTTCACATATAGTAGTCTTGTGGTTTCAAATAGTTGGCCTCTTCCCTACCATGATGTTTAAAAGTTAATAGGCATGGAAATTTTAAAGAATGAATGTGACTGGCTAGATTATTGCCTTGATTTTCTCTTATTAGTGAAATTAATATTTATGTTTATGTGAAGAGTGAATTAAAATACATTTCATATGGATCACTTTATCTCATCTCTTAGAGACAAGGTTTGGATACTCAAAAAACATCCCTTAATGAAGTTAAAGCCAAAGGTAGAACAAGGTATAGTGTTTTCCATGCATCCCGTGAGCTGGTCAAACATGTCTTATTACCTTCATCAGGTTCTATATTGTAAATAAATGTTTGATAGTGCTAAGTGACTTGTTTTCTAATGTATTTTCCTATGGATTTGGCATTTGTGTCTATGCATTCTTACTAATAATGAAATATTAGCAGGATAGGAAGGAGGCACTTCAACTCTCTAGATGTAAAACCATTTTAACAATATTCATCTCAAATGGTATCACTCGGGATTACTCGGTGGCTTTGGCAAGTGATGTGTTTATTCCAACATATGATGGCAACATGGAAAAAGTTGTGGAAGGGCTTTGCAGGTATTATTATATATCTTTCGATATGCAAATCATAGATAATCGCATTGTTAACTAGCATAGATAGTGTCGTTGTTAACATGTATCTAAGACTATAGGAAGCTTTCCTTACCATGGTTTATTTTTTGATATTTATATCTTCTTGTCAGCCAAGAACACATATATGGAATGGAGGTTTGTGCTACTTTATGTTTGAGAAATTTCATGTATTTCCATGTTCAAACCATTGTTCTTGAATTTCATTGTATTCATTTTCAATCTGAAGCCTGAAATGTTCAAACCATGACATGCTTTCATGCACACACATATATGTTCAAACTTATTGATTTTGTATGATCTATCTCTTTCTATGTAATGTTTGGCAGGTTCTGGGCTTTCCTCAAACAATTTTGCTGGATCAAACACCCCTGGTTGAACTTATAGACTGATATCGTAATGGTTCTTTGGTCTGGGAAGAATTTTCCCTTGCCATTAAGAATGTACATGTAGATCGGATGGGAGCACTAAGAAGTAGATTAACAATACCCGATAAACCCAAAGATGAAGATCATTTTTATGCCAACCCTTAAGGATGTTTGGCATTAAGATTTCATGGTAGATATAGTTATGTTTAGTTGTCATATTTTTTTATTGTTGTAATAATTGTTCTCTTATAATTTAGCATTGTGTCCTAAGGTGAATCATCATAATGAAGGTGGAAAGTTATCTTCATGTTTGAAGGAGTCGGTTTGTCCATGATTTCAAATAGTTTACTTTAAAATTATCAAGAAAACAAAACATGACATGTTTATTATTTTTCATTGAGTAATGGGACATATGTGCTTGCTTGCATATCTTTTGATTGATCCTATGTTGTACAATTTGACATCCTTGAAAACCAACTTTCTATATAACAAGGTTTTCGGGAAGAAATATCTTGGTTGCATAGTACCATAAAATTTCATCTTCCACCATATTCACAAGCTTGAATAGAAAAATGATATGGATAAGATAATTGAAAAAATAAGAAATCTTAAGTCTTCTTTAAATATGAATGTTGCATTTAATTATTACAAAATACAAGTTTACTTACAAATTATCAGGACAGCAAAACATGACATGTTTATTATCTTTCATTGAGCAATGGGACATATGTGCTTGCTTGCATATCTTTTGATTGATCCTATATTTAACAATTTGACATCCTTGAAAACCAAATTTCTATATAACAAGGTTTTCGAGAAGAGATATCTTGGTTTCTTAATACGAGAAAATTTCATCTTCCACCATATTCACAACCCCGAATAGAAAAATTATGTGGATAAGATAATTGAAAAAATAAGAAATCCAAGGTCTTCTTTAAATATGAATGTTACATTTAATTATTGCAAAATAAAAGTTTACTTACAAATTATCAAGGCAATAAAACATGACATGTTTATTATCTTTCATTTCAAGCAATGGGCCATATGTGTGCTTGCATATATTTTGATTGATCATATATTGTACAATTTGACATCTTTGAAAACCAGATTTTGATATAACAAGGTTTTTCGTGAAGAGATATCTTGGTTACATAGTACGAAGTAAAATTTCATCTTCCACCATATTCACAAGCCTGAATAGAAAAATTATATGGATAAGATAATTGAAAAAATAAGAAATCCAAAGTCTTCTTTAAATATGAATGTTACATTTAATTATTGCAAAATACAAGTTTAATATTTTATCTGCATCTAAATTTAAATAGACCATGTTAGTGGTAGAAAGAAATATTTTTCCCTTCGACATTAGAGAACCAGAACTTGATGTAGAATGACACACATGAAAAATTTCTTCTACTGCCATGGAGCCATGTGTAATGACCACGCATTAAGTGTGGCTGCCTTAAATAAGTGTTTGTGGGAAACTTTGTTCATGGGAAGTAATTATACCGAGTTTGTTTTGGAGTACTTTTCCTTCTATATTGAAGTTTTGTTTGAGATTATTAATGTCTATGGGTCATGTAATTTCTTGTGTTAAATAGTTTATTTAGATTATGAAAAGAATGTGCTCTATAGATATAGTGGTCACATAAATTATGATATGGAATTTTTGCATCATAGCCACACAATATTAATCCTAAGTACCATCATTTTGTCAT
The DNA here is from genome assembly GCA_018340775.1 of Taxus wallichiana var. yunnanensis. Lineage (NCBI taxonomy): Eukaryota > Viridiplantae > Streptophyta > Pinopsida > Cupressales > Taxaceae > Taxus > Taxus wallichiana. The sequence goes on along the minus strand of CM031239.1, from coordinate 298,601,474 downwards.
TTGAGCCCTTTGCCTTATAGAGCTCCACTGACATTAATCATCCACATCGGATGTAGATTACCTTCAACTCAAGTTTTCTTATATATTTTATATTAGCACGAGTTGTAGTTGGAATGGGTTTTCACAGGCTACAGCCAGAAAGGTTGCAATGAGAATTGCTTGGTTGGGTCCCAATTGTACACTATAATTAACAATAACTACCCAACTTCTTCAGTTTCTTACCTTTTTCCCTATTGTTCAGGTGGTATAAGAGCTCCTGAAACATTAAAGTTTTGAAGCTTAAATGAAACGAGTGAGTGGGCAAGATGAATGCTTCAACAATGTAGAGTGTCTAATTTCATAACAAAGTGTCGACAAATACAAGTACAACTTATTGTCTATTTGTTGTGCCATTTTATATATTCCCCTGAAGTTGTTTTTTGGTACAAAAGTTCATTATAGAATGTTGATGATTAGAGATTAATATCTTCATTTAATGTAATGTGCTTTTATATTTTAGCAGGATGTGGATCACTCGTGAGCGCAAATTATGATATAATTTTTCAAAAGACATGCCAACATTAGATATCACAAATGGTGTTTGATGGTTGTACACATTAACAAGCGAGTGTTGAAATTAAACCAGGTTATTTACCTTTATAATAAGAAATTATGGAAATGGACACATTCTATTCCAATTTTTTATATTCATGCAACAACGTGAATTACAAAATCTGCTAAAGATCAAATTTGGATCTACTAAAGATTAGATATCGCAAGTGGTGCTTAATACATGTAAACATTAACAAGTAAGTATGCAGATTAAACCAATTGTGTTTACATCTCCTCTCTTAGATTTGCATAACCATTTCACTTTTTCATAGGCTCCCAATTGTGTTTTTTCACTATTTTTTATTTTTGTAGGTGGCATCTATTACCCATGGCAAACACTATGGACATTGAGTTGCTCATCGCTCTGCTTTGTCTCTCGCTCTTTCATCAACAACACCTTCAGATTCTTCCATCATGAACTATGATCTCTTCAAAGATCCCAACATTTTACTATCATTTCCCATTTGCTTTGCTATGTTGTGGTAAAATTCCAATCGCAGATTGTACATCTTCAAAAAAATCCAATAAATGCAATTACACTACAATGGTGACATTTCTTCTCTTCCACAAACTCTTTTTCCTCTTTCCATAGATGCATTTTCCTTCTCACATAACTGCTCTACTATTGAATACACTCTACGTTTTATGGAATAACTCCACTCGTTATTCTCTTTTCTCATTTTTTTCCATTTTGTATATAATATTTCACTCTCTTCAACATACACTTCTCGATCATTGGCTCAATCAACCTCCCTTGCATGTTTACTTATCGGTGTTCTTATTGAAAATTCATGGTGGAATTGCTAGTAGTATCAATATTATAGAGGTTTATCTCTATGAGCTTAAAATAAACAAAACATATAAACTATTTCATCAAAATAATTTATTTATTTTTGGAAAACGAGCTATATATCCTTCAACAAATCTATTAATTCTTTTTATTTTTAACCTTATTTAAGTGTCATTTGTTTTTTTTAGCATGAAGTTTTATTAAAAAAAAATTATTTGGTATTTACAAAAAGTATAATCTTATTTTTTAGTTGGTGAGATATTTTCTAACCATATTAAGATTTTATGATTAGTAAAAATATAGTTTGTTTTGGTCAACTAGTATGAAGGTAATATGTGGTAAATATTTGATTTCTCTACAGTTTAAACATAATAAAATTTATTGACAAGTCATAAATGATCTTCATAATAAATGTAAATGAGACGTCATTGTACTTCAAGATATGAAAGATCGGAAATATCTTATTCTTAATTTGTATGGTTAACAACCTCAAGACAAGAAGTTGTTTCAAATCTTATTATTATTTTGTATGTTTTAAAACTTCAAAACATGAAAGATCATAATACCTTCTTATGAAAAGCAAAGTGTAGGGAACTACGATGACATTAAAGATAAAAATACCTTATTCTTAATTTGTATGGTTAACAACTTCAAGACATGAATTTTTTCAAATCTTATTATTAATTTGTATGATTTACAACTTCAAAACATGAAAGATCACAATACCTTCTTATGCAAAGAAAAGTGTAGGGAACTATGAGTTCTATCGCGTTATTTAATAATTTATTAGCTTATAAGGTACTTAATTATCCATCACCACGTGGGTTCACTCTACCTCTAAGTTTTCCTATTATTAAAATATTTATTCCCAATAGAAATTGCATGTCTTTATGGACTCATGTATGAACTATGCTAGTAAAAATATCTTATGTTTTTATTAAAGGTAAAAGGTTTTGGAGGGAACTTACCCAAAAGTACAAAACGAACAATACAGAGTAATGTGGTGTTTTGATAGGTGGGGGCCACTCCCTAGCCAAAAATCAAAAGCATAAAAAGAGCTAAGGCAGGGGCCGAATTCCAACAAGAAGCCCTAATACGAATAGACAACAAAAAAATTGCAGCATAACAACAACACCACAACAGTTGCACATAAAACAGAGATACAAAGGCACTAACTAACAAATTTATTGTAAACCTTGAGAGCAATCTTGAGCACCTGATAAAGATTCAAAGCAAGTACCAATATTAGGATCCCAATTATATTCTTTAAACATCTTGGTGATCTTTTCGTTCTTCCAAGATGAGTTCAGTATGTTGTTGATGTCACAGATATGACGAATGTGAATTTGCATAAGGTTGAGAACTTCTTTTAGATGGCCAAGTAGTTGTGATTTTCTTCAAGAGCTTTAAATTGAGTGGAAAGAGTGCTAATAGGGGGATATCATAAACCATTGTGATTCAAGTTAGGCTAGAACTAGAGTCGGCAATGTGAGTTCTTAATGCAGGACTTGAGAAGAAAATCCTCATTATCTTCATTTTTTTTCATAGTCTCAGCTTGCATTTCAAATTTTTCTAGAACAAAGGAGGTGCCCTAGTCACATGGGTTAGTAGGATTGATAGTAGGGGGATATCATAAACCATAATCTCTTTATCCTTTTTACTGCTCCTAAGAATCCTTTTAGGAGGAGGTTTTGTGACAAGGTCGCGGAACATGGGATTCTTAGAGCGGATACAAGGTTGCTGAGGAGGCAGAGGGGCTAGAGGGGACTACATCAAGTATGTATTAGTGTATGAGAAATATGACCCCTTGATGTAGAGGAACTATCCTCTTATGACCCTAGACCTCCAAAACCGACTTTTCCAATGAGTGTAAAATATAGTAAGACAAACTCACCTTAACCTTGCATCGAAATGATTGAGAAGGAATAGATGGTGTAAGGGTGGAGCAAAAAACCTTCCCTATATAGTGACGTATTGAACCATCATGCGAGATACTTCATCAAATGGTTATGGGATAGATGCACAGACTATGCCTTCTTGATTTTTAGGCTTTCACCATCATCTAGGAATACTCTTTCCTCAACCTCTTTGTCAAATTTATTTCTAAAGAACTTATTACCTTCCATGCTTAACCTAGTGATGAAATAAATGAATTGTTCAGAGATATTGAAGTCCCTACCTTTGAACTTTATGTTCCTATCTTTCCAATTTTCCACAAATTGGAGAGATATGTGTTGGTCGTGTCCCTTAATCCTTTGAATAAATTATGTAAAACCCCAATGTTAAGGGTTTCCCAGAGTTCCACATTTTCTTGCCATTGTGGATCAAAAATGGGCTCGAATCTACATGGAGCTCCCCCATTGCGATTAAATTTGGTGGCTGAGAAGGGTAGAGATGGAAACAACAACAAGTAGGCTTACCATCAAAGCACTCTAGTAGCTCTACAAACTTAGTAGTAGCAGAGATGAAACCCAACTCCTTCCCTCACACCTATTTGGAATGAAAAAAGAACTCAATTTTTAGGTAAGGGGAGAATAAGATCAAATGAATTCGATCTGCTTCAAAAATCCAAGAAATGGATTCCACACGTGTATGAGTCTCGACTAAGGAGTATTGATAGAATTTTCAGTGGATTCATCAATAATTATGTGGCGTACATCGTGGGGGTGTCTTGGAAATCATACCATTCACTATAATTATTGATGCACACCCTAACATTAGTTAAAGTATCTATTGATTTATTTCCTTCCCTATACACATGTTGAAATATGATATCTTATTAGTCAAGATATTTCTACACATTCTTATTGAATTTACATTGCATTTGTTTTATACTCTTCCTTAAGGTCCAATATGATCATTCAAAGCTTCAATGATAGTTCCTTTCTCACTTCTATATCAATAAATACATTTTTCCCTAAGAAAGAATCTAATGAGAAGACCAAATTATTTATTTTGGCATAATGACATGCTCTCTTGAAGTCCTAAGTATGTCGAAAAAAGTGGATTGTGATAAGTGTTCATTTTTATCCTCATTCAACACTTAAGGAAAATTCAAGTTCTCTACTTTCACATTTTAGTAAGCTCTATGACATGAAATTAAAGTTTATGAGATAAATATCCACATAAACAATATGTACAAATATAAAAATAATACATCCACATCTAATAGAGATGAATTCCAATTAAATGCATCCTAGAAAAGAAAACCAAATGACCATGAGAAAAATGATGAAAAATAAGTCGATGTTGTACAAATAGCTCTTACTATGGTCCTTCCTTCAGCTCTAAAAGGACAATAAGCCCATCTGTAGAACCTCCTCATAATATACTATAGACTTTAATATTTGTATACACCCACCTCAATTTATATATCTAAACCAGAAAGCATTAAATCTCATCAACGCATATGGGAAACTAATGTACTTTCCACATACAAGGTTAGTACAACTACTTGTGACCCAAAAATTAAATATATGCAAGCTATTATACCGATATTTTAGAATACTATATCACACATGGTCGTAGTTTAGAGATCCATCTTATGCACACCGTATCACTTTATATATGACAAATGTATAATCATCTTATTGATGAGATCATAGGATGACCTTATTATGACTTCCTTACTCACATATGCTAGCTTATAAATGTATTCATGCTTATTCTAATTTTCCACACTCCTATTTTCTTAAGGTGCAATACAAAATATTTTGCAAACTATTCCATAGTCCATGAATACAGAGTTACTAAACAATGCAACACATTTAAGGGGTGAATGTGATTATGTATGGAATAATAGCTACCCAATATCATATCCTTTCTTTTTTTTGTTATAGCCTATGATCGAGGGACCTTAGTACATTAAAAAGTAAGTTATTTCTTTTCAAGTTATTTATTATGAAAAATAAATAAAAACAATATAATATATAAAAATATAAAATTAAGATTTATATTTGACTACATTATTCATTACATAAACTTATACATTGTATTTATCTAGGTTTAACAATATACAAACACTATATCCTTACAAAATCTCTCTTGTATAGTACACATAATATGGTGGATACCCTTCATCCATGTACATTTATACACATAATTTATGGTTTATTAAAGCTTTGTACCTTAGGGGATAGCTACGATGAGGGTATCTTACATATAAATACCACTTCGATCACATGTTTTCACACTTTGTGGCTTATTACAACCCTCTACCATGGGAGATACCTATCGTATTTGAGGCATACCTAGAATTTGGATATCACACATATGTACTAGATCATATTTTTACACATAATTCCATTGGTGATATAGATATTTTATTGCTTATCATTCACTACTTTGTATCTTATAACATGTCTCATGTTTTTATTTATGTGATGATTACATTGTTTAATTCTAGATCCCAATTTCCAATGATCCATGCTTATTTTTTGTTGATTGATTTTTTACTACTTGTTTATTACATAATTCTATACTTGTTTCACGATCATTAACCACGGTATTGTTTTTTAGGCTCATACACGGTGTTCAACAAATTGTTTACTTTGTTGTTTTCTCTAGGTATATTAACTATTACATCAATTTATTTATGTTTATTTGAGCTATGCAATTTTTTTTGGTATGCACATGTTTATCAATTACTTGTTTTCTTTATCTACATTATATGATTCATTGCTTGAGCAAGGAACATTTTTTATGCAGGACCATCATTTCATTGTACATATAATTTTTTTGTTTTTCATTAGTTTGTTAGGTTTAGGGAGTCCTCTTAGGTGTTTTGGGATGGATCCTAGTCCATATGGGTCTCTCTTGGCTTGTAATAAGGAGATTTTGGAGTTTCCCTCCAAAACCACTATTTCAAATATTTGAATTCTAGGTGTTGTGTTTAGTGGTCTAGGTGATAGGCTAGGTTGAATAAATGATATAAATGGATGTCAAAGAGAATTAAAAGGTGTGAGTCATGTGTTTACATCCTGCTAACTTGGTTTCACCAATTATGGTCACTCTCACCATAGTTAGGCTAAGTAAGTTAGGAAAGAGGAACAAAACACAAGTAAATCCACGTTTATTTGCATAATGTTGCACAAGTAACCATGCTCATGGAGTAAGGTTGAGATGGAAAGGAAAACATAAGACAAGGAGATAGAATAATTGTATTTTATTTCTTGTAGTAAGATGATTGGTGCTATTATTAGCCAAAAAAATAACCCTTTGGAATGGAGAGACCGTTCTGATATATAGCCAAATCCAAAGTGGCTCTTCACATTCCCATGTGACTTTTTAACTTAAAATGCAATCCTCAATGAAGAATTGAAACTTTAAGTGACTTAATTCACTTTTAACAAAATTTTCTCCCGACGAAGAAATAATTCTAGAGAGAGAAAGAGAGAATAGGAGAGAAGATATATGTTGCATAATGAATTCACGCTCTGCCTTGATGGAGGACTTGAATTATGCATCTAGATAGGATCTTCCTTGACTGCTTATTTGATTGAAACACACCTCTTCACCTATGTGAGCAATGATAGGATGAACATATGAACATGATATGCTTTCTTCCATATGAGAAAACACTCCTCTTACGATCATCATGAAGAATGCACTCGTATGCCACACACCTTAGACTCGACAACCATGACAGTGTTTGGAGATTCTTGAGAATCCCTAGAAGAAACATAAAAACACTCACAACCATGGTTCCCATTGTGAAATTCTTTAAACAATGCAATTGAATAATTTGTGATCAATAATCCTCCCGCATACGCTGACTCAAGTTACCAAACACTGTCGTTTCTAATACCCTGTAATCGTGTACCAAAAAATGAAATGAGCTTGTATATAAATTAATGAAATTTTATTTTGTGTTTTTATGATCTTTTTGGCCTTATGAAGTGTTGGGTATGCTACGATATAAGATAAAGTGGATTCCGCAATTGTTTTCGAAAACCTATAAATTTGAGTGTATTTTAGTGTGAGAGGCTATTGATTATGTATTTTGGGGGGAAATGGAGAAAATAAACTCAAAATTAGACGTGAATAAATTCATTCAAAATATAATCCCAAGATGAAATTCGTTTCCAAATTTGGTGATATTCCTTTGTTAGAATCAATGCAAATTTTCAAAACTGATTTTGGTTGTGGGAAAGGCTTGAAAATTGGTGTTAATATAAAAGAAAGCAAATTTTCAGTTGGTCGACAAGGATCAAATATTTTACAAATTATATTATCTTGGGCTCATTAATAAGAACTTGGATATAGGAATGGATGATCCAGATTTGGCAAGGTCCTCTCTCGTGGTTTGGGATAACGAACCAAATCAATGTTCCATGGACATCGGGTTTTTCAAGGGTTTTGGAGCTGAAGGATGATTTTGATCATATCATGGGATTACCTTCACCTTATATCACACTTGATAGCTCAAAATTATGGGCTTGGAGAGTGCAATTAATGCTCCAAATTTTACATGTGATTCCTCTGTATAGATTAGACACAACCTCTATTTCAAATTTTGAGTTTTCTTGGTGCATGGAAGCAATGGTGGTTGGAAAAATCAATCTCAAATAAATTTTGAATGATTTTATAATATGCTTATTTTAATACCTCTCATTCAAGGTGCCATCATTAGGAGTTGATGGCCAATTTTGGAGTGATTCGCCTGCACGAGATCATGAGATATGAGTGAAAAACCTTCTGAGCTACCTAGGGCACATGAAGAGTTTCAAAGGCATGCAAGGATGAAATGTTAGCTCGAAATTTGTTTTAGTGATTGCAAAATATTGTTTTAATGTACTTTATGGAGAGTTAGATGGAAAACAAATTACTTGCAAGTTGAGTGGTGGAGATGGGAAGTCGAGATGTAAGGTGGAAGTGTATAGTGTAAATGCACATGAGAAGTGTGCTTCCACCAAGCATGGGAACACTTTTGGGGTATAATTTCACCTTAAGAGTGCACTTAAGGTGAAAATGGAGTTAATATGTGTGCTTTGGGAAATTTTGGGCGCCCTACATGCCATAGAACTTCATGTTTTCCTCCAATTTTGTATTTTTTTCTTTATTTTTGACTTTTTTATAGGGAAAATTTTAAGGAACCCCCTAAAAAACTTATAAAAATTATGGCGAATATACATGTAACCATTTTTTTGGTTCTAGAAAATATCCTTGTAACCTTTTTCATGGTTCGCGAATATCCATGTAACATGTTTCGTTCTTTCGTGAAAATGGTATAAATATTAAAAATAGTTGGAAATCAATGGCGAATCTCCTATAACTAGTTTGGCGAATACCCTCTATTGAATTTGACTATAATAAGATGCAAAAATTTCATTTCTTTTGCATGTCACTCTTCCTTACCTCACCGACACCGTGGACTCGAAACTTTATTGAATCGGTTCATTCCGCGGGCTTGGAGTCTGGGGAATGCCTTTGCCTTAAGGAGGCCCAGAATCCTGCCATGTGTTTGCCTAATGGGTAGGGAAGGATTGATAACTTTAATAATAAGGAAAAAATAACTTATATTTAATAATAACATAAATTATAACATATTATAAGTTATTAAATTATTAAATAACTGAATCCTTTTTACTATTGGAACTGCCCTTTATATTAAATAACTGAATCCTTTTTGAATTTGAAATATATAACATCTAAAAATAATTTCATAATTTAATAACTAATAACTTATAACATATATTTCAAAAAAGAAACAAACTCTTTGTTATTCATGAATAAGATTTGTTAGACAATTTAGAGCGATAAAAAAATTGTAATTTTCTAAAGCCTATTAAGGTTTTAATAATAATCACAAGATATTTATTACATACAAAACAAATGTAAAACATGTGAATTTTTCATACCTCAAAAAACTAAATGTGGTTTAATATTACATACATTAATCTATCTCGAATACAAGAGTAATTTAGAGCATGGAGGAGTCCTTAAATAATCCAACCATCCATTGATTACACAATATAGAAGTTGTTAACTTAGAGGCATAACAATTAGGATTTTGTATAAGTTGTGGCAACGAAAAATAGAAAGCTCGATATATATATATATATATATATATATATATATATATATATATATATAGTAGGAGCTAAGTAGTTGTCTCAAATCAGCCTAGGCTCAAAGGTGATGCCATTGTTATAACAGATGTCAGTTGTGTTTATATATTCTGGCAGCCACGACCAAGACCCTTGCTTTAAATGAAAACAAAGGATGAGGATATTCCCGGAAAGCACCTTTCTGAAACACAACTCTCCCACCGCATTGCAACTAAATAAAGCCATCCTTTTCCTCTCAAAAAAACATTGGCACATTGTTTGAGGCATCCTTGCAATTTCTTTCCAAAACCAAATGTTGCCTCTCCTCCTTCCAAACTCAAGCTCAAGCTCAAACACAATTATGTCCTTCAAATGGTCCCCATCTACAATTGGTGTTGCAAGTAGAACCCTTTCTTCATATACAACCAGCCTTGGTCTGTAGTGAGGGAAATGGTCTCTGCCATATCTTACAAGTAACAACACAAAATGCATAGTAGCACAATCTTGAATGTTATAAATTCTCACACCCAACACAAGTTCATATGAAATTAAGAAGAAAAAATTGTTGTTGAAGACAATGGGACCATAGAAGAAACAATCTCTCAAACATGCCACAATCCTCCAAGTCCCCAGAGAAGAATCATAAATTTCTATAGTACCATTTCCTGTATTAACTCCAGATCTATTAGTTCTGCTTGAACCACTTTGTACCCCTTGTTGTCATCCGCAACCAGAACGGCCTAGGCATAAATATAAAAGTTCCATCCATTAAGTTGAGCTTATAACATCTAAGGAATCTTAAAGGAGGTTCCCAGCTTCAGTGGATTACATACCCTTGAAACATTACTATGACACGAACTAAATAATATTATCCCTCGATGTGAATCTTCAAACCGTACCCAATCAAAGCATGATAACCATGAAAAGTAGAGAATTTTTCATGTTCTACTGTAAAATTCGTATCTTAGCCAATGATGACCATGATCATGATTTACAAGTATTTGTGTGTTTGTTCCTTGTTTCGCTGTAACGCGTGAAGAATCTGGTGGAAGCCATGAGTGCTTTCCATTCCTTAGAAACTAGAGAGAACCTACATATGGATTCTAATGGAAGCCAGAGCAATACGTTTTCCCAAACATCTTGAGGCAGTGAATCATCCCACAAAACATAATTTCCATGTTGGTCCTCATTATTTGGCATTAAATCATCGACCATTTCAGGATTTCTGGGATGCAAACATAACACAATTATTTCTACGTTTTAATATTTTAGATGGTTCTAGGGGATGCTTTATCTGAAGGAGTGGCGCGTGATGAATCGGGAGGCAGGAAGCAGCAAGTGCTTTGGAAAGGAAAAAGGGAAGGCAAGCAAGATAATATATGTGAAGGTTCATCGTGGCTCCACCGAAAAAAACACCACCATTATTACCAAATATGGTGGATTTGGAAAATTTTAGTAATTTACATGGTATGATGGTTAATATTACATGGAAATCTACGGTGGATTTGGAGAAATTTACATTGTACACGTGTCCTCTGAATGGGGGTATGATGGTTAATATTAAATGTAAATCTTGTCCAAAAATTTATTTTTAAACCAGCATCACTATCGCACGTGCCTCCACCTTTTAAACATCCTTTTAGTTTTATCATGATGAATATGATATCATTAAGGATAGAATGTTATACATTGAATCAATAATAACTTCTTAATAAACATATTCCATGACCAAAAATGAACAACTAAACCCGGACCCAAAACTTTATTGAATCGGTTCATTCTGTAGGCTTGGAGTCCTGGGAATGCCTTTGCCTTGGGGAGACCCAAAATCTTACCACATGTCTGTGTAATGGGAAGGGAAGGACTGATAACTTTAATAATAAGGAAAAAATAATTATATTTAATATTAAAATAAATTATAACATATTATAAGTTATTAAATTATTAAATAATTGAATCCTTTTTTACTATTGGAACTACCCTTTATATTAAATAACTTAATCCTTTTTACTATTGTTGGGAATTCAGGACTGCAGAATAGTGCTATGATTCAATAACAAACCCAATCATGCACACAGGATCTAAAAAATTCCCCAAAATCTACAGCAATGGAAGTATAAACTAGAATAATACAAATCAAAACAAAGTACACACACATAACACAACATGTATCGTGGTTCACCCAATGCGGGCTACGTCCACCAAAGATAGAGATCTCATATATATAATATAACAAGAGTACAAACCAACTCTTTAATACAAGAGTACAATGCATCTCTCCAAGAGTATCTCCTCTCCTCCAAATCTCTAAACGGATCTCCATGAGTGCACTACATCCATGCCTCCAAACACCACCAACAAATCTCACATAACCAGGAACTAGTGCATCTCTGAATTGTGCAACCAAGCTCTCTTGTGAATCTACAAATAAGACCTCTCACATGAGTCTACCAATATGCAACCATGACTATGCACCAAGAAGTAAGTATGTCTCTCCATCACTGCATAAATTTTGCAAACATGAAGACAACCTCATCTACAATATCTAGATCTACATGGATCAATAATACAATATGATCTCATGGATCTACAATACAAGATCTCACAACAACTTATGGATCTAACAATATAAGACTAGATCTACATGGATATATAATACAAGATCTCACCAACATGTGGCTATACAAGAAGAAACTCTATGTTCCTTTCATACTATGCAAGCCATTACAATGAGACAATAAATATACAAAGGAAATACAGTAGAAGATGTTACCCTCTTCTCACCATTCAGATGTACCTGTTATTTCCTTTTGTCCAACTCCTCTCCATGGAAGCTCTGTCTTCATGTAACATGTTCTTTCTTTCTCTTCTTCTTCATCCTCTCAATCAAGGATTCCACATGCAATAATAATCAATTACATGCCATCATAACATCTAACCCTATATTTCATGCTTATATAAGCATCTACAAACTTAGGGCACCTTAGCTATGCATTTACAACCTTTAGATCAACTTTATAAAAAAGTTAGATCTAATTCACATGAGTTAAATATAAACTTTCACGCACAGGTAACCAACGTCGGTTAGCCCTAACTCGATTTTGGTTCCTACTTTTTGTGACCGATGTCGGTCATAGGTGTGATGTCGGTCCCTTCATAACCGATGTTGTTTATCGTCTGACCGATGCCGGTCACTTGTGTAACCCAATCACTTTGTAATGTATCCTCTATTGATAAAATATTCAAAGAAGATACACCGATAAAACAAGAAATATATAGAGCAACGACTCGTGAAGATGTATGAAGTGATTTTAAATATTATATATATATATATATATATATATATATATATATATATATATATATATATATATATTTATTTTACGTAGATGTATCTAAGATAGGAAAACTAGTTATGATTCTCTGCAAGCGGAGGACTATTCTAGATGACATAAAAAATCATAGTGGTTATGAGGATGATGATGTTCAAGCTTTGTAATAACTTACAAAGGAGGAATCATAGATAAAGCAATGCGACATGAAAGAAAATAGGTCTCAAATAGACCGAGGACTCACCTGCAATAAGTGCTTCTAGGATGTAAAGCGTAATGTAGTATCCAGGGCCCCAATAAGACCTAGATTTATTTGAAATTTTGTAAGCAAATTACAATATGTCGATTCACTAAATCCCTTTCTACTACTTCACAAATTGGAAAATTGTGGGAAAACATCACCTCTGTGTATATATCAGGAAAATTTTGGGAATGTTTTCTTGGCCAAATAAGGTTCCATAGATTTCTTGGTGAAACATTAATGTTTTCAAATCCCGAGTGTGTCGATTTATTGGTGAAACATTAATGTTTTCAAATCCTGGCGCATCAATTTCTTGGTGAAACATTAATGTTTTCAAATCGGTGCGGCAATCACGGGGTGATTTAATATTAAAATATACATTGGGATTGAAAATTCCTTGGCGATTCAGATGAAACATATTATTTTTTGTGGAATTTTTGGGCAAAACCTAGGTACTGTTGTTGCAAAATTTGCCAAAATCAAGTTCCTGAAATTCTACTATTTGTCAAACTACAAATATTTACCGCTAAAATTTTCCATGCTTTTTTACTTTATTTCTCTCCATCAATCGATACAAGGAAAAATTTGGGGTGAAATTGCACCTCCAAAGTGCACCCAAGGTGCAATGGTGCAAGTGAAGTGTGTAAAGTGCACCAAAGCGCACTTTAGAACCTCATTTGCACCGCCTCGTTTTCTCTTTGAGACTTTAATTCGCCCCAAAGTATGTACTTGATGAATTTTGGCCATATAATATATAAATTTACATGGAAATATGCCAATAAATTTAATGATTCCATTTAGGAATCTTGAAAATTATTTGTTCAACAATGTTTTCTTGTACCTCCATTTTTTCCTAAGGCGGAATGTCGATGAGCTAAGTTGCGAAAGAGATTTTTCAACAAACATGAACCAAACCAACTCATGGGTCAAAAATACCATTGAACTTTATTTCATGTGATATTTTTTTAGGCTCCCAAATTTTCTTGGGGTGTGCGAAACCTTTTTATCAAGTTCCACCTTGTAGAAGGACTCTTATGTTGCACTGATGGATAGGTTTCCACATTTTTACACTCCAATAATTCTATCTTGATTATTTCACCATAAAAAAGATCTTTAATATTTCTAATTCCTGGGATATTATCTCCCAACACTTTCCAAGGCTTCTAAAACCTTTCGAACAAGGTGACTAGCTCCTTTGAAACTTGTTTTTCCTAGTGCCTTGTCCAAAAAGACCCGGTTTTACTTGAAATTTTCCCAACCTCTCATGGATCCATATAAACTTCCTAAAATGCCTTGGATCATCTCAATACTATTCCTTAAAACTTCTATATGGGTTGTTCCTTACAGCTAGCTTTCGAGGGATGTCCTCTTGTGACAAGAAGACCAAAAATAGACATTTTGAAGCCTTCGGGAGCATTGTTCTTTCTTATATCTTAGTACCCTCGTGAATCAAGATAAGTACACTTATATATACATGAAACACACTTGAAAAACATGTAAGCACATTCCTCTTAGTCATAATGAGGGTGACACAGTTGAAATGTTGGCCGAAGAAAATATTTACATTGACCAGGAAAGGGAATTTCTAGTGTGGGTTTGGTTGTCATGACCACAATTTTAAATTTTACGTACTAGACATTTAACATGATAACATATCTATTTAAGGAAATCATCATACAGTGTATACCGCCCACAAATTTTCATGAAGATCTTATGTATCTTTTCAAGATATGGCATTTTTAGTATTCCAAAGCCTTGGTTTAGGCCTAATTAAGCCTGCTGAAAAATATAGTCCTTTATATCTCAAATTTTGGAGGTCTTAAAGACTTGAAACCACTTTGATCATGTGAAGGAGGATTTTTTCAAACTAACTACCAATTTTGAGAAATTTTGGATGGTTCATTTAGGTTTTAGAGCAATTTTAGTGAACCAAACCCTAAGCAAAGACTAGTGCGGGTTCTAGACACAAAATCTATGTATTTGGATACTTTTCAAGGTCCTAAAAGCATGCTAGAATTTACATGATTCCTATGAAATAAAACTAGTAATTGACAACTCCCTTTAGCCTATTGTTTTGTCTTCTACACTTTTATTGGCTTTATACATCTTACACTCATACCGACATTTAATTGTTTTATATTTATATGGCCTCGAACACTAGTGCCTGGGCCAAGACCCTAGCGTCGGGCGCTCCGTCCTCATGGGTGCTCTTTTCCTTATTTATTCTTTTTTATCCTTTTGGACCCCTTTTTCTTCTTAATTAATTTTTATCACTTTGGGTCGGCATTTCAATTGTCAATTACAAAATTCAAATAAGGGAATCATATAAATACATAGTTATGTTTTCAAAATAAAGGACCAAACACTAAGCATTACATACTACCACCTAAGCTTACATTCAAAGGCACAAGAGCATCAAAGGCATCCATCTAGCACTCATACAAGGGACAAGGGTTGCATCACTTTTGCATACACAACATAGGAAGGGAAAGTTCATTTTATTCCATAACACACATTCTATACATTGCTACATTCTAGATCTATCATGTCATCACTATGAAACTTGCACAAGGGCATCCTAGGGCATAATTTCTATACACACACACAAGAACTACATGGATTCTAAGATGTAGTGCAATGCTCATCGTTATTTCATTCTTTGGGTGACCTCGGGGTCATTCTAACTCCCCATTCTACATTTTCCTTTTTAGGTTTGATATGGTTTGTAGGTATGAATTATTTCTTACAGGTTACAGGGATAGTCACAGATCAAACAAAGAATCCAAAGCAAAAACACTCATATCAGAGCACTTACATAGACACCAGCACCCAAATCCATACACTAGTGTCTGAGCGCTCTTGTCCTCCCATGGGTACTCTTGTATGGAACAATTCCAGATCTCGAGAACCTCTAGTGAGCCTCTACGACATTCTCCTCAGTTTGTTCCAATATCAGCCCATATCACTTCTTGTTTTCTTGAAAATCAGCTAAGTCCCCTATCTCTCCCACTTGCTTAGGGTTTCACATCATTGATTGCTTATTGCTTGTTTATTATTGTATATTATCACTTGTATATCATTAGGAATAGTAGTTACTCTAAAAATAAGATTTAATAATTCAATTTACATTAAATCGAGAGGTTGTAAGAAAGAAAAATTCATAACTTGAGAAAACTATGGTTTCATGACCTCATTCCAAAGCAAAAAAATTCCATGCTCCAACTTTTCTCTTTAGACACCTAAGGTTGATCATGTACGAATTTTCCCAGACTATAATATTTTTCTTAAAATTATGCTTGAAAATACCCTACTAGAATTGTGTATTCATGAAAAATAACTAATGCATGCATAAAACAATGATGGAAAACATTCAAGGACTCGAATATACATATAATAAGACTAAGCATGTGTTTTTAACCCTTAAACATTAATGAATTTATGCTTGAGACACATAATTATAGGTTTTTCTCTCTCATTCCAACATTCACCAATGCAAGATCAAGAAGTAGCCACAACCACACAAATGAAATAGACATTCAAACATGGAGAATACCCTAAAAGTGTTTCAAAACAACTTTATTTCCTCATAATTTCTTACAAACATACATTCTTTGCCTTGAAGATCCTTGCATTCCACTTCTTCTTCACCTATGCCTCTCTATCTCTCACCTAATTTTCTTCTTTTCTCTATTTTTATCATATTCCTGAGCTTCTTCATAGATGGTCAAGCTCTATCCATATAAAAAATGTCTTTTCTTGTCAAGATCCCAATATTTTCTCACCAAACTTGCAAACTTACCAAACATGCCAAATTTATCCTCTCTCCAACGTTGCATATGCTTTATCATAACTAATATGTGGTTGAGGATTAATACAATATCTAGATAATAATTACAATTAGACTCTCACATGACTCAAGACCTTTTTAACTTGAAAATACCCTTAACTATTATAGACAAGTTAAAGAATTTAAAGTTCACTTTTTAGAGGGAAAACTTGGAAACCAGTCTTGAATGGGATAGAAAAGGGTAAAGGAAACTATAAAGCATAAGGTCAAGAGAGATGAGATAGGGAAGGTAAGTGTATGGAGTGCATATCAGGCATTAATAAGTAAAAATGTCTCGAACTCGAGCATTTTTTGAGAAGTGATGATCCTTGGAAAGGTATTGGGAATTCTAGAACATGGTATGCAAATACAAGAAGACAAAGTGAGATAAATAGATAAAGACTCTGTAAGGTAGGAATATTGTCTAACGAGATTAGTACAAGAATAACTGAAGCTTGGAGTTAGTGGAAGGAATATAAGTTCATGAGAGATCTTGAACACCATTTTTATCCAAGAATTAGAAGAGAGACTTACTAAGATAATCCTTAAGTTGTGGAATTATAGTATAACTCAGAGCATATTAGTGTGTGGATGCTTTATAAAGGAAGAAGTATATAAAGAGCCTAGGAAAGGAGATTAATCTTATATAAAGGGAGTTGATTGATACATATATTCATAGAGAGGCTTCAAAATAATAGTAAGTCACGTTAACAATTGAAAGCCTACAACTTCACAAAAACACCTTTTATCTCAATTAAACCACACAAAAACAATAGAAAACAAGAAATAGTCTTAACTCAATTCTTTATAAGCTTCAGAAATCAGTTAATTGGTAATAGATTAATAATGAGGGTTCTATTGGGGTCCTCTCCCTTGTAGATCAAAAACATGTGAATTACATATATTATAATGTACATACAAATTACAAAGGGCCTCTTGTGTTGCTAGCCAAAGCCCTTGAATTTTACATGAACTAGGATACTAAGAAGGAGGATGAGAGAAAGAGTGTAATTGTAATTTTTGTACCACAACATACTCCTTCGTCGGCCTTCCCAGTCCACTACATTTAGGTAAGGACATCCTAATTCCATTTCCTCAATAGAGAGAATCAAAAGAGAGTCAAAATTATTATCATATATAAGAAATTCATATTCCACCTCAAAGGGGGCAAAGCAGGGACGGGTTCGAGGCGTGGGGAAGAAACAAGAACGGTTGGTTATCTAACAATATATACCTTACCATTTTTAAGTAAATTTGGGCCTCCGTGGGAATGAAATTATGGAGAATATTTTGATACATGTGAAACATTGGGGATATATGTGTCAAGTTGATCCTAAATATTCATCTTGTTGCCATTATCGATGGCTCAGCCCACTCAAAGTTGTCTTGACGTGGGAGCTCCACACTTTATGAATAAAATATTCATTTCCTCATACCAAATTGAAAGTTCCGTGGAGGAATTTAGAGGATATTTCAACAAAATTGTATCTTCTACCAAAGAGAAATGTGCGCCATTATAACATTGGAAGAAACAATTTGAATTGATCAAGTGTAACAAGAAAAATTGACAAGTTGCAATGATTGGTCCTCGACCAACACCTTTTAAAGACAATTTTTGGTGGAAAACTAAAATATAAATTCATCCATGGGAGATAACCGTGAATGACACAAATTAATGGTGACACGAATTGCTTAGGTTTTTTGCATGAGATTAAAAGATTTGACATTTATTGGACAAGATAACTTAATTTTTAATTTAAGTCTTAAATGTTGAAAAGACAATTTGATTTTTTTCCTTTTGGGGAATAAAAAGGGAAAACATTGTCAATATGTTGGTCCTTTGTAATGTGAATTTAAACTTTCTTAGGATAATAAAGCTGGAAAGTTTGCAACTTTGCAGTATTATTTTCGATTCAAAATAGCTTGCATTATTTAAATCCATAGTCTTGATAAAGGGATTGACAAAAAATAAATTTCTCTCAATTTTTTGATGATTTTCACCTAACCTCATAATCACAAATAAATACAAATTTTATAGATCCACCACTTTATCAAGACTGAATGGGCATCAAACTAGTAATAGGGCTACTAGGCCTAAATGGCAGTTTGGAGGACTTAGACTAGATCAAGATTTTAGGAACCTTCCCAATGGTTTATAGAGGTTAAAATCCACCTTCCCATACCAGTCCAACAATTTCATAATTCAAATTACCTTGTAAGATCAAAAGAACAAAAAAATTCTCAAACCCAAGTCTCAATTAGGCCTCCTTGCCTCCGGCATACAAATAAGCATTAATGGTATTCATACGAACACCAAAATTCCCAAAAACACCAAAAAGAAGTTAGAGTACATAAAAACACACCTACATGAAAAATTTCAAGATTTTTCACTAGTGGAATCATAAAATATGCAAGTTTTGTGTAAAAATCCTAGGCAAGGTCAAGGTCAGGGCAAGAGGAAAAAAATTAGATATCTTGAGCATATTAGGGTTTCGAAACATGATTCCAACATCAAAAGATCTATTTTTATCTCAAAAAATGTGTTTTATTTATCAACACATTTATAGTTTATGGTTGTTTCTAAATATTAGACCTAGTTATTCCTAATAGATTACAACATTGTTATAAGTATAGTTTCTTATGACTAATTATAATATCATTTACAATTATCATGTTATTGGTTAGTTACATAACAAGCATGGTTATATTCTCTTTTGATTTTGAATGATTTCAATTATATGTGAAGTGTTCATTGTTCCAACTCAATTTAAAATTGATTATAAGTATTTTGTTTTGAATTTTAATAACATTATGAGCCAACCCTTTCTTTTGACCCATGAGTTATTTTTATTGCATTGTTTTATATTGTGATTAAATTACGTTTAGTAATTTTATTTTTGAATTTCTTAACCTACTTTTGTCACCCACGCAAAAATGTGTGCATTTTTGGAAAATTTTCAAAATTTTGGGTAAGTTACCCTTATGATGTCTTTGTTTGCCTTTGTGAAGTCTAGGAAAGAAATATGATCCCAACAGCTTAGTTAATTTTTTTAAAACATTCTTGAGTTTTGGGTCTTTTCTTTTGTGGGTATTTTGGGTTTTTATGTCCCACATGTCTCGAGTTCTTGGAGGTTTCTTATTCCCGAATCCCCATATTTTCCACAATTTAATTTCTTTTCTTTATATAGTGGGTGTTTTTGCCTTTTTGTGAACATGCGGTCATCGTGCATCCCAATGCGTTTCCTACATCTCCACATTCTCCACACGCATTATGAACCCACAAGTTTTCTTTCAAGAGTTTCTAAGTCCTCTTTGTATTGCATACTTTTCCGGCCAAAGAGAGAACTTACATTCTTATGTCACATGGGCCTTCTATGCACTTTTCACCCAAACTTGTCCACATTTCATGAACATTGGTGTATTGCGGGTTCTTCGGCCTTTCATGACCCAAGTGTCTCGAGTGCATCTTGACCCTCGTTCTCCTCGAACAACCTTTTTGCATTGCATCGGTTTTCTTTGTGTTCTAGAGATGTCGAATTCTTGTGTCCCTAATGTTCCACATGATTTTGGACCTCTCGTGCTTCATTATTCACCATATCCACACTCTAAATGGAAAGTTAACATTTTGTGTTCAAGCACTCTTATTTTCTACAATACATTAAATCCCCCATTTAATGCATTCCACCAACCTTATTCGAATGGGGTAATATAAAATCAATATAATTGGTCATTTTCACCCTTGCAAATCACATTCAAACTCGGTACATTCTGTTCCCGTGCCTCCCAAGCCATTTCTAGTTGTAACTAGAGCATTTCTTATCCATTTTAAAAATTTCAAAGTATGTCGTGCTCCTGGGAAGGTCGCATATCATTCTCGTAATCAAGGTTATTAGTTTCAAATCCTTTTGTGGGAGTTTGAACAAAAACAATCGTACCCTACTACATTGTTCTTCTCCCGAAATCACTTTCAAAGCCTCATTTTTCTCCCTAAGTGTTTGTCTTTTACCCCATTTGCTATCATGAAGTACCATTTTGTGGATCATGAACACCTCTCTTCCCTTGAGACCTTTGTGCCAAACATAGGGGATAGTGATGTGTAGCATATTGATTTCAATGATTTTTAGGCACAAATTAATAGTGATAATCCCTCTCCTATGGCTCAAACTATCAGAGATTTTGGAATCACTCATGTTGGAGGATTTCCAATTTCATTCCAATGTGCGATATTATCTTGGCTTGTGGTTATTGTTTTGATCCAAGCTCGAAGTTAATCGGATGCCCTCAAGGACAATTAATTACCAAACTGGATGTTAGGTGCATCAATGTTGCTTTTGGAATTCCTGTAGTGGAAGATTCAAATACTCTTACTTTGGCTCAAGCTCAGTGTTTGTTTGATCAAGATAATGAGAAATGAAAATATATGGTGGCAATTTCTTGGTTTAAATTCCCAAATAAAGGATCCTCCAGGTTTCCCAAGACCATGTATAGAGTTGATTTTAAAGAAGAGATTTCAGATATTATCACCTTCCTAGCCAGAATCATGGGTCTTCCTTCAACTAATGAGTTCCACTTTTGGATGTGCCCTTGCCTCGAATATCATTTTTAAGGGGAAAAAAGTCTTAACTTGAGGGAAATCATATGTGAAACATTGAACAATTGGCTAATGTGCAAAGAACCCAAGTCTTCCATATGACCTCCTATGTGATGTATACCATTGCAGCATATAGAATATGGTTAGGTATTTCTCTAGTGGATGGTAAAAAGAATGCTCTAGTGTATGAATACTATCCACATTTGACTTTGGAGAACAACAATCATCACTTCAAGAGAGTCAATGATGTTTTCACCATGTACATTGTCAGACTTCTAGAGGGCAACACAGTTGAAAGGTTTTCTACTGAGGCCAAGCAATTGATTTCCACCTATGGCAACTATTTCATCCAGTTTAGAAGGTTCTCTTACATCATGTTGGTAGGATTTGAGGGAGAAACTTACAAACTTCCACTAATTTTTAGTGACAAGATAGCTCTTTTGGAAGTTGTAGACAACTTGATATGTTGCATAGAACTTGCAAAGATAAGAAGATAGATGGCATCCAATTCCAAATAACATTGGGTAATTATACCTGCAGAACTGATCATGATGCACAAAATGTTGAGAGAACCATTGTTGCCTTCAATTTCTACTCTTTTCAGAAGAGGTCTTGCTTTGATCTCAAAGGTTTCATTTCCAACAATTTTAGAATTTCTTTCCATTACTCCCCTAATCTGGAACATTATTGGGTAGATTTCTCATATGATTATCAGGTAAGAAGAAGGTATTATACTAGACTCTCCTTGCATAAAATCATGGATTTTGGAATTTACAAACTACCAGAAGATTTGTAAGATGATGAGGAGGATTTGCAATCTCTTGAGTACAATAATTCTATTATGTGCACTCCTCTTGCCACCATTGACTGGTTCAAAAAAGAGAAGGATGACTTATAAGAAATCATAAATCCAGTCATGGTAAGAACAAAGGTTTGGTTTGATAGAAAAATGATAGCATACAAAGTAGATAGGAGAAGGAGATTGCATCCTGTCTACTTTGTATGCTCTCATTTTTCTGTCAATCATCTCCCTCTCCTCTTTAATCTTCAACTCTATTATACATTAAGAAAGGGAAGGATGAAAATTTTGGAAAGACAAAAGAATTAATTGAGGAAGAAAACAAGCAATCTCCTTCTCCCAAGTAGACAAAGACAATCCATGAAGTTGGGAAAATCATTGATCTTTCAAAATAGGGGAAGGAAATTGAAGACCGCAAAGAAAGAAACTATGAAGGAGGTAACACTGAGAAAGAGGATGAAGTGGAGGCTAAACAAAAGAATGTAAAATCAGGAGCTGAAACAATGAGTATCCAGGAGACTCTGCCAAATAAATGCATGCCTCTCATGTTGAAACATCTATTGTGGAAGTTCTCGCTACAAAACCCTTGGCTCCATGAGAACACTTGCCTTGGGTCCTCTTATCACCCCTCCTTCCAGTACCACCTTCACTTGGGTTTAGCCTTTTGTTGAGAGCAAGAAAAGGAAAAATCATCTCAAATTATTGCTCCAAAGTTTGATGTTATGGCTACCCTCTTAGGCACAACTCCTGCTCCATCTGTCAAGAAGGCCAAGACTACCTCAAGGTTTGTCTAATTAAAAAGGCCAAAAATATTTGGATATTTCCAAACCAAAGATAGAGAAGGATGAAAGAGATTTGACTTTGACTGATCTAGAATTGACAAGGATCCCACTAGGTGAATCCAATCCTAAAAGTGAGGTTCATAACCGGAAAGAAACTATGTCAAAGGTCATTGAAAGAATTGAGAAAGGGAAGCAGACACAAGAGCAACTAGAGGAATGAGTGAAGACCCTTTTTGATTTCATCAACTCTCTATTGGAAAGTGGCAAGGTATTAGATCCAAATCCTCTAACCTCAATACCTCCTCCCACCATCTTAACTAATGATTAAGTTTAACTATCAAGGACATCCATACGCATCTTGCTTATGGGAAAGAAACAGAGGCTATGGTTGATGAAATGTTTCTCTCTGGATTGAATTTCATTGAGGAATCATCCAAAGCATATGAAAATGTTTATTTGATACATAAGAGGTTTAAATCAACTGTCACTAACTTGGAGAAAGAAATAAAATTGTGGATTGAATGCATACAAGACCTCAGGTTGATGAGTGACATGAATGATCAAGTCCTCATTACAATTAATGTTTTTGATGATTCAAAGAAAAATATCTCAAAGAAATTGGTATGCAATGTAGAATGAAAGATGAGAGTACTTGAGGAGGCAATTGATGAATTGAAGAACATGTCACAAAAAGGAGAAGCCTTCCAAGTTGTTATAATTGTTGAGTTCCAGGATAGCCATTTTCAGTTATTCAAGGAAAATTCCCAGAGATAAATTCCAAAGCAAAATTTTGAGAACTCATCAAAGAAGACTTATTCAAGCTTGAAACTATAACTAGAGAGAAGATGGAGGATATTTGTGAACTTCAAGTTGTATTCATTGAGGAAAACAAAGGTTTCTTATAGAATGCAAACTTTGGAAAAGAGATGGAGGGCCGTGTGGGGCAGTGGGCTAATGCGATCGCAAACACCATTATTCCTCGAGGCATGGAGATTGTTGGAGCACTTGTGAAGTTTAGGAACCAAATTCTCAAAGTGAAGACTATGGCAACTTCTTCCTCAAATGTTCCTTCATCTAGTGCATAGGCCTTTCTTTTAATTAATGTATTTCAAAGTTGGCTTTATCTTCGATGATAATATAATTTGTAATTAAGGCCAACTCAAGGTTATAATACTTTGGATTAAGTGATAATGATTAATTAAAAGAAAGGGAAACTGAATCGACCTCAATTGTAACCACCCTTGTGGCTATTTAAAGCAACTTTGTATCATTTTAAAGTTGTTGGATTTTGATGATTGAAATGTAATACACAGAACTCGATCAATACAGAAGAAGATATTTCCTCTTGTCTCTTGTCTCTCGTATTCTTTATGTTCTATTCCTTGATCTACATATGTGTTTTTGTTATATTCAAATAAGAAACTTTGTGTTCAACCTATTGGATGTAGTGCAAAGAAATTTATGTCTAAAATATTTATATCTCATGGGTTATTTAGATGTATGCAAGTTCATATAATTATTAAAGCTTCATGCATGCATTAGTAGGGTATCACTCTGCTATCTATTTTTCTGAAAGGGTTGCCTTCTTCTCTTCTCCTTCATTACAATATTTAGTGATCTTGGGTAACCAAGGACAACATTCATGTTCTTGATAGGCGAGAAGTGAACTCATGATTTCCTTCCAACCAGTTTTACTTGTTTAAGGCTATTTTTTCCTCTGATGAATTATTATACTCTTCTTATCTTCTATATTGAGAATATTATTGATATGGGAAAATTTTCAACATCAAAATCTTCATTCAAATATTAATAGTTTGTATATTTGTAAATAGGTATTTTTTCTTGTTTGTGTGTGTGTGGAACAAGGGAACCCCTCCTCCCACAAAGAGGAGGGACTATTTTCCCATGAATTGTTGCTTGTATTGAGATTAAAATCTTTCAACCAATATTTTTAGCACCCATTATGGGGCATGTACAGTGCTTCCCACCGAAACAATTTTCAAATATAGACCAACAACAACACACTAGCGAATAGAAGATATACACAAGGAAAAGAGCACAAGGTATTGAAGATCATGATTTTTAGTTGTTGGAACAACAAGGCTTTCACCGACTCCGAAAATAAGAACTAGAGGGAAAATATCCACAAGTAATCCTCCTATGAAGGATAAAGTCACTTCATCTTCAACAAACATTGGTATTCAGACACAATCAAGTCTTAGTGCTTAGGCCTTTGTATTATCTAGAGTTGTAGTCCCTTTGCAAACTAATTTTCCTAGAATGGTGGCTGCACCTCTACCTTGGGGTTAATGGGTTGGGACTTTGGCTCTTCCCCAACCATTTCATGACCTGCCAAATGGAAATAGGAATAATTTCCAAAAATTTAGAGGTGGCATAAAGGTACACCCAGACGAGCACATTGTTGCTTTTATTGTGGCTTGCAGAGTGCTTGGAGTCAAGCACAAAGATGTCTCTGTCAGGATTTTTGTGGAGACATTATAGGACAATGTTGGAAAGACTGGTTTTACCATCTCCCAACCGATGTCATTACCATCTGGGACACTATGAAAACTTAGTTTGAAAAACTATTTAAACATGTTGAGGATGTGCATTCTCTCAAGGCTCATCTCTCTCAAATAAAGAAGGAACCCTATGAGCCCATGCGAGATTTTTGGCAATATTTCACAAGTTGGTAAATAAAATTCCAACCACCACTCATCCTATGGATCAAATTCAGAAGTGTTTCTTCCTAAATGCACAATTTCCATAGGTAAGTTATGCATTAAGAAGGGTTAATCTTGTTACCTTGGATTTTGATCAACATTTGGCCATAAGTGTTGAAGATGACTTGATAATGTTAGGAAAGTTAAAGAAGGAACCTCCCAAGGCTGAAGGCCTCTACTTTAGGTACTAACTTCCGATCGATTGGTTCAAAAAGCTGGCAAATGATCTCATAGAAATTAAAAAGAAGCTTGCTCATAATATACCTTATAAAGATATACCAAGAAGAAATTTTCAGCCCCGAAATCATCGCCTCCTACCCAAAGCCTAAGCAATTGAAGCTCCCCTCTCAAGGTTCCAGTCAATGTAACCTGTGAAGTTCAGGATCTGAAGATTAAATTGGAGTTGAGGAGTTGGAAGAACAAGAAGAAGAACTCAAAGAATTTCCAAAAGATGTGGATGACTCTCAGTTAAATTTCCTTACCACTAAGAGGGGTTCATGATGATGATGATGACTATGATGAAGTGGTAGCAGACATGAACATCGAATCATATGTTATCATGATAAGATATCAATTAAATAAGAAGAAGGAAGTGGTTCAGTTTACAAAGAAAGAATTCTAAGGAAGCTCTAGTCACTATTCCGGTTTTTTTGCGAGGAAAGGAGGCCTTATTCCTACCACTGCCACTAAAAAGGTAAGTACTACTTCTTCACCTAATATTTTTTACTTCCACTTTTACACCTAAGGATAATGCATCATCTACTCATGTGTCCAAAGCTTCCCCATCTACAAAATTTGATAAGCCTAAGACTTCCGCTTCCTCAAGTCTGACACCCCATCCACCTCAGGGTCCTTTGATATAATTGATCATATCAAAAAGACAAAAATCCAAATTTCTAAAGCTGAATTCTATCAAACCCATCTTGAGGCCTTTTCCCAAGTTGTCAAGTTTGTCAAGTCCAAACCTAGCCAATCATCCACCACTTATAAAGGCATGTTACCTACTCCTAGTTTCACCATCTCAAAAAATTTGATGGCCTCAATACCTCTATAACTAAAAAAATTGAGCCCTTCTATGTCACATTGCTCATAGCTGGTCATAGGCTTAGTAATTGTGTCATTGATCAGTGCATCAGATAATGTGATGCCTGCTAAATTTTCTCATGCCCTTGGCCTCACATTGACACAAACATTCGGCTCATGTTATTCTATGGAAACCAAGGAGGTGCCTCTTGTTGGAGAGATCAAGATGCCCAAGTAGATTTTGTTGCTTTCCTAGAGAAAAGAGTCAAAGCCACCATTTTAGTTGCAGAAATTCCACCATCATATGGCATGATTTTGAGTAGTAATTTATGTAGAGAAGTGGGGGGAGAAATTTAAATGGATGGTCCTCATGCTCTCATCCCAGTTAATGGAAAAATGAAGAAATTATTTCTTGAGAGGTAAGCAAAGTATATTGTGTAGAAAACTGATGATCCCAAAGCACAAATTATCTATGAAGACATTGGTCATGGTAATTATATGATCATGTATGGGGATGAAGTTAAAGGTTCCTAAAGGGGTGATTGATGATCCCAATGGCATTTGGACCCTAGAATTTGATGGTAGTTGTTCTTTAGTTGGTTTACGGAGTTGGTGTTTTTCGACTTCTCTCGAAGAAAATCCCACCCATTCTCTTATAAGCTTCCAATTTGAAAATACAAACAATATAATGAATATGAGGCTCTTTCTTCTTGGCCTAGCGGTAGCAAGAGAAATGGGGATCAAAAATCTTTGTGCTCAAGGAGATGCTAAACTCATTTTCAAGCAAGTCAAAGGAGTGTTAAAAGTAAAAACAAAAGGTTGAAGCATTATAGAAATTTGGTATGGGATTTGATTGAATTATTGGATGCATTTTCTATTGAATTTGTACCAAGAGAGAAAAATACTATATTTGATGCTCTAGTTGTATCTGGATCTTTGCTAATTCCTCACCCGAAATTTACCCATGATAATTTCATGATTGAGATGATACATAGACCAAGTGTTCTAGATAATGTGAATAATTGACAGGTGTTCAATGATGATCAACACTTGATCTCCTTCCCCGTAAATCAAGTATAATTTCATCCATTATATTTCAAAGTAAGTGAATCTACTCATCGTGAGTCTATTTCATCTCTCGTGTCAGAAGAAGGAGTTGAAGAAGAATTTGATAAAGATGGCTACATAAGATTAAAAGGAAATAAGATACCTAGAGGTCTAGTAAGTTTAGAAGATTTGTTTGAAAAACATGATAGATATATCAAGATAAGGTATCACATGAGGCCCATCAATCAGTTGATATGAGAAAGTTAACATAGGAAGTGAAGAGAAGCCCAAGTTTGTTCAATATTGGTAAATGTTGTACTAAGGAAGAAAGGAAGAAAATGGTTGAGTTAGTAAAAATATGCAGATGTATTGGCTTATTCATATGATGATCTAAAATCTTTCAAACCAAGGGAGATGCAACACTATATCCCCTTAAATCCAAGAATCAAACCATTTCTCAAAAGAAAAGGAAATACAATCCTAAAATTGTAAACACATGGTCCATCAAGAGATTCATAAATTGTTGAATGCTAGGATAATCTTTCCCATTCATCATTCAACATGAATAGATAATATTGTTCATGTAAGGAAAAAGAGTGGTGAGATCTGGATTTGTGTAGATTTCAGGAATTTAAACCAGGCTTCTCTAAAGAAAATTATCCTCTCCTATGATGGATCAAATCTTGCAAGTTGTCACTAGTTCATAGATGTTGTCCATGCTTGATGGTTTCTCGGGATATAACAAGGTTAAAGTGGATGTCCAAGATCAACACAAAAAAACCTTCACAACTCCTTGGGGTACCTTTGCTTATCGAATAATGCCATTTGGTCTCATCAATGTTGGAGGAACTTTCCAGATGGAAATGGATTTGGATTTCGGAGATTTGAAAGGAAATGCATTGTGATCTATCTTGATGATCTAAGTATTTTTGCCAAAATAAGATAAGATCATTTTCATCACCTAGAAGTTGTTCTCCAAAAATGCAAAGATCATGGAATTTATTTGAATCCAAAGAAATACATCTTTAGTGTCACACTAAAGAAAAATTGCTTGGACTCATTATTTCCAAGGATGGAATAAAAATTGATCTAGAAATATTCCAAGCTATTCATAATATTCCTCTTCCAACAAACAAGAAAGGTGTGCATTATTTCTTTGGAAAAATTAATTTTCTAAGAAGATTTATCCCTGATTTTGTAGAATTAACTAGGATCATAGCTCAAATGATGAAAGAAAATCAATCCTTTTGTTGGACATCTGAGGGAAAGAGTTATTTTGAAAATATCAAGAAGGTTATTGTCAATACTCCTATTCTTTCCTATCCTAATTTTGAAAAGGATTTCATAATCTATTGTTATGCCACTTTGAGCACACCTTGGTAACCATTTTGATGCAGAAGAATTATGAAGGATGTAAAATACCTATAGCCTTCATGATCTATGTCTTAAAAGGCTCATGAGCTAAAATACATGTAAATGGAGAAACACGATTTTTTTGTGGTAAAGACAATCAAGCAATTTCACTTTTATACCTCAATTCTCATCCAATTTCCTTTGTGCCCGATACAACTGTCAAATCAATCCTCACACAACAAGAATTTGGGTCAAAAAAGAGAAAATTGGGTGGAAAAACTACAAGAATATGACCGGATATCAAGCCAACTAATTTTGTCCGAGGTAGAGGTCTTTATGAATTACTTGTCAATGGTGTCATGGATGAATCATCTGAAGAAGAAGGTGTTAGTATCCCCATTGTCCTTTTCCTCATTTCAACAGATGAATGGTATGATGACATCACTCATTTTATTACCTATGGAGAATGCACAATATGTACTCTGGAATAATTCATTATTCAAGAGAGGAATTGACGGAATATTTCTTAGATGTGTAGATAAAAACAAAAAAAAGGCTTAGATTTCCATGATCAAGCCTATGGAGGTCATTTTTCATTTGTTGTGAGAGCTCACAAAATCCTCCGTGTAGGCTACTATTGGCCAACATTGTTCAAAGATGCAAAAAATGGGTCACAAAATGTGAAGCATGTCAAACCTTTATGGGAAGACCCAAACTAGCCACCCCCTCTCAAACTAGTGGTAATTGAGGAGCCATTTCAATAATGGGGTTGGATTTTATAGGTACTCTCAATCCTAATTCTAGTGCAGGACACACACATGTCTTGATAGCTACTAACTACTTCACAAAGTGGGTAGAAGCTATTCCAGTCAAAAGAACCACTTCTAAAGTAGTATGTAATTTCATTAAGGAAAACATTCTAGTCAGGTTTAGAGTCCCAAACAAAAATTGTCACTGATAATGCCCCAAATTTTTCTTCTTATGAGCTGATTGATTTATACTATGGCTACAGAATTTCTCTTGTACACTCTTTTGATTACTATCCTCAAGGGAATGGGAAAGCAGAATCAACTAACAAAAATTTGGTGATAATCATTAGAAAGCTTGTAGATGAATCACAAAGGAATTGGCACAAAAATCTTTATAATGCTCTTTGGGAAGATGGGATCAAACCAAGAGAGCAATTGGAATGTCCCCATTCCAAGTTGTATATGGAACATAGGCTCAGCTATTAATGATAGTAGAATTGCCAACATTGTAATTGATAAAAGTCATCGAGGATGAAAATTTACCAACTCCATGGAGAAGATAATTATGTACCTGTAAAATTTGGATGAGGACAGGTTGCAGGTGGTGGATAGAATTGTTGCACATCAACAGAAGGTGAAGCAACTCTTTGACAAGAAAACCAGATCTAGAGACTTCCAAGTTGGAGATATTTTCCTACTCTGGGACAAAAGGTGTGAACCTCGAGGAAGTCATGGTAAGTTTGATTCTCTCTGGCTTGGTCCTTTTAAAATTAGACATTTTTCTGGTGAGAACTCATTCTAGTTAATCTATATGGATGGAACTTCCTTCCATTTCCATATAGTGGTCAATATTTGAAATTGTTTCATTCCTGAAAGTGATAAAAGTCCTTGTACATTCCTATAAATATGTCTTATATAGTTATTATTTTTGGCTTGTGTTTCCTTCCTTGTCTTTGTGTCTTTTGTATTGTCTTATTCTAGGCTCTATTGCCCAATGATATAACACTTATCATTAACTAGAGATTCTCGAGGTTCTTTGTTCTCTCTTGTCTTCACTAGTGTGTCAAGTAAGTCCAATCCCCAAAAAGAGCTAGTTGTTGTCACTCACCCAAAATGTGTGCATTTTTGGAAATTTTTCAAAATTTTGGGTAAATTACCCCTTATGATTTTTGTTTTCCTTTGTGAAGTATAGGGAAAGAAATATGATCCCAATAGTTAGTCAATTTTTCAAAAAATATTTTTGAGTTTTGGGTCTTTTCTTTTAAGGGTATTTTGGGTTTTTATGTTCCACATGTCTTGAGTTCTTGCAAGCTTCTTGTTCCCCACATCCCCATCTTTTCCGTAATTGACTTGTTTTTCTTTATACTGCAGGTGTTTTGGAATTTTCATGAACATGTTGTCCTCGTGCCTCCCGGCCGCCAGTTTCCCGCATCTCTGAATTCTTCACACATGTTACAAACCCGTAAGTTTTCTTTCAAAATTTTCTAAGTCCTCTTTGTAATGTGGAGTTTTCGGGATGGCGAAGAACTTGTGTCCTTATGTCTCATGGGCCTTCTATGCACTTTTCAACCGAATTGTCCGTATTTCATTGAACATTGGTGTATTGTTGGTTCTTCATCCTTTCATGAACCGGGTGTCCCAAGTGCGTCCCGAACCTCATTTCTCCTCAGAACTGCCTTTTCTACATTGCATCAGTTTTCTTTGTTTTCCGAAGATGTCGGCTTCTTGTGTCCCTAATTTCCCGCATGATTTTGGGCCTCCCGTGCTTCATTCTTCTGCCATATCCGCTCTTTAAACGGAAATTCAACATTCTGTGTTGCGAGCACTCCCATTTTTTGAAGTACATTAAATCCCTCCATTTAATGCATTTCACCAACCTTCTTCGAATGGGGTAATATAAAATCAATGTAATTGGTCATTTCCACCATTAAAAATCACAATAGAGCTCAGTGCATTCCATTCTCATGCCTCCCAAGCTGTTTTTACTTGTAAAGGAGCATTTCTTATCCATTTTAAAAATTTCAAAGTGTGTCATGCTCCCGGGAAGGTTGTCATATCATTCTACAATCAAAGTTAATATTTTTAAAGCCTTATGTGGGAGTTTGAAGATAATTGTGTTTTTTGCCCTACCGCATTGTTCTTCTCCTCAAAATCACTTTTCAAGCTTTTTTCCTCCTCGAGCGTCTATCTTTCACCCCATTTGTTATCATGAAGTACCATTTTGCGGGTCATGAACACCTCTCTTCCCTTGATACCTTCGTACCAAACATAGGGGATAGTGATGTGCAGCATATTGATTTCAATGATTTCTAGGCATGAATTAATAGTGATTAGCCCTCTCCTATGGCTCAAACTATTAGAGATTTTGGAATCACTCATGTTGAAGGATTTCAAATCTCTTTCCAATGTGCGATATACTTGTCTTGGCTTTGTGGTTCTTGATTTTGATCTAGGCTCAAAAGAAATCAGATACCCTCAAGTATAAGTAATTTCCAAATTGGATCTTAGGCATATCAATGTTGCTTTTGGAATTCTGTAGTGGAAGATTCAAATACTCTTACTTTGGCTCAAGCTCAATGTTTTTTGATCAAGACAAGGAGAAATAAAAAACATATGGTGGCCAAGTCTTGGTTTAAAGTCCCAAAGAAAGGAGCCTCCAGGTTTCCCAAGACCATGTATAGAGTTGATTTTAAAGAAAAGCTTTAAGATATTATCACCTTCTAGCCAGAATCATGGGTCTTCCTTCAACTAATGAGTTCCACTTTTGGATGTGCCCTTACCTGAATATCATTTGTGAGGGAAAACAAAGTCTAAATCAGGGGGAAATCATTTGTGAAAACCTCAGTGAACAATTGGCTAATGTGCAAAGAACCCAAGTCTTCCATATGACCTCCTATCTGATGTATACCATTGCAACATATAGAATATGGTTGGGTCTTTCTTGTATGGATGGTAAAAATAATGCTCTAGTGTATGAATATTATCCATGGTTGGTTCTGGAGAATAGGAACCATCACTTCAAGAGATTTAATGATGCTTTCACCATGTACATTGTCATAATTCGGAGGGCAACATAACTGAAAGGTTTTCCGCTAAGGCCAAGCAATTGATATCCACTATGGCAATTATTTCATCTAGTTTAGAAGGTTCTCTTACATCAGGTTAGAAGTTTTGAGGAGCACTTACAAAATTCCACTATTTTTTAATGACAAGATACTCTTGTGGAAGTTGTAGGCAAGTTTGATATGTTGCATAGAACTTGTAGAGATAAGAATATAGTTGGAATCTAATTCCCAATCACATTGGGTATTTATACCTGTAGAACTTCTCTTGATGCACAAAATGTTGAGAGACCATTGTTGATGCCTTCAATTTCTATTCTTTTCAAAAGAGGTCTTGGTTTAATCTCAAAGGTTTCATTTCCAAAATTTTAGAATGTCTTTCTATCACTCCCCTACTCTGGAATATTATTAGGTGATTGTTAAGATGATTATGAGGAAGAAGAAGGAGATTATGGAAGACTCTCTTTAACAAATCAAATATTTTAGAATCTATAAAGGACCGAAGATTTGCAGGATGATGATGGGATTTGCAATCTCTTGAGTACAATAATTCTATTAGGCACACTCCTCTTGCCACCATTGACTGGTCCAAAAAGAGAAGGATGACTTACAATAAATCATAAACCCAATCATGGTGAGAACAAAGGTTTGGTTTGACAGAAAAATGAGAGCATATAAGATGGGAAGGATCAATCTCCTTCCCAAGAAGCATCTACATCTCAAAGAGGAGGTTCCTACCACGGTGCCAAAGTACATACTCAATCAACTCCCTCTCCTCTTAAATCTTCAACTCTAGTATACATTAAGAAAGGGAAGGTTGAAAGGTTGGAAAGACAAGAATTAATGAGGAAGAAAAACAATCAATCTCCTTCTCCCAAAAGCATACATAAATAATCCATGAAGTTGAGAAAATCATTTATCTTTCAGAAGAAGGGAAGGAAGGATAATACCGAGAAGAAAGAAACTATGAAGGATGTAGCACTAAGAAAGAGGATAAAGTGGAGGCTAAACAAAAGAATGTAAAATTAGGAGCTGAAACAGTGAGCATCTAGAGACTCTGTCAAAGAGATACATGCCTCTAGTATTGAAACATCTACTATGGAAGTATGTATTTTGCACAAACCCTTGGCTCCATGAGCACACTTGCCTTGGGTCCTCTTGTCACCCCTCCTTCCAGTACCACCTTCACTTGGGTTCATCCTTTTTTTGAGAGCAAGAAAAGGAAAACTTCATCTCAAATTATTGCTCCCAAATTTGATGTTGTGGCTGCCCTCTTAGGCACAACTCCTGCTCCATCTGTCAAGAAGGCCAAGACTACCTCAAGATTGGTGTCTAATTCAAAAGGCCAACAATTTTTAGAGATTGCCAAACCAAAGACAGAGAAGGATGAAAGAGATTTGAATTTGATTGATCTAGAGCTGACAAGGATCCCACTGGGTGAATCCACTCCTGAAAGTGAGGTTCATAATATGAAATAAATTGTGTCAAAGGTCATTAAAAGAGTTGAGAAAGGGAAGCAAACACAAGAGTAAAGCTAGAGGAACGAGTGTAGACCCTTTCTGATTTCATCAAGTATATATTAACAAGTGACAAGGTATTGGATCCAGCTCCTCTAACCTCAATGCCTCCTCCCACCGTCTTGATTGATGATGAAGTTCAAACTATCAGGGACATCCATAAGCATGTTGCTTATGAAAGGAAATAGAGGCTATGGTTGAAGGAATGTTTCTCTCTGGACTGAATTTCATTGAGGAAGAATCCAAATCATGTGTCGATGTTTATTTGATACAACAAAGTAGAGGTGTGACTCAATTATCACTGGCTTGGAGAAAGAACTCAAATTGTGGACTGAATGCATACAGGACCTCAGGCTGATGAGTGACACGGATGATCAAGTCCTCATTTCAAGTAATTTTTTTGATGATTCAAAGAACAATCTCTCAAAAAAATGGGTATATAATGTAGAATGGAAGGTGAGAGTACTTGAGGAGGCATTTGATGAATTGAAGAACATGGCACAAAAAGGAGAAGCCTTCCACGTTGTTATACTTGCTAAGTTTCAGGATATCCATTATTAGTTCTTCAAGGAAAATTCCACAGAGATAAATATAGTGCGGGATGTTAAAGAAAAATTTTGAGAACTCATCAAAGAAGACTTATTCAAGCCTAACACTATAACTAGAGAGAAGATGGAGCCTATTTGTGAACTTCAAGTTGTAGTCATTGAAAAAAATAAAGGTTTCTTACTGAATGCAGACTTGGGAAAAGAGACGGAGGATTGTCTAGAGACAGGTTGGGTGAATGTGAATGCAAACACCACTATTCCTTGAGTCATGGAGATTGTTGGAGCACTTTTAAGTTCAGAACCATATTCTAAAAGTGAAGATTGTAGCAGCTTCTTCCTCAAATGTTCCTTCATCTAGTGCATAGGCCTTTCTTTTAATTAATGTATTTTAAATTTGGCTTTAATTTGTAATCAAGGCTAACTCAAGGTTATAATAATTTGGATTAAGTGATAATGATTCATTAAAAGAAAGGGAAACTAAATTGAACTCAATTGAATCGCCTCATGTGCCTATTTAAAGCAGATTTGTATCATTTGAAAGTTGTTGGATTTTGATGATTTAAATGTAATACACATAACTCTTATCAATACATAAGAAGATATTTCCTGTTGTCTCTTGTCTCTCGTATTATTATTTTTCTACTCCTTGATCTACATATGTGTTTTTGTTATATTCAAATAAGAAACTTTGTGTTCAACCTATTGGATGTAGTGTAAAGAACTTTGTGTCTGAAACATTTATATCTCATGGGTTATTTGGATGTATGCAAATTCATATAATTCTTAAAGCTTCATGCATGCATTAGTAGGGCATCACTCTATTATCTATTTGTCTAAAAGTGTTGCCTTATTCTCTTCTCCTTCATTACAATAGTCGGGTATCTTGGGTAACCAAGGAGAACATTCATGTTCTTGATAGGTGAGAAGTGTGAACTGAGGATGTCCTTCCAACCAATCTTGTTTGTTTAAGGTGATTGTTTTCTCTGATGAATTCTTATACTCTTCTTATCTTCTATATTGAGAATATTGTTGATATGGGAACAATTTCAACATCAAAATCCTCATTCAGATATTAATAGTTTGTATATTTGTAAATAGGTAGTTTTGCTTGTTTGTGTGTGGGTGGAATAAGGGAACCTCTCCCATAAAGAGGAGGGACTGTTGTCCCTTGAAATTTTGCTTGTATCGAGATTCGATCTTTCAACCAACACCTACTTTATTTAAATTGTATATTATCCTACAAGTGGTTTCTTTTATATTGTTTTAAATTTTTCATACAATTGAAATCTCAAATTTATACGTTAGAGGCTAGAGCCTTATTTTTGGGTGGGGTTTTAGACACATAATTATAAACCTTTTCCTACATCCCCAAATGGGGCCTATGTCCATACCCCTTATGTATGTGGATATTGGATATGTTTACATTCCTTTGACCTCTTTTAGAGTTCTAGAAAGTGAAATCTTTTAATTTCATGTCTCAAAGCCATTTCTTTCAAAGAACTGAAACATGCCATGTGGAACATGGAACTTTATTAATCATACACCACATTTAATACATTTTGATGTATTTACAAGAAAATTAATAAATATGGGTGTGTCAGACCTTCATCCTAGAATAGAGCCTACGTCGTTGATCCTCATATATCGAACGATGCAGAATATTTATAAATAATTTAATAAAACATGCTTCACATCATGTATTCATACGTATCTATATGTGGAAGCACTAGACTCGGAGATTTAGAAC
Source organism: Taxus wallichiana var. yunnanensis (assembly GCA_018340775.1). Taxonomy (NCBI): domain Eukaryota; kingdom Viridiplantae; phylum Streptophyta; class Pinopsida; order Cupressales; family Taxaceae; genus Taxus; species Taxus wallichiana. The sequence continues at coordinate 298,564,705 of CM031239.1, read as the reverse complement.
CAATCCATTGCAGCGAAAAAAATCAATCACAAAGTTATTAACACATAAAAGAGAGAAGATAATGGATTTTGAACAAGGTATTCACATAAGCTTTTCTATTCACCAAAAATAATCTACATTTAGTAAAAATTATCCTACATTTGACAATACATCCACAACTTAATTCAAAAACAATATTCATTTTTGTCAATGTCACGACCGCTGATTTTAGAAAAATTTCCAGACCTATGATTCTGGTTCGAACCATATTCGCCACAATTTCTATAAGCTTTTTCCCATGGGTTCCTTAAAATTTTCTCTAGCAAACAAATATTGGAGTAGGTAATTATGGCACAAGAAAACATATCAAACACCAATGGACATGCAGATATGTGCATCAAAGTTGGGTTATTGATAAATCTTATTATATACTTTCATGGTCTTATATTTAGGTGGTCTTATTATATATTTTCATGGTCTTATATATGCTCTCGCTTGTTGATTTGGATGGTATCTCCTGTTTGATCAAAACTCGTTAGAGGTGGATTATCAAGCATGCTTTACTCCAAGGGCTCAAATCCTTCGTTATTGACATTTCTTGAGCAAGAATGTAGAAACCAAAGTAGACTCGGATGTTCGGTTAAGGATTTCCTATGTTTGGAAGCAATCGATGAAGGCTAGAAGGATTATTCAAGATACAATCGATGGGGGTGAGAGATGATCGGTCATCCTTACTCCTATCAAAGGAATTTTTATTCATTATCAATGGAGTTAGATTGTTGATTTCCCAAATCCGAGTGATCAATGATATATTTTATTGAATCAATGGAAACCACAACAATCATGGCATAAGACAATTATTACAAATGCCTCTCTATATGAACATGGTGGAAGAATTTTACAAATTGTTTCCAAAACAATCATTATTCTTTCGAATCAATTCATTGAGAAATTGCATAGATATTATATAGGATTTTCTAATTAATATCTACAAGTGTATTGGAATAACTCTTTTGATTTATGAGTTCATTCATCCTCGTTAGTTTCCTCATATATGAGTAGGTTGTGTTTATTTTCTTTGGATAAATTTGTGTAAAATGTTTTATACCAATGTTTTGAGTCCTATACTAGACCCGTCGTCGGGTGAGAAGCATATAGTATTTTTGATTGATATCTACAAGTTTAATGGAATAACTCTTCGATTTATGTGTTCATTCCTCCTCATTAGTTTCCTCGAGATATGAGTAGGTGGTGTTTGCGTTTTGGATAAATCAGTATAAAATGTTTTTATATCGATGTTTTGAATCCTATACTGGACCCAGTATTAGAGAGAATCATAAGCTCATGCTTCTCCCTGATGATGGGTTCAGTATAGGACTAGAAATGTCGGTATAAAAACATTTTACATAGATTTATCCAAAAAAAAAAAATAGTATTTCTTCTTTGTGAAATAAACCTCAAATGAATAAGTGTTTTATATCCACACAAATTCAAGTTAAAATGCCATCTAAATTACCAAGAATACAACTCCACCCCAATCAAGTTTGCTTGCACACATTGATGGAGCTTTGAGAGGAAAGTTTGGAAAGTCGAACTATTGTGAAATTATCATGATTTATAGAGGATAACCTCTCTATTTTTTCCAATCCATACGTATTTATTTGACAAATGGGTTTGAACCCATATCTATTCACTAATATCTCGAACTTGCTCACGATTGGTATAGAGATTTTTCGTGCTATCAAATAATTATACGAAACTCAAAATGTCGTCTACTTCATGTTTGAAATTTAATATCTTGACATGGTTTTCCAAGGTAATCATAGAACAACTACAAGCTTTCATGCTACATAATGCTATCATCTTCCCATATCCCATAGAATTTTGGCAAATGCCCTTGCTAATTATGTCACCGATCGTGATAATTCATTTCTAAAGACATGTTTTCAAATGGACATGGAAAAAATACCTTCCAAAGTATAGGTCTATGTCTTAAGACCATCCTTGAAAATGAGACATTATTTGATATTTAAGCTGCCAAATGGAAACCCCCTATGAAAGAATTCATTAGTTTGATTCATTTTGTTTTATTTATTCAAGTCCTTACAATTGGATAAACAAAAGTTGTTCTTCTCAACAAAGAACCAGCTTTTGATAATCCTTTCGTCTCACTCTATTATCCTTTTGGATCCTCGTATCATAAGCCCACCAAATTGTTATGACTCTTATAACTATGGTGAATTGACATATTGGTTTAATGATTGTATCTTTGCGGGTAAGATGTATTCTTCTTGTTATAGGTTTGATTGTTTATTGATGATATTGATATTAGTTCTAAAGATGGGCATAGTTGAATATTGATTTTATGTTTTACTAAGGATATGTATGATGTAAGTAGTGAGGAGAGCTTGGCTTACACAAATCACTATTATATCTCAATTGAAACTTTATATCACCTCCATACAATTCAAATGCTATATCTTTCATTGTGGAGGGTTGAATGTTCATCTATTACATATTCAATATAAGTTCTTTTTTATTTTAAAAAATCAAATTCCAAAACTATCCAACTTCAAAAAAATTTATAACTTGATAGATTATCCAATGATGACCAACCTCTAATTTTTAAGGAGTACAAAATAGATTTTTCAAATCATAAATGATATACATAAAACCTCTACGAATCAAGATTAATTTATAGCCTAAATCTTCTATCTCAATGTACTTGTTTAAAAATTGATCTCATCCAAAGTCTTTCCACAAAAACTCTACCCGTCCCCTTCCATTACATGCATCTCCCATCCCTACCGATAGAACAAAGAGCACACAGGTTTACAGGAAGAATTCCATTAACTAAAGCTTACAATAGCAAAATATTTAACTTTATTACCATAAAAATTCATTACATTTATTTTCTATCCAACGAGCTTTCAATAAGCTCTTAAGAGGTTGCTTATGAGACATAACCATGTAATGGACTCAACCAACCCATAACTGCGAACACCGACCGTGATCTCATTAACTTTATATTAATGGTTAATATAAAGTTGCTAACTTAATTTTATTACACATATACTACTAACACATTTGGTTCGCATATATGTCACAAGCCCCCTTGATCAAAAGTGTGTAGCAGAGGATGATTCATAGCACGTGATTGTGATTTCATCTACTATTCTTTGAGACACTTGCAACCTAGCACACTTTACAACATGGTACTGATCAATCTATGTAGATTACCTCATAAGCATGTTACTCATGCGAATTTTGGCATGAATGATGAACATCTCGAATGACATGCTCATCCCCTCCGACCATTCACATTGTATTGTAGTATAAGCACAATCAAAACTTTTTCAACTACATTGTTCCACATAAGTTCTCACAAAGAAATCAACTCAGTGATTATCCCAATTCTATATGGCACATCTCCCTAATGCCCAACAATCACTGACAGCTATTTACTCAACACTACATGTGCTAGCAACTCCTCTTTCAACTCATACAATCACTAACACGACTAATCAAAGGCCAATGCACTCTGTTCACGATCATCAATTGAGAGGTGAGAAATTCTTGTGGAAAAAAAACCAATCACAACTTTCTCTACTCTTGTTCAATAATTTCAAGAAACTGAAAGAAATTTCCATAAAATAAAACCAAAATTGCTACTATAACAAATCTCGATCTTGAACCTAACAACTCACACAAAAGGGGTGTGTTGTTGGCTCTGTCAACCTATCAGATCCCTAGGAACCTATAACTTCTGAAGTGCAATTGCATCATTTTTGATAGCACACATAACACAAAACAGTTTCACATTCATGGTTTTAAAGAACAACTACTTTCAAGAGAAAATAAAACGTTAATTTCCACCGCAAAATACACTCATCGTACATTATAATGCCTATTTTTTCATTTTCACTACAAACTCGTGCAAAGATGCCAAAATAAGAAATTGATCATTACAATCAATTCAAAAATGGAATTCCATAAAAAAACAAACGCCACATGACAAATTTTACCACCATATGCATAAGTTATGATGAATTTAAATTTCACTCTTGTTTCATGCTAGGTCGGCCCTCGTCAATGCGAATTCGGCAAATTTGAGTAGTTCATGAGACTAAAATCTCATAGCTAGGCAATAAGCACCCCTCCTTGTTTGGACTCATTAGAATCATGGTGGAATATAATTTCAATGCTCCCTCTGTCCATCGTCTCCGTGTCTCCCTCATTGCCTCCTGCATTTTCACAATCTCCCCATCATCTTTGTCTCCATTTCACTTGGGATCTCTCGCAGAAGCTCATCCATCTCTATTTCTTGGGATCTCTCATAGAAGATTTGGGTACCATGTTCGCAGTCGTCTCCAACCTCCCAGTTGGATGCAAGTTAAGTTCCCAGCACCTTCAGGTACTTTTTTTATTAACAAACTCTTGCATTTCGTTCAATTTCATGCCCATTTTTTTCATGGTTTAGGGCTTCATTTTATAGTGTATACAAGTTTCATAAACTTTTTTCAAACATGAAACAATACTAAGAGCCTGAATTTTATTAAAAATTTTCCTGTTAAAAAGGGAGCCTCTAAATTTTACTTGTTCTTATTTTGAATTTTTTTTTGTTCATGTCGCACTCTAGCATAAGATTGTCTTCTATTAACTCCATGAATTTCATTCCCATAATTTGTCACCTATTTTTTTCTATTTGTATTCATGGAAAAATATTATATATTGTATGGAACCACCCACATTAAAAATGATCTTATGCTACTAAAAACTTCATAGGACCCTAGACATAGTGAACTACTAAGGATAACTACTTGTTTAACCAATAAAACTCTAAATTTCTTCAATATTCCATTTAATGGCCTTGTCATTGTGATCTCTTTCCATTTCCAAACCCAAACTTGATGGTTTAAAGCTTCAAATCTTGTATTAACATCAACCCCTAACCGGGTAACCTGCACAAGCCCAAGAAGATCAAAAACTTCTGACATGTGCAGTCACTGTCATGGTCTTCTCAAGAGTTTCTAAACATACAAATGGAGGATCTTGATGGCATGCAAAAAAATCAATTCCATTGTTCATCACAAGTTAAATCTAAAAAAGGAACTTCTTACCACATATACACAGTTGATTATATAGCAATGACCCATGCAACCATAGTTCACAATGAAGAGTATTATTCTCAAATCAGTGAATGGAGAAAACATCATAAAATACCATTTTCACTATTTATCTAAGCCATTTTTAACTTCCTACAATTGATGCAATCCTTATCTTAATGCTCAATCGTGCACTTGTTAGTTCTTGAATCATATACATTCATCCTCAGAGTTTAACCTTCATACTTGAAAGGAGTTGCCATCATCAATCACCTAACAAAACATCTAAGAAGATAACAATCAGACTTCCATGAGTCCCAAAAGAGAATCCATAGTCTTCAATTCATATCATCAAACTTTAATAAAAGCAAGATTCAAACCTAAATAATATTATTTTATATATGTACAATCATGTTTCATACAAAATCCAACTCTTTTTCATCTTTATGAGATACTTTCCTTGAAGAAGCTCCTCCTCTTCACCTTCATCCTCCTCTAGGATGGTAACTAGTCAATGAATTTGTTGTGACAACTACTTATACATACACATACATGTCCATATGTATGCATATACACATACATACATGTGCATGTGTGTGTGTGTGTGTGTGTGTTGGTATTACAAGGAAACAAAAACCAAAGGGATGCATTACACCTCTTAAATATACCTTTATCTATCCTTTCCTGTATTCTTTTCCTTAATATCTACACTTGGGATATATATGTGCGGATGATACATATACATATACATATATTAGATATGTATATGTAGGTGTCCAACACATGGGTGTTACATGTATGACATATTATGGTCTATCACATGGGGGTCATGTGATCCTATCGCTAGGATAGATGGCCAATGGGATAAATTGAACCTACTTAAATACACATACATATCCACACATATACATATACTTATACACATACATACATATATATTTGTATGGGATATGTATGTTTATAAATACATATGGATATACATATACATATTTATGTACATATATGTATGAGTAGACATATACATATGTATATGTAATGGTCTCACATACATGGGACCTTTGTATTATCATATGAATGTTGTTTGTATACACGTGTGTATACCACATAGAGAGAGAAAATTGTCTATACTCTTGACTTTGTTGGCTAGTCAATGAATGGGATGTGACACCTACTTAAATACATACACATACATATACATATGTATACATATACACATACATACATGTACATACATATATATTTATATTTGTATATGTATGTTTATACATGCATATGCATATACATATACATATATATGTACATGTATGTATGAGTATACATATACATATGTATATGTAATGGTCTCACATACCTGGACCTTTGTATTATCATATGGTAGTGTTGTTTTCATATACACACTGTGTGTATACCACATAAGAGAGATAAAAATGTCTATACTCTTGTCTTTTTGGCTAGTCAATGAATGTGATGTGACACCTACTTAAATACATACACATACATATCCATACGTATACATATGCACATACATACATGTACATACATATATATTTATATGTGTATATGTATGTTTATACATATATGCATATACATATATATGTACATGTATATATGAGTATACATATACATATGTATATGTAATGGTCTCACATACCTAGACCTTTGTATTATCATATGATAGTGTTGTTTTCATATACACACACTATGTATACCACATAAGAGAGATAAAAATTGTCTATATTCTTGTCTTTGTTGGCTAGTCAATGAATGGGATGTGACACCTACTTAAATACATACACATACATATCTATATGTATACATATACACATACATACATGTACATACATACATATATATCTATATTTGTATATGAATGTATAATTCTATATGTGTTTGGTGCCACGGGGCAAGCGACGGTTTGGCATGTGGGGGTGAGATGTATGGTATATATATGCTTTATCTAATGGGGTCATTCAATCGATCATATCGCCAAGATAGCCTCTAGGATGCATATGCATATGTGTGTACATATATATATGTATGAGTATACATACACATATGTGTATGTATTGGTCTCACATACATAGATGTTTGTATTATCATATGATAGTGTTGTTTTTGATATACACATTGTGTTTATACCACATAAGAGATAAAAATTGTCTATACTCTTGTCTTGGCTGGTGATGCAGAGGCTAATGTCAATCAACAACCTAAAAAGAAACATATATGCAATCAACATTGGAATTTATATGTATATAATTTATTTATTACAATTACTTGAAATCGTTTTCAACTACTTGGTCTTGTTATTTTCCCACCTCTTAATCCTTCTAACTTTGATTTTTCCTCTTCTTGAGACTTAGAGTTTGGTTTTATGCTCACTCTTCCTTTACTCCTTTTCGACCTTATACCACTTCTTACTCCATCAATTTTCTTCTTTCTTATGGTTAAGTCGCTTGACTTCTACTTTTATTTTCTCCCTAAAGTTGTTATCTACCTGTAGAAAGACATTTTTAAGGTTTCTTGAATATGACCATATATAGACTTGTGGTGCCACTCTTAGCTCAAAAAATTTAGTTCATATTCAAATCATGCTATGCTTCTCAATAAGAACTCATAGTCCTCCTTCAATCTATGTTGGATCCTTGGATTATAATGAAGACTCTAGAATTTTTCTCTCTTTGATTTATCATGCATACTTTATATCTTTGTTAAGGTGATAGATGGTGCCATTTCTGAATTCAAGAATTAGTCTTATCTTTAGGACAATGGTAGATTTCTTAAAGGAAGATCAATGCAAATCTAGCTAACAAGAAAGAATCTTGATATACCTTGATGGAGTCCACAATCTCAATTATCATTCTATATGTTTTCCCATTCCTTATTTCCTTGATATGATGCAAGATCACATTTCCTTATCATCATCTCTAGAAAAGTTATACACTAAGCTTGTCTAGATCTAATCTTATCACTCCTTTACTATCATGTTTGATTCATTTGGTACTTTTTACTTCTTAAGCTTTGTACTGGACCCAAGACACTTAATTATCTATCTAAACCTTGCTCTTTATTTTTAAACCTGGTCGAACTCCATGCTTGCATTCAAAGATTGTATTCTCCTCATATTTTGACAAATCAATATAATGACCTGATCACTATCTTTTTGTGTCTTGTGTTGGGAATTAAAGGACAAACTTCCTTCATATGGATTGACATAATAAATCCTCCTAGGTCTGACTTATTTTCCATAATGACTCCTTGGATCTACTTGCAAGTTTGGTCCTCCATGATGACTTATACCCAACAATGTACAGTCTAACAAGAAGGCTTAGAACTTTGTCCTATCCTTGGTAAATGCATCCAAACTAGAAGTAAGGGAGAATTACTATGTTCCATACCTATTGATGATGAATTTATTATGCTCTAGCTCTGTAAACACCATTCCCTTTTCATTCTTGGCTAAATCCTTTATGTTCCTTCTATCCCCTGTTCTAGGAGTCTACTAGCTCAAGTCTGTGGGGTTTTTCAGGTGTAACTTTTGATATTGTTGTGATCTAGCTTGAAGGTAAACGTTTTCAACCACCCATTTTCTTTTTTAGGTGTCTCTAAACTTTCAAGATCCAATTCCTTACCATTTTCACCAGCTCACAAAATTTTCCCTTAATTAGGCTTCTTCATTATATATTTTAGTCCTTAAACCTACTATCAGTTATATCTTGTGATAGACTTCACCAAATTACCTCAAACCAGTTTCATTTTGAAAGTAAGGCCCTATAGATGATTAGTTTAGAATTTTAGTTCTTAACTCTCCCATATGTGCAAGTTGTGGAGGTTTTAGTTTCCAAACCCTAGGAGCTAGATTGACACAGTATTTGAGAAGGGTTAATTGAGTTATTTTCTTGTTTTATGCATTTTCATGGTATATATCATGTGCATGGGTTCTCAAAGGACATTGATTACATCTCAACATCATCTAAAACTGGTGATATAATGATTTATATGCTCCTTAGTGCACAGTTGCATAGAAAACCCAGAGTTCCATGAGTTGACAAAACAATGACCTCTTAGATTCATATACTTTCACACAAACACACACATTTTTCATTCTTCATCACAGAGAGAATGAAAATTCATTCAAGGAAGACTTACTTTCATTCTTTACACATCTTTTTCATTCTTCAAGCACAGTCATTGTGCCACTTTAACCTTTCCCTGTCAGCCTTGACTTCATCAATCACACACTTACAAGACTACCTATCTCCTATGGATATTCTAGCTCAGACTCTTTCTCATGAACACACCCTATTTTCTCTAATGAAGATCCTCATACTAAATTAGGATCTTGACTCTATCTTGACTACATACTTGTACACACACACACACACACATTTGTACACATGTACACACATACACACACACATACATACACATATACATACATATATATATATATATATGTATATGCATGTTTGTATGTATGTGTATATATATACATATACATATATATGTACATGTATGTACAAGTATACATATACATATGTATATGTACGGAGACCACCAAGATGTGCCAGTCCCCAAGAATATCCCAAGGAAGAGAAAGGTAGAGGAAAGGATGGAAAAAGGTGGTGAGCATTTAAGATGCATCGCTTTGGTTTTTGTTGCCTTATGCATTAATTCTGAGACTCGTACATTCCATCGATTAAACACTAAAAATTTTAAGCACCAAAACACTAAAACTTTTTCCTGTGAAGCTCCATTATGTGGTCCATTTTGGAGAATTGGCAGGGCGGAGAGGAGTTGTAGAGAGTATTTATTCAAGAAGCCTTAGATTTGACATAATTTTACATTGTTCCTCTTTATGAACTAAAGGTGCAAAATAGTTGGCAATAAAAACAATATTCAGTTGAATGAAACTATGAGATTTTTAGATTTTAAAACTATTCACAGATATAAATTTTTTAATTTTTCTTTTTTATAGATGTGTGAAGTATTTTACACTAAAATCATGTACTTATAGTATTAATATAAATACTTATATATGGTATTGTTTTTTTTCATATACACACTATGTGTATACCACATAAGAGAGATAAAATTGTCTATACTCTTGTCTTGGCTGGTTAGTCAATGAATGTGTTGAAATAGAAATTCAGGAGAATAATAATAGGATATACTAGATTTATAGATGTCTATTTTTTAGTGTATCATCATGCTTTGTAAATCTAAAATATCAGCAGTGAGTAAATCAAAAAATAGAAGCAAGTAAATCAACAATTTGTAAGGAAATCAAAATTAGCATGAAGGCACGTACCTTAATTACAATGAAGGAAGGGAGGAAAAGGAATCAAACCTTAACTACAATACAAATACTAACAATGAAAAATTGTTGTAATAAATAGAGGAAGAATAGGTTCACATGTTTAGTATTTTCAAAGTCACATGATGGTTGAATAAAGTGGGCACAAGATGCAATGATTACTTGTTGTTGTCATTGTGATGCCACATGGCACATTCAAACAAAAAACAATTATGACAACTATAATCATGTTTAAATCAAACCAGCCAAGACAAGAGTACATCATATTCATTGACTAGTCAGTCAAGACAAGAGTATATACACTAGCCACGATCACAACCCAGTCATTTACTTGCCATCGAAGACAGGATCGTATGACCCCATAAGTTACACCATAAGATGTCATACATGCATCGTCCATTTTTTTTTTTTTTGGTATACACATTGTCTATATAACAAACAACAATATCATATGATATACAAATCATATGATGAGAATACATATACATATGTATAGTATACGTATGTGAGACAATATATATACATGTATATGTATATGTATAGACATATATATACATATACATACATACATACATATACATATATATGTATATATATATATATATATATATATATATATATGTATGTATGTATATGTATATACAAGTATGTATATGTATATGTATGTATATGTATATGTATATGAATATGTGCAAATGCAATGGTGGAGATGGAGAGACGATGGACGAGAGAGAGGACTGAAATGATGGGACGGAGTTGGTTGTGTCCTCTGGGTTGGTGAAGCCATCTGGACATGTCCAACATGCCATCTCACACCAAACCTCATCACTACTAGTATCCTATTATGGTGTTTGTGTTGTTTGTCACATACGCACAAAAATGACACCATGTGTATACCACATAATTTCACTCCTATTATCCTATTACGGTGTTGGCATTGTTTGTCACATAAAGTATAATCATAACATGTGTTACAATGCAATCATTTACTTTTCATCCAAGATAGGATCGCATGACCCCCATAAGATACACCATAAGATGTCATACATGCATCATCCATTTCTATCTTTTATGGTATACACATAGTGTCTATATAACAAACAACACTCCCATATGATAATACAAATGTCCAGTATGTGAGACCAGTACATATACATATGTATATGTATACTCGTACATACATGTATATGTATATGTATACACATGTATATGTATGCATGTATGTATATGTATGTGTATGTGTATGTGTATGTGTATGTGTATGTGTATGTGTATGTGTATGTGTATGTGTATGTGTATGTGTATGTGTATGTGTATGTGTATGTGTATGTGTATGTGTATGTGTATGTGTATGTGTATGTGTATGTGTATGTGTATGTGTATGTGTATGTGTATGTGTATGTGTATGTGTATGTGTATCAATGTATGTGTATGTGTATGTGTATGTGTATGTGTATGTGTATGTGTATGTGTATGTGTATGTGTATGTGTATGTATGTATGTGTATGATACACATATATAGGTGTACAAATTCCATTAGAAGACATAAATTGGTGATGCATGTATGACATCTTATGGTGTATCTTATGGGGGTCATGTGGATTTGTACAATATAGTGGCTCCATTGTGCAACACCTACCCATTCATAGACATAGATACATATGTATACATATACATATACATACATACATACATATATATACATGCATATTGTATGCATATATATATATATATATATATATATATATATATATATATATATATGTACATGTTTGTATGAGCATACATAGACATATATGTATGTATCATGCATACGTGTGTACATAGACCAAAAGATCTTTGTATACCAGGAATATGCCCATCATGCAATACCCAGTTTTGCATGCGCATGCCACATGCGTGCATAGATACCATACAATCCATTCATCATCATTGTACACCCATCCTGGGACTTTTCTGACCCCATAAGATACAGTAATATGGTGTCATAGTTCACATGTCACATACGCACAAAATAATAACATGTGTATACCACATAATTTCACTATTAGTATCTATTACGGTAATTTGCGTATTTTTCACATATAATGTATATGATATACATATGTATACATTTACAAAATGCATATAACTACTATGATGTAGATACTATATGTATGCATAAAATTTTCACATACGCACAAAAATGGATGTATGCATGTATGTGGTATACACAATTTCGATATATTATGGGGTCATTATCCTATTAAGCATGGCGTCATTATTGTCACATACATATGTATATATCACATCATATACATGTACATATACTCCATGTATCATTTACTTTCCATCCAAGATAGGATTATGACCCCTATCATAAGATACACCATAATATGCATTCATGCATGAAGCATGGGATCATCTATGTCTTATGTGGTATATACTAATATATATGTTTATCTAGCTATAAAACATCCATATATGATCATACAAACGTCAGTATGTGATTTAACCAATACATATATATGTATATGTATATTCAAATACGAGATGTGTATATGTATCACACATACATATAAAAATACATGTATGTATATGTATATGTATATGTATATATGATATAAAAATACATGTATGTATATATATATGTATATGGGTGTATTTGTATTATATACATAGTCACAAAAGTAGATTGTGTATACCATTCATATCCATTTACATACAAAAAAGTTTGTATACTACATAAAATGCATAAAAAAGAAACATTTCTATGTAACATATATGAATATGGATATGTATAATACATACAATATATATACATATTCTTATATATATGATACACAAAGTAATATATATATATTATACCACTTAATATGCAAAAAAACATAAACATTTTCATTTGTATTATCATATACACAAAAACATAGTATGTATATATACATACATAATACACAAAAATAGTTTGTTTACCACAATAACACAAAAAAAAAATACATATATATATATGTATCGATATATATGTGTGTGTGTGTGTGTCTTGGAATGTAGATAGTTGTATTGAAAAGGTCAAATTGCAGTGTTCAATATGCAAAAAAAAACATGTTGTCTGTTGTTGCTTACGATAGATGTTTGTCCATTGTAAAGGTAAACATGGTTTCATTTGGAGATTGGAAATTCATGGAGTGTCGAATACCTCAGAAAATATTACATGTTCATCATTCATATTATATGACCCTGATGGCAACAAGAAAGTAGAGAGAGGCACCATTATGGGAGATGTCAATATGACCATCCACCAGGTTGAGTATAGGGCCTTGATATTGGGTCTTGAGGAAGTGATATGTCATGAAGTTTAGAACATTTGTGTGTTTTTTCATGATATGCTTGTTGTGAATCAAATGAAGGTGTTTACTAATGTAACAATGTAAATTTTTGTTCTTCAGTTCAAGTGCTAGAGATTGTATCTCACTTTGAGAAATGTTCATATGTACATGTAAAGGTTAATAGAGGTAGGTTGGATGTATGTCAAGTGTCTAGGGCCACTATAAATCAAAGAAGTGGTAGTGTTGTTAGCACTTGCCATGGATGACATTGTAATATGATATATGTACACACTGTAACTCATTTTTTTGTTATGTACATTCTTGTTTTTAATTATTTAATGGCTTAATACGTACTATATGTGATGCATTTGTGGAATGGTAGACATAGATTTTTTTCGCAGGAATAATGTGTCCCATCGCGAAATATATGCATAATGTTATCAGAAAATGATAAGACCTTGTAGGCATCATACTCTTCCATGGTGTGTACGCTTAGAAAAATATATTTAGGCACTATATCTGTCCATTTGGTTATTGTTAAGCTTAATTATGATTTTTACTATGGATTTGCAAAAGATTTCCATTGTTTGGTTAGATTTTTCACGATGATGCATTCTGAGGACATTGTGTCTTCATCACAAGTAAGAATACATTCTTTTCAATTACCTTTTCCATTGTTGATTGAAAAATAAATAATTGTATTATCTTTTATGTTGAAAGTGATTTTTAAGTAATTAACGCAATCTTATTTCAAGCACATGTGCTTGGGCCTTCCATCAGAAGATCAAAATGGTGAAGGCCGAGATTGTACCTTCAAATATCTTCTTCGGTACGTGTGTGTGTACTTGATCTACTAATCATTCTAACATTTTTTTTTAACATTTTGGACTTTGGTATTATTTATTGTGTGAGTAACGAGTTTTTATATGGATTGTTGATTGAAGGATGAGGTGGCAATATACCGAACGTTGCTTCGCCATCACATGTACAGGTGGATATCGTTGTTGAGGAGGTAAAATCACCTAAATTTAACGTTGTATTTTCTATCTTAATTTAATTTGATTATATATAATTCGTTGTATGTGTGTGTGTTATTGCTTTAGTAATTGTTTATGCATTGTTATTTAAAAATTTAGTGTGACTAACGAGATTTTACTTAGATTGTTGATTGAAGGATGTTGAGGAAATGCATGGAAGGTTGCTCACAAACACATGTACATATGGATATCGCCGATGAGGAGGTAAAATCACCTTAATTTAACATTTGTATTTTTATCTTAATTTAATTTGATTATATATTATTTGGTATGTGTGTGCCTAACTAGTTTATATGTGCCTAACAAGTTTGTATGACTAACAAGGTGATATTTGGAATGTTGATGTGGGAGGATGCCCTGGGTTGCTTCTCAGGTCATGTGGAGGATGATATCATTGTCGATGAGGTAAAATCAGACAAATGAAACTTGTTATTTATTGTTTTCATTTATCTCCATTAGTGTCTAACTATTTATATTATGTTGGTGAATAGGCTCCTCTTCACTATAGGAGGGAGCATTGTGGGGACCACATACTTTATTATTATGAGTACCCCAGTTGTGAAAGGAAATTTTATGAGTTATGGAGGCTAAACCTCCACAAGACAGATGCCCATTCCCTCTCTCATGTTTCCCTGAGAGGAAAGGGAGAAATTTTACTAGAAAGTATCCTCGCGTGCCTCATAAAAAATGGAGGAAATACAAGGATCAAAGGGAGGGGAACATTGAGGGTGTGTTGCATACATACGCAATCTATATTACAAAGGTGACGATGCATGATACAACACATATGCAAGAGGGATGGAAAGGCATCATTTGAAAATCTTAGAAAACACTCCAAGAAAGAGGTTGATGATGTTATGAGAGCCTATGATTCGAAGCCTGTACGAGGAGTAGGAGGAGGGCAACCATCTTGGCATTGAGAGAAAAGAAGGAAAACATGGTAAGTTTACTGAGTAATGGTTTCATTTCACTTGTTTCTCATTATCAATACATAAGTATTATCTATTTCATTTAATTTATATGTCATTGTCTTAATAGGGTGAGGAGGGTGAGATGGATGCAGAAGTGAAGGGGTCATTCACGAAAGAACTAGTGGAGGTGATGATGAGGTAAGTTAGTGGTTTGATATTTAGTTTTGTTTTTAAACACTTTTGTTCATGAATCATTCACTAATATTGTATTGATACAATATGTATGTAGGAGGATGACATGTCACTACTACATTTATATGAAAAATGTAAAAAAAAAAGCAACGAATCCAACCAACAGAAAGCAAGCTGAGGTAAATACAAGTGAACACAAAATCTCCAAATTGTAATTTGT
The DNA here is from genome assembly GCA_018340775.1 of Taxus wallichiana var. yunnanensis. Classification (NCBI taxonomy): domain Eukaryota; kingdom Viridiplantae; phylum Streptophyta; class Pinopsida; order Cupressales; family Taxaceae; genus Taxus; species Taxus wallichiana. The sequence continues at coordinate 298,548,639 of CM031239.1, read as the reverse complement.
AGTTTTTGTGTTAAAACCATTGTAATAAGAATTTGTTGTTTTGTAGGTTGGTTCATCACAAGGGGTGATGCAGTGGCACCTATTCATCTGATCGTGGATGTGGCGGTGCAAGAAATGGAGGACATGGTAAGTCATGGACCTTATTGGAAATGTAAATTTCAAGCTATCAATTTTCCCTCTAAATGTAGTGTTTGAAAATTTGAATTGTTAAGTTTGAATGAAGGGGCCAAATGTCAAGTGTAAGGGATATTAATGAATAAATTATCTTTACCTTTTTTTATTTTCCACTATTCCAATTTCATGGTTTTGGATTTCTAAACCTTTGCTCTTGTTTACTCTAGTCTCCACACTAGACTCATGTCTGTTTTATCTGAACCTTTATCAAATTTTCACTTTCATTACTCTGAGATAACATCCTTTAACCCTTATACACAATTCACTCACCTAAATCCAATGATTACACCTCCTTTCCTTAACCAACTAGCTTTCCAATCCTCCTTAACTAGTATGTATTGTACATGACAGTCTAGGTTTTATGTGTTTAATGTTTTTGTATATGTACATGACAATATAGGATAGTCTAGATCTCCAAGTGTTTGTGATGTAACAAGACCAAAAATAAAAGAGGAATGAGGGTTCAAGACATTGATTATCTCTATTGCCCACTTCTATGATGATCTAGAATTAATAATGAGATTTTAAAATTAAAAATGTATATTTTATACCTTCCAATTAGAAGGTTTCCAACTCTTAATATTAATCCTTGAACACCATATCATTATCATTTACATTTTCTAACTTATTTTCTTTTAAGATCTTGGTAGAGGAATCATCATTTTTTACTTTGTTATTATTTTGTTAGAGGAATTATTATTGGCAAATATATATGATGCAATAATATAGTGAGACAAGTGTTAGTAGATGATTATTTGGGCTTTAAATGAATCTATATGGTGATGTGATTATCATAGGGTTATTTGATTCTTCTCTCATGCATAAGTTAATAAGGAATTAGTTGTGGCTTTTTCTTTGATTCTATGAGTATTTCAATATTTATGCGTGAATATTGGCTTGAATAAATTACACTCGATTATAGCAATCCATTGAAGGTCATTTAAGTTGGATATAACAACATTGTAGGGTAACCAAGTTGTAAGAGACAAGTTGAGAGTAAGGAAGGAGGATTCAAAGTTTGATAACCAGATAGAAGGGTGCTCATAACTTGTGACTTGTTTTAAAGGAATTATTATATCAAATCTTAATGTTAGAGTTCCTTGATACTTTGTTTTTAAATGACCTTGCACATGATCCATAAACCCACGATATAAGCACTAACTTGTAAGTTTGATTTTGAAATCTCTTGTTATTAAGTGCATGTTGTATGAAGAATTTGTACAACATATTTGCATATATAGAAGCTAAAAATGATTGCGTGAGTTAAAATAGGGTAGTGGTTAAATCCTTTTAAGAGGAAAGTAAAAATATGATGAAGGTAACTTGGAGGAAGAGTGACATGCAGGGTAAGTGGCTAAAGTTGACAAGCCATGTGTGAGAAGAAGACTCCTAACTTGTTATTAGAGTAACCAAGGATAGTTTTTCCAAGGCTAAGGTAAGTGTGAGTTATTGTTGTTTGGTTCCAATTAGCTAAATGATTAAGCATAGAATGAGTTGTACTAACATAATAGATGAGGTATGCAACCTAGAATTTGGGGCTCACACTAATATTGGCCATAAGGAGTTTTTATAGCCTGAGGAGTAGAAGTTTTAAGGGTGCAAGATTGAGGAATGAGTTATCTTGAGTGTTTGGTGACAGAATTGATGATGTATATAAACTAAGGGTACATTGAATGCATGTTTTGAGTTATGGCTCTGCATCATGTCTTAAAAAGGATATTTATATTATGTTGTAGGGAGAAATATTTTATTTCATTATAATTATAAAGGAAATATTATGATTTGGTATAAAGGAAAAAACATTGTATTTGGTTGAGTCATTTGAGCTCATTGAAATAATTGTCAAACTATGGATTGTGGCTTTAAATGTGTTTGTGAGAGAGAAGTTTCAATCTCTAAAATTTATTTGGATTTGTAATTTATATTTCTTGTTTGATGGCTTAAGCTAAGGGAGAAGGAAATAATATAAATTTGTATTGTAATAAGGAATTTTGGAACTTTTTAGATTAGGGAGTTTATTTGAATTGATTTCTAATTTAAGTACTTGCTTTAAATTAAGTTAGTATTTTCATTGTAAAGGTAGGGTTTAACATATTATTTGAAACATTGAGTCATCTCCATATGAAGATTAATTACATACATTATGGTGTATTAATTGTATGAAATTTCTACTTTTAAGACAAACGAACTTGTAGAAGTTTTATTAATGGATATAACAAAAATTAGGATCATTAGTAATCCAAGAAGGTGGAAAAAGGAGATATTTGTTGCCTAAAATAATAATGAGTAAATGCAAATATAATAAAACTTGTAACGGATATATCATTAGTAATCCATTCGAATGAGAATCAAGAAAGAGTTCCAAGAAAATTTAAAAAGAGCTACTTTTGCATGTACATAGTTATGGACGAAGATTTCAATGTTTTTGCATATTATTAGTGATCAAGAACCAATGCATGTCACTTAATATATTTGTTTACCGTAGTAAATAAAGTGTATATTGTTTTATAGGATAAGTTTTCTTAAATCCTTTTGATGACCCTATGACAAAGTGTTTTTATGCACAATAGAGTTGAGAGACCACTCAGGTTTAGTTTGTAAACTTTGGTGAAGGAGTCCATCTCGGTAAGTTAGAACATATATCAACAAGGGAATATTGAGCATCTGTTATGTTTGTGGAGCCTATTTTTATGTTAGAGTGTGGTACACCTTCTATGTGTTACACTCGGGTATTTTTCATTGGTGGTTTATTAACCCATGGGTAATGGGTAACCATTATGGGCTGTTTTTGGGCCCATGGTTTTTGGTACCCATTGTTTTGATACCCGTGGTTTTTTGCCCATTGTTTTGATACCCACGGTTTTGCCCATGGTTTTAATACCCATGGTTTTGTATCAAACTACTTAAGCAATTGTCTATTTATATGGTCTTATTCATATGATAGATAGACAAGCAAATGTATTGCAAATGTGCTTTGAATTTGGGTGTGAATTCTGTAGAGTTTGTTGAGCATAGCTCCAAACAGATATGGGTATTGTATTGAGAGAGTGGAGGCTTGTAATAAAATATGAGCAAGTGATTCTTAGTGGACGTAGCCCATATTGGGTGAACCACGTTAAATATTGTCTCTCTGTGTTGTGTTATTTATTCTGCACTTTTATTTGAGATCTGTAATATTTTATGCATATTAGTTTCTACTGTTGCGATTATGTAAGGGATTATTCCACATATTTTATCTCTTATTTCCTAACAATTGGTATCAGAGCCTGGTTTTGTTTGCTGAAGTGTTGAATCGTAGGGAAATTTTTTAGCTTGAGTGGGAGCTATGGCAGATGATGGAAGATCTAGGGTTGATAAATTCAACGGGCAGAATTTCAGTCTTTGGAAGATGCAGATGGAAGATTACCTTTATCAGAAGGATCTTTATACTTCGTTGTCTAAGAAGGTGAACAAACCCTCGAGTATGACAAATGTAGAATGGGATTTGTTAGATCAGAAGGCATTTAGAACGATCTGGCTGTGTCTTACATCTTTGGTATTATTTAATGTTTCAAAGGAAAAGATGACAAAAGATCTAATGGATGCATTAAGGAAGTTATATGAAAAACCCTCTGCCTCTAACAAGATATTTTTAATGAAAAAGTTGTTTAATATGAAGATGTCTGAGAATAGTTTAGTAGAAAATCATTTAAATGATTTCAATACGGTTGTGAATATGCTAGCTTCAGTTACAATATAATTTGATGAAGAAGTTAGGGATTTATTAATTTTGTGCTCTTTACCTGAAAGTTGGAATAGCCTGGTAATGGCAGTAAGCAACTTGATTCCAGCTAACTCGAAGTTGAAGTTTGAGGATGTTGTAGGGGTGATTCTAAGCGAGGAAATGCAAAGAAAAAGCTCTGGGGAATCTTCTACTTTAGGGAATTCTTTGACAGTGGAAACTAGAGGGAGACAGAAGAATAGAGGAAACCGTGGAAAATCGAAAGATCGAGCAAGGTCAAAATCCAAGAGCAAGATTGTATGTTGGAACTATGGAAAGTCTGGGCATGCAAAGAAGGATTGTTGGGAGCTTTGGGACAAGAAGAAACAACAGGAAGAAAACAAGGAGGCAAATGTGGCATCGGGTAATGTATGTCAGGATGCTTTGATTCTTTCTTTGCATAATATTATTGAATCTTGGGTTTTAGATTCAGGGGCTTCTTTTCATGCTACTCCACATAGGCATTATTTTGTTGATTATGTTCAAGGGGATTTTGGGCATGTTTTTCTTGGTGATGATGAGCCTTGCAGTATAGTTGGAAAAGGTTCTATTCAAGTTAAGATGCAGAATGGGAATACATGGCTATTGAAGGATGTCAGACATGTGCCTACATTAAGGAGAAATTTGATATCGGTGGGGCAATTGGGAAGTGATGGTTGTACTGTGATATTTACAGCTAACTCTTGGAAGGTTACCAAGGGTTCTCTTGTGGTGGCAAGAGGTAAGAAGGTTGGAACCTTGTATTTAACCACTGATAGTACTAATGATTGTAATCTTGTGGCTTCAGATGCAGATACAACATTATGGCACTATAGGCTTGGTCATATGAGCCATAAGGGCATGAACATCATAAAGAAGAATTTTCCTGGATATACAGAAATAGGTTTGGATTTCTATGAGAATTGCATATATGGGAAATAGAAGTGAGTAAGGTTTCTCAAGGTTGGACCTATGAAGAAAGAGAGTAAGTTAGAGCTGGTACATTCTGATGTGTGGGGGCCGGCTCAGGTATCATCTCTTGGGGGTTCAAGTTATTATGTTACTTTTATTGATGATGCAACAAGGAAAGTTTGGGTTTATTATATTAGAAACAAATATGATGTATTTAACACTTTTGTTAAATGGAAAGCCTTGGTAGAGAATGAAACAGGTCTTAAGCTAAAATGTCTCAGGTCAGATAATGGAGGGGAGTATTGCAGCAATGAATTTAATGATTATTGTTCTAAGAATGGAATCCATAGGCAAAATATGGTTCCAGGAACTCCATAGCAGAATGGGGTATCAGAAAGGATGAACAGAACAATAATGGAATGTGCTAGGAGCATGAGGTTACATGCAGGACTGCCTCTTTCTTTTTGGGCAGAAGCGGTGAGCACAGCTATGTACTTGATAAACAGAGGACCCTCAAGTGCCTTGGATGGAGGCATACCTGAGGAGGCATGGTATGGTAAGAAATTTGATTATTCATTTCTTAGAGTCTTTGGATGTGAGGTGTTTGTTCATATAGACAAGGATGATAGGACCAAGCTACAAGCTAAATTAGAAAAATGTATTTTCATTGGTTATGGTGGTGATGACTTTGGGTTTAAATGTTGGAGTATTAAGGACAAGAAAATCATTCGGTCTAGGGATGTGGTCTTTAATGATAAAGTCATGTATAAGCAACAATTGCAGGAAAACAGGGAAGAATCCAAGAAAGAATATGCAGTGGTAGAATATCTTTCGGATGGGAAAGTGACCCATGAATCAGTTCACGAACCTACTCAACAGGAACCCCAAACTCCTACAGTGAGGAGGTCTTCTAGGGTAAGAAAATAACCTGAAAATTTTTCTCCTTCTCTTTATTATTTATTACTCACTGATAGTGGAGAGCCAGAGAGCTTTGATGAAGCAATGCAGATAGATGCCAGTAAGAAGTGGGAGCAAGCCATGGATGAGGAGCATAAGTCTCTCATGGAGAACTAAACTTGGGATTTGGTGAAGCTACCGGAAGGTAAAAGAGCATTTCAAAACAAGTGGGTGTACAGAGTTAAAGATGAAGAAGGAGGAAAGAAAATATATAAAGCCCGGTTAGTTGTCAAGGGTTTGCACGAAACAAGGTATAGATTTTGATGAGATATTTTCTCCTGTAGTAAAAATGACTTCTATTAGAGCTGTTCTTGGAATAGTTACAGCAGAATACTTTCACTTAGAACAATTAGATGTAAAGACTGCATTTCTCCATGGTGATTCGGAGGAGAATTTATATATGCAGCAACTAGAGGGCTATGAGGTCAAAGGTAAAGAGGAGATGGTGTGTAAAGGCTGAAGAAGAGCTTGTGTGGCTTGAAACAAGATCCACATCAATGGTATAAGAATTTTGATAGCTTCATGATGGAGCAAGGTTATATTAGATGTCATTCTGACCATTGCGTGTATACAAAGAAATTTGAGGATGGAAGTTATATTATCCTATGTTTGTATGTTGATGACATGTTGGTTGCAGGTAAAAACATGCAGGAAATAAAAGTACTCAAGAAATAACTAAGTGAATCCTTTGATATGAAGGATTTGGGGGTAGCCAGACAAATCCTTGGTATGAGGATAACTCGGGATAGGAAGGAACGGAAGCTAACTTTATCTCAGGAAGAGTACATTAAGAAGGTATTGGATAGGTTTAAAATGTAGGATGTTAAACCAGTTAGGACTCCTTTGGCAGGCCATTTTAAGTTATCAAAGGAGCATTGTCCCAAGACAGAGCAGGAAAGAAACCAGATGTCCATGGTACCTTACTCATCAACGGTTGGTAGTTTGATGTATGTTATGGTGTGCACTAGGCCTGATATTGCCCATGCAGTGGGAGCTGTGAGTAGATTTATGAGTGATCCAGGTAAAGAGCATTGGCAAGCAGTAAAGTGGATCCTTCGGTATTTGAGAGGGACCATGGGGATAGTTTTGTGCTACAGTGGATCAGACACCACTTTACGTGGTTATGTAGATTTAGACATGGCTAGAGATGTTGACAGCAGGAGGAGCACGATAGGTTATATTTACATTGTAGGTGGGACAACAATGAGCTAGATTTCACGACTACAAAAGCTGGTGGCTTTATCAACCACAGAGGCTGAGTATGTTGCTGCCACAAAGAGGCAAGCAAAGAGATGATTTGGTTACAAAAATTACTTGAGGAGTTGGGGCATAAGCAGAAGGAATGTAAGCTGCATAGTGATAGTCAGAGTGTTATACACCTAGCTAAGAACTCTGCTTTTCACTCCAGGACGAAGCATATACAGTTGAGATATCACTTCATCAGGACAGCTTTGGAAGAAGATAAGTTGAAGTTGGAGAAGATTCATACCAGTCAGAATCCTGTAGACATGATGACCAAGGTGGTCACAAGGGATAAACTAAAGCTATGTTTAGCTTTGGTTGGCCTTCACAGATGACAGTGAAGGGTTAAGAAGCTTGCTCAGTGGAAATTAGTCTCCAAGTGGGAGATTGTTATGTTTGTGGAGCTTGTTTTCATGTTAGAGTGTGGTACACCTTCTATGTGTTACACTTAGGTATTTTCATTGGTGGTTTATTAACCCATGGGTAATGGGTAACCATTATGGGCTGTTTTTGGGCCCATGGTTTTTCGGTACCCATTGTTTTGATACCCACGGTTTTGCCCATGGTTTTGATACCCACGGTTTTGTATCAAACTGCTTAAGCAATTGTCTATTTATATGGTCTTATGCATATGATAGATAGACAAGCAAATGTATTGCAGATGTGCTTTGAATTTGGGTGTGAATTTTGTAGAGTTTGTTGAGCATAGCTCCAAACAGATCTGGGTATTGTATTGAGAGAGTGGAGGCTTGTAATAAAATCTAAGCAAGTGATTCTTGGTGGACGTAGCCCATATTGGGTGAACCACGTTAAATATTGTCTCTCTGTGTTGTGTTATTTATTCTGCACTTTTATTTGAGATTTGTAATATTTTCTGCATATTAGTTTCTACTGTTGCGATTCTGTAAGGGATTATTCCGCATATTTTATCTCTTATTTCCTAACAAAGCATCTACATCCCCTTTTAGCTCCAATAAGAGACCTTGAAACAAGGAAAAAGGATGATTGTTCTAACAAAGATTTACCTCTTTAAAAGTTTAAATAAGAGTGAAATTTTTGGATATGGTATGCTTGTTCTAACAAAGATTTACCTCTTTAAAAGTTTAAAAGTGGTTATGATGAATATGGTGCTCTTACATCTTTATATGCTTTTTGTAACTCAGATTTACGTTCATTTCATTTATTACAGGCATCTCCAAGATGCCCATGGGAGAGAGGAGAATGAGCAGATGAACATGCACGCCGGTTTACAGGTACGCAATTAAATTCAGTTGATAACATTGTTCACATATCCATAAACATTTTATTATGATATATTTTGCTACTTATTGCAACTAATTTAATGTGCAATGATTGCAGGCATTTGTCAGGGGCCACGAGAGAGAAGGGGAGGATCATATTTTGTTACATGAGGATTTACAGTAACCTTTACACAAAGTAAAATTGAGATTCTATATTGTGATTCATTTTATTATATAAATAGTGTTAAAAATAGGAATAAAGCTATACTATATAAATTTATTTTTGTTTGGACTAACTATTAGTATTCTTTCAAAAGACTAAAGTGTTCCTATAATGTAGGCCTCATCCACTCCTGTTACATCCATAGCAGTTCCCACTATGGTGTCATCTATTGGTGATGAGGTGGATGTCTCTATGGATGGACGAGTGGTGGGACATGGAAAATTGCACAATGTTCATACCGATGCAATCTGTCATGGGAAGATAGTTCCACATGATTGTGCAATCGTTAATATCCTTCGTGTTATCGATCTTGATTTCCCTCTACCAGTTCCAAGTGCTTTCAAGGACATGTTGGTGGATGTCAATGGATTTTCCATTTGGCCACTTTTTGATGTGCATCGTAGCCATCCACCTCAGGTATTAGCTTGTTTGCAAATGTGTTACATGTAGTATCAACTTTGCTTTATTCTTTGTATATATTTATTATTGTAACACAAACTTATTTAATTTTACAGGATGATGTGGTACCTGCCAGAAAATCAAGGCGGGCACCAATGATGGGAGTGACACCCGACTCAATTCATAGGAATCCCAAAAAGAAAAAAATCATTTTACGAAAGAATTACATCTGTTGTGTGCACTAGGCAACGTAGGAAAAACTAATTTCATAAGAATAACATTATTATTTCATAACAATAACATTATTATAATGACAAAGTATTTTGAGATTTGGACAAAATATCCTTGACATGTGTTTTAATTCATGATTAGATTTGGACAAGTTATCCTTCACATGTTTACTTAAATTATTATTCAGGCATGACATGTGTTTTAATTGTGGATATTTTTAATTTAATCATGATTACAACTGTCATCATTATTTTTGTTTGAATGTGCCATGTGGCATCACAATGGTTTGATTGATCATGATTATAGTTGTCATAAAAAATTTGTTTGAATCGCCATGTGGCATCACAATGGTTTGATTAATCATGATTATAGTTGTCATAATTATTTTTGTTTGAATGTGCCATATGGCATCACAATGACAACCACAGGTAATCATTACATCTTGTACCCACTTTATTCAACCATCATGTGACTTTGAAAATACTAAACATGTGAACATATTCTTCCTCTATTTATTATAACAGTAATTTTTCATTGTTAGTGTTTGTATTGCAGTTAAGGTTTGATTCCTTTTCCTCCCTTCCTTCAATTACAGTTAAGGTACATGCCATCATGCTAGTTTTCATTTTCCTTACAAATTGTTGAATTATGTGCTTCTATTTTTCATTTAGTTAATGTTATTTTAGATATAACAAAGCATGATGATATACTAAAAATAGACATCTATAAATACAATATATTCTATTATTATTCTCTTGAATTTCTTTAGTTTTTTCACTGTGCATATTATAATTTATCCAAAATTAGTCACTATTGGTGCTATGCTAAATTTCTTTAGTTTTGTGTTCCTATCTCATTGATATTTGAACTACTTGGTGTTATTCATGACCAATGAATTTTCTTGCTTCTCTTTCACAAATGGAATCAATCTACTCATAGCAGCCTTGAAAGCGAAACTCATAAATACTTTTTGTAGTGTTCTTCCTTTTTTTCTTGTATCGATTTTTACTTTTCTCCCGAGTAAGTGCACCAAGTTGGGGGGCCAAAAGGGGGTCTTAAGTGGACGCATTTTTTTGAAAAATAAAAAAACTTCAACTTGTACAAGTTTTTTGAAATAGTTACACTCAAAATTGGAAGATGTTGTATAAATATGAATCGTAGCATTTTGAGTCTAGTTTCTAAGCTACTAAATTTTATTGAAAATGGATAAGTTTAAGTGGGTCAAATAACTAAAATACCAACAAGTGCTCATATTTTTGTTAAAAAACATAACAGAGTGACTTTCATGCCCCCACCATTTTTGAGCACCATTTAGTCATTTTGAAAACCCTTTAGTAGAAAGATAGCTAGGAGCATCTAGTTTGTGCTAGAATTTTTTTAGATTTTTTAGCAAATATTTATTTTTTATGATTTTTCTAGTACAAAAAAATTGTTTTGAAAAATAACGGAGCTCAACACTTGCCCCCAACTACCTCAAAAAATATTGAAAATTAGAATTTTTTTGAATATGTATAGAATTAGGCCTAGTTTGTACTAGAATAATTTGTTTTCAATTTTGAAAAACCAAAAAAAAAGATACACGATAAAAAATAGACATTTAAACTTCAAAAAATAGCTATAAAAACGCATAGTTAGAAAATACATAATATGGAAACCTTATAATAGACAGAAAAATTGAAAAATTATATTTTTAGAAAGAAGAAACTTTGTTCTATGTCGTGGTATAATTTTTTTAAATGAATCGATTGTTTTATGTTGATTTATCATGGAGGAAGTGACATTTTTACATTTTCCTGTAAAAACACATTGTTTGTTGTGTTTGTGTAGGTCCATGCCTCAAGCTTGGGGATCCAAACCGGATCCCAAGCCTTGAGGCATGGCTTGGAAAAAGTGAAAATGTAAAATGTGTACGCGTTCTTTATAGTATAAACATTGTATATGCTTTTGGCATGCTTCTATTTACAAAAATAAATGTTTAAGTATAAGAAATAATAAAATATAAATAATAATAAATGAAAATATTATACTTATTTTAGTAAATATAAGAAATTAGGGTCACTCTGCACCTTATGGAACTAGTCTCACAACTCCATTAGTCACAGTTTAGGAGATATTTTTTATAGTATAATCTGGTCAGTACATAGGTAATTTTTAGGATTTCAACATTCAGCCTAAATCTTTTAGCATTTAAATTCTACAATCGAAACCCTAAACCCTAAACCTTAAACCCTAAACCCGAGGCCCTAAACCTAAACCCTAAACCCTAATCCTTAAATATTTATCCCTTACCCATGAGCCCTAAACCCTAAACCTTGAGCCTTAAGCCCTAAACCCTAAACCATGAACCATGAGCCTTAAATGTTAAACCCTAAACCCTGAAAACTAAATCCTAAACCCTAAACCCTAACCCATAAAACTTAAACCCTAAACCCTAAACACTGAATCCTAAACCCTAAAGCCTGAGCCCTAAGCCCTAAATCCTAAACACTAAACCCTAAACCCTGAACTCTATGACCTAAACCCTTAACCTTAAACCATGAGACCTAAACCTAAACTATAAACCCTAAACCATAAAACCAAAATAATAAACCCTAAACACTAAATCCTAAACCCTAAAACCTAAATCCTAAACCCTTAACCCTAAACCCTAGACCCTAGACCCTAAACCTTGATCCCTAAGCCTTAAAGCCTAAACACTAAATCTAGAGCCCCGAGCTCTAACACCTAAACCTTAAACCAGTAAATCTGAACCCTGAACTTTAAGCCATAAACCATGAACCATGAACCATGAACCCTAAACCCTAAACCCTAATACCTAAACGATAAACCATAAACCCTAAACCTTAAGCCTTGAACCCTACACCCTAATCCTTGAGCCATAAATCCTAAACCTTAAACCCCAGCCCCCGAGCCCTGAGCCCTAAACCCTAAATCTAGATCCCTGAGCTCTAACCCCTAAATATTAACCATGTAACTCCAAACCCGAACCCTAAGCCATAAACCCTAAACCATGTACCCTAACCCCGAACCCTAAACCCTGAGCTCGAAGCGCTAAACCATAAACCCTAAACCCTGAGCTCAAAGTGCTAAACCATAAACCCTAAACCTTAAGCCCTAAATGTTAAATCCTAAAGGTCCCAAACCCTAAACCATGAACCAAGAGCCCTAAATGCTAAACCCTAAACCTTAAACCCTAAACCCTAAAAACTAAATCATAAACCTTAAACCCTGACCCTAAACCCTAAACTCTAAACCCTAAACTAAACACTAAATCCTAAACCCTAAACCCTAAACCCTAAACCTTAAAATCTTAAACCCTAAACCCTAAACACTATACCATAAACCCTCAACTTTGCGACCTAAACCCTTAACCCTCAACCCTTAACCCTGAGACCTAAACCATAAATTATAAACCCTAAAACCTAAAACAAAAATAATAAACCTTAAACCCTGAACACTAAATCCTTAATCCTAAACCCTAAACCATTAACCCTAAACACTAAACCTTAAACCCTGAACCCGAGCCCTGAGCCATAAACCCTAAACACTAAATCTAGAACCCTAAGCTCTAACCCGTAAACCTCATATATTTACGTGAGGTCTCATGAGTGAGTTCTTCTTTTTAATATCTTAGGACCATATTTCCTAGTCTTGTGCCTAGAACCATCATTAAGTATGCTTTTACAACTACCTTGTTTATGAGAGGTGGGCATTTCCCTCCTTCAAAATATCAACAGATGAAAGACATCAAATTTTGATGAATCTCTTTGAATTTTGTTCCTATAAAGTCGATGAACCCTTTTCAATTGAATACTCTCTATCAATACTAATAAGAATGGGTAAGACATAGAACATTATAGTGAGTGAAATAGTTTGCATGCAATGGGAAAAATAAGATAGTTGTATTGGGTAACATTTATTTGTACCAAATTGTTCTTGGATATCTGTAATTTCCCTCCTTTAAAATATCAGTAGATGAAAGGCATCAAATTGTGATGACTCCCTTGAATTTTCTTCCTACAAAGTAGATGAACCCTTTTAGTTTAATACTCTTTGTCAATACTTATAAGAATGGGTAAGACATAGAACATTACAGTGAGTGAATGGGTGAGCCTAATCCATGAGCCTTAAACCCTGAGCCCTAAACCCTAAACCCTTTTCCCTAAACCCTAAACCCTGACCTTTAAACCTTAAACCATAATTCCTAAACCCTAAGCCGTACACCCTAAACCATAAACTATAAACCCTAAACATTAAACCATGAGCCCTAAACCCTAAACCCTGAGTGTTAAACCCTAAACCCTATACCATAAACCCTAAGCCCTAAACCCTAAACTATAAGCCCTAAATCCTAAACCCTCAACCCTAAACCCTAAACCTTAAATGCTAAACCCTAAACCCTAAACCTTGATCCTTAAACCCTAAACCCTAAACCCTATGTCCTAAGCTCTAAGCCAAAACCCCGAACCCTCAACCCTAAACCCTAAAAACTAAACCCCGAGCCATAAACCTCAACCCCGATCCCTAAACCTTAAACCCTAAACCTTGAGCCATAAACCCTAAACCCTCAACCCTGATCCCTAAACCCTAAACCCTTAACCTTGAGCCCTCAACCCTAAACCCTAAATATTAAACCCTAAACCCTTAACCTAAACCATGAACCCTAAGCCCTGAGCCCTAAACCCTAAACCCTAAACTCTAAACTATGAGCCTTAAAAATTAAACCTTAAACCCTAAACTCTAAACCTTAAGTCCTAAACCCCGAGCCCTAAATGCTAAACCCTAAATCATAAACCCTCGTCCAAAGGAAATTCCTAATAAGATCATTCAACATGTTTGATGTGTAGGGAATAGTGTCTAAAGTGATCGATCGACTCATTTAGTTTTGATTAGAGACTACTTCCTCGAAGGCCTAAAAGCGACATTTTGGTCATTTTGCATGACTAATTGAACACCCTTGAGAACAAGCTAAAATCATTTATTCATGTCACCGAGGTATCAAGTACCATCATGTGTGAAGTATTAAGGCATCGTTTGTCTCCATGAGAGACATATGAGAAAAAACATGTATGAGAATCCTAAATTTGATTCCATGAAAGGATGTTTTTAGAGCTAGGAAAGGTGAGGGGATGATCTTTATATGGAGCACCATGTTTCTAAGAATGAGCAATCATCTGAGTTCACTTGATGTAATTCACTTGGTACTATTTGTAAAAACACATTCAACACCTAGTAGTGTTATCACACCTTAAGGAGGAGGCACATTACAATCACCTCATTTTGGCCATAGGATAGGAATCCCATTCAGGGAACAATCCTCTATCTACAAAGTGAGGATCTCTTTTTAGTAAGAAGTAGACAAGCATCATAGAGTTGATTCATGGTCACTAAAGTGAATTATGGACCAAATTTAAAAATTGGTACCAATTCAAGCAGTGGTAGGGCCAAAATCCAATTTAGAAGGTCAAAAACCTAAAAACAACTATATGCTTTCCAAAACAAAGACCGACTACAATATATATGCCCTGAAAGTTTTAGGTCCTTTGTTGAAATCTTGAAAATGAGTAAGTACTGACCAGATTAGATTTTGAAAAACTATCTTCTAGATTATAATTGTTGGAGCTACAGGACCACTTCCATCAGGTGCAGAGTGACCCTAATTTCTTATATTTACTAAAATAAATTTAAAGTATAAGAAATAATAAAAGTATCTTAAACATTTATTTTTGTAAGTATAAGACACCCAAATACACATACATAGTCCATACTATACAAAAACGCGTACACGTTTTGACTTCTCTAAAACGCGTACGCATTTTGACTTCTCTAAAACATGTACGCATTTGACTTCTCTAAAATGTGTACGTGTTTTTTCTTCTTTCAAATGCGTACGTGTTATAGGTTTGGTAATTACCAAACCCAAAAAAATTAAAACGCGAGCGCATTTCATTTGTTTTCGGGTTTTTGTCCACTTTTCCCCCAACTTCATGCACTTACCCTCCCTTAACTTTGTTTTTGACTTCTTGCTTATGTTGATGACATACATTTAATAGATAAGTAAATCTATGTGCAAAAACTTGCAGCAAGAGTATAACATCTTATGGATGTTTCATTCCTCATGAGGTTATCATCCAATGGGCATGTCTTCGGTTAGTGAATTCTTTGAATTATTCCTTCTTCCTTTGTTGTTTTGATTCTTTTTATAAATATCATGAACCACTAATGTTTTTCTCCTCAATTATAAGACTGTCTATGTATGACTGTGGGGTATTGACATGACTACGATGGGTGGCGAAAAAAATAAATGGGCTTCACATAGGTGATCAACAACTCCAGAAATGTAGCTAGTTATCCTTTCAAAAAAGAACTATAATAGGAAGCAAGCTGGAAAACATATATGACAGAAATTATCCCCAAGAATATGCACAATCATCATATATAGAGATGAGCACAACACAAAAATATCTCCATTGATATTTATTGTAATGCATATATGCATGATCATCATATATAGAGATGAGCACAACACAGAAATATCTCCATTCATATTCATTATAATACATATGGTCTTTAAAATTCTCAAATATGACTTTTATACACCCAATAGAATTGTGGATGGAGAGCCCTCAATAGTTCAACCCAACTTATACACATAGGAATAGGGTTAGTATTAGTAGATATGATCGGTGGCCGTAATAGTCCATATGTAAGATGGTTGGAAGAAACAAGTATGGAACATTAAAATATTACTTTGTTCATGGTTATTTCAATTGATGAAAAGATGTAATGACAAACCAATTTAAAAAAATATGGTGACAAACCTTTTTCTATAAGCATTTCCAGCTAGTTGTAGTCAGCTACATAATCATAGAGTCTATTATATCTACTAGGCTGCACAAATATGTGGGAGACAACCTAGAAAGGATATTGTTAATCCCATTGATTTCATTTTGTTTAACATAAAGAAAATAAAAACAATGATTGTAATGTGTCGAAATCGACTTCCTGTAAAGGGTGATTCATTGGAGTGAATTTTGAAAGAGAAACATGAGTTGTTGGACAAGACTGCTGATTTCAATGATAAAATAATACAAATAGAAGAAGAGATGCCTTCTTAGAATACAAATAGGGAGCATAGCTGATTTGTAGATTTCATTTACTAGAATTCCTTTTAGAATGCTTGTGACTTTTACTTGCATGCCTTCTTAGTTCATGTTTAGTTCTTATGTTGTTATATTCATGCGTATATTCTATCTTGATCTATTACTAGAAAAATTAGGTTTGGGGGTGCCTTGTGCAATCTCTGATTTACTTTTGAATGTGATAAACTAAAAGGTTCCATTTATGAACACGTGGTTATCTTTAGTTAACATTTGGTCATCTTTAGTTTTGTCACATACAAACTGCTGATATATCTTACAAACAGGAAGTTATACCATTTACAATACATAAGCTTGTTTTTCTGTTAAACATGAAATACCAGTGCACTCTGTATTCTATTCAATTATTGTGATAATTTTTCATTTCAAAGTTTACCATTATTTTAAAATCTAAGCATTACAAGAGGCATAGATTTTTCCTGAATTTGGATGCAAAACATGTTAATTTTGTATTTCACATGCCACATGCTAAATCTTCATGCCCTTGCAAATGCAATAAACAATGTACAAGTATTCGGCTCAATATAATTTTACTTTGATGTAGTATTTAGATTTCTCTTTCATCATTGCATTTAAGGTTGTTTGAATGTATGCCATCTTTAGCAAGACCCTGGAAAAAACCGATTTAAAGTTTTTTCAAAGCCATGATTTGCAAGAGCATATTTTTTTTTTCAAAGACCGTTCAGTTACAAAGAAATTGAGTTCTTTGAAGCACTTTTCATAATTTAAAAAAATAACATGGAAGTGTATTCTTTCATAAATTATAGCATGTTTATCAGTAATCTGTATTTAGCCAATTATGGTAAATTTTGTTCATCCCCGAAAAAGTAGTAGTTGGCATCTCTGAGGAAGATGGGAGGAGTGTCTCTTATTTAGACTTGGGAAAATTTTGAAAAACAATAATAAATATAAATGGTAATTCTGATGAGCACCTTGTTTTATTTAAATCATTTGCAAACCTCTCTTCTTATACTTAGCATGGGAGATGCCAAAGGCATATCTCTCAAAATCTACTTCAGAAGACCTCTAAAGGACCTTGGAATACTCTAGACTCCACATCAATCATTTCAATCCATTCAGTAGGAATTTGATTGAAGGATCTTGGGGTAAAATAGTTGTTTTCAATTAATAACTTATATTGTGATGAGGATTTAACAACTCAAGGTTGAAGAGCTTAGAAAAGGACAACCTGAGGTGGTAGCTTCTTGGAAGAAGATAAATGAGGATTTTTCTACAATCCTCAATCTTAGGTCTAAGATTCCTTTCATCCTGGCTTGTCTTGACCATAGCATTCTAAATGAGGCTAGACTTGGAATTCATATCTAGGGATGGTATATCTCTCTTGATGAAATTCTAGCATTCTAAATGAGGCTAGACATGGAATTCATAGGAAGGGTTGGTATATCTCTCTTGATGAAATTCTAGTGGTAAAGCATGACATGTTCTAGGTAAGATTTGATTTGACTGATCAATTACATCAAAGAGTTATCCCGGTACTTAATCAGGTTCGCAACTATTGCTATGGTAAAAAATTTTGTTTTCTTTATGTAATTTTCATTGCATATTAATAAGTCAAGTCATTATTCTACATCTTTTGTATGTTCACAATGTAATGATCAATCTATAGACTGTCTCTAAATATTTTGTATGTAGACAATGCAATGGTAAATATTTTGTATGTTGACAATGCAATGATCAATCTATGATCATATATATATAGTTTATTGTCAATTACAAATAATGGTGACTTTTGAATGTTTTATTTTGTAATTAATTGAGAAATAACATTGTGTGTCTATCACATTTCCAGATGCACATCGTCAACCATGATGTTTCAGACTAAAGTGCACTGTGGCGGGAAGATAGATGTAAATTTCAATGATCCACCGGAAAATGCCAACTTATTTGTGATCACTCGGGTGCATCTAAGAGGAGAAGGGATGACATGAATTCTAATATCTTTGGAGGTAAATACCATAAAAATTGTTTACTTTGTCATTTTGTTTACATTTATTTTTTAATTTAAAGACCATAACATAATATTTTCACACAGATTCGCACGCCCCATATTTTCCATCCTTGTTGAAAAGGTACGAGGACATGACGGAAGTTAACAAAAAAACATATAAATTTTTTGGAAGATAAACTTAAGTTTTATGAAAAGAGAACAAAAACTACGAGAAGAAAGAAAATTTGTTAGGATGAAGCTCGTGGAACTGCGCGAGTCTAAGGTCAATATGGATATGGAAATATGTCAACTACATATGGCACATAAAATCTTAGAAACAATGAGTGCAGCAAGGCTACAAATGTCAGAAGTTTCCATGGAAAAGGTTCAAGAGATGGTGACCATTCACAAGCGGGAACACAACCACTTGAAAGAATTGCTCAAAAGCACATTGGGTTTTCCCAATCAATGTAATGAGAAAACAGATTAAAAATGTGTCATTGACACATGTTTGTAAAATCATTTATTATTATAATTTGTAACACATCAAATTATATTTGAAAAACAAAACATGAAAATCATAATAAATTTTGTGTAGCATTATTCCTTTTCCTAATATAGTAAATTGTGTTGGTATTAGAAAATTATGTAATGATTGTGATATGCTAGAATGATTCTAACACACAAAGCATCAAGAATATATTTATAAAATAAGTAAATATATGATATTTTAATTATTGTTTTAGATTCACATGTTCTTATTATAATTGTATTGTATTTTTAGTTATTATATGTATTTATATGTCTTTGTTGTAAATATATTGTATTTTGTATCCATTGATGACTTGTTGCATTAAAATATAATTAATAGAAATGTTAATAAAATTTACTTTAGTAAAAATTAGTGAAACATATAATAGCATGGCTAAAACACTATTAATAAATGTCAATACTTGTCACATGACAAGCTCTTGTCTTTTTAATAAAATAATATGTCATTTCAATCATTCTACTTCTTAAATGATAAATAGTATTCATTCTCGCATACGAACTAATATGTTTGAAACATGTATGTCTTTCTATAAGACAGTTATCTTAAGTAATTATTGCATACATTTTTGCATTGTTACATATGGACATAAAGCATTTGGGATTTAATATCAATTATAAGTGAATAAATATTTATAAGGATATGTTTATTTTTGTGTTTTAGCTTGCATAGCCATCTCCTGCCTAAAATCCTTCAATTTTCCTAAGTTGATCAGAAAATTATTCTTCTTTGAAGTCACCTTACACCTTATTCTCCACAGAAATATCATTACACATGGCATAATCTATGTTGTATTAGTTTTAAGTTACCCATGATCATATAAGAGTCATATAAAATAGGATCATGCCATAAATAAGGTGAAATGAAAAAAATCAAATACATCATGCAACCAAGTTAAAAAAATTAAGCAGAAAATCTTTAAAAAGAGAATTGGTAGCCCTTCATGGGTGATTTTTGTCTCCTAATATAGTTCCCTCCGAAAATAGAGTATTCAAAATTTGAATTTTCAATTCTAAGAGGAAAGGGCCTAATTTAGATGTAAGGGTTGTAATTAATGAAAAAGGTCATTTTAAGACCTTATGAGGGTACAATAAGATGTTTAGTCCTATGTGAAAGAGTATCATGACCTATGGTCATTTAGAACTCTACTTGGTCACCCTAGGATTAGAGGTAACTACCCTAGGTTAGGTGTGCATGCCAAATTTCATGTGAGTGTGCTATGTTGATAGGAAGTTACACAAATCTTGTGAAGGCAATGTGATATGTTCATGACTATTTAAGCTATGAATGAAACTGACTTGGATTCTACGAGGCCTCATAGATCATAAACTTATCCTTCCTTGCATGTGTTTAAATTATTTACAAGGTGAATGACCTAGGTATGAGGTTTTGGTAGTAAGAAAGGTCTCTGTTTTTGTGTTTTTGCATGTTCTTTGAGATTGTATACAATGGTTTTAACAGATTTTTTAAAAGAGGCATATAAACCCCAAAATTAGGAAAATCATCACCAATCACAATATTTTCATAACGAAAAGATGGAGGAAGAGATTATAAACCGAATGAAATTTATTTTAGATTTTGAAACTACATTTCAAGGCTTTTATAGTTGGTTTTCTCTCCTCGGGCCTGAACTAGGGAAAGCTATAATTTCTTTTATACTTGATGAAATTAACTAAAAATTTGAATAAATATCTGCCTAATAGCGTATGAGAAAAAGTGTGTAAATTTTTGGCCTTATCTCGCACATGTGAATAGAGTTATTTAATATAGAAATTTATATGATTGTAGAAACCAAACTTTGAACAGAGGATACAGGGAATTGATGTAATTTTTGGCAATTCTTCATGTTTCAAGTTAAATATTGTTTGAATGATGTATTAAAGTATTTTCAAGGTGTTCACAATTTTTTCAATGGTGTAAGAACTCATTTTGAGCCAACTATTCTTGCAAAATAATCCTAGTCTAGACCTAATATAAGACTGGCCAATCTTGTTTTGACAAATAGTTGTCAAAAGCAACAAAGGCAAAGATCATAGATGTTTAAGGTTTAATAAAGAGTGTTTGTATCAGTAGTTAAGATTCTATGATCACATTCTTAGTGAAGGAAAGATTCTAAGAGCTAAACCTAAGGCCTATTAAACTAAGGAGTAACAACTAGATCTAAAGGAGACTTCAAGAATACATTGAGTGACATGTGTTAGCAAGGATCAAGTTGGATTAAGGGTTGAACTCCTAGTTAGAGTGTATTCACAAGGATAGGATAGAGCTCAAGGAGGTGATAGAATTTAATGGAGTAACTTACCATGTAACAATCTTGAAAATTGGATCCATATACAAGTCTTTGCATGGTATGTACAAACAAGTGCAAAAAACTAAATAACAATGTTTGCAAACTATACCATGTCTATGGTTTTCAGTGATAAAGAAAACAAGTCAAAATTGTTTATTAGCATCAAAAAGAGTCCAAATTTTGTAGAAATATGACGTTACATGTGGAAAAATTCTAGGGAATGTGGAAAGTTTTAGAAAGATTGACCGAGAAAACTAAACAAATTTTGTGACATGACAAGTCCAATTTCAAGGGGAAGAAGAGAGAAGTAACTAAAAAGTTATAGCATGGTGAGTAAATGGTCTAAATTTCAAGGAAAATCTCATTCTAACTCAAAGGATGTTATGCACAGTTTTATCTTTACTTTAAGAATTGGTGACTTTTGTCTTAACTAGACTTGTAGGAGTTTATTAGAGTCTACTTTAAGAAGTTTTATACGACATCTTGTTAGTGATTCAATCAACAACCTGATGCAGGAGCATCTTTGCATGAGAGAGAAAGTTTCTTAGGGGTCATATGTTTTGGGATGATAGTTAGTTGTTTTCCCTCCATTTTTGCCATGTTCAAATTCAAATTTGTGTGTAATTGTAATTGTGAAAGTGAAAATATTGTAACAAGTTATAAATGATCAAAAATTGACTAAGTAAAAGAGGTGTATTAGGCATGAGTGAGTTGTCAAGTTTGATAAGGTCATGAAATTAGGATTATAAATGAAATTTATCCTATTTCCTCATTATATAATGTGGTTGAACTTTAGTAGGATAGTTTGAGTCATTTTGGGAACTTGTTGAGCTTCTTTGGGAGAAAATAGAGGAGCTATTTCGTTCAATGATCATTATTTCATTAGGAATTCAATGTAAAGGCTATAGAATAATGTATTGAGAGGTAATGAAACATGTGTGAAGGTTGAATAATTATATGATAGCTTTGTTTGCATGTTTTTATGAATATCTTACTTGTTAGAATGATTATACATAAGGATTAATCGGGAGAGCTGAGGTAAACAAGAAAACCTCCTTCAATTAAAAATTATTTGAATCATCTAAATGCAAGTATGAAGAGGAAGATGATGTGGTGAGGAACTCATTACAATTTAATTTGGGCTTTGAAGGTGTGTTTTTATAGTTAGACGCATATGTATGAACACAGGCTCTAACTAGGGCATCAAATATCTCTTAAATTTCCTAATCAAATTCCTCCAAATTCAGATCATACTTCGCCCAAGCTAGGAGAACACACTTGTGAAGTTTCATAATGAATAGACATGTGTAGATAGAGAAAACGATGACATAATTTTTGGTAAATTGGGAGGGTTAACAGTAACCAAGGGATGTAAGTTAAAATATGAATTTTTGAAGATTTTTCAAGCTTCAAAGCGTAGGATCAAGTAGGTGATGTTTTGAATCACTTTTAAGTTTTTGATGAACATTCTAAAAGTTTAAGAATCACCTAGGGAGTTTATTTTAACAATAATTGATCAAGTATAGCACTAGAACAAAACCATCGTACTCTTCTTTTCTCCTTTTGATAAGAAATAACTATATGTAGAGTTTTACATGATAGAAGCTCAGTACAATGGTGTTATAACAGTGGTTTAGAGTACTAAGATCACTGTCAATAAGGTAATTGGGTAAAGAACTAAGTCTAATCCTATTATAGAAGGAAATATTGGTAAAATAGTAGCAAAACCATTGATCTAAGGAAGTTGAATGTGATAACATTGATCTAAACATATTGGCATTGTGTATTGGTTGTGTAGATACTAGGCCTTGCTCATTTCAAGTGGTGTAAAGTGTCTTTAGGAGTTAATATTGGTTCAAGAACCTCGTTTTCCTATGATGCATGTTTTAATCCATTACAAGTAAGGTAATAGTGGAGGTAGTATGAGGGAAAGTCTATGTCAAGTAATTTTTAAAGAATCATACCTTCATGGATCAAGTTGTCTTAAGGATGAGTTGAGCTAAGATTGACATCACAACCAATGCAAAGTTATATGAAATTATTCACTTTATTAACATTATAAACAAAAGTAAGTATTGTAAAAAAGTAAAATGGACTGTGTATCTCCTTTGTTTAATTTAGAGAGATAATTGTGCCTTACCACTTGGTTAATCACTCAAAGGAAAATGGAATTTGTGATCTAGATATGTTTATATTGATTTGAAAAAAATTTCGTTGAAAGGAGAGTACATTGTAATATAGGAAGATATTTTCTATGCATTCTTGAGTTGTTGAGCATTTGAATTCTATGCATGTAGTCAATGAATGAGTTAAGACTCGTAAGAATTCTATTCTATTTTATGAGTTAAGACTGGAAGTTATTTGTCTTAAGAGCATAGCATGGAGTTGTATTACTTGTTTCGAAGTTAAGGGGACCCAAGACCATATAGAGCAAGAAGGATAGGATTGAATGATTTTTCTTGTTCTGGTATAAGTGGTTGAAGCTATCAAGAAGCTTATAGCATTCCATAAGTTTGAAACTAAGAGAGTTACAGTCTAAGTCCACTGATGAAAATCGATTTATAGAGAATATTAAATTTGTTCATGAGATAATTTTATTTTTGAGAGGTCACAAATGTTGGCACAGTCCATTTCCAACTTGAAGAATCAATCAAGAAGGAGAAACCAATAAGAATCAATCCACTTTTCTCTAAGAAGGGGTTTTTAAGATGTTGGTGAAAGAATTATACTAAATTATTCAGTCTCCATCGAGTTTCTCTTGACAATTTCTAATTATAGTGTGAGCAGTCTAGAGTCTCTTATGGTTTGGTGAAGATTTGAGGTTTGGAGGTGTTAATGAAGGAATTAGATCCTAAAACTTAGAGTTAATGGTCCTTACATTTCCCTATCGGATATTTTGGTGGATTTAAAATGTAGCTTGACTCATAAATTCATCAATGCATGACATCTTTGGAGTCACAGTATGGTCATAGTTTAAAGAGACCTAATTAGATACTATAACAATGAAATTGAAGATTGTTTTACAAAAACCTCATACTAAATTTTTGTACACAAGGAGAAGGGGCTAATGGTTGCTTAGCTAAGTCAAGTGAAGGTGAGAGAGTGAAAGAGGCATTTAGCTAAGAAGTGAGAAACTTAGACTTCACATGCACCATCTAGAAAGAAATGGGTCCTGAGATATGATCTTAGTTTACATGGAAGATTCCAAGGTTTCTCCAACTATGAAGTGACCAAAATTATTGTTTTGTACTCCTAAGAGGGAAGATTTAGTGAAGAAGAGTGGAAGTGAAGTTTTTATTTGATTATGTTCAATGTGATGGTTGACTTAACTTGGTTGAAGACCTAGGGACAAGGTGAAATGAGGCAATGAGCATAATGTGGTATGAACTCAAAGTTGCATTGGATTTGGAGATTGTCATCTTGAAGGAAAATGGAGCTAGTTAAAGCCTAAGGGAAGTTGCAACTAAACTAAGTTGTTGAGAGTCTTGGTTTGTGATAAGAACATTGAGTAAAAAGAGGAGATCTTGAGTTCAAGAATTATTGTAGACACAAAAATTAGGTCACACTCCCCTTTTGTCCCTCGACAATAAGCACCCTTTATTACATTTACCTAGCCATGACCCCCTTCACCCCACTAATATTAATTTAATTAATTTAATTAAATTAATGCATTATCCTCACTATATTTATTATTTAAATAATATCCACACATACAGTTCACTTAGACACCTCACCAAGCCAACTCAACCTAAGACCTATTCTTAGCAAGTTCCCATAACTAACTAAGACTTACCCAAACCCTAAAAATCAATGCCTACATTCCCTCTAACCACATTCCCGCATGCTCACAAGAAGCTCCCAGTCTAATCCATGGGATAACGACACGAGATCCAAGGAAATCAGGAGGATCTCCCTAGTTTAGTAAACCTAGGAAATCCTGCCTTGACCGACGTCGGTTACCCCTAACCGTCACCGGTTAAGTGGACTACCATCAGTTACCCCTTTTAACCCCTAAACAACCTTATTCTCAAGGTTGGAAGCAAGTTGGAAAACTTTGGGAGAAATTTGATGAATAAGAACACATCTCAGAGGGATAACACATCTTCAGAGAGCCAATTCTAGCGAAAACTCACATCCAAGGAGGGAGATTGAGCATCTTCTCCTACACAACCATCCTAGCCATGATCTGATCTATCCAAGTAAAGAGGAGTGTACATGCAATCCATGTAGAATATTTTCTTCAGTTGGTAATCACTGCAACCTTCAAACCCATCATCAGCACCTCCATCCCTCACACATAGACATTCAGGAATGAAATCCAAGTAAGTACAACATCATACTTTCCTAGTTATTTCATTTCTTCATCATTTTATCATCCATTGTTTATCTTGCTCCCTATTGACCTTCTCCACATTTTCACCTCCGTATACCCATTGAAACCTCGCAAAATCCTACTCCAGTCACCCAATACCTTGTCCCGACCAACCAAATTCCTTTGTACAATCACAAAGGAGACCCCATCCTATTCTGTGACATTTCTAGATCTGACAGTAACCGGCATTGGTTACACCTAACCGTCGTCGGTCACCCCTGACCAACACCGGTCTCTGTGTTTGCCCACACAACCCTTAACAGAGACCTACCCACCTAATTTTATCTCACCCTCTTTCACCTATGATCTACCCGATACCTCTGTCCCAAACCTGCAACACCCATAACCAATCATTTGACCTTTGGATTCTATTCTAGCTTAGCCTGTTAGATTAGATCTATTTCTTATTGTGTTTTTAAGTGAGATACTTAAATCATTTCAAAATAACAATAGGATTTACTTTGTTTACAGCATAGAATTGTTTAAGACGGTGGACTGACAGCCATCTAGGAAGTATCACACTTCTTGGATCTAAGCATACGCTAGCGGGTACCCACCGCCCATATTGTTTAATTCCTCCCGGTGGTTTCATTTTCATTACAGGTAGTTCCTCCTAGCCAAATGGAAGCTCTCACGATCATTTGTGGATTCAAAAGTCATACATGCACAACAACCCATCAACCGACATTTAAACAGGTATTCCTCCTACGCCCCTTAACCCTATCTGTTTGTTTCGTCAACGCTTCTAAAAAATAATTTAAGAAAAAGGTGAAACATTTTGGCACACCCACAAAGGAGCAACCATTACTTCCTCCACCCACGAGAGGAGCACCCATTACCTCCTCCACCCACATTGGAGCACCTATCCATTCCTCCACTTATAGAGGAGCTCCCATCATCTCCTCCACCCATCATAGACCCAATTGAGATACCTTTTCCTTTTGGCGAGCATTCACCATCAGCTACCCAAAATCCAATAGACCTACTTTCGGCTCTCTTACCCACAGAAGCTGAAGCAACTCCACCCACAGATGTGTCGTTCTCATGTTTGGCTGATCACTTAGATTATGTGGATAGGGCTTTACTATGGGGGAACCTCTTACTCCCCGTCTCAACACAGATGCAGAGATCCCTCGCTGATACCTCCACTATCTACCCAAATGCATTTTGATCCATCAAACCAAATACAACCACTATTCTCTCAACCCCTTCCACGATACTTGTTAGCGCTCAAACCACACCCTTACCCATAACTCAACCTATGCCTAAACCCAAACCCATACCTACAACATTTGCCTCGACTAAACCCGTTACCACTTTAGGGGTCACCCAAACCACCACCTTACTCATCCACACCACAAACCGGATTTAGCTACATCCTCCAAATTCAACACCATACCTACTCCTACACCCAAACAGAAGAACCAAACCCATCGACCTCATACCCCATCTGCGCCTAATTGCACCTACACCTATCACGTCCGTCTCGGGATCTCAGCTTCCCCACATGGTCAAGAAACCTCCACCCATCAATAAACCAAAAACACAACAGCCCATTCCTTCCTCACAAACCTCTAACCTACCCATGCACAAAATACGACTTATACCTACACCTGTAATCTCTTTACCACCAATACCTCCAATACCCTCAGTTATTGCTTCACTACCCACTACACTTTAGTCATTATCCCTCACACCCCAAGTACGACCCACATCATCTACCTTCACAGCACCCCCATTATCCCCGTGGGTAACTCACCCTCTTCCTCCATCTACTTTTCCTTCTAGACCTCGTACACCCACATCACCTTTACCCAAGAAGGTGTAACCCAAAAACAAAACCTCACTACCCCACAATAAGGTAGTCAAAACAACCACACACCCTCATACCCTTCCATCTACTGTACCCCTACACAAACAAACATGACCTATACCTAAAACCACACTGGCACTTAAAAGCATAACTCGACCCGTTCTTACTCTTCTAAAAATAGTTCCTCAATAATCAACCACACCTACACCCAAACCCACGTTCACTTCCTATTGTGATCCACTAGCAGGGTCCTATATCAAGATTTTAACCAACCTCCTCGAGACTTCTGTTATCACATTACCACCACTCCGACCTTACGACACCCTCAAACCCAAGCCAAAAGGGTTTGATGATACTAAAATTTATGCATACCATCGTGTGCTAGGGCATGATGTGGAGAGTTGCAAGGCCTTGAAAACCATCCTTATCCAATTGTGTCCACCAGAAACCAACTTTGATGACGACGACCTTCTCGATGAGGATCCTGCTTCACCAACACCCATCCCCACACTACCCACTCAACAACCACAACCTCCACCCTCACTAGCTTCTAGAGCCACACCCAAGATTTGAAATTAATATGGTTCGCATCAGAGAACTTGCCACGCCACCACCCAAATGTCATTGTGCCCAATTGACCTCACAGGGTTTTTCTCCTCCGGTAGGTTTTTTCCCTTCATGTCGTTATACCACTCACCCTACACCTTCTCCATTTGCCAACTTCCCTCAAATCAACATGATACATGTCACTACATGTGTGCAGAAGGGCAAAGAAAAGGAAATTGACCCACCAACCAATCCTATACCCAACATACCATCTGCACTGTACCTAAAATCAATATCCGAGGCCCCACATACCCCATTTCTAATGGAATCACACATCGCACCATGCTCAAACAACTACACCAATCTCCCTCAAAATTTCCTTATATGACCTCATCCAAACCTTAGAATCCCATCGTCAAGCCCTCATAGAGGTTCTTCAATCTATTGAGGTTTTACCCAATGACCCTACACTCGTAGCCTCCATTATCACACCTCATCATGTAGCCTCTCTCACCAAATTACCACCTTCATCCTCACCTCACCTTGTTCACCAAGTGGCTTCCCTTAGCTTCTCGAGAGGAGGAAATCGCGCCATACTGAAAATAATGACTGGACCTAGCCCTCTTCATCTCTCTGTCCACATTGATGACATACGGTACGTCGTGTGATGATTGATGGAGGTGATAGCATTAACATTATTTCATCCCATGCATTTGCTCAAATGTGCATACCGATAATTACATGCATAAACATTTGGTCATGTTGCGTCATTCAATGATGCTATCACTTCCACACTAGGTAATCGTAATCCTTCACATTCGGGTGGGCCCCGCACTGTTCCTAATTGTTTTGTGTTTTAAAGGGGGAATTCTAATATAGCTTATTGCTTGGTAGACCATGGATCTCGTGTCATGGGTTGTGTTCCTTCCACTTTGCATCATTTTGTAAAGTTTGAACATGAAGGACAATCTTATACCATTCCAGCTAACCCATCACCATTCAAAACATGCAACATGCTTTACCGACCCAATGATGTGCTCATACCTGTCAAGCCATCTACCTCCACAACCAATACTACTTCACCTACACCTCCACCTACCAGTATAGTCGCTACCTCAGCCACACATACCTCCTCTATTCCTACCACTGCTATAACCTCCACAGTTGACCCATTAACTTCCCAATCCGTTAACTCCACCTCCGCATCGACCTCCAACACATCATCCATACTAGCTACCTACATACCAACCACTGATCCCTTGGAAGGTGTTTTTCAACATCTCACTGCGGGGAGTTTTGTCTATATAGTGTCAACACATTCCTTACTCCGCATGAGTATGGAAGTTTTCACCAACACCCTCACTATTGTCACCATATAGGAGAACGCCTCCTTTATGGTCCTCCTCATCTTCGTACTAGTCTCACCTATGGGGACTTGATACTACCGATTACACACCTAAACCACCATCACAGCCCCACCCATTTTCGTTGACATCCAATCACTTACCAATCGCCGTTTTGCCCACACCTTCTTGCACCACTATACGTGGAAGGGTTTTGGTTTTGGCTTTTATGAGCAAGGTTGCCATACCGTTATTCCATGTACCACCCGCAAACATAATGACCGTAGTGGTATCGGCTTCCCGAACCTCCTACCAAATAAGCCCACATTAAACTCATTAAAGACCCTAGCCCTCCTCCACCTTCATCTTCATCACTACCTTCACCTACTCCACCTTCATCACCACCCTCGCCGATAGAGTCGATGGATCCTGAATCTATCCCCCTAACTTTTTTTTCATAAACATCATTTCCTTAGGGCCTTTGACTTATCAACGCAAGGCGGGGCCCTTCCACTCTTCCATTCCTATATCTTGCGATGATCGATGACGACACACCTACAATTAACATCGTTCAATGTCAGGATGATGAATCCATACTCACCTACCTTGGTGCAGAAGACTCATATATTCATCGATCGTTACCATCTGAGATGCAAACCATGTTGAATGAATTGACTATGGAGATCAAGATTCATACTCAGGATGACCCCCACATCCTAAAGATCAGACAATCGTTATATGTTGCTGAACAGGAAGCCATCACTTCTTTTCTCCGAGATCATAACCACGCTTTCACTTGGTCTTATGCAGACATGCCGGTATTGACCCCACCATAGTGGTCCACAATATCGTAACCGTTCCCGATGCCAAACCTATCAAACAAAAGCTAAGGAAAATGCACCCTCGCATTGCTCTTCTTGTCAAAGAAGAACTTCAGCACCTTCTTTCTGTTTCCTTCATCTTACCCATTGATTATCCTCATTGGATTTCTAACATTGTCCCTGTTACTAAAGCAACAGGGGGACTCCACATTTGCATGGACTTCCATGACCTCAACCTAGCCTACCCGAAAGATGACTTTCCCTTACCCGGTATTGATCAACTGGTTGACCTCACCACTAGTCACGAGATGCTCTCACTCATGGATGGCTTCTCGGGTTATAACCAAATTTTGTTTGCCCCAGAAGATCAGCACAAGACCACATTCATTACCCCTTGGGGAACCTTTTTCTATCGATTCATGCCTTTTGGCCTTAAAAATGTTGGTGCTACATATCAGCGTGTTATGACTTACATCTTCCATGATATCATGCATCACATATTGGAAGATTACATGGATGATCTCTTGGCCAAATATAAATGTTGCGTCGAGCACCTCACCATCCTCAAAACCATATTTGACCGCCTCATTAAATATTGCATCCACCTTCAACCTAAAAAGTGTGTCTTCACCCTAAAAGTGTGTCTTCACAGTTCTCTCAGGAAAGCTCTTGGGATTTATTATTTCCCTCCGTGGTATAGAAGATAACCCTGCTAAAGTCAAGGCCATTCTAGAAATGCCTCCACCCACTAACCTTATACAACTCCATAGCCTGCAAGGTAAATTGCATCCATTCATTGTTTCATTTCACAATTATCTGATCGGTGTCAACCATTTCATCATCTGCTTAGGAAGGATGTCTCATTTAAATGGGATGATGACTGTCACAAAGCTTTTGAGGCCTTAAAACAATACCTTCTCTAACCACCCATACTCATTCCACCTAAAGACGATCAACCTTTTTACCTATACATATCAGCTACCGATCATTCCTTGGGAGCCATGCTCGCTCATCACAATGAACAACACAGGGAGCAGGTGGTTTATTACATAAGCCATACTCTTTTGGACTATGAAACCCAATACAACCATCTAGAAAAGATTTGCTTAGCCTTAGTTTTCATTGCCACCAAACTCGCCATTACCTACTCAACCACAAAACCTATGTCATGACCAACACCGATCCCTTACACTTCATGTATGCTAAACCTTATCAAAATCAGCGCACCGCACGATGGCTTATCCCCTTTATCTGATCTTGACCTCAAATTCATTCACCAAAAGTCTATAAAGGGCCAAGTTATAGCTGACCAACCTGGGCCGACGAACCTATTTACGGGATCAACCCTCTAATTTTGACTTTCCCGATGAGTCAATTGCTACTCTTTCTGGGGACGAACTCCCTTACCAAATGATACTATTTTTCAATGAGTTCTAAGTGTCAACGTGGGGGTGGAGCTAGTGTTATCCTCATTCCTCTGGATGGGGAAACCATGCCTTTGTCTTTCAAACTAAAATTTGAATGCACCAACAATATTGTCGAGTATGAAGTGCTCGTATTAGGTCTCTAAGCCGCATATGCCCTAGATGTCAAATCAATCCACATATTTGGTGATTCATGATTGGTTGTAAACCAAGTTAATGGTATGTACCAATGTTGTAACGAGATACTTAAAAGTATAAACATCATGTAGACATACTTTTGACCACCTTTGATCGTTACACCCTTCAAACCATCCACGTTCAACCAACAAATTTATAGATACCATGGCCTGCTTAGCTTCCCAAATACCGCTTCCCCTGCTGATTCCAAAATATTTGTCACCGTATAATGCCTCCATTCACCTTCTTATTTACCTCACAATGTTTACTCAATCGAAACAACACCCCGACTGAGTGACCTTTGGTACAAACAATACTCCGACTACCTTTCCCTCTCCATCTTACCTCCTGATCTCACCCGTAATGGACAATGCACCTTCCTTAAAAGGGTCTCATGTTTTGTCATTCTAGGGGGCTCCTCTATAAATGCGGATTTGATGGTATTCACTTACGATGCCTCACAAGTACAGTGAAATCCCTTAGACCATTAAGGAGGTTCATGATGGCATATGTGGAGGTCACATTAGTGGCCTTGTTGTTGCTAAGCGCATTCTTCGTCTGGGCTATTACTAGCTGACCCTTAACCATGATTGTTGTGACTATGTCAAACGTGTGTGAAATGCCAACAACATTCCAACCTTCACATACACCTGGGTCATGCCTCACAGTCGCTCGTGACCTATGGCCCTTCTCTCAATGGGGTTTGGATCTTGTCGAAGAAATCAATCCTCATTCTTCCCAACGCCATCAATGGATCATAATGCTACCAAATATTACACAAAATGGGTGGAATCCATACTACTCATCTCCACGAAAAGTGAGAAGACATGTGAGTTCATTAACCATCACATCATTTGTTGCTTTGGTGTTTCTCATCGCCTCATCACCGACAATGGAAAACAATTCAAAATCAAAACATTGCGAAATCTTTCGACGCTTCGGCATTCAGCTTAGTTTCTCATCACCTTATTACCCACAAACCAATGGCCAAGCCGAATCCACTAACAAAACCCTCAAAAAAATTCTCATGAAAGTGGTTGACGATACTGGAAAGGATTGGCATACGCACATTCCTTTTGCCCTATGGGCATACCGCACTAGTATTCACACTTCCACTGCGGCCAAACCCTTTTCGTTGGTCTACTGTGTACAAAGGTTATTCTACCTCTCAAAGTCAAGATCCCTCACTTTGCATTTCTCTCTAGGAAATGCTTATCGATGATGACTTTCGTCCGGGACCGCTTGGCACAACTAGAGTTATTAGACGAACGTCGTCTTAACGCTCTAGATCACCTTCAAGTTTACCAACAACGTATCAAATGTGCTTATGAAAAACATGTTCATGAACGAACCTTCCAAGTTGGTGACCTTGTCTTGAAAGAAAATCAACATGTAACCAAAGCAGAAAAAAGTAAACGGGGAAAATTCACTCCTAATTGGCTTGGACCATACATCGTAACTCATACCTATGGATCAGGTGCCTATTGTTTATCCTCACTTGATGGTAAACCCAAACCTAAGCCCCTTAACACATTACATCTTTAACCATTCTATTGTTGACTCGTTGTCCTCCCTCACCCTTTGTCTCTTTACAGGCCCATCCCTTGAGCGCTATCCACTCCATACACCTCCCTAACGATTAAACAAGAATCATGTGAGTTCCCGTCACTTGTTATCTCCTCTTGAATATGTGTACCATGGCACTGCACATAGCATGCTTCTCATGGATACTTTTCGTCTACCTTTAGATGGGATCCCATGGTCATTCCACCTTGCCTTTTGAACAAGATTCCTATCCTCCACCTTGGTTTTGTCCATGATTTCAAAGATCTCACATGGAACCAAAATCCTTGAGTCAAACTTCTAATAAAAAGATGACTCCCTCAAAAGGACATCTTCCTCTCGATAAAATTGCTACTATAAATAGATTGCTCCTGAAGGACAACTATGTACATCTCGAAACAAAAAAATGAGAGAAATCTGAAGCTTCCCGCATCGATCATCTTCACGAAGACCTCGAGGAGTACCATATTATTTCTCCCATATAGACTTCTGCATTGATCAGGTCTATCACAATAAAAACCTTTTAGTCATGGACTTTGCCCATTATGACCTCGGACCTCTTGCCCAAAATCCCTGTCACTCAAAACATATACAATTAATTACCTTTCCCCACCTTACCATTTCCACTCTCATTTCCTCAATTGCCTCAAGGGACATCTTGGAATTTTGACATTTGGTGATCTTGTGACTACCTTCATCGTAGAACAGTTAATCGTCCAATGCCTTTCGGGTCTTATGTTCATCACCCCCTCTAAGGTATGACCTACTCGGTATGATCTTACCTAATCAGGTGGCTTTATTGACCCCCTCTTTACTTTTAACCGTCTTTGTTTACATTTTGATTACCTTATACCTTGGTACTCGACGCTTACCTTCAAGGTAGTCCTCCCTCTTGCCATAATCTCCTTCACCTCGCATCCTTTTACCTATAATCTACCCACACCTATTACACCTAAATCCACAACATGCCCAAACACCTACCAACTCATTCTCATATTCTTCCCTAGCTCATGGGAGAACTACATCGGCTTGAGGTCCCTTTTCATGGGGACTATGTAAGCAACACTTCGAGGGCATGGGGCCCTTGGAGGTTAGCTTGGCCATTCTCTACCGTAAACCAACTCATCAACCATGCCTAACTCACCGTTTACGTCACATTTCACTTAGTTCCCTTTTCTAACAAAATTGGAAATTAAGCCACATACATAACAAGTTGCATACTACAAGATACATTTATTACACGTACTTTCAACTCAACCATTCCTATAACCTAATTCAACCATGCCTAAACCAACCTAACTCAACCATGCCTATAACCGACTCAATCCATGCCTAAACCAACCTCCGACTTAACCATGCCTATAACCTAACTCAACCAGGCCTAAACCAACCTAACTCAACCATGCCTATAACCTGACTCAATCCATGCCTAAACCAACCTGACTCAACCATGCCTATAACCTGACTCAACCATGCCTAAACCAACCTAACTCAACCATGCCTATAACCTGACTCAATCCATGCCTAAACCAACTCTGACTCATCTATGCCTATAACCTAACTCAACCATGCCTATAACCTAACTCAACCATGCCTAACAAACCTGACTCGATCCATGCCTAAACCGACCTGACTCCATCATGCCTAACTCACCTAATTTCCATTCATATCAAAATAACAACTCAAAATCTCATCAACATATCAACAATTCAAATCATAACATGTATCTCATCATATAAATAAATGTGTATCTCTGATATACATGGCTATCTCATCATGTCCATCATCTTAAAAATGTTAGCACGCAGCCGATATACAATATAAAATGTCATTGGCACACATTTTGGTCTCATATTTACAAAAAGACCGAATGAATCCATACAAAAATATTTGACATGCGGAGTTGGAATATGCTCATAATATACAAAAACCCATTCATACATTCTCACTGTCTTTAGCACACAGGCCGGTATGTGATCAAAAATACAAAAATCCCTAGCACGCAGTCGGTGGCATATATATCAACAATAATCAATCGTATACATCAAAAATCGGGTGGCCGCATATCAGACATCTCGCCGAATGTCCTCCATCTCTGTGTCACCTACACCCTCAACCTCCTATGGCCCTACTAGAACATCACCTCACTCGGGTCGCCGTGGCGCTTGTGGTGGCCTCTCCCTAATCAGGCCTCAGAGCTTGCTACCCTCTTGTGCTCTCCACACTATGTGTGCGGGATCTCGTCCTCTCACTGGATGCCTGTTGTGCCTGTACTCTCCGTAAGAGAGGAATTCTATCCAGTTTCCATGAGTTGGTCTTGATAATATCTCACCTCACCTAGGGTATCCCATAACCTAGATATAGGCATGGTCTATGATGGTCCCATAGGTCTCGGCCCCTATACTTGCCCTACAATGACCTACCATGTGCCACCTTACAAACCGGGACTAGCTCCATGTGCTCGTGGTGGTGCCCCTCGCCCTATGCTTGTGGTGGTGCCCCTATCCTCGAACCTATATTTGGGCCTGTAAGGCCCAATCTATACGGGTTGTGGCCAATCGGCCCCTGTAAACCTGCCACTTGAGCCTATAAGGCTACCACCTGACCATCCCCCCTAACCATCTCCATCTCCTCCATCACCTCCACCCTCTCCCTCCACCATCTGGGCCTGCAGACTGGCCACCTATACTCGTAGCTCTGCTACCTCGCCTCTGACCCCTCCAGCTGTGTCTCGTAGTATACCTATCTCGCGTGTTCGGTGTCACTACCTTCGTAGGACATCTCTCACTTGCTTATAATGGTAGCTAAGTCAGCTGCCCCGGTCTAGGTGGTATGGCTCGTAACTAAGCTGCCCACCACTACCTATACCTATCTGTGCATCCAGCATCATCAATCCACTAATCCACTAGTTGCTCCTCCTCTCCTATAGGCACTGACAACTGTGGTAGAGGTAGGGGCCTCTCCACGTTATCTCTCTGATATTGTGGGAAGGGCGGAGGAATATCTGCACGAGCTCGAGGCGTCGTCGGACCACTCGTCTACGGGATCATCTCATCCTCCCCGGCACGGAAAACCTGTATCCACCTCTCTAGCTGGAGCTCAGCTAGCTCCTCATGCATGTGCCTATATGAGGGGAATCTCACATATGGCCTCCAAATAATGTCCACTCTGGATAACCCCTCCAACAATTGCCGAAAATGGACCACATCATATGTCTGCCTATCTGACCTCCACTCTCCTGCAACCGGCACCCATCTCCTATATCCTAACCGCACACATCTCAGTGGCAATGCATTTGCTCGGGGAATCCCTATAGGTTGAACACAGACTATGTGCTCATAGGCCCAAAGCAGTGTTGTATAAATGTACAAAGCACATGCTAAACCGAGCAACCACCCATACGCCAAAGCTCTCTATATAGCTACACCAAGAATGTTGGTGCCCAGGTGAAGCGTGTCTCATGCACCATCATATCGTGGAGCAGCCTCATCGTGATCAAGGAAATCATCCACCCTCTACATTAGGCGGTGCATAGCAAAGCACACTACCTCCATCAATAAAACCACTAGCCTCATCTCATCCGGACGGGCTAGGTGCATCTCACCATAGCTCAAACTGGTGCTATGGAATCTCAACTCGCCACTACCTCACCAAAAATAGTCACAATTATGTCCTTTGAGGCCTTGGAGGAGATGGAGTAGACTGTGCACCCAATATGGGTAGCTAAAAAATGGAACAGGGTCCTCAGAGTGATAGTCATCTCACCGTCAAAAGGTGGAACGTGTTGGCCACAGAGTCCCATCTATCAATGAGCGCGACCATCAAATGGGTTGCCTAACAAAGCATGTCGATGAACGCCGAATACCACTGGCCCACTACCTCCACATGTTGTAGATCCATAGCGGTCATTAAGCCACGTAATGTCACCCAATAGCGGTGAACCTCGTCCCGCATATGTAATCGCGATCTCACGCATCCAATCCAAGCACAACATTAATCTACATTTACCATGACCATATTCATCAATTATCATTACCCTCTACCCTATTTTTACTTTACCCATCTCAACTACCTGGCCCACATCCCTCGAGACCCTCGTGCCTAAAAACCGACCGGTGTACATTCATCCTAACCGACTCTAGTCACCCTTAAACCGGCATCGGTCACCTATTAGGTGACCGATACTGGTTCAACTATACCGACCACGGTTATCATCTAACCGGTGTCAATCACCTATTTGGTGATCAATCCTGTTTACCTACCGACGGCAAGCTTAACTGACATCGGTCACTGTCGCGGAAAAATCTGCGACTTCCCAAACCCCCTTTTTTCATAACCCTCCCCCGCCCCTTTTACCCCACCTATAATGACCGAAACTACCCCTAGACCTCTACCCACCCCA
The DNA here is from genome assembly GCA_018340775.1 of Taxus wallichiana var. yunnanensis. NCBI lineage: Eukaryota > Viridiplantae > Streptophyta > Pinopsida > Cupressales > Taxaceae > Taxus > Taxus wallichiana. The sequence goes on along the minus strand of CM031239.1, from coordinate 298,511,112 downwards.
CCTATACACTTTACTACCCTCCCCCTCTTTTTCCCATTATTCTCCCCATACCCACATTTCACTTTTGAGCACCCACAAAATACACCACACCCAACAAAACCCTACAAATCACAAATAACCACAACCTATAATCTATTTACTCTACAATATAGAGTTGGGCGCTTACCTCGTCGCACTACCGTTGTCTCGGTGGCACATCTAGCCATTGTGCCGGTGGTCCGCCCAATCCCTCTCCAGCCTCTACCATCCCCGAATATCTACTTCGCAACCTCCGACCAATCACCTCTCTCATTCTGATCTCGTGGACCCGCTACTCACCAACCCAACCCTCATCAAATCACACTGTCCATTCACTTTGTTTTGTTCTCATCTGGGCACTTTTCACACTTTTTTCTTTTTTTTGTTTTCTCACTTCAAACAATAACAAATGCATAACAAAACACGCGGATTTTTTGGTTTTATACAAAACCCAACCTAACCGACGTCGGTTCCCATCGACCGAGCATCGGTCTCGTGCCCTACCTCACCGTCGTCAATTTTCCTATACCGACGTCAGTTATCCATGACCGCCATCGGTCAACCTCACCTACACATTGCCCCTACTTTTCCATTTTACCCCACCCTTTACCTTGCTCTTTTACCCCACCCTTTACCTTGCTCCTTTACCCCATCCAGCCTTTACCCAACCCATTACCTTACCTTTCCTGACCTCATCATTTACTACCTCCATTTTTCCTCCTTTGGGGACTCATTATTTTACCCCTACCTTGGCCTTACCCATGTCATGACATAGATATTTGGACCTGGACCATTGTTGGTGACCTTTGACCTCATGTGTTCACTATACCTGTGGCACTATTACTGTGTTGATTGACCTAATGACCTTACCTAGCCTATTTCCATGATTGTTTATTCGACCCTACCTTTGGTGTACCGAAACATACCTAAACGTTCATGCACCTAACCTACGTTATGTTTCCTAACCATATCCTCTACCTTGGATACCGTATTCACTTCAACCCTGTTTGGATAAACCTATCGACCTTAGACGATGTAGAGTTTTCCTGCTCTTCAACCCGATAGTGTGCTGTAATTTTTACGTGTGTATGCGTTTGCTTGACTGCCACCTGTGACCTTGACCCATTACTTATATTTCCGAGTAGACCTTCTACCCTTCTCCCCTATCCCACTTGAATTTTCCTCACATTTACCTTTTTATCAAACCACTCACCGCTTGGCCTACTACCTCGTGGGTTCCTAGTTTGAGGGGGATCACCTTCACCCACACATGGAGCAACCACATCTTATTTTTTTAGTGTTGCTTACCAATACAAGCTACGCAACAAAAAGGGGCAAAATGTAGACATAAAAATTAGGTCACACTCCCTTTTGTCCCTCAAAAATAAGCACCCTTTATTACATTTACCTAGCCATGACCCCCCTTCACCCCACTAATATTAATTTAATTAATTTAATTAAATTAATGCATTATCCTCACTATATTTATTATTTAAATAATATCCACACATACAGTTCACTTAAACACCTCACCAAGCCAACTCAACCTAAGACCTATTCTTAGCAAGTTCCCATAACTAACTAAGACTTACCCAAACCCTAAAAATCAATGCCTACATTCCCTCTAACCACATTCTGCATGCTCACAAGAAGCTCCCAGTCTAATCCATGGGATAACGACATGAGATCCAAGGAAATCAAGAGGATCTCCTAGTTTAGTAAACCTAGGAAATCTCGCCTTGATCGACATCAATTACCCCCAACCGTCACCGATTGCCGACTACCATCACTTACCGCTTTTAACCCCAAAACAACCTTATTCTCAAGGTTGGAAGCAAGTTGGAAAACTTTGGGAGAAAGTTGACAAACAAGAACACATCTCAGAGAGATAACACATCTTCAGAGAGCCAATTCCAGTGAAAAATCACATCCAAGGAGGGAGATTGAGCATCTTCTCCTACACAACCATCCTAGCCATGATCTGATCTATCAAGCAAAGAGGAGTGTACATGTAACCCATGCAGAAGCTTTTCTTCAGTTGGTGATCACTTGCAACCTTCAAACCCATCATCAGCACCTCCATCCCTCACACACAGACATTCAGGAACAAAATCCAAGTAAGTACAACATCATACTTTCCTGGTTATTTCATTTCATCATCATTTTATCATCCATTGTTTATTTTGCTCCCTATTGACCTTCTCCACATTTTCACCTCCATATACCCATTAAAACCTCGCAAAATCCTACTCCAGTCACCCAATACCTCGTCCCGACCAACCAAAGTCTTTTGTGCAATCACAAAGGAGACCCTAGCCTATTCTATGACATTTCTAGATCTGAAGATTGGCATCGGTTACACCTAACCGTCGTTGGTCACCCCTGACCGACACCGGTCTCTGTGTTTTCCCACATAGCCCTTAACAGAGACCTACCCACCTAATTTTATCTCACCCTCTTTCACCTGTGATCTACCCGAGACCTCTGTCAAACCTGCAAAACCCAGAACCAATCATTTGACCTTTGGATTCTATTCTAGCTTAGCCTGTTAGATTAGATCTATTTCTTATTGTGTTTTTAAGTGAGATACCTAAATCATTTCAAAATAACAATAGGATTTACTTTGTTTACAGCATTAAATTGTTTAAAACAGTGGATTGATAGTTGTCTAGGAAGTATCACACTTCCCGGATCTAGCATACGCTAGGCAATCCACTGCCCATATTGTTTAATTCCTTCGGTGGTCTCATTTTCATTACAGGTAGTTCCACCTAGCCAAAAGGAAGCTCTCACGATCATTTGTGGATTTGGAAATCATACGTGCGTAGCAACCCATCAACCAACATTTGAACAGGTATTCCTCCTACGTCCAGTTACCCTATCTGTTTCATTAACGCTTCTAAGAAACAATCTAAGAAAAAGGTGAAACAAGTATAATGCATGGAATGTGGAAAATGTTGACTAGTTGTGCATAAGAGGATGCAAAATTTAGGCTTGTTAGAGTCTCAATCTTCAAGGTTATTGAAGGATAAACCAAGAAAGGTATGGATGCTTGAGTTATTTCCTGTTAGTGATCAATTTTGAATGATATCATGGCATGTATATGCAGTTGAGATAGTTAAACAAGGTTAGAAGGGTTAAGAGTCAAAAATCAAATTTTGAGTGTGCAAACTTGAGAAAAGAGTTGTGTTAAGTGTTTTAGAGGTAGAGTTAGATATGTTCAAAGAAAGTCCTAATTGAATACATGATGGTTAGACTTGTGCTTGCAGAATAATTGTGCTTGGAGAATAATTGTGCTTGCACCAAAGGGTCTTCTATGAATTCTCATATGAATTAGCTTATTTGATAAACTTGGTTTTGAGGTGAACACAATTAATGTCATACCTGTAGAAGGAATTAGTACAGCAAAGCAGCCCAGTCTAGTGCCCCTCAACGGGATTCAGTTACCCTCCCAAAGGAGGAACAAGGTGAATAGAAGGAGCTTCCTCAAGGAAAGGAGCTCAGAAATGTGAAAAAGAGTTGGATTTTTTATGAAACATGATTTTATATATATAAAATAAGCTTATTTTTTATTGAATATTACTTTCAATAAAGTTTTATGGTATGAAATGAAAACTATGGATTCTCTTTTGGGACTCATGGAAGTCTAATTGTTATCTTCTTGGGAAGTTTTGTTAGGTGATTGATGATGGTAACTCCTTTCAAGTATGAAGTTTAAACTCTAAGGATGAATTCATATGATTCAAGAACTAACAAGTGCATGATTGGAGCATTAAGATAAGGATTGGATCAATTGTAGGAAGTTAAAAATGGCTTGGATAGAGAGTGAAAATGGTATTTTATGATGTTTTCTCCATTCACTTGATTTGAGAATAATACTCTTCATTGTGAACTATGGTTGCGGGGTCATTGTTATATAATCAATTATGTATTTGTGGTAAGAAGTTCTTTTTTAGATTTAACTTGTGATGAACAGTGGCATTGATGTGTTTTTACATGCCTTTAAGGTTGAAACCAATGAGATCCTCCATTTGTATGTTTAGAAACTCTTGAGAAGACCATGACAGTGATTACACATGTCGAAGTGTTTGATATTCTCGTTCATGTGCAGTTACCCGGTTAGGGTTTGATGTTAATACAAGCTCACTATGCCAAATTGTAGTTATTCTTGAAGGCCTAAGTGAGAGGGAAATTTACAAAGGAAGAGGCATTTGTATATGTAATCAAGGTTTGAGACTTTATAGGAAGTTAGATATTGGAAATGGGTATCCTAAAATAGTTTCACTAGGAAAAGAAAGTACAATTGTTAGAAGTTATGCAAGAAGATGCACAGTACCAGGACTAGAAGAGTGCTTGTGGACTAAGAACGTAAAAAAGTGAACTGTGGAAGAAGATTAAGGAGCTAGGGTTTGAAATTTGTCACACACCACCCCTAGGGAAAAGGGTACTTGAAGAAATCAATAGGTTATTGTGGGTTGGATCCAATCCTCCCAACCATGAAATCACCATACTCATTATTCTTAAGAGTATTAAAAGGTAATTTGGAGAAGATTTAAATGAAGATGATAACTTGTTGTTTTTAACCCATTTATTGACTATTGATGCATGATTATGAGTTGTGAAATAGGGGGAAGGTTTGAAAGGATTCGTTGGAATCTAAAAGTCAACTTTGCTTGTTTTGGGATTGAGAACCAAGAGGCTAGTAAAGGGTGTAAGGAGGCAAAATATAGCAATTGAAGTTTTAGGATGAAGGTGAGGAAGCATGGTAAAATGTTGAGATAGCTAGTTGTGACCTGAAATGGTCAAGATATAGCATATTTATGACCTAGAGCTAGTTGAGAAGAAACCCAAAAAGAGGGTACTATATCAAATGAATGCTATTGAATAATATTAGATGTCTATACAAAAACACACCAGCTTTATGCTCTGATCATGTTTATCCATACACAATAGACTAATACCACATTAAACATGGAATTTGTGAAGAAAAAATGGCATGGCTAAATGTGTATATATATACTAGTAACTTTGAGAGTCACATCCATAAAATTAGAGATAACATTTCCCTATACACTTTGGGGTTACTTGGTAATGATGTTACATATTTTGATATGAAGATCAAATGTTTTGAATATGTAGGACCAAATAAATGTAGTACCAAATAAAGCATAGATTTAGTAAATCGACAATAATGTTTTATTCAAAGCTTTAAGACTTTTGCACACACCTCCATCATAAAAGATGCAAAAAAACAAATGTCACCATTATCAAATACAAGATCACAAAATAGACCCATAATACAATAAAAGTAGAATGTGTAAAACAAAAACACACATAAAACAACATTAAGAATTATTTTTCATAAACATGATGAAGCACCATGAAGCATTATTTCTCGTAATCACGCTAAAACGAGACTGTGTAAACCCACTGAACAGACAAAAAACAACATTAAACATTATTGGTCATAAAGACATAAATACCTTTAAGTTGCATTTAATGTTCCAAAAGAGAGCCGACGATGTTGAATTTCGATTGAGGGGTTATTCCTATAATTCACGAAACACAAAATTAAGTGTTTTGAATTCAAATGAATACATCCTATAATCACATAACAATGATACTCACCCAAACTCTTTGTTATAGCTTCAAAACTTTCTCTTATTTTTGTATTGGATCGTTTTCGTCTTTTCTTTAGTATTTTTCTCCCACGAGTAGTGTCAAGCAATGTATACTCCTCATAGTCATGAGCATCATTATTTAAATCCTCCACCATGACCTCCTTTTTTCTTCCTCTTTCAAGGTTGTCTTCTTACACTGAACCATGGCCGCAAACGGGTGGTAGAAGTGTCATTTCCACTACAATATGGAATGAACTCAAATGACAACAAACTAGATTCATTTAAAAGCTTCTAAAATTGTTGCACACAATATCCAAAAGTAAAAATATTTTCATCAGTGTCTAGCACCACATCCAACAATGCTTTCAAAAACTCTTTCAATTAGTTGAGAACTTGCAATGCATTCCCATGGTTTTTATCATGCTTCTCAAAACATAGGTATCATGTTACATGTTGCATTCTATCATCACCCTCATCTATCACAAAAAAAAAAATTACATTAGTAATTGCGAAATAGTTGACATAACAAACATTATCTAGTAATAATAAAATATGTATTATCAATGACAATGGGGGCTACTACTCGATGCACCTCTTCAGGTGCATTGCATTCAACTACTTCTGCAACATGAACAACAGGGTCACCTACAATGACAACAATACTTTTATTAATGTACAATGAATTGTTTTCAGGATAACAATGATACAACATAGTTGAAATAATGAAACGAAAACATACACCCTCACCATTGAAATTTGGATCCATTGTATATGGACTACCCTCGTGTTTCTTCTCAATTTACAACCCCTTGAAAAATGTTTGTAGGTGTTGCCTCAAGGGTATCTCGGGGATAGTTGTAAACATAAAAATCCAAGCGAATCTCGAACCAAATACTATTGGTCCCTATATGTTTGACTTCTAAGTATGTAAGACCCATGAAAGTTATGGTTTTCACAACAATCACTATCAGGTATTGCTCTAGCCCTCTCAACGATAGACAAAATTTTATTCTCCTTCTTGTAATTTGTCAAGAAGCTCGATACTTGCAACTTCCTCTTGTTTTTGTAATGTAGTTCAACTCGAAACACCAATGTGTACAACAACCAATCCATTCTCCTTGTGTATTTTTTTCTTCAATAGCACAAGTATCGGATCTTCAAGAAACAATGATATGATTTTATGGATGCATTTGTATCCTGATTTACATGGATGAAGTTTAGGAAAAAATTTGACCACATAGTTACACACAAAAATAATAAAACTATTAGAAACAACTTAAAAATTGTTAACTCTACACATAGCTACAAATATAATCACATGTAGTTAACACTTACCAATACGTCCCTCTTACAACCGCGTCTTTCTATACTTCATAAACACTATCTCCTCTTTGAACTCCTCCATGAATTCGTCGATGAGGAAAAAGGTCATGTGCTCATTGTCATTGATGGCACACATGATGTCACCTAGTCTCTGAAACATAACCATCCCCACCTCCTTCGTATATTTGTAAATAAAAATTTTGCATTACAATCAATAATGCAAAAACAAAAACCAACTCAATCTGTAAACATTGTATCACAAAATGAAGAAAAAAACTTGTAAATATTATTTAGCCAATCCCTGCGAACATGCCAAATGCATAACAAGACACGACAACCAAATACATCCCTAAGACACAAATAAAATTGTTAGGGTTATAAATTGTGTGCATTAAATTTATATAACAAAATATTAGTAGATTTGTACCTTATAACTTGTATTTCAGAAGTCACATCATTTGTAATGAATGCATTGACATGTCAATCCATCATTTTCCTTTTCCCCCTTGCATAGACTTCAGCAAGCCATACATATATGTCATCCACTTTATTACAGGATGAAATCTGCCCATGCAATAAGAACCCCAACCTCTTTCTCATCAAAAACAAGAAGCGTGTATAATTGGTACTAAGGCAAATGTGTACACAAAAATATGGTTAGAATGAGATTGGCTTTAAAAATTATATCCAAATATCAATTAATCTTGGAAATGAGATAACAATGTCCTTACCCCATATTTATTAGTTGAGAACATGGAATCCATTACAATGATGGATTTGTGGGAATGACGAACCATCATTTCAAACATCCACGGTGTTTGAAGGCCAATAATGAAAGGCACGTCGGTCTTACACGGCCTCTACTAATATAAAATTTTATCCCTTTCTACGATATGCCACAAATTGATACTAGTGTTGTCATGTTGGTGCTTTTGGGATCAAATGCACTTCACCCTCCTCCATGCATTCAACACATATTTCCTAGTTATGCACTCATCCCTTTTTTTGACAATCCTAATCAACTACTGATTCATGTAGTGTCTTTCAATAATGGTGTCAATAGATATACCAGCAAGCAAAAGAGATGCAATGTATTGTTTATATTTAGCTGATAAATTAGGAGTGAAACCACTTCATGGATCCAAACTTGTGTCCTTTGCACCATGGAAAAACTCACCGTTCATATCACAATGATACATATCATTGTATATGATATGTTTCATGTCTGGTCTACCAAACATAACCCTCAAATTGAAATGGCACTGGAATCCACATTTTTTTCTTAAACATCCTTATTCATTCACTAGTATGTGGTTTGTTCATGTTTTGTTAGGGACATAAGCACATCAATAGCTGAAACAAAAGGAAATACATACTGATATTAGGTATGGAATATGAAAAATGTGGCACTAACATATGTGAACATTATTCCTAAGGAAGACCAAACATAAAGTTAATATAAACAAACTTGTAGTACATAATGGTAGCATGTGGTGCTCTACATTCCACCGTATCCGTAGATATCCTTTTTACTTGCCTATGAATTTCATCTTGGTACTATTAAGAAGGCCTTCCCCTTTAATAAAGGAATCAATCGGTTCTAGAGGGATTTCCGCACAAAGATCCATATGATCATTATGTTCGTCAATCGGTGTCCATTCAAGATCATCTTGTGAAAATGATATTTTCAATTTCCACGTTTTGAATATCTAGGGAAAGCAATTGTTTGTACTTTGTCTTTCATGACATCCTAAACAAAATAATATAAACAAAAACATGTAATCAACAAGTATGGTATTGAACATATCAATATATGATGAAATATGAAAAAAAAAACATGAGTATTATGCTCTTAAGATATTTGTAAACAAACTTGCATGAAATTATATATATACTATGTTTGTAATTGTAAACAAAAAACATTGTAATATGATACAAATAACGAAAATGTTCTAAACATGTATTTTGTGGTATACACAGGTTGTCATTTTTGTGTGTATGTGACAAGCGATGCAAACACCGTAATAGGATACTAGTAGTGAAATTTTGTGGTATACACGGGCTTTCATTTTTGAGCATATGTGACAAATGATGCAAATACCGTAATAGGATACCAGTAGTGAAATTTTTTGGTGTACACAAGCTTTCATTTTTGTGCGCATGTGACAAACAATGCAAACACCATAATAGGATACTAGTAGTGAAATCTTGTGGCATCTCATCGAGAAGACCTTCAAATGCAAAATTTCTTATTCATGGGGTCAATTAAAAATGTAAAATTTCCACCCTTGTCATCTTAGGAGATCATGAAAGAAATTTTGGGATCAACCTACAATGTTAGGTGGGCTCAAGATACTCAAAAATTCAAAATACATATTTTTCCCTCCAAATGTAATTCAAATTCTCATCTTGTAAAAGTGGAGCCCTAAGTGTGTTAAGAAGGGTCTAGGAAAGTGGTGTGGACATGTTGAAAGGGGTCTAAGTCATATTAAATCATAAATGTTGAAAAATATTGTAAAGGAGGTTATTTCTCTAGGTATGGTGTGTAAAGAGTTACCATGAGTCCAAGAAAAGTCAGTTTTGATTCAAGGAGATATATAAAAGAAGGAATTCTAGTTAGAGAGGAGTTATTTGGGGAAAAGAGTGAGAGGAGGACCTTGTGAGGAAGGTAGAGAGAGTGAGGAAGAAAGACTCCTCAAGACTGAGGAGGGGAAACTGATAAGAGTGTGAGTTTTGTATAAATAATGGCATTTTGTATGAAATTGTAGTTGAATAAGTTAAGGATTTGTTCTTGAATGTGAAGTTCAATGATTTTTGCATGCATGATTGTCTTGAAAGTTTTGAATTCTTCTAGTTAGTGAAGCATTGAATCATGAAATAACTTTGCATGTTAGTTGATTAGTTAATTCAATCCAATGTGACAAGGTGATGCCCTATTTTGGCTGGTTAGAAGAAACTTTCAATTAAGCATTGGTATACTGAGATTGTGGAAGCCTTATAGAGGTGTAAAGAATGAGTTTTGAGGATCTTATGCATGAAGCTATTGTTAAGGAGAATATCAACCAAGACAAATAGATACATTGCTTTTTTTTATTGTTTAAGGTGCACTATAAGACTGTAATTGTCATCTATAGCCTATAAGAATCTAAGCATGAGTTGATATGCACTTGTGATTTGATATCATAATCATTCAAGTTCACAGGGATGTGAGGAAGCTCTGCTACAAGTTGTAAGGGTGAAAGAAAAGTGGTTTAAACTCATGCATGTGTACATATTTTTCCTTGATGCAAGAGCATCTTCATGATGCTTGAAGAGAAAAATAAGTTTGAATGATCCTTTCATGGCATGAACATCATGTTCAAGGTGTTGTCAAGTTTCCCTCCAAGTTTCAAGTTTGAAACATTTGAAATTGTGATGTAAGAACTCTTGTGTAAGAGTAAAAGGATAATGTTAGTTAGTATAGGTAAATATGAGTTGTCTTATCTTCATAACTACGTAGGAGGAGAATTAAGATTTCCTAGGATATTGTGTAGATCAACTTGGAGTTGTCAAAGGTCAAAATTAGAAAACAAACTCCTTGAATTGTGCATGTATGGTTGAGAAATCTCACCAAAATTAGGAGTTAAACTAGGATAAGATTACTACAGCTAAGTCAAGACAAATTCAAGGAAGAAGAAGGTCGAATTCATCGTGGTAGAGATAGAGTAATAGAAAATTAGCATGAAGGAGGTAAATTTTGGAATCTAGAATGAGAAATGCATTGTAACAATGATATATGATAGTTTCTGAATTATGAATGAAGTGAATTTGAACCTCATGAATTTGATAGATCTCGAGTAAATACATTTTAATATGTATTTTAGTAAGTTATGATGGAATGTTGTATGATCAATAAGTTAGAAGTTCTAATTTGTTACTTTGCATGGGACTATGCATGAGGTTATTGACTGGGCAATGGCTTGAAACCCTCAATGTGTTAAAATTGCACTAAACTTCGTGACTGCTACCTCGAATAGCTGGAGGAGATGCTTAGAAAACAAACTCAATTTACTTTAGTCCTAGACATTGGGTTTTGGTGTTTTTATGAGAGAGAAAACTATTCTCTAATTTTTGTTTTCCATGAAATTGGACTAGATGAAGGATTTTGCAAAGTTTCATCTTAAATAGACACGTGCATAAAATTTAATTGAGGACGAGAAAATTTACAGAGCAGGGGAGTTATGACAGTAAATAGAGAAGGAAGGTAAATGATGTCAATTTGATAAATCCTCATGTTTTGAGGCTTAAGAATGGTTGGGATGATGTTTTGAAGCAATTAGAAAGTGTTTATATGGTTTTACAAGTTTTGAGAAATTCTTTTGAATGATTGTCCCCAAATCAGTCCTTTGTCTAGACCTTCCTAGGACTGTTATAGTTTGATTTTGTCAATGTTTTGATTGAGGAGACTTGAATGAAGATTCATCTATGTTCTAAAGCTCCTACAAGGGGAAAGAATAAATATACAACTTTTTATGTCCTAAAGAGTACTAGAGTCTAAAAACCTAGTCAAGACCCACAACTCATTGAAAGTGACAACAAACAAGACCGACTAACCTTGTTTATTAAAGTTATGAAAAAGAAACCTATTCGAGCTATAAATTGTATTAAGGCAAGGGAGGAGGTATATACACCAGTGGTTAAGATTCTCCATTACATTTCTAGAATCTCATGAAGATTACAGATAATTAGGCCTAGGATTTCTTATATTAAGGAAGTAATCTCCCAAGTATGACCTTGGAAGTTGAGGGTATACATATAAGTCTTGCATGTTGAGTGATAATGAATCTAATATGAGGTCTTAAAGTCTTGAGTAATCTCATATGACATGGGTATAAGCACCAAAGAATAGGGGTTTCATCAATGAAATGATCAACTAAAAAGGAAAGTCCAAGAAATTGACTTCTAAAGCAAGTCCCATTTACTATTCTCCCAAGGTGAATCAGGTAAGAACATACAAAGAACAAGGTACAAGAACTCATATGTTTATTTCATGATCATCTTGAATGATAGGACTGTGTTAAGCAATAGGAATGAGGATACAAATATTTCCTTAAGCACTTTTGGTGGAGAATACATGAGCATGTTGTCATGGTGAAGGTTGAGAGCATATAGGTAAGGTATAAAAACATGATTTCAAACTCCTTAAAGCCTATAATGCATGCAAGTAAATGTTTTTTCACAAATATAATTATCATTAGAATGAAGAACATGAATCAAATATTGTGGGTTCTCAAGCTAAACTATAGCATGATTGTTCATGAGCGAGATTTGTTGAGCTAAGAATGGCACCTAAGAATGACCTGCATCATACGTCTACGTAAGAAGAAGCGAGTGCTCTTTTCAATTATTAATTTGTTATTTACGTTGAATGGTAAAAAATTAATGAGTATAGAAAAATAGACCCTTGGGTAAAGTTTTGGGTCTTGAATCCATAATTATAGGGAGTTAAAGCAAAGTTTAGACTCTCGGGTAGACACAGACCTAAGAAACCCTCTAACTAGGGTTTGGAGGTTAAAAGTCCATTATCTCTTGAATACACCCATGGAATTGAGTAAAATTTTGTAGAAAATTCCATCGTGTGATTTAAGTGTTTATTGAGGTTTTAGCTAAAAAGAAGTAGTTCCAAGGAAGATGTTAATGGCAGTCTCTTGGAGGACAATGAACATAGCTTAGAAGGCTAATGGGTAAGACCATTTAACAAAGGAATTAGGTCAAAATGGTGGAGTCTTGATATGAAACTTGGTGCACATAGGAAACTTGCAAATGGGAGTCCAAGAATGCCATTATTTTGTCTTGAAACCTCATATACGGAAATTTATGATTGAATTTTCTTGATGACAGGGCAAGTAGGAAGATAGTGAACTTATAGAGGAAAAGAGGGATATCATGAAGAAGAAAGTGAGATAGGGTATGAAATTTGACATACATCTTGATGGTGGAAAAGGGTATTTGGAGAAGATTTGGGTTTTTATTGGGTATGCTTGGGTAGCTTCAACTATGACTCATGCAAGAGCATTGTCTCAAGAACATTGTAGGGCAGTTTTGGATAAGTGAGGGGTTAATGGATAAGTTGATCTTTTGGAATCAATATAGTGAGTGGTCTAACAAATTTTTTTAGTGTTGAAATAGGGTAGGAATTTGAAGAAGAGCCATCAAAAATTAAAGAGAAAAATTTGTTTGATTTGGAGGTTAAGGACCAAGAAGGCTAGTGAAGACAAGTATAAGAAAGGCAAGAGGAATTGAAGCTTTGTGAGTTGAGATATTTTGAAGGGATATAATGACATTTATTACAGGGCATTACACATGGTGGAATGATTAGTAAATCCATTGAAGATGAGTTTGGTCAAAATTGATCCATAGGGATCCAGAAAAACACACCACTTCATCAGTTCCATCAGGACTAAGAAGGAGAATTGAAGAAAATGAAGAAAATGACGTAAACATGTGTTCTCGGGAAGAACCGCCGCTCTGTGCAAAGAAGTGGTTGAAGAATTGCCACCCTATAGGGATGCGGTCTTATAACCTCTACCCAGCCAAGGCGGCGGTCTTGAAATCGTCTTGCCTCTGCTTAGGGTGGCAATCCTGACACTTTCAAATAGAAAAGAGAAACGGAGCATGAATGGACGTGAATTTGAAGTCGTTGATTATGTCTCTTCCTCCCGACCTTTCCCATTCTCTAGTGCATGGAAAGACATGGGAGAAGGCTATAAATACAAGGAGGAGCAAGAGAATTGAGGCATTCGGAGATCCAAAGAGATCAAAGAGCAAAGGTTTAAGTTTAATGAGAGCAAGTGAGCAAGATCTTCAGTGTTAGAGTGGAATTATAGGAGCAAGGTGTAGAAACAAAGCAAGCAAGCATATGAAGGGAGAGGTTATACATTGTTGTCTCTATTTTACACTTCTTGTAATTTGTAATTGTCTATAATTAACCAATAAAAGTGGGAAGAAAGAGATTTTTGCCCTTCCGATGGTTTTCCTCCATTGGAGGTTTCCAGGATAAAATTGTTGTTGTTTGAAGTTGAATTTGTTTCTCTTCTCTACAATTTCCTTTCTATAGCACTAGATAATTAGTCACTAAAGCTCTAATTTTCAAGCAAATCTGTCATTTTCCAAAGTTGAAAGTAGAACACTGACTTTTTCGTGTGATTTCGTAGATTTCAAAGTAAAGGTTTACGGATCAAAAATAAAAGGAATAAGACATTTTGGGCTTGGAATGGTCCTCAGTTGTAGAGGTTAAGGTGAAGTTATTGTATGAACCCTTCTTTATTGGATGAATGTATGAATGAATCTATTTTTCTCGTATCATTGAGCTGAAAATGCCTCATTATGAGAGCATGGGCATATGAAAGGTCATAAAATTCAGTTATGAGACAAGAAGAAGTTACATGAGAAGAGGAAAATTTGAATATATGGAAAAAAGGGGGACTTAGAAGACATTCCTCGAGGGAAGGAGAATGCATGTGAGAAGGCTCAGAGAGAAAGGGAGGAAGAGAGCCTTGTAGTATGAATATATTGAACAAAAGAGATAAAAACACTTTTTTGTAAGGAATTATATGTTGTTTTCTTTATCATGAATTCTATGTATGTGTTAAAGCTATAGAAATTCAATGATCATTCTTCAAGAACTTCATAGGAGTGGTTGGAATTCACTAAATAGTTATGGAAGCTTAAGATGGGAAAAAATTGTTTGATTGTGTGTGCCATTTTGACTTGTGTTTGCATGACTCATAGTATCCTTGAATGGTGATGTATTGTTGATCTTATTCAATGGTAGTCTCATTGTAGAAGAGATTTAGATGAGTTAATTTAACCTTTGAAGCTATTTAACCTATTCTCCAATTGTGAGTATGTTGTTCTTGATAATGCATGCAAACATGACTGAGACAAGTAGCTTGAAAGAGTTGAAATGGGAAAATCTCATTGATCAAAGGATGAATGCATGTTAGAAGGTCTTATTTTAGGAGAAAAAGGATATTGTTTGAAGGTTCAATGCATGCAGTGAAGGAAGTTCATTGAAGTGGAAGAAAACCCCAAGTGAAAAAGGTAACTCTATTTTCTTCTGTAGCCTTATAGTCTTCCACAATTGAAGAACACATAAAATGCAAATGTTTGAAGGAAAGACACCTTATTGGTAAAATAGAAGTGAAGTGGGAAATTTCACAGACTTGTGGACCAAATTTAGAAACTTGAATCAAAAATTAGTGAAAGATATACCAAAAGTTGTCTTCTCGGGCTAGACTCACACACCCAGCTAGGGTTTAAGAGAAAATGTGTACTAAAAACCTAAACAAGGAATCTTGCCTTGAAATTTGGAAGTAATAGCCATGAAATGGTCCTTCAACAGAATCAAAAAGAAATTTGAGATTTCATTGGTGAAATTTGTAAATAATGTTGATAGACATTCATCAAGGACAATGACACAGTTTAGAAGCCTAGTTGAGAAAGGCATGTTAACAAAGGAAGTGGGGCCTAGGAGTGGAGTTAGATCATGAAACTTTAGGGACAACTATAACTCCTTAATGGGTGCCCAAATATGCATATATTATGCTTGAAAACTTCATACAAAGGAAGTTAGGAAGGGAAAAGGACTGTCCCAAGGCTAGTAGGCCTAGAGTGAGCCTAGAAGAGGAAAGTGTGATAGGGAGAACAAGAAGAGGAGTAGGGTTTTGAAATTTTGCACACACCATGAGGATGATAAAGGGTCTTGGAAGGAGTTAATAGATTTTGTGGGTAGTTATAGATGTCTCCAACTATGGAGCATGCAAGAATGATTGTCTTAAGGGCATCTAGTAGGTAGTTTTGACAAGAAGGAAGTTTGGAGTTTTTGAGTACTTTGAGTCAAGTTTAAGGTTAGTTGAGGTGATGTGATAGGGTTCTAGGAATTGAAAGGAGCTATTGAAGGTAAGAAGCAAGAAGTTTCTTGTTGAAGCCTAGAAAGCTAGTGAAGGGAATTGAAGGGGTAGTTTGGACAAAAGGGTAAGAGTGATTGTTTCTTTGACTTTGATTCATTAGGATGAATGCTTTGATGATGAATGCATGGTATTGCACATAGATGTCATTTTTGTGCGTATGTGACAAATGACGTAAACACCATAATAGGATATTGGTAGTGAAATTATGTGGTATACACAAGCTATCATTTTTGTGCGTATGTGAAAAGGATGTAAACATTGTAATAGATACTAATAGTAAAAATTTGTGGTATACAGAGGATTGTCATTTTTGTGTATGTATTTGAAAAACAACACCAACACTATAATAGTATACTAATAGTAAAATTTGTGGTACACATGATTGTCATTTTTTTGTGTGTCAAATGATGCCAACACCATAATAGGATACTCGGAGTGAAATTTGTATACACATGTTATCATTTTTGTGCGTATTGATGGATTTAGAAAAGAGGTAGGGGTTTGGATGTTGGTTTGGAGAGGATGGGGATTGAGGATCAAAGGCCATGGTATGATAGGATGTGTGGTGATTAGATTTGGATTAGGTTGGTTGATTAAGGATGGTGATGGGATTTGGGTTGGGATTGTTTGATTAAGGATGGTTGATTATGATGATGTTTGATTGATTAAAATTTTAAGGTGATATGATGGTTAAGGGTGTTCACAAACAAGCAACAAACATGCAATACACACCCTAACTAGTCAAGTGGGATTGCAATCAAGTTATAGCCCGCTTTCAATACCACACACCAATGGTGGTGCCACAATTGGCTCTCCACCTATGTGTCAATGTGGGGTTGGCTAGCAAGTGATCTTGGGGAGTGCGGCCTCCTTGCACTATAGCTTGATATGCGGCCAAAAGGTTGCCTAGACTAGGATATACAGAGCTCACTAGGGAGTCCCCGATATACCTTATGGTACGTGGGGCCCAAGTCTATTACAAGGATGTTGTCTGAGGCCTAGGTATTAGGACGTGGAAGCCCCTCACTTTACACGCCCTTAAAAAAAGCTAGCTTAGTCAATAATAATGATAACTCTCCAAGAATTTATATACCCCTCAGAACATGGGGTGTGTCTACATGCGTGGAGGTGAATTCCATAGTCACGAGACCCCTAGGACTATGGAAAGTGTGTGGATGTCACTTCCATGTCACATTTCCCCTATAAAAGAAAAAAGGGGTAGGCTAGCCACTTTTGATCCTCAAGATCATCCTAGGACGCAGAGAGGAGAACATACATAGTTTTTCTTCGGGATAAACAAGTAACGATGCAAACACACAAGAAAGATGATGCAAGAAAATAGATGCAAGATAATAAAATTAAACGATAAAGATTATGTGATTAGGTCTTCAAGAGGAGGCCCTGCAAAACAAAGATTAGTAATTTGATTTATAAACCCAAATGTCTTGGACCGATCATCCTACAAAACAAAGGGTTAGTAGTTTTAGATTGATTTTTATCTTTGGTAAGCATAGGAAGTTGCACACAAAGTGTTAGTAGTTTGGAGTGAGAATAATATAACTCAATGTGTAGTTAAAATGACAAGATTTAGGAAAATTAAAACCATGAATAAATTATCCTATAAAATGCTAAATTAATGCTTTCATTGCATAGGATACTAGGAGTGAAATACTATGGTATACACATGCTGTCATTTTTGTGTGTATTTGACAAATGACACAAACACCCTATTAGGATACTAGCAGTGAAATTATGTGGTATATACAAGATGTCATTTTTGTGTGTATGTGACAAATGATGCAAAACACCGTAATAGGATACTAGTAGTGAAATTATATGGTATACATAGGATGTCATTTTTGTGCGTATGTGACAAACGACACAAACACCGTAATAGGATACTGGTAGTAAAAATATGTGGTATACACAGGCTATCATTTTTGTGCGTATGTGAAAATGACGCAAACATTGTAATATGATACTAGTAGTGAAAATATGTGGTATACATAGGTTGTCATTTTTGTGTGTATGTGACAAACGACACAAACACCGTAATAGGATACTAATAGTGAAATTTTGTGGTATACACAGGTTGTCATTTTTGTGTGTATGTGATAAATGATGCAAACACCATAATAGGATATTAGTAATGAAATTATGTGGTATACACATGTTTATCATTTTTGTGCGTATGTGACAAATGACGCAAACACACGTAATAGGATACTAGTAGTAAAATTTTGTGGTATACATAGGCTATCATTTTTGTGCGTATGTGAAAATGACACAAACACCGTAATAGGATAATAGTAGTAAAAATTTGTGGTATACACAAGCTGTCATTTTTGTGTGTATGTGACAAACAACGCAAACACCGTAATAGGATACTAGTAGTGAAATTTTGTGGTATACACAAGTTGTCATTTTTGTGTATGTGACAAATGACACAAACATCATAATAGGATATTAGTAGTAAAAATTTGTGGTATACACAAGTTGTCATATTTGTGCGTATGTGACAAATGACGTAAACATTGTAATAGGATATTAGTAGTCAAAATTTTTGGTATACACATGTTGTCATTTTTGTACATATGTAACAAAATGACGCAAACACTATAATAGGATACTAGTAGTGAAATTTGTGGTATACACAGTTGTCATTTTTGTGCGTATGTGAAAAATGAAACACCAAAATAGGATACTAGTAATGAAATTTTGTGTATACATAGGTGTCAATTTTGTGTGTATATGAAAATGACTATGCAAAACATTGTAATAGGATACTAATAATAAAAATATGTGGTATACACAAGATTGTCATTTTTGTGTGTATGTGACAAACAACGCAAACATCGTAATAGGATATTGGTAGTCAAATTTTGTGGTATACATAGGTTGTCATTTTTGTGCGTATGTGACAAATGACACAAACATTGTAATAGGATACTAGTAGTGAAATTTTGTGGTATACACAAGTTGTCATTTTTGTGCGTATGTGACAAATATATATGAAACACCGAAATAGGATACTAGTAGTGAAATTTTGTAGTATACACAAGCTATCAATTTTGTGTGTATGTGACAAATGACACAAACACCGTAATAGAATACTAATGGTAAAAATTTGTGGTATACACAGGTTGTCATTTTTGTGCGTATGTAACAATCCACCTAGGAATATTAAGAGTAAACTAGATCTTTCCAATCCACCTACACCCGCACTGATTGTCAAGTGGGTGTTATTAAATTAGAAAGTAATAAAAAAAAGTGGAGAGCTCTGCATTGCAAATAAAAGCAAGAGTCGAACAAATATAAATAAAGCAATGAAGGAGGCAAAAGAATTGTTTCAAAACAAAAAAAAAACGTTTATTCGTAGTTTAGTCCCCTGATATATCATTCTCTTTTTCACACATCTTGTGTATAGTAATGTGTTCGTGTTATCATAATTGGGTTCTAATATTTGCTAACTGGATGTATACTCAAGCCAACAATAGAAAGGGGTGTCGCTCACGTTTCTCGATATGTATTCAATAATTTGAGGATCTCATATGTTTGAGGATCTCATATGTTTGAGGTTGCATTTGGTCTCCAAGCATTTGGTCTCTTCCCAGAATCCATATATGTTTCAAATTTTTTTATATACAGTGAAACTGATGGGAGGATTTTTGTAGGGTCGTTTCCAACCACATTCTTGAGGCACTTTTGGCTTTGAATAGTGAAGAAGGCGTATCTTTTTAATGCTCGGTGTTGATGGGGTGTTTATCATCAATGATGTGAGTTGGTTCATCTACTTATTAGCTACCCTTTTTTATAAAGGTATTCTTTTTCTGGTTTTCATTCATGGGAGCCATGTCTAATGTTTTTATAAAACAATGCTATTAATACTCAAGTCTCAATATGTAAGTATTGCTATTAATACTATAAGTGCATGTTTTCGTGTAAAATACTTACACATTGATTGCATTGTGACTCTAAAAAAGAAAGAAATTAAAATCTCTATTGTGAACAATTTTAAAATCTAAAAATAGCTTAGTTTCATTCAGCTGAATATTTTTTTATTGCCAACTATTTTGCACCTTTAGTTCAAAAGAGGAACAATGCAAAATTATGTTAGATCTAAGGCTTCTTGAATATATACTAACTGCAACTCCTCTTCACCCTGCCAATTCTCCCGCAATGGACCATAGAATGGAGCTTCACAGAAAAAAGTTTCAGTGTTTTGGCACTTAAAAGTTTTTAGTGTTTAATCGATGAAATGGCGAGTCTCCCAAAAGCGTAAGGCAACAAAAATCAAGTGATGCATCCTAAATGCTCACCACCTTTTTCGCCCTTTCCTTCACCTTTCTCTACCTTGGGAACTAGCATCTCTTTGGTTGGTGAGTCGCCGACAGATCACATGACTAGGTTGTGCTAACTAGATGCCACGGAAGTGCACGCAAGTCCCACATATGGACATTGCATGTATGACATTATGTAAGGCATCTTATGGTGTTTTTAATGGGGGTCATGCGATCTTATGGTGTTTTTTAAGTAAAGGATAATAACCAACTTAGATGTGCATGTATTTAAAACACAATATTGGATTTTGTTATATAAACCAATTTTCAAGTTGTAATAGGTAAAAAAATGTTAATGTACGGCTATGAATAACAATAAGATTATTCCAGGGTAGTAATAAATTCCAAAGCACCCACATCTTTCCAAACTATGAGAAAATACAAATACATGACTTTTTACCATGATTCCAATGCTAAATTGATAGCTTCAAACGCCAAATACTAGATGTCACACTTCATGAATACATTCCAATGCTTTTATAGAGGTTTACAAAAGTTTAGGAAAATATTTGAGAGAATATCCAAATACTAAACAAATGAAAAAGCACCCACTTAGCCATTTTAGTGCCTACTTATCGCATCCCACCGCTAGGATTAATCTAGAATTCCTTTGGGCATTCTTTCAATGATATGCCTATCCATCACGCAGGTTCGCAATCAACGCGAACCTACACAAAACATTGACTGTGTAGTCAATCTTCGCACACAGTCGGCCTCAAACCCGCGAACCCCCACCTCCTATTTGTCATGCCCCATCGCCTCGCTACACACTCACGTATGAAAACTACGGTGCGGTTCTTTTTAAAACGTAAACGGAAATTTGACAAAAGCAGTAACAACGTAATACGTTGTTACCTATTCCGTCAAAACTAACGGCGACGTGACGGAAAATACTTTTGCCTTTGTGTGAACTTGCGTGAGAGATAGGCCTAGCCGTCTTTCAATAAGTTCTAAGTACTGGGTGAGATTCAAAGACTCCTATATGGATAAAAATGCCTAGCACAAAAATATATTCTTTCTTTCTACTTTCTCATGCTCCAGTGCAAGCATACAACGTTTTTTTTTGTTTTCCAATGCACCAGCTTATATCACCGTAGGCGGAAAACTATTGTTGGTAGAGGTGAAGTGCTCCAAGACACATAATGTGTTAGAATTTATGAGAGAGAGAATAAACCGAATAAATGTGTAAAGAATGATCAAGAGAAAACCGGAATACACACTGCATACAAATGGGTTGTGTGTCCGAGTATTTATTATGCAAAGAGGGTTACAAAATTAGTTAGCGGTTACAACCGCATAACCATACAAAACAATTATAAAAGGGTAAGTCTTATTCATTTATTCCTACACCCCCTCTTAAGACTTACCCTACATAACTCAAAAACAAACAATCTAACAAAACAGAACTACGCAATCTTCAAACACTTTCACTTTGAAAGCAATGCTATGATAAGGTAAGGCTCCATCAAGTCGCTTCATAACCTTCGTAAAGGTGTAGCTCCCGAGTGAATTTCCGAGTTCCCAGATTCCACCTCCCCGAACTCCCGAATCATAGATCTCCCGAATTATTGGACAACCATCCATAGTGAGCCATCCACAAGCTCCATCAAGTTGTCTCATGACCTCGTGAGGGTATAATTCCCAAGATCCACAGTCTCCCAAACTATCTGAGCAACCATCTATATCGAGCTTCATCTACCATGTATCCTTTCTTGCCTTCAAAGTTTAGAGCATCTTTATAGCACATATTCGTCACTGTCCTCACTACCTTCTCGCATCTCGGTGGGTCTTCAACCATGGCTATATTGGTTGTATTTGATATGACTTTACCGAGAGCACATCATTGGCTCGAACACGACAATCCCATGCTTTGTGACCTCTTTTCTTATAATAATGACATTCAATCTCCTCGACTTATCCGATCTTCTATGATATTTTCGGTTCTAGAATAGAATGCACTTTCTTCTTGGGAATGACCTTCGCATCCTCTGTAGTTCGCTTTTCCTCGGCCTAGAAGAGTTGCTATCATATCATCCAGAGATTGAGATTGAATTTGACTCGAGGGTAAAAACTACATTGCTATATTTTGAAAACAAACTATTTAATAGGATAGCTTTGGCATCTTCATCCTCAATGCAGCCTTTCACTCGCTAGTTGTTCGATCAAGGACCTTAGATTATTGATGTGGCTTGATATAGAGACTCCGTCATCCATTTTGAACCTATTTAATCAAGTTTCGGGAAAATTTGGCATTGATCGCTTTCGCTCCGAATAATTTATTTAGAGTATCCCAAATTTCCTTCGATGATTTGTCTAGGTCTACATGATGAAGTTCAGAGTCAGAGAGAGCAAGGCCAATAATAGCTTTCGCTCTATCATCTCTGCTTTGCCATTCTAACAATTTTGATGCATCGGTAGGTGTTGTCTCTTTCCCATTTACAATGCCCCACAAATTTTTATTCATAAGTTGCATTTGTATTTTCACTCTCCATGTATGAAAATTTAGACCAGAATATTTTTCTATGGGCATTTCCATTTTAATAAAATAGAATAAATACAACTACGTATTTTGGCAATGAATAAATAAAATAAAATAAAATACCAAATTGCACGATTCTAAGTGCCCTAGCGCAAGTAGTCTTTTCGCTTGTGTCTTTCCCGCCTTATGTCTCGTGAAAATATTTGTGCCCTAGCAATTCATGACTGTAAAATGCAGCATATTAGCGCAAATTGCGCTTTGTAAAAAATGTCTACAATCATGATTTTTCACGGCTATTAAAATCGACTATTTGTGCTTTAAAATGTTGTTATTTTCTGAAAAAACGTGTCATTCGCGACTATATTTTCGTGACTTTTTTATTATTTAGAAAACGCGAGTGTATTCTTCTGATTCGCGACTATACAGCGTGATTTTTCGTGCCCTAATGGCGTGCCCTTGATTTCCAACTACAGCATGCCCTAATGGGACTCACGAAAATATCTTTCTTCCTCCCTCTCTTTGCTTGCCCCGCGCTCTGATACCACTATTAGAATTTGCAGAGAGAGAATAAACCGAATAAATGTGTAAAGAATGATTGAAGAGAAAACCGGAATACACACTGTACAAATGGGTTGTGTGTCCAGGGTATTTATTATGCAAAGACGGTTACAAAATAGTTAGCGTGTTACAACCACATAACCATACAAAACAATTATAAAAGGGGAAGTCTTATTCATTTATTCCTACGTAACGTGCTTTACAAAAATGGTTTTTTCGCTTGATTTGAATTTCTCGAGAGAAACAAAACACACAAAAATCCTCATGGCTTCATGCTTAAAGTAAAATCCATGATAGATGGCTTCATGCTTCAAGTAATATCCATGATAGCATCTTCACAAGGCTAGCTTCATGGAGGCTTTGATACCACCGATACAACAAATAGCATGCAAGTTTGCAAGAACTCTATTAACAAAAACTTTCAACAAAAAAAAACAATTTTATTACCTTAAAATTTCGTTACATTTATTTTCCATCCGATGAGCTTTTAATAAGCTCGGAAAGGTTGGCTACGGGACCTAACTAGCCGGGTTCAACCAACAGACTACTAACACCTAACCCCGTAACCTCATTAACTTTATATTAATAATTAATATCTAGACTGCCTGAAATGCCAAGTACCCATTCCCTCTACTGTGCCCGATATGTACCGGGCACGGGTATGGTTTGGGTACCTTTGTGAAACTGCCGTACCGAGACATACCCAAGTCCTGTGGGTAGTACCCACATTGGTTTTTTTTTAAAGTGCCAAAAATAAATAAAACTTGTGGTCTTTGACTGGAATTGAACCTTGGAAAGTTCATGTGAGATTCAATTTTGCCAATAGGCTCCCAAGGGTCGAGAGAGATGAAAAAGTCTTCCATTTGGTTGACTTACTATTTGGGTGCTTTCTTGTTGCTCCTCATGGGTTCTTTATTCTTCATCAATTTGGAATGCATGGGAACAAGTGAAGCACTTGGTGGTTGGGCAGCCTATCTTCTCTTCCTTTGACAATAGGTGCCAAGCCTACAAATCAATTTTGTTGAATCTGAAATATTATGACAAGATCCTTGCTTTGGCAAAGAGACTGCTCTGCCCTCATTTGATTTGAGAAAGGAATTAAAATATTTCATGACTTGTACAGATTTGGGAAGTGGATGGAATGGACAAACCTTAAAGCTTTCTATAAGCTTCCTCAATCTTAGTTCAAAATGTATACAATGCTCAGAAATGCTTTCACAGCGCCCTCTACTCGGCTAATTATGGAGGATGAGAATGACTTTTGGGATACTATGAGGTTGCTCAAAGGGCCCCTTCTCCAAGAGGCTACCTCCAAACAACTCTATGAAAAGATTGCCTTTTCCCCAAACCTTTCCCTGGGCCTTAACAATAAGTGGAATGTTTGTGAGCCCATTAGTAGATGGACTCATATATTTAATGGTTTGTGGTCTTCTTGTATTCAGTCAAAGAAATCTTGCTTTAGATGGCTTCTAATTCATAATAAGCTTCTTGTTGGCTTCTAATATTTTATAGGTTGCTAAGACTATAATCTTGTTTTCTTTAAATTTTTATGTATATTTATATTTTTTACTTTTTAAAAATATATTTGCATGAACATTTTTTAAAATTTGTCGTTTCAACATACCGTACTCCATACCAAAACCGCCTAGATTAATATAAAATTGCGAACTTTATTTTATTACACCTATAGTAATAATAATATACGATCACATTTTGGATCACAAACATGTCCTAACACCACCAAAACAGAGCAGTAATTTCTTATTCCAGTCATGATTTCTACCACTAGGGGTGGGGATGCAGTGGATCGGAACAAACCAGCCTCTATATAGATATGGGTTCTTGGCTGCAGCGGTTGGCTCATTGCCCTGGCCTGTATCTCTCTATTCTGGGGGAGATTGTCCATCCGGAGAGAACCCCTAGACCCTATATCTATGTGGCCACATATCCAATCCAATCTATATAGGCCTCCATCTGGCTCTTTCCCAATCACCATATAATCCATAGAGAGGGGTCCCCCATGTATAGATAAGATAGGGCGAGCCTCTCCCGTTGGCCCATATAGATATGAACGCACTCACTAGTATAGATAGATGGCCCCCAACTATCTTAAGATATAAGACCCCAATTCTCTCAAATTTCTTTAACATGTAGCACAAAATTAATTGTATATCTTATATTTAGAACAGTTCAAAGGCATTTCATGAATTTTCTGGCACATTCATTATGACAAAAAGTAACTAATTGAATAGCTCAGTGACTACAATGTACAGCAAATACCAAAGCAGGCATGATCTTGTTCCTGCTAATCAAATAAAAATAAATTATTCCAATCATTTCTATGCCAAAACACCCTAAACAAATAATATAAGGCGGGACAAGTCGCTCCTTGGTGTAAGCCCTGATGCCAGGCTGAAATGACCAAACTCTTTTGAAGAAGGCCATTCACATAATTTCTATTTAAAGAATAAATATTCTAAAAATGTCAAATAATTAACATCCCAACACCAGACAAGATGCTAAGTAGCAGAAGCACAGTGCTGCTAACAAGAAACAGAGAGAGAAGACACCTCTTGTTTCTTGGATGCAAATAAATTACATGCAATAAAATGCTCTCCAGGATAGAATGCAATCTTTTGTACATTCACAGCACCGAACGCTTCAATACTCGGTCATGATTTCTATCCCATAAAATTTCGCAACAAGTAGGACAAAATTAATTGTACATCTTATATTGAGAATGATTCAAAGGCATTTCATGAATTTTTTTGGCACATTCGCGATGACAAAAATTAACTAATTGAATAGCAACATGACTACAAGGTACAGAAAATACCAAAGCAGGCATGATCTTGCTCCTGATAATGAAATAAGAATAAACCATTCTGATCATACTATGCCAAAACACTGTAAACAAAAACATTAAGGCAGGACAAGTCTCTCCTTGGTGTGAACTCTGACACTGGACTGAAATGGCCACTCTCTTTTGAGGAAGGTCATACAAATATTCTGATCATCTGTGTAATACAGTAATTTCTATTCAAAGAACAGAAAATTTGTAAAAGATCAAAACATTAACATTCTAACACCAGACAAGATGCTAAGTAGCAAAAGTATGGTGCCACCACCAAGAAAAAGAGAAAGAAGGCGCCTCTTGTTTCTTGGATGAAACAAAATTAAATGCGATAAAATGCTCTCCAGAATAGACTCGCCATCAAGATAGTATACCTGAAAAATTTAGTCATGCTACAAAATGTCAGCAAGGATTCCTAAAACTACAGATGAGTATGTTAGCAGTTCTCATTCACTCTGTTCAAGGATTAGGAGGAAAAGAAAGTACCGGAGCACTATTGACGAGGGCTAGCCCTGCCGAGACATGGAAAGTGTACATAAGAAGCTTTTCAAGCATGTTTGGGAACCAAAATGGAGCATAAACGTTGAATAAATGTGATCTCCGTGGTTTGTAAGCAGTCAACTCCACAGAGTAGGCAAGAGAAAGTGCATCTCCCACAAAAAGCAAACTGGATGGACAGATTGAGGTTGTTTGGCCTTTTCGAACTTCAGAACCAATTGGTAAGTTTCTGACACTCGCTTCCACCTGTCCCGATAAGCAGTCTAGTTCATTTGCCTTTGAATATGTGATCTCAATCAGCATTAATCCAGAAGAAAGCACAGGCTCCATGCACAACTCACTCTGCAATACGTATACAAAAGAAATTCAGCTCTATTATTGCCTGTGCACATGAACGAGCAGGAAGCTTGAAGTAAGATAAGAGATTAACAAGGTAATTGTCCTGGGCAGAAACATTCAATCAAAATGAAAACTGAATACTGTTTTTTTGTAGTATACATATTATCAACCTCTGAACATGGGCAAATGTCGGTGGTCAGTGACAGAGACCATCCACTGCCACATTTGGAAAGCTGGGCAACCTCCTTTGCTCTCAAGCAAAAAGTTTTTGGCCAAGTCTTTCAGAAAACTTGTGTTTCCTTCTGCGTTAAAATAAGAGTGATTCAAGCATGAAATCTTCGTGAAAGGTATATTGCCATCCAAACAATTAAGAGTATTATTGGCTGCTTCAATTTGCTGGCTTTCAAGCAGCCAATGATTTGGCACACAAAATCCTCTTTCAAAATGACTTAAATGTATGCTCTGCTTTGTGTTCACTTTATTGGTGATGTGCAAATTATCCAACAGGATGTTTTCTTCTGACGCTTGGAGATGCATCAAATTAAGCTTCTCTAACCATTCCTTGGGGCTGGAAACTTTAATATTGTCTATTTCCAGTATTATATCTCCTGGAGACAAATATCCAGCCAAAGATGATGTCCGAGGAACACTCAACACCTGAGGAAAATTAAAATCCAAGTGTCCTTAAAATGGCAGTTCCAAGTTCCAACAAATGGACTACATGTGAAATAACTAGTTACAGTTCAGCAGAAGATAAAAATGTAAAATAAATTTGTTTCAATTTGTATCTTTAGCTAATGTAAAAATATATAGCACTCTCTAATAAAAATATGCAATATACTTGTTAATGGAGAGAAGTAATACCATAGGATTTTCACCATGCACGTATATGCAATGCAAAAGCACAGGAAGCAATGCCAATGTTAGCCAGCATACTGCACAACACTGGGAACAATAAAAGGCAAGGTATTACCATTTTGAACTTGCACACAGTGCTTACACTACTAACATACAGCTCAAAAATAAATAATTGTCAGAACATAAACTTGGGCAGAGGAATAAATAGATCAGATTGTCAAATTTCACTTGTAATCCTATAAAAAAAAGGTGAATATCAAACCGTGATAAATAATTCAACAAGAAGAGGCTTCCAAATTACACTTATGCTTCACTGCCACATCAAGAACTAGTATTCATGAAGAGGGTAAGGTGGAAAACACCAATCATTAACTTACCACAGCATTATGCCAAACCCTGCACAGTAAATGCGGAGTACTCGAGCACATGATAAAGCTCAAGCCTGTCACAGTTGATAGCAACAAAGGCTCCAGGAAGCAAGACTGCCAGAAATACAGCAATGTACTCAATATGCACACCTTCACTGCTTACTTTTCAATAGCGCACCTACATTGACACCAGTAAGAACCAAGTAGAAACCAGAATGAAAACATATGCCCCTAGGAACAAGAAACCTGTGGATACCTGACTAAAAAAAAAAATCAATTCCAAGTGTAAACAGACTCAAAACTGAAGGCTCCTAGGAACAACAGACATGTCCATACCGGATTAAAAAAATCCATTTCCAAGTTTTCAATATTTTCACTTACCGATTGCCTATTTTGTAAAATACATTCTAACTTTGAATCGATATATAAACCTGTGCATTAACAGAACAAGAAAACATATATCCTATTCTTCACGATTTTCACGTATCCTAAAATGCATTTAGTTCAATTATATTTAACATTCAATCACTATACAGATTTTAAATAAAGCATATCATTATATTATTAGCAACTGGGAGGCACATATGTGATTCCTAGTTTATATGTGGAACCATCAGACATGGTCCCAAATGCAACTAGCCAAAAGATTCATTGTCATGCAGCTCCACCAACACTCCCATCCCCACATCTTTACCTCACAATACAGAAAATATGTGCGTACAAATCAGTGTTACACAGGGATGCACCCCCTGGATTTTGGCGATGTCCAGAACGTTTTGGGGAGTTGGGGACTTGGAGGGATGTCCCCAATTTTTAATT
Organism: Taxus wallichiana var. yunnanensis; assembly: GCA_018340775.1. NCBI lineage: Eukaryota > Viridiplantae > Streptophyta > Pinopsida > Cupressales > Taxaceae > Taxus > Taxus wallichiana. The sequence goes on along the minus strand of CM031239.1, from coordinate 298,482,086 downwards.
TTAGTTTAAATCTGGTACTTTTTCTCTTAAAAACCTGTTAGTTTTACCAAAAATAATGAATCATAATCCAGAAAGTACCCTATATAACATTAAATAAAGTTTAAACTCCTAGGTTTCATTGGATAAAGTTAAAATGTTTAAAATTTTAGTTTTCATATATTATTATGATACCCATCCCCCGCCGTCCCACAAATCTGGGAAAAAAATTGCCGTCTCAGAAACCGTCCCCTGGTCCTAGAGACTTAGGTAACTATGGTATAACTAACAGAAGGTATCGACAACTAAAGCTTCCCCAATTCACGGTTAAATACTAATAGTGAAGCAACTGTCAAGTGATGCAAATTTAAAGGAAATTTAGCTCACAACAAGATAATAAAGTTCAACCAAACCAATCAAGCTAATGTTGAAGCAGCGGCAACATCCAAAAAAATCTAACCTGTTTTGCTTCTAATATCCTAAAAGTTCAAGGAACAGCTCTTAAAATTACCTCAATCTGGAATTTCTAAGGAGAAACCTTCAGAAGGACTTCTCTGATCTTTCCTAAAAACATATTATGCAAAATGTAAACCCTGTGGTAATTTGGCGCATTATATATGCATTTGCTCTCTATAACAAGAACTTCAGATGTGACAAGAAAGAATAATCATTACACACATGGACAGTAGGTGGCATTTAACAGATTGAGAATAATATACTGGAAAGTTAATTGAAATTTGAAAGCATGGATCATTAAATCTTTTCCGGCACCTATTTCAGTGTATACCTGCGCCAATGACCTAACATCCTTCAAAAGGGAATTGTTGTCCATGCTATGACAACAAACACCTTTAAAGAAGACAATTTTTCCTTTAACATTTTACCTTCTATAAACTGTTATTCAAATATTCAGTCTTTATTTTAACTAATGTAAAGCCTGACCTCAGTCTCTGACACCATGACAGGTTCATTACATAAGAAGATATTTCAATGTCTTCAAAACTTCAAAAAAAATTATACGTAATTCTCTCAAATTATCAAGCATCAGAATGCCTACACTGTAATAGATAAAATTTAATTTACAAATAAATACGACTCCATTTCAACGTTTGCCATTCGCAATATGATTAGGTTTTTGTATCACAAAAATAACATTACCCGGTGCTATATATAAGGTATTGACAACATATAAGAAACAGCATTAGCTTATCTAGGATATTTTGTTCAACAAAGGTGAAAGTTGGCACTAATAGTTGTATAGACCAAGTGATTGGATGCAGCTTCATAATCAAACAGCTCGGAGAATAATCATGGGACTATCCTAAACACAAGTGTTTCTTGTAAAATTCGCCTAACAACTCATCTTTTCTTGCATTGCATTTCACCAACCTGATGATCATTTCAGATTTGATTCTTTGCACACTTGCCCTAATCAGAAGTCTTTCTTACAATTGAATGTTATTTGCAAGTCTTCTGGAAAAACTTAATACACATTTTTCCAGAAGACTTAGCAAACATTAAACTCTAGTCTTTTATTTCGACTTTCATTTTTTCTTCTATTTGTTTTTCTACTTTTCATTTTTTCTTGGTCGCAACCCGACTCTGAACCTTTCTTCTATCACTCTCTCACATCTGTAGGTTGTCAAACCTCCATGACATTAGGTCTTTACTGACAGCCTTGAAACAATTTCTAAACTATATTACTAGATTTACACCTTAAAAAATAAGAATATATTTTGGATTCTGTTGAACTCATTTCCGAGTTGTAAGTCTCTTTTAAATAATGATATTATCACATAAAAATAAAATATTCCTAATGCATTTTTATTATCTGTTCATGGATAATTTTAGATTTTAAATTGAAGGGTGGAAATCTTTAGCTCAGCCTAACCAGCACATCTCCTGCATTTATGAGACCCATTCCCCTTCCCTCCCCTTTGGCAACCAAGCTTGGGAATGAACCAGACATAACCAACCCCTTAGACTAGTTCATGTAAGCTGACAGAGTAGCAGATATATTTATAATTTATCATTAACTCTCAAAGAACTCATAAATATGCATTTCCTAAATTGGTGAGAAGTTTTATTACAATTCAGAGTTGGTCAAGCAGGTATCAAAACAAAAATCTAGAAACTATAGATTTATTTTGTGCACCCATCTAAGAAATGTTTCTGACAACACAATATGCTTCCTGAACCCACAATGCTTTGAAATCTCTCTGGCTATCTAATACTCCCAAACTATTCAGACATTTTTCCTAATTTAAATCCCAATATAGACACAGTCATAACAAACATCAAAAGGATAAGATACAAATTCAGTACAACAAATCACGTCATAATGTCAATCAACAAGATTCCACCCTTCTATGAACAAAATGAATGAGATAATGATAAAAGAACTGAGTGCAGACCTTGCAGCTGCAAGTGCATGACCAAACTCATGAAATCCAACAGAAAATACCGTTCCCATGCATAAGTAGCCAATGTCTCTTAGAGGAACATTTAACCCAGGGACCTGCCATTCAAATGAAGATTCAAACAATCAAATATGGCAAATAAGTTGCTTTTGTCCAACACATTTCCTTCACCTCCAATCTTAGTGGCAAAGAGTAGAGAGAGTTCATTTTCATGGACACATTACAATAATGTCACAAACCACAGGAAGAGCTGCATATAATGACTTCTGTGATTTTCCCATTAAGGAAGTTCTTTCTTCACGTGAAGCCATTAGCCAGCTTGACTCCCATATAAGAATCTGCAAACCATGAAAACCAAAGAATGAAAGCACGCCAAAGCAAATATAAACATGTTGAAGGAAAGGGAAGGCATGTATCAATTGTTTTTATAAAAATGGTAAATGATGTCATAATGAAATGCCTTGTAAGAACGAGTGTCTCTAAAGGTTGTATCCAAAACATGGGATCAAAATCTTGATAAGATACATTCAGCCTGATGTGTTCATTATCAGCTATTCAGAGAAGGACGTATAACAGATTTAAAGTAATTATATCGGCAATGGTTAACCATCAAACACCTATAAATGCAAAAATCAGCAATAGAATGCTGATTTCATAGCTTATCATCAATATGAGTGTACATAAATATGAGTGTAAAGTTATCGTCAAAGATGTAAACTTTGATGATACATTTTCAAGAGGATAATTAACTTAATTAAAATATGTCTGGCAGCTTAATCAATTCTAGTCTCTCGGTGCTCGACTATACTCTAAATATACCCAAGTAGCCTCTGAGCTGCCTAAATTATCAGCAGTACCTTCACATTGCTTTTCTGATACTTATTCTGCACATCATCCACATTGTCATGTAGATTTTGTGGTTTGTTCCAATCCTTCATCAATCCTATGTAAATGTGGCATCTATGGGAGGTCAATCAATGGGGGCATGGCAAACTGATATTTTGTTTTGGTTGGATTCTTAAATTTTTCCATGTTCATTTTAATTTCTCTGCTCCATTTTTAAGTCTTCTGTCAACTTTACACTTTACACACACATTGTGTAATCCCACAGGTTGGCTCAACAATCCTATTTGTGTGTCAATGGTGGTCTCTGATTCCTGCTTTGTCTGCTCCAAGTCTGCAATTTGTTGCATTTGATTATCCACTTCAAATTCTATCAGTATTTTTGCTTCAACTAAATGTAATTTGCGTCATCTTCCTTTATCAGCTTCTGCCATACGAAATCTAAAAACTTATGGTACTGAAATACCTTGGCGTACAGAGTATGCATCTTATGGTATACTCCAACTATTTATTCATTTTTAGACTGTGTCCTACTGAAAAAGGACTGTCATGTACTTTAGCCAACACCTCTGCGGGTAAGACTGCAAATTTCCTGGATAAAGCCATTGATCTTTCCTCAAAACCCTCTGTAATTTTCGCCACAAAAATAATGAGCTATTTGGCATCCTCCTATCTATAATTCCAAAATTCCACGGAAGTTCTCAATTTCATGGCCGAACCCACAATATTCTCAATCATTTTCCACAATGGCTCATTTTTATGTGTTTTGTAGAGGGGTGATATTGGATCCCTTTTTATCATACCCTGCTCTCTCATGTACTAGGTCATCAAAATGAAATAGAGCCAACTCAAAGTCATCCCCATCTCCCTCCACATCTTTTTCACCAATTGAGTTTGTGACATCCTTACACCTCCATTTTGTCATCCGTGTTCCATAATAGTTCAAAATACGTCTACCTTTCTTCAGCATCCAAGGTTTGTTTTCACAAGTGCAGACTTGGGAGGTTTGTACATATCATATCTGTGGGGGTTAAAAGACTTACTTTTTGATTGCAACAAAGCTGCTGCCTAGCTCACTGCAGGTTCCTTTCAAAATTATTTTCGCTGTTGGTAACAGCATCGCCCAGGCTGCCGCTAATTGCGTCACCTCTGCCCTCTTGTTTTTCCACTGCAATTTCTTCTGGTGTTTTTGTTCATTGGACTTGAGCTAAGTGTGGTAAGCAATCCAATAATAGCTTTTCTGGTACATCTACCATAGTCCCATTGATCAAAGATGTTTATTGTTTTATTGGACTTTGTTTCTTGTTGTATTTATTGTTTCTCTTGTTTATTAGTGTGTGGTCATCCCATCATAGTCTATAGTGGTGGTGCGATTCCCTAGATCTGATTCATTGTTCACATCTTTTACAACATGAATCCCCATCTTGCAATTGTTGTTTTCTGTTCACACATCTGCTTCTTTCTTCTTTGATGCCCTTGTGACAGCCAAATTTGATTCTTTAACACTAGAGTAAACAAACAGAGGTACAATAATAAATTACACTATACCACAGGTACAATAGTTTTTCAATTTTCTAATTATCAATATTTTTTTGTAATCAAATAAACCTGTCGTTTCGTAGAATGTTTATGCGGTTTACCATGTGCAATTCTTAACCTTTCTAGTATAGTTTAGACATCAAATAATATTGAATAACAGAGACATAGCATTCTTTCTTCCTGTAATAACCTTAACTAAGTTTCACTAAAATAAAGATAATGAAATTATTAAATTGAGATATGTTGCAAACTAACTAAGTCTTTCAAATTTGATTGATAACACATTGCCAATTAAAGGTCCTATGATATTCACATATCCGAGTGGAGACGAGCGCTACCAGAACTACATTTTAACTCTTAAGCCTACAGGTTTTAGTTCCATGAATTTCAACTTATGATGAAATGGACTTAAACTTCATTCCGCAATGTTGAGTCTTGTGGTTTTTCTTCAAGTTATTTTCATTTTCCAAGAATCTTATTTCTTACTACTAACTCACATTTTTGGGAGAAAAGTACACCATGGGAAAAATTTATTACCACTTTATTACTTTTCCCATCTTCGATCGGGATATTTGGTTATCTTTTAATGTGTTTTGGAACTCACATTGAGTGAGGTGCAACAATCTGTAGATTATGGTTACTTCAATGTTTATGTCAGAAGCCTGAACCAGAAAAAAAATACTATAACCTTTTCATCTAATGTTTGAGTCAGATGCTTAGCCAATCACAGTTCGCTTTTTCTTGTTCAATAAGTTTAAGATGGGGCTTAAACAGGACAATAGGTTTCGTACATCATTATTGCATCATTTCCCTCCAGTCATCTAAAAATGCAAGCCACCTTCAATTAAAGGTGGATCTCCTGATCCCAAGATAAACAACTAAACTATAAAAAATTGCAATGTTTTCACAAATTCAGCAGTCACCATCAAAATTTCTTCCAGATGAAATATGCACAATGAATCCATCAAGTAGTGGTGTAATGGAAATTGGTGTCTCTTGTTAACGGGAGGTCCAAGGTTCAAATCTCACTTCATGACAAGGCAGCCCATTACTTGATGGGTTCGCCATTAATGGGGCACCAGATAAAGCGGTTTTCAATACATGGGCATGCCGTGATAATGCGGTCTAAATGCTTAAATTTTCATCTTTGTATGGGTCCACAACCAGTGTGGGCTGGTGATCCCATGTACCCTCCGCAAAAAAAGAATTATGCACGATGATAATTGCCTACAACAATGCCTTGGTTGTTAGTTGGAGTCTGTCAAATTGTTCAGGACTCTTATATCAAATTTCTTCAAAGACTTGACTCTTATATCAGATTTCTTCAAAGGCTTTTGCTTAAGAAGCTCATGTAGATTTGTTACTCTAATGTGTCTTTGGAAATAAATGATCTTCTACCTTATAAGTTTTCAAAACTCATAAGTTTGTGTATCTGCAGTCAATCCTTTACTTCAATTCAGTTTCTTCTTATATGACCACACCCATGATATAGATTACTTGGCTTGATTAAGATCACCCTTGCTCGGCTCTAATGACCAATATATAAGTTAAAGATTTATTTGTGGCTTTTATAGTGACCACAAAGTGGCATTGGACAGCCTTGTGTTGAATAGGTGGGCATTGGAACATAATGCAAGGCTAGTTCGTAGACAACCGATGCATGTGTAGTGTACTAATATTCAATTTTCCAACAAGATATCTTTCATCCAATAACTAGAAAGAACTAGAACCCCGCATCACTTCTCATGGTCTCCTGTAAGAAAAGTCCTGAAGAGGCATGATGGTTTAGAAAATTTTACAAAATGAGTGGCACATATGTAAATATAGGGAGTTGAAGTTTCTATAAAGAGATCTTCCATCTGATGGCTAGAAACTACTAGGCTCTTGTATCACATTTAATGATCTCGTGTAAACTTTTGTATCGCATTTAATGATCTCGGATAAGTACATGAACACTGATTTCCAAATTCTTGGAAATAAAGGATTGAAATGTCACAAAACCTTTTTGACAAGGCCTGAACCAGTTTTCCATCCATAAGTCTCCAATTATCCCAAAACTCAATACCAAAAACATTGGTGGTGACCAACCCACAAAATAACATAGCAAAGCATGAGCTAAAAGTTTTTTCACGTAGTAATCTAGAAAACATGAGAAGAATATATAATTCAGGATACATTCAAATAACTCATTGAAAACTAAGGAACTCACAGCTTGTTCAAATTCCATTAATAACGAATTTGACTCCACTTTAAAAGTTTTCAGTAGTTGCTCCTTTAGAGTTTAGCCATATTGAACATAACCACCACCCAAATTCACATAACAAAAGTAATACGAAGTAACAAATGAAATGGTAGTAAGTCCCTTTTGCAGTAAGACATGATCTGCAAAACATTGAAGCTAGAAAAAGAAAAGCATTTAGAAGTTTAAGAAGTGTGCAATTCTCTCTGATCTCCCCATTCGACCAAAAACCTTAAGTAAGAGTCAAGGGACTTTAACTTTAATATGAAAAATGCCCTTTATATGTTTAATATAAGGTGTAGGCTTGATAATTTGTATATAAGTTGACCACCACCAAGATATATGATGGAATAAATTCAAGAAATTTAAGTATGGACAACCTATTCACATTGTTGCTTGGATGCTTGTCTATATGTTGTGCTTACCCATCTGAATCGTGTTAAAAGAACCATTTGTGAGCTGCATGAAATCCTCCTTAAAGAAGGTGGAGGCTCTCATCGTTGTGGGTCGTGTGGACACTACACCATATGCGGCTGTATGCCACTAATGTCTATTGGCATTTTCCATGGGATTTTTTATCGTTCTCCTTGGCAATTTTTATGTGTGAAGTGCCATGGCATCTGCTTGTATGGGGGCAACAAATACTACTTTGCTTGCTTTGTCTAGTATTATCAAGCAAAAAAAAACTTGTTTATATCAAGCTACTACAGTACCGGATACTAACCTTGGGGCACCTCTACGTATTGAAGTACGGTTATGGTATCAATAATGGTATGGGTAAATCCTAGGCTCTTTTCTTATCCTAGGTAGCAAACTACAAATTCCTGTAAGGGACAGATCTAAGAAATTCTGGAATTTCCCTGAAACCCTTATACAAAATATAATAGCAATCTGATTTTTATGCAAACCCTTAAGACAGAAAATACAGCAATCTGAAATCTTCATTTTATTATGTAATGTCCCCTTTCCTACACCTAAGGCCTAAGGGCCAATTTGAGTCCAAGCCGTGGTCATACCCAAGGGGCTAAGGACGTTGGGAGCTATTGGGTATGAATATCTAGTCCATTTTGTTATAATTATTTTTGATTTGAAGCCTAAAGTGTTTTGGAGGGACTAGATATTATGTTTTGTCGTTAGGAAGGGGCCACATGACACTTAATGTTCTAATTTTGCGTTGGGGGTCACTTATGAACCATGGCGACTTCTTTTATTTTATTGGTCCTTCCTAAGGAAAAATGTGACTTGGGCTATTTGAGGCTCTTTTGCCTTGGGAAAAAATATATAAGGAGTTGGGAGGAAAAAGTGATGGTCATTCTTGCATACATAATTATTTTCCTTCATGTGCAATCGTTGTTTGCAAATTTACAGTTGTTGTGGAGTGAAATCCCATGGGGACCCTAGCTTCGTGGTGAGAGATTCGTCCCTAGCTAGCGGTGGCATTCTTCGGTGGTGAGAGATCTACCCTAGCTTGTCATTTTGGAGTTGTTTTCAGGGCTATTTTACAGAGATATTTTCAGAGGTTTCAGAGGAAGGGTTTTGAGGGTTTTGGAGACATTTTGTGGAGAAAATCAAAGGGTTTTCAGATCAGATTTACGACAGCGATAAGAGCAAGATTTGGCATCATTTCTAGAGACTTTTCAAAGGGTTTTGATCATTTTCCAAAGGGGGCGACTTGTTTTGGAGATTGCAGCATTATTTGGAGGGTTTCTGGGCTACCATTTTCAGATCTGAAGGTTGGGGTTTCATTCTCCATATTAGTATATGTAATTTCCAGAATTTCATAATTTTATCTTGCTTATTGGAGAAGTTACGAAATTTTGAAGTTTTACCACTGTTTAGGCTTTCGTAATTTTTGGCTGTATTATATTATTCCAAAATTCCAAAAATAATTTTCTTATATTCTTTATAATATTAAGCAAGCTCTCCTAAAAATTTCAAGTGATTTGAGAGAGTATTTTGAGAGATCAATTTTCTTGATTCACTACCCTAGTTGTTAAAAATTTGCAAAATTCAATATTTCCTTTGCTACAATTTTTTCTATATTTTGTGTATCTTTTTGTGGTATCCCACAAGGGATATTTCAGTGGTATCAGAGCAGTTGTTTCTCCAGCCTGTTGGGGTTGAAAGATGGGAGACAAAGACAAGTGAGGATATGGGTGTGGATCTTATGAAACAATTGTTCGCCAACATGGTAAAGCAATAGGAAACTACTAATCTCTATTTGAGCTAGCTCATTGAAAGATTAGCGCAGGGTAGAATTGAGACTCATACAGATAAAGGGGAAAATAGCAATATGGGACAACAGGTCAAAGAGGTGAGAGCGGGCATTCAGGGCAGCGGTCTCCCCATTCTTCTACCAGGCCTTTGGGGCTTCACGAACCTTCTTTCTTGAAGGATCCAGAAGTTTCACAGGAATGGCAGCCAGTATTTATTTTGGATGAGGAGTCTTGTTGAGAGAGGTACGGACTTGAGTGAGGGCTTTCGGGACAACATGTCATTCCAGAATATTGCAAAATGAAGATCGCAAAGCAGCCCGGAGAGATCATCAAATACAAATACCAGAGTTACAGAGGAGATTGGGACAAATTTCCATTCCACACTTCGATGGTTCTAAGAAGTGTATTGCATAGTCTTGGGTTCAGAAGTTGAAGACATACTTGACTTGAATCCTATGCGTGAGGAAGATGCAATTAAGTTTGCAATCTTACATCTTGAGGGAGACACTCATGATTGGTGGCATCATGGATTGATTACACAGGGACACATACACATTACTAATTATGCAGAGTTCACGCAAAGGCTAGTGAGCAGATTTGATAGGAGGGACCCTGACAGGTATTTTAGGGAGTTGACTCATTTGAGACAAACCGGTTCCCTGGATTAGTATATCGCAGATTTTCAGAGATTATCAGTCATGGTACCTGATGTTATGGAGATGAGGTTGATTTCACTATTCACAACAGGTTTGACAGATGCTCTCATTGGGTTTGTGAAGGCATTTGAGCCTTCTTCTTTGCATGAGGCTATTAGGAGAGCTCGTGATTTGGAGTTATCCACTCCTAAGTCGAGGTTTCCACCTCGAGTGCAGCCTAAGGTTTTTCCTTCTAGATCCGATGGTTCACAACCGAAGGTACCTCCACCTAGGCAAGATGCAACCAAGAGACCATTCATATCTAGGGAGGACAAAGATGAGTTGAGGCGAAAGAAACTATGTTTTGATTGCCGCACACCTTGGGTTCCAGGACATGATTGCAGAGGTAGAGGGAAGGCCCAATTCATAGAGGTCCTTGAGGAGAGTGATGGTGACGAGGAGTTGGACACACAGGGATTGGAGGATGATGACGATGAGGCATTGGATAGTGCAGGTGTTGAACAAGATAACGAGACTTTCCCCGTGAGACTATCACCACTTTGTCTAGTACCCGAGGTACAAGGCATTCAGAGTTAGGGGAGTTTTACAAGGACAACGAGTAGTGGTACTCATTGATAGTGGGGCAACCCACAACTTTATTGATGCCTCATTGGTTGAGAGGCGGGGATTACAGATGAGAGGATTTTGAGGGCTTCAACGTGGTTGTAGCCAATGGAGAGTCTATGAGATGCACACGGCAGGTTCCCCAATTGAGCATCACGATGGGTAACTATACAGTTACTGATGATTTCTATATTGTTGGTATTGGAGAGACCAACATAGTGCTTGGAGTACAGTGGCTCCATTCCCTTGGTGAGTTTCGGACTAACTTTCAGACGATGGAGCTGAAGTTTAAGTCCGAAGGGAGGAATGTGATTTTGAGGGGCTTATCTTCAAAGGCACCTCGGGTTGTTAACTAAGAGGATTGAGAGAATTTATAGGCACAATGGGGTGGATTGGGCAGTACATTGTTTGGTTTCGACCAAGAAATCAGAGGATGGACAACATGAGTATCATGTGGATATACAAGGCTTATTGGACAGGTATAGTACAGTTTTTGGTGACATACCTCCAGGCATACCTCCAAATATGGGATTTGAGCGTGTGATTGAGCTCGAGGACGCTAGACATGTGGTTACTTCTCCTTACCGTCACCCCACATGGTTTAAGGATGAGATCGAGAAGATGATACATGAGCTCATTGATATGGGGCATATTCGACCAAGTTCCAGTCCTTTTGCTTCTTCTTGGCCGGTATTCGTGAAGAAGGATGGGAGTCTGGGACCATGTGGATGTGTATAGACTATCATGCCTTGAATAAGAAGACAATAAAGAACAACTATCTAGTACCACGTATTGATGAGTTGCTTGATGAGCTACATGGTGTAATCTATTTTTCAAAAATAGATTTGTGATTTGGATATCACCAAATCAAAGTCAGGAAGCAGGATGTACATAAGACAGCTTTCAGATGCCATTACGGTCACTTTGAGTTCTTGGTGATGCCCTTCGGGTTGTCTAATGCTCCAACTACATTCTAGTCTTGCATGAACCATGTGTTCAACCGCCACCGCGAAGTTTGTATTGGTCTTCTTTGATGATATTTTGATCTACAGCAGGACTTGGGAGGACCATATCAAGCACCTTGGTGAAATATTGGGGATATTAGAAGCTAATTTGCTATATGCGAAAGCTTCTAAGTGTGAGATTGGCATGAGAACTTTTATATTTGGGATATGTGATTGGTGGGGAGTAGTGAAGGTGGATAGGAGAAGATACGAGCAATTTTGGATTGGCCGCCACCTAGGACGTTGACACATTTGAGAGGATGCGTGGTGTTATGCACATACTACAAGAGGTTTGTGAAGAATTTCTCTCGGTTGACTGCTCCATTGACCGATCTGACCAAGAAGGGGTTTTTGTTTGATCAAAGGCAACACAACGGGTTTTTGATCACCTCAAGAGGGTGATGAGTTCATGTCCCATTCTCACATTGTCGATTTCTCTCGCCCATTCATTCTAGAGTGTGATGCATCAGAAGAGGGTGTTGGGGCAGTTCTCATGCAGATAGGCATCCCATTGCCTATAAGAGTCGGAAATCAAACCGGTGGAGAGAGGGTATTCAACTTACGACAAGGAGATGTTGGTCATTATGCATGCTTTCGCCAAATGTGGGCAGCAAATTCATGGTTCGAACGGATCACAATAGTTTGAGGTTCTTCTTGGGGCAGAAGGATCTCAACGACCGCCAATAGAGATAGGCGAACAAGGTACAAACCTATGACTTCGACATAAAGTACACTAGAGGTAAGAATAATATTGTTGATGATGCTTTATCTAGGAGGCCTTACCTTACTTCTATGCTTAGTTCTATGTCTGAGATTTCAGCGGATTGGAAAGCTCATATACTTGTTGAGTATTTCAAAAATCAGTTTGCATGTGAGATCATGGATGGTATTATACAAGATGACCGATACAGAGTAGTGGATGATCTCATTTTCTACAAGGATAGGATTTTCCTTGTACCAAGGTCCAAGATGAAGGAGAAGATCCTTCGAGCAGTACATGATACACCATTAGCTGGGCATCCTGGGTATTTCAAAACATACAGGTTTATCAGGGAGAGATTTGCATGGAAGGGGATGAAGGACGATGTCCTTAATCATGTCAGAGAGTGTATGGTTTGCCAGCAAACCAAATCCGAGCATTCTTTTCCAAAGCAGATTACTTCAGCCTCTTCCATTCCCGAACATAAATGGGAAAGCATATCTATGGACTTTATCACAGGGCTTCCCTTGGTGCATGGGCATAGCTGCATTTATGTTGTAGTTGATCGGTTAACTAAGTATGCTCATTTCTTTTCCCTACCCAAGGGGCATGAGGCAACAAATGTGGCTCAAATTTTCTATACAGGTGTTTTTAGGCTACATGGGTTACCTAAAAATATTGTCAGTGACCGGGATAAGATCTTCATGAGCACCTTTTGGCAGGAGATCTTCAGACTAGCAAGTACGAAGTTGACTCCTAGTACTAGCTATCACCCACAGACGGATGGGCAGACGGAGATAGTCAATAAGTGGATAGAGGGCTACTTGCAGAGTTATGTGTCAGGTCATCAGCGGGCATGGATTAGATGGTTACATATGGGTGAGTATTGCTACAATACCACCTATCAGATGAGCATAGGCATGACTCCTTTCCGAGCCTTGTATGGGTATGACGCTATGACATTTGTGGATTTGGTATTACCGGATAGCCGAGCTCCCAAAGCTCGAGATTGGTTACAGGAGAACCAGGATATTCTGAAGGCTCTCAGGGAGAACCTTCAGAAGGCACAAAATCAGCAGAAGGTATATGCAAATCGGCATAGGATAGAGAGGTCTTTTGAGGTTGGGGATCTGGTATTCCTACGTTTGTAGCCATATAGGCAGTCCTCACTGAAGCAGAAGGGTGCAGAGAAATTGAAACCACGGTTTTATGGTTCGTACAGGGTAGTTCGACGAGTTGGGGTAGTTGCATATGAGCTAGAGCTACCAGAGCACAGTAAGATACATAATGTCTTCCATGTTTCGTGCCTTAAGAAGGCACTTGGGCAACATATTGTACCATCTACGGAGTTGCCGCCACTGGATGAGGAGGGGAAGCTGGTGTTAGAACCAGAATCCATTATTGAGGTGAGAAATAAGAGGCTTAAGAGCAAAGTGATCACGGAGTATTTGGTGCGGTGGAAGGGATTGCCACTTGAGGATGCTACTTGGGAGGGAGAACAGATTTTGCAGCATCCTAGTTTGCATTTGCTTGGGGACAAGCAAAATTTGGGAAGGGAGGACTGTAATGTCCCCTTTCCTACGCCTAAGGCCTAAGGGCCAATTCGAGTCCAAGCCTTGGTCATACCCAAGGGGCTATGGATCGTTGGGAGCTATTGGGTATGAATATCTAGTCCATTATAATTCTTCATTGATAGGAGCATAAAGTGTTTTGGAGGGATTAGATATTATGTTTTGTCATTAGGAAGGGGCCACATGACACTTAATGTTCTAATTTTGCGTTGGGGTCACTTATGGACCATGGCGACTTAAAAGGGAAAAGTAACTTAAGTTACTTTTATTTTATTGGTCCTTCCTAAGGAAAAATGCGACTTGGGCTATTTGGGGCTCTTTTGCCTTGGGGAAAATTATATAAGGAGTTGGGAGGAAAAAGTGAAGGTCATTCTTGCATACATAATTATTTTCCTTCATGTGCAACTGTTGCTTGCAAATTTACAACTTGTGGAGTGAAATCCCACAGGGACCCTAGCTTCGGTGGTGAGAGATCCATCCCTAGCTAGCAAGGCATTCTTCGGTAGTGAGAGATCTACCCTAGCTTGTCATTTTGGAGTTGTTTTCAGGGCTGTTTTACAGAGATATTTTCAGAGGTTTTCAGAGGAAGGGTTTTGAGGGTTTTGGAGACATTTTGTGGAGAAAATCAAAGGGTTTTCAGATTAGATTTATGGCAGCGATAAGAGCAGGGTTGGCATCATTTCTAAAGACTTTTCAAAGGGTTTTGATCATTTTCCAAAGGGGGCGACTTGTTTTGGAGATTGCAGCCATTATTTGGAGGGTTTCCGGGTTGCCATTTTCAGATCTGAAGGTTGGGGTTTCATTCTCCATATTAGTATATGTAATTTCCAGAATTTCATAATTTTATCTTGCTTATTGGAGAAGTTACGAATTTTTGAAGTTTTACCATTGTTAGGGCTTTTCTGTAATTTTCGGCTACATTATATTTTTCCAAAAATCCCAAAAATAATTTTCTTATGTTCTTTATAATATTAGCAAGCTCTCCTAAAAATTCAAGTGATTTGAGTGAGTATTTTGAGAGATATCAATTTTCTTCAGTTCGCTGCCCTAGCTGTTAAAAATCTGCAAAAATCAATATTTCCTTTGCTGCAATTTTTTCTATATTTTGTGTATCATTTTGTGGTATCCCAAAAGGGATATTTCATGTTATCAAATAATCACATTACAAAAATACCCGAGAAGGCCCAAAACATCTAGAAACTCTCTTGCTAGAAGTAGCTGATGAAAATAATTTTCCAACCAACGTCCGAATTTATTTTTATTTGTTTTAACACCATAAAACACGAAAAAAAAACCGCGTAAGATTACAGCAATTTTCTCACAAAAACGCTCCAAATGATAAGAGCAAACCAAAAGGAGACGCTGTAAACTGAAACCAACCAATTCCATTTGTTGTTAATGCCCCATACGTTGATCTGAAATTCAAAGGGTGTAGACAGCCCTAGAAATGGCTGCAAATCATGCCCTAGCTGTCCCTGACTGAAATTGGTAGATTGTCTCTCCACTGGCTGAATTTCTTCGCTTGAAACACATATCTGAAACGGAAAAGGTAGAAAATGTGCCCTAGTTGCACTGCAAACTGACACATTGAAAATAGACATGCCCTAGCTCGATATCTGAAATTACGCTCAAATGTGACCCTTGAGTGAAGCCACCAAGAAGATATTGAGGGTTTTCATCCTCAAATCTGATCACAATGAGGGTTTCCGTCCTCAAGTGATGAATGCAATGGAGGGTTTTCGTCCTCAATGCACAAACAAGCAAAATGCTCAACGTTTCCCAAAAGGAGAGAGATAATAGACAAAAGATATCCCCCAAATGACCCCAACACTTCCTTTTATAACCTTTTCGTTGCTTCTCCCAAGTGGGGCGCCACATATGGGCCTTTAACTTTATTTAATAAAGGGACTTTCTATTTAATCATTGAGTTCACTTAAAATAGAAAAGTCACCTTTATTTAATAATAATAACATAAGTGTCTTTTATAAAGTCACTTTTTGACACTTAAGTTATATTATTAATTTTTAGACTTTATTTGAAAAGGGACATGACACAAACTGTCGTGATAAAAACATAGTTACATATGGTGCTGGTCTGGGTATGATGACTGTAATAAAAACAAAACAATAAGATTAAAGAAATTAAAACATAACAAATAAACACAGCTCTAACTAAATTGTTGCTTGCTCTACTGCATCTGGTTCATTACCAATTGTTGTTTTAGATGTTCTTGATGAAGAACTATATGAATATGTGTTCATGTAGTTCTTGAGCTTGCTGACCATTGACTATTTTCCTATTTTGAACAGAGAATATAAACCTATGTGATATATCATATGTCATGCCTCATTTAATATTTTGAATTATCAATTGCCAATATCATTTAGTTATTTTTCGGTTTATTATAAGGATATAACGATTGATATTTTATTTATTTTGTCTATATTTTTACATTTTAATTTTTTGTATGGGCATACCCAAGCCAAAGCCATACCCCCGGGTCCAAAGTATAACTGGGGCCCCATACTAGTACCCATACCTTAGTCAAGCTACATCGGAAATATGTTGCAGAGTTAAATTTTTAATAGGTCATTCTTCTAGTTGTAAAATTATGTCCTGTAAGAATATTATAAAATAAGAAACAAAAATTTTCATACGATATCAAAGAAAGGTTGAAAAAACTCCCAAACTTCAGTACAAATCAGGACTTGAAAAGGGGGAGCAATGGCCATAAAGTTAGCTACTGACCAAAATAACCCCAATCATTGCCAAAAACTAACTCCAATGCCCATCATGAACCAGACTTGTAGAAACCTGTGAAGAGCAGAAGATTGGATTTAACAAAAGAAAGGCAGAGTAAAAATATTTGAATTAAATCATAATTATCAAATCAAATCTAGTCTGTGTAATACTTATGTCTAGAAACAGAATTAAAGAACTATATAGATGGATAAGTTGTATTAATTATAATATAGACATAGCTGATATACAGAAATTCATGGCAAGCAATTATCTACATTGACAACATACTTTGAGTGCTGACGTCCCATAGAGTGCAACCTTTCATTGAGAATGGTTGTCTTGAAATCACAATACCTAACAAACCAAATAAAGCATCAAATAGCATGTTCAACCACTTGTAAATGCATAAAAGAATTAGAATGCCATCATTAAAGAATTGCAAGGAGATAAAACATATCATTGGTAAAGCATCTTGTATGTATGTGTATATGCATAGTTATACTCAAGATTTTCAAACCTGCCAACACACACACACACACACACACACACACACAAAAGATGCAGAATTTTTCCCATAAAACCAAGGTGCTTTATACTAACACAAGCCACAAAATTCATTTGCATCAAGTAAATTACTTGTTGAATGTTAGATTAAATGCCCATATATAGAATAACATGAACAAATTATAAAACATTTTGATACTATTTATATAAACGAATATAGCAAAGAATAACTTAGAATACTCTATATCGAATACAACTTTGGAATGATACATAAGCACACTATAAGAAACAAGAATTCATGTTGTTCAAAAATGGAAGGATGTCAATGCTCTGTTAGCCCATTGGTGAGATCCATGTCATATCAAATCGTTCACCAAGGTTCACTTCCCAGAGTTCTGCCCACTCCATAGGTGCCTATATCATTGGGAGACATATGCAAGACCTAGACAAGTCTGGAAGAATAGATATCCTCCTTGCCTATTTAAATCAAACTGCACAAACAATTAATGAATCACAGGAACCACGTGACCAAGGGAGAGGCAAAACAAAGGCAGAATATACAAATCAATAACAAGAGAGTAAAAACAGCCTTAACAATGGCATTCTCCTCTCAAAGACAGATAATGTACATCTGTTTTAAAACAAATTGCAACAACCTTTGACATCTTTTGTGCCTCTCTAATTTATCTAAGTTTTCTGTTTCACATTTGACTTCATTTTAAACATTGATTTATACAAGTAACAAATCCTAAAAAAACTACAAAATGATTCCCTTAATGATTATTTTGTACAACTCTAAAGATCTCATCCACACCATTGCTTCAAATTTAACTATTATATTGAACTGTTTCTGCCGTCTACCTCTAATAGCATCTGCACCTGTCAAGGTAAATCTGCAGCCTAAGAATTTAAATTCATCTACTGCAGTCTTCAAGCCGACACAACCATATTTTTTCCCCGCAATTTGGAACAAATAGCTTGCCAACTTTTACAATTCATAAACATTACTAGATTTTTTTCTGAGAAAAATATGAAACTAAATCTCGCTTATTAGCTTTACAGCAATAAAAATTCCTCAACAACTCACCTGAAATACAATCTTCTGTAACTCGTTGCAAATTTAGAATTCAAAGAACAACATCCACAACAATACAGAAACTTCCAAACAGGTGAGGTGTGTTGTTCTTTCAAATCGACATCAATATCTAGCAAACATAGATTAGATGCTTGAAAATTTGACAATTACAATTTCAACAAACTCATCGACTTACTCAAAATGGCTTGTGACACGCTTTGAGAAATGTTTTCTGTGTGTCCCTTCCATTGACACGACAATTCATGAATGACTCCCAAGTGACCTAAACTCATTTGATATACTTCTATGTCACTTCACCTAGCTATTTTAATTTTTCACACAGGTACACGGGTTGTGCACCAGACTCATAGCTTGCTTATGGAGCATGCTAAATGAGTGCTAAAGAAACTTTCACAATTCAACTCTTCCACCTCATAAAATTGCATGATCAACTTGCTTCAGCTCGATCAGTGCCATGACCCCAAACTCTGATTTAACACGCATAATTTTTATGCCTGAGAATCACCTTTTCATTTTTCAACTTTTTGTCCATACAGTTAATAATATCAAACGCTTGTTTAACACCCATGATATAACTTCAGGACTTGACACAACACTCGGAATGCAGCACTCAATGTAGGTTTTTATTGATTACAAAACTCCAGTCCACTTGCTTATGTATCATCCACATCTGTGCAACTCATTTTAATTTTTCACGAACTTCTAACAGCCATAAATTTAATTCAACTATTAACTTTCAACATGACACCATGATTTATTTCTCCTCAAGAAAAATATATAATGCATATCCCTAACTATCAAAAACACTTAGGAAATGACTCTTTACGTTGCCATCATTTATTTTGTTTCATGTTCATGTGCATGAATCCACTCAGGTTGATCCTCATTCCTTTGCTTTGAGTTTGTACAATTTCAGTTGTGACGATAATAACAAATATTTAACACCTTTAGAAACTGTGTTTAAAAAGGGCAGGCCACTCATCTCTAATTTCCATGAGAACATTTAAAAGACAGGTAAAATTGAAAAAATCAGAACCAACAACTTCAATAATTGACCATACACCCAAAACCAGACACAATCACCAATTAGAAAAAAAATTCTTTTACCAACAACCTAGATGATCTCTTAAGAAAGTTAGGAATCTCGATAACAACCTTGTATTTTAACAAATGCCTCGTATCATTCAGGCACAATCAATAAAACATCTTCAACAAAAAAATTATGTTAGTTACCAAAGCAAAAATTCTCTTGCCAAAGTCTATTTTTTAGTGCTTAGATAAATCACCTCCAAAACATTTGTCAGTGTTCACCTTAACAATAGCACCTTTAAATGCCACAAATCAAATGACCTTATGCAAGTGCTTTTAGAACAGTATTTGAAAAGAACGATGTGACAATGGGATACACCCAAAGGGTAAAGAACAGTGTTACGCAGAGACGTGTCCCCTAGATTTTGGTGATGTTCCAAATGTTTTGGGGACTTGGGGACTTAGAGGGGACATCCCCTATTTTTTAAAAATCTTTCAAAAGTTTTCTGATGTTTTTACTTTTAAAATGTTGTTATTTTTACCAAGAACATTAAATTATGATCTTGAAAGCACCTAAAATACATTAAACATAGTTTAAATCCTTAAATTTCATTGAATACAATTAAAATATTCAAATATTAATTATTATATATTATTTTAATAGCCGTCCCCTTGCCGTCCCCAAAATTTGGGAATTTTTTTGCCGTTCTGAAAACCCCGTCCCTCCATCCCCCTGTCCCCCGTCCCCAAGACTTAGGTAACTATGGTAACGAACCAAAAGGGATAAGAATGTGATAATAACAATATATAATCAAATATAATGGTAAGAGATACAAAGATGATTAGTCAACACCCATACGATGGGCATAAAAATAAATAGATTCCAAAAATCTTCCAACTAGATTGATTTTTTCATTCCAATGCCAGTCATGTTAACTTTGTCTTTGATCTCAGCAAATTTATGTTTTATGTGATCAATGGCTCTTCTTTTGGTATCATCAACTCCATCCAATGGTTAACAGGCATAAATCTCTTCTGTTTGTTCTCACATCATAATGTTTTGTAAGTCTCTAGAACAAATCTGATTCAATTTTTCTTTGTCATTCTCCTATCTTAGCTTACTTGTTAACCTCGGATTATGCCAATCCTCCCGTCCCATAGTCAAGGCTATTCACAAAGTCTTAGATTAGATCGATTATCGACTTGAATGCAAGACAGCGATATGAAGATATGAATCTGTTTGCTTATGATGTGTTTATGAAGTACTGATGTACCCAACTTCTCAATACCTAAAATTCACATCATCTAAATTTCTTCAAATTTGTGTTATCCTTGCAAAATATAGTTTTACCTTTGACAATAATAATCCATAAAAACCATATATATCTTAAAGATTCATTCCATACAACCACTGAATCAAGTAATAGTAGTTAATTGTCTCACTAGTGCTTTTTAAGTTTTTTTATAATGTTACTCAGTTCTTTTAAAGGCCACCATAGCTGTGGTGAATCTCCTATGAATGTGGTTTGAAGTGTTATTATATATAACTTGCCTTTTGGTGAGTAGCCATGTTGTACGTTAAGCTCAATAACACCAAATGGGATCCTCTGTATATGCTCTGTTTGTAGGTGGATTGGTAAGGCTCAAATAGAAGTGTGACCTTAAAAACAACCTTTATCTTTGACTTTACCTCTATATACCTAATATGCTATACATCTATCACAAACACTCCGTTGTTGTAAGCCATCCAATATTATTGAAGAAATATCAAAATGTAGATGAATGAGCTGCCCGGTCTTCATGAGGTGAATTCATATGATCCATGAGTTTTTATGTGCAATCTCAAGGAATAGATTGTTTACTTTCTTCATGCTAATGCAATTCACTTGTTTATTTTCTTCATGCTAATGCAATTTGCTTGTTGACACAGCTTATCTTCAAGCTACTCAAGTTGTTTTGTCACCAAGACTGCCTTGTTGTAAGCCATCCTTTATTATTGAAGAAATATTAAAATGTAGATGAATGAGCCGACACTACCCCACTCTTCATGAGGTGACTCCATATGATCTGTGAGTTTTTATGAGCGATCTCAATGAAGAGAGTTTATTTTCTTCATGCTAATGCAATTTGCTTGTAGATGTAGCTTATCTTCAAGCTACTCAAGTTGTGGCCTATTAGGATTCTCCACTTTAATTTGATCACTTTGTAGCTCTGTTCATGCAATGATGCTCAAACTTCCTTTCTGCCTTTTATCCATTCCGTATCTGGTGCTGAATTAGTCTCCTTTTTAAATAAATCGCTAATGGTAGAAACAATACAAATGTTCTGCACGTTAGGAACAAATAATGGCCCAATTATCAATTATGGCCACAGGGCAAGAGATAAGCCATGAGCTTCACCAAAAATCTTTGAGTAATGAACCACAAGTTCTGCCAGAAACTGTTAGAATACCACTTTTTATGTACTCAATAAGTAATACACCCAAAAGGATAAGAAATGACAACAATGGTCAAACGTAACAAGATATAATGACAAAAAAGGCACAAAGATAATTGATACCTATATGATGGGCATTGATACACCCTTACCAACATAATCGCATATTTATTTATCACAGTAAACTAATGTATACAGAGCGTGCTCATCATCAAATAACCAACTTGAACATTTTCTGATTTTCAACAAATACATTAAACCCTCAATATAAGCAACCAACTCATACAGCTTTACATAATTGCTTCATTTATTTATTTATCACAGCAAATCAGGAGTATACCAGACCTAAGTTGCCGCATTCGGCGAACTACAAGGAAAAAAATCGAAATTCGCCGGATTTTAACAGGCGTTGAAAATCGCGATTTAATTCGTGTTTTCTTTCCTTTTTTGGCATTTCTTTCCATTTTTGGATTTTCGGTGAAGAAAACACAAGCATAGAATAAAATTTGCCATTTTTGGAAAGGGTCCGGGAAGATGTAGTAGCAAAAACTTGCATGTGCCATAACTTTCATTCTGCGGCTCCGTTTCAGGTGTCATTTTGTCTAAAAGTGCATATTTTCTCGAGCTCTACGCATTTGGCAATATTTTTCTTATTTTCATAAAATCCATTTTTGCACCTTTTTGGACCAAGCAACTTTTTGCAATCTTCTGAAAGAATCATGAGCTTTGATCACCTGAAGACAGATTAGTAATTAAAAATATTGGATAGCTTTCCAAACTCTCGCGAGTACTCGGCCAAAACTCGGCAAGTATTCTCCCGTGCTCGGACTAATCGTCCCACCTGCCAGCTTGGTCGCAACCTGCGAGCACATGTTTTTTGAAGTTTTTGCTTTCAATCACATTATTGTAATAGCTACTTATGAAATCAATGAAATGTGATATTATCTCTCTCTTTTGAAATGTGAATTTATCTTTTGTTTTTATATATTTAATAAAAATGTATATTTCTCATAGTCGAATTTAATCACGAATTTAATCGTTGATTTTTTTACCAGCTTAATTTAATCATCGGCTAATTCGAACATGAATTGAAAGCAGCAACTTAGTAACAGACCACCCTTATAAACTACCCAACACAACCATTTTACAACAGTATTAAGACCTTGAGAGAAGCAACTTGGCACCATTTTGATTTATCATATGACCACTAAAAGCACGAGAAATCATTACCATATGAGCATCCGATAGTTCACTCAAGAATCTTCTAATCATAAACAACATTTTAAATTAAAACATCTCAAAATGATGCAGGCAAACTATTTTTAGATAACTATTGGCCAACCGATGCCATAGCACCTTAATAGCTCAACTTAAAGAGAGGTTGCACACCACATGATCAACCCCTAACAAATTGGTGATGAAACACAAATAGTCCTCATATTTAATATGATTTAAGGATGAACCATACAATAGATACTACCCTCCTATCCAGTATGTCACAGTAAATAAGTCAGGTAACAGTAGCATATCACATAGTTAAATGGTGACAATCCTCTTTCATGGTGAGAAAATGTGTTATGTCTAACTATGTGCCATTTTTGTCTCTAAATGCAAGTGATAAAATATATTACTAGCATGGATGGTCAATTGCGGAACAATTAGGGTTTGGCTGGAAGCATGCCCTTTTATGCCCAAATTATGCCATTTGGGCATGATATCAGTTATAGCCCCTACTTGTGTCAAGAACCACAATCTTGAGTTGATCTACATTCTAAAAGATACTTCAATGTATCTCTAAACCGATAGGGATCTATACAACTCAAGTTCTTAATTTCTTTGCTACTAGCCTAATTTATATATTGACCATCATTTTGTACTTAAAGTACTTGGAAACTGTTGCTTTAAAACACGTTTTTGTTATCATGTGTCGCTTGCATCCATTACAACTGTAAGAAAAAATATTCCTGAAAATTTACATCAAGACAGCCATGGTATGATATTATAATATGTATAAATATTTATACAATGAACCTCAGATCAATGCTGCTACGGAAGCTGGATAAGATTTAGAAGCAATTTCTTGCTTTATGTCATTATCTATATTTTATTTATTCTAGGGTTCAATCTACTGTCTTCTTCACAGTTTCACGTAGCAGAAACAAATTCTTTTCATGGTCGTGTAAGTTCCTTCTCAAGACACAATAAGCCTTTTATCCAAAAAAGGGAAGTCAATTTCATTGCTCATTGTTTTGGAGCTGATGTGACCCACCATTTTTTTACTTAATACAATCTATAGGAATGCAATTCAGCTAACGCTGATTTTGATATAGTTGTTTCGATTCAATACTTGAAAACGTTTTCCAATTCAGCCTAATTTAGATAATCTCCCATCTGATGGGTTAAAAATTTAAAATTAGCTAGGACACCTAATTTTCTCTCAATAACGTGACAAATCAATTTCTAATTCAACCAACTGTTTTTATAGTAAACTATCCATTGGCCAAGAAAACATTCCATGTGTAGTTTCACGCTGATTAAGTGTTTTACTGAGAGTTTGTGATCTTTTTCTTTGTGATATACTTTTCTCCCTCGATAAACTGCGCTATTCTCGAAAACGTTTTCCAATTCAACCTACTTTAGATAATCTCCCATCTGATCGGTTAAAACTTCAAAATGAGCTAGGGGACCCAATTTTTTCTCAATAAGATGACAAACCAATTTCTAATTCAACCATGCGTTTTATAGAATTTTATCCATTGGCCAAGCAAGCACTCCACGTGTAGTTTCACACTGATTAAGTATTTTACTGAGAGTTTGTAGTCTATTTTTCTTTGGGGTCTACTTTTCTCTCTCGGTAAACTGCCTTCTTAAGTGCAGGAGAATGTTTGAACTGACTTATGCACAAAGAATGCAATTTCGAGATTATAATACTGTTTCTCTTAGAAGCTGCGTCCTAGGGGCATTTATTCCATCAAAATTCAATTGGGGCGGCACACCATTCACAAGGGACCGTGACTACGGAGGCTTGAACCCGGGTCATCATCATGACAATTGCTCTGCCATGCTGCTAGACCATGGATTGCAAAGACTAGAGATGGTTCAAATTTACTGGCATTCTCTTCAAAAGATTTTTTCACACTTGCTGAGGAAAGGATCGTCCTCTGCTGTGATCCATAACATAACCAAGAATTTTTAATCATGAAGGGAACCCATTGTAAAAGGGTGTTTTCACGTTTCTGCAAAAATTTGACATTGGCTTTGGAGGATAATAACGCAAAAACTAGATGAGCTGTAACATCGTTGGCCAACATAAAACGTTACAAGGAATCCATATCTTTGAACGGACCGGCTCAGATATCACTCTACAATTAAATTTATTTACTCAAAACTCTGCATAAGCTTATCTTAAAACGAAAACGAAACCCCTGAAAAATTTAAAATAATAGAAATCAAAACTGGATTTTTGTGGATATATCAGGGAATCAATTACCAGCAGGAAAGAGAGTGTGTGCGAAGGATGTCCTGCGAAAAGGCAGAATGCCCTGCGAATTGCCGTCTCTTCTCCTTCTCCGAGGCATTTTCGAGTGGGATTTAATCGAGTGAAATGAAAATTTTTAGTAACATCGGGAGATGGAGCAGTCTTTGGGATCAATAGTTGAGAGGGTTAGGGAGAAGGGCCAGTATGCGAACACCCTAAGTTCGCAGGTCCATGGAGCCAATTCCTTGCCACGTAGGAGCGCCAATTTGACAGCTAGTTATAAAATAACATTTTTTTATCCTAAGCCTTTAATTTCGTATCCAATTTTAATATGATTTGCTTCCATATGATCGATCAAATAAAATATCTCTAAAAAAACACATTTACTGGTGGAGACCGGTAGTGGTCCACCGAAGAGGACAGGTGTTGAGCATTAAATTGGAAATAAAAGAGGGAAACGTACCTGTCCTCCGCCATCTCCACGCGCGTTTTAGATAAGGAACAAATAAATGTTCAACCACCTTGTGCGGAGCTCATTAACGGGCCTTACGGGGCTCTGTGCGCAGATTACATAAAATATTGGATTTTTTCGATCTAGTTCGACTGGGCAGAGCGACTCCGTTCATTAGCATTTCGGAGGTCATGCTTCACAGCATCAGGCGGACATTCCTCTTGCTCGTAAGTATTACACTTCAGATTATTTTTTCGAATTTATTTCACCTGTTCAGAAGCCTTGTGATTTGCGTGGTATCGCACTCTTCCAGACTTGTTTTTCGTTTTTTACATATCCAATAAAATGCATGGATATATTCTCTGAAGCACTTAACTTACTGAAATCAGTGTTTTTTTATGGATGTTGCATTTATACACTGTCTTTTACATGCACATTCCTTTTTTAACAACATTTGTAAATGTTTGTATGCTTTGCAGCTAGTGTGTGTTTTATGATAGCTGATAGAGAAGATATGAAGGTTGAAAAAAACATCCATATTTTTCAGTAACGATTTGGAAAGTACACGGATCTGTGTGACAGTTAATTATTCAATTCTATCAGCTCATATAGTGTACACATGTAGGGTTTTGTGTTCTCGTAATCGCCGAGAATCAAGCGGAAGGAAGACAATATGTTAATATGTTTCATCCAGCCCTTCTGCACTGTATTATTTGGACTTTCTCTTCTCTGGTACATTAAAAGTTCAATCTTTTCATCCTGTTCACTTTCTGAATGGTCAAAATTTCTATCTGGTTGTAGGCTAAAGTAGTTTGTAGACTCAATATCAGCCTTATGAGATATGAACCTTGACTGGCTTGGTGATTGCAATTGCCTTTCACCACTTGCACTTGAATTGCCTTTCTAGGGGAGAAGGGCCGTATGCGAACACCCTCGATTCGCGAGTCCATGGAGCCAATTCCTTGCCACGTATGATCACCAATTGTGACTAGTTATAATTTAACAATTTTTTATCCTAAGCTTTTAATTTCGAATCATATTGTAATATTATTTGCTTACATATGATCGATCAAATAAAATATCTCTAAAAAAACACATTTACATTCTGAAGTTATTAGTTCTATTGTGAAGTTAATATTATTACTAGCAGTAAAACAGCAGAGGTTGTACATCAGAAACTCTCCATTCATATTTTAAGTTATTTATGGTATACATTCATTTACTATATATGTGATGGGATATTCTGCAATAGAAACAATCTCTAATATACCCAATAAACTGAAGAACATAATTTTGATAAGAGACAATCACTTGCAGTAAAACAGCAGAGCCTGTACATCAGAAACTCTCCATTCAGATTATAAGTTATGTTATTCATAGTATACATTCATTTACTATCTGTGCAATGGGATATTATACAATAGAAAAGGCTCTTTTGACACTCAAATTGCGATTATACTTGAAATGCAACAACATTTAACTTCAGCTGATGACCATATATCAACACAGCACCAAACATGAATAGAACCACCTGTAATTTTTGCAGCAGGTATGAAAACTAACCTGCAATTTTTGCTTTGCTGGACCTTTCCTTTCCCCCTTGATAGAAGTAATCTCTTCTTATAAACTCCACTCTAATCAGGCACCCTGCAGAAGTAAATCAACAGTAAACAAGACTAGGAAAGTGAATATATAATACTGACATTGATTTGGGAGTATCCAATAAAAATGTAAGACATGGATCAAGGTGTAGGGTCTTTTTAATCAAAGGTTGAAATTGATTTTGAGATGATCTTGTGGCTGAAATTATTTGATTTGATATTCATATTTATTTTTACCTTCATGTTTACAATTTTTTTGGTATTTTTAATGTATGAATTTGAATCTTGAGAAGAAAGTTCCCTCTTTTTTGCGGGTTTGTATTAATGTCTGGACATGAAAGATCCGTGATTGAATGCCCAACTTGGAATATGGAAAGAGATGAATTGAGAAGACAAATATTCAACCCATTAAATAGATATGATGGGTTTGTCAACCGATATGTTGTTTTTATATTTTGAACAAATGAGTCTTTTATTCAGAAAATGAAAGTACCAATCAAGTATTTATTGTGTAATTGAGTAATACCTTGAGATGTTGACCCTATGCACATATGGTTTATAAAAAAACAAATTTTTGAACTTCAATAATCAAAATTTTGGTTTTTTTTCCATCAAGTATTGGATATTTTATATGCAAAATCTGTTCAAGTATTGGGACGTGTTCACATACTGGGTCTTCTCCCCTATTAGGAGTTGAGGATCCAATTCGATAGTGGAGAGGGACATTTGGAGTCCACACATACATTTATGCAATGAAAAGTGGGTTAATAAAAAATTGATAGTTGGTACTTACATATTCAATAGTAGTACATAGTGAATCGTGTCGAAATAGGTGTGGGAGTGAAATAGGTGTGGGAGTGTATAGGGGATGATGAAAAGATCTCTCCGCCAAGCATCTCGAGTGATTTGAGTCTTTAATCAGCAAGCAAAGCTAAGCGAATGTAAGTGGATGCAAATGAAGGCAATGCAAAGGAGATGTCAATGAGCCCGATGAGGAGGTGAGTTGGCCAATGCAAGAGATGTCAGAGATTACCATTGGGACTAAAATCTTTGGGTTGTGTTTGGTTACTTGGACTTGTGCTTGCATGAAGCGGAGAGCAACAAACAAAGTGGGTCTTTAGACTTGGGGTCTAAGCAGGACCTTGGGTCTCAACTTTCGCGGTGGTATAGAGGGTCGTCGTGCAGTGGAATTAAAAGTAACGCAAGGAATCAAAGGCAACAGAGTCGGTAGAGCTAGGTTGCAACGTCAGTGCAACGCAGAGAT
Source organism: Taxus wallichiana var. yunnanensis (assembly GCA_018340775.1). Classification (NCBI taxonomy): domain Eukaryota; kingdom Viridiplantae; phylum Streptophyta; class Pinopsida; order Cupressales; family Taxaceae; genus Taxus; species Taxus wallichiana. Next base: position 298,453,718 of record CM031239.1, on the reverse strand, counting down.
TATGAGTGTAAGTCAAAGGAGTCGAGAGCCCCTTTGTAATCGAGTTGGGCATTATTGGTGAGTCCGACCCAATTCTATGTAAATGTCATTTACGCTTGTGAATCCTATTTTGTAGATCAGCTCCACACGTCATTCCATCTCAAGAAGTCACATTTCAATATCAAATATATAATAGTAAATGCAAATATTAAATCACACCATAATAAATTCACTACTTCCAAAATAAGTTTGTATCCTTGTTCAATAATGAAAAGTCAATATCTCAACAACTTTCTCCTCTGACATGTCATATTAAGAGTGAAGTATATGTAAGTATAAATGCACTTTGTTATAATTATATAATCCAAACAAAATTTGAAATAGTTGAGTAATATGTAATTTATGATAATACAAGTGAAGTGAGTTTTCTCTCCGAGTAAAACCCTACCGCCTACCGCCGCCTACTACTTTCTGCGGTGTTAGCTCGGATGTCGGGCCCTTTGGTCCGGATCAGGGGTCCCTCATGTCGGGGCCCTCTCTCCCAAGCCACCGATTCCTGGAATAAAATCGTGGAGGGTTCCACCTCCGCTCCTAGTTCGGAAAAACTCTCTCCTTCGTTGTCAGATGGGTCCCTCTCACTGCGCATTCCCTCTCACATCACGGAGGTTGCTGCTTGCTTCTCGTGATCTTTCTTTGGTGGGTAAACTGATGGGTCCTAGACCCCCTTTGGAGGATATCAAAAATAGGCACGGTTGAAATGGCAACCATGTGGAGCGCTTGAAATAGCGGCAATGCCCAACGGTTTCATGTTATTCTCCTTCAGCATGAAAGAGGATTTCGCGAGAGCTCTTCTCGGTGGCCCTTGGTTTTTTGGCAGACGTGGCTTCTACCTCAAGAAATGGTCTCGGGCTTCAACCCACATACTGAATCCATGACCCAAGCTCCAATATGGGTTCTCCTCCCGGGGCTCCCCCAGGGTTCTGGCATCCGGCAGTTATTGAAGGTATTGCTCTCTCCATATGATCTTTAATAGCTATTGATCAAGCCACTAAAGCTAAAACTAGATTCATCCATGCTCGTTTCTGTGTTAACGTTGACGTCAGTTGTCCCCTCCCAAAAGAGATAGAGCTAATATCTGATCTTGGGAACTGGAAACAGAATATTGACTATGAATATATTCCTCAAGCCTGCTCCTTCTGCAAAAGCATTGGCCATCGGGCCTCTAGTTGCCCCTCCAAACCTCAGCCGAAACCCAAATCCCAAAATCTTTCCCCAAAATCTAAGAAAATTTTTATTCCTAAATCATCTTCTACTGAGATCCCAATCATCCCCACCTCAAATTCCTTTGCTCTCCTGGAAGAGGGAGAAATAAACACTTCCACTGATCCTTTTTCCATCGTTGTTCCCCCTCTCTGGCCCTCAAGTCCCTCAACATCCCAATGATTCCCTCGGCTCTTCCCCCATTCCTCTGAGGAGGTTAACCCCTCCTTGGTTGTTTCCTCCTCCCCTCCTCCACCTCTATCTTCTCCTCTATCCCTCCCCATCCCTCCCCTTCCCACTTCTGGTCCCCTTTCCTCGGAACCCCCTCTTGAGTCTCCCCCGACCCCCTCTTTCCCCCTCCCTTGGACTCTGCCATCTCCCCTTCGGCCCATTCTTCTGATGATAGTTTTAATCCCACTGTATAAGAAGCAGCAGCAAGAAACCTGATATTGGCACTGAAAAAGTTAGGGGAAGGATTCCGAGCAATATCAAACTCCAGCAAGAAGTTGCTCTTAATGTCACTCAAGGAACACAGAGCACAATCCCCATGGTGGTGGGGAGCAAATCCAAATCAAAGAAATGAAGATCATCTCTTGGAATATAAGAGGTCTCAACTCTCTTCAAAAGCAAAGAGTCATCAAAGATATCAAATTCTAGAACTCTCCTGATATCATAATGTTGCAGGAAACTAAACTAAAAAAGACGATCGTCTCCTAAAAATTTGGTCGGCTGCTTCTTTTGAATCTCAACCTTCAGCAGGGAACTCGGGAGGATTATGTACCCTATGGGATCCCAGAAGCTTCAAAGGGGATTGTTTTTTCAAGCATCCCAACTTTCTGTGCATGCTCTTCCAAGAGGTTGGATCTGACTCCACTTGGATTTCCATCAATGTCTACGCCCCCAACTTGGAGACTCAACGTGGAAAATTATGGAAAGATATCTCAAACTTTATCAACACTTGCAGTAAAATCCCCATATTAATAATGGGGGATTTTAATTGCCCCCTTTTTCCTTCGAAAAACAGGGAGGAGCTCCTGCCACACCTGTCAGCATGGAAGCTCTAGTTGACTTCATCAGGGAGAATTCACTTCTTGACATGGACCTTCATGGATCCTCCTTTACGTGGTCAAACCGCAGATTGGGTAGGAACCATATTCAAAGCAGATTGGATAGATCGTTGGGCTCTCTGGACTGGATCTCTCTATTTCCTGACTTCTACCTCAATTCCCTCCCCTAGGCTGCCTCTGACCACAACCCTCTCCTACTCAGTGCAAATCACAATCTGAATATCAAGAACCCTCCCTTCAGGTTCGAGCTTGCCTGGCTTGAGAATAATCACCTGAACCCTCTTGTTGCCAAATGGTGGGATATCAATATCGAGGGCACTGACATGTTTAGATTTTCCAGCAAGCTCAAAGAAATTAAAAAACAACTCAAAATTTGGAAGTCTACGGTCTTCGGCAACATCAAGCTCCACAAGCAGAAGCTATCACAGGATTTGGCTAAAGTCTCTGCTCAAATGGAAATTGAGGGGAGATTGGATCACCTTCACCAAAAAGAAACCTCCCTCCTCAGTGATTACCACAACACGCTTCAAGAAGAGGAGACCTATTGGAGGCAGCGTTCTCAAGCCCTTTGGCTCGAGCAGGGGGATCATAACACCAAATTCTTTCACATCACTACCTCAAAGCACAAGAGTAGAGACAAGATCTAGAGAGCTGGTGTCGTCCTCGAGTACCCTATTAACATCTGAGGCTGATATTTCCAATGAGCTTGTCTCCTTCTATTCTAACCTCCTCCAGGTCGATCATCCTCCTTCGGAGCAATCAATGGCCTCTATGCTCCAACATATCCCCCAACTTGTGTCTTCTGAGATGAACAATAGTCTGATCAAACCTTTTGCTATGGAGGAAATTCACAAAGCAGTCTTCGCCATGAAAAGGGACAAAGCTCCGGTCCGGATGGATTTCCTACTACTTTCTTCCAAGTGTTCTGGGAGACCATCAAGCAGGATCTCTTCAAAGCGGTTAATGAGTTCCAGATCAGTAACAACCTTCTAAAAGAATGGAACACCACCTTCGTAGCCCTTGCCCCAAAAGTGCATAGTTCAAAAGATGTTTCCAACTTTAGGCCAATCAGTTTATGCAACACCGCTTACAAGATTATCACTAAGATGTTGGCTTCCAGGCTTAAACCCCTAATGAATGTCCTCATCTTGCAAAACCAGAATAGATTTATTAATGGGCGGCTCATCCAAGGTGGTATCATTATGGTACATGAGGCTATCCACTTGGCCTATCACTCAAAATCCCCTGGAATGATCCTAAAGCTTGATATGCAAAAAGTGTTTGATAGAGTCAGCTGGCCTTTTATGATCAGGGTCCTAGAAAAATATGGTTTCGATAAAAGATGGTGTAGTTGGGTCTTCTCCTGTATTGCGACTCCTTGTTTCTCTATTCTTATCAATGGCATTCAATTGGATTCTTCAAAAGCAACAGAGGTATTAGGCAAGGTGACCCCCTATCACCCTTCCTTTTTGTTCTTATGGCGGACTCCTCAGAGCCCTGGAGGCAGCTAAAAGTCGGTTGTCATTTCGGGTTTGAAAATCACCTCCAGCTTCCCTTCTGCCACTCATAGCCAATTTGTTGATGACACTTTGTTGTTAAGTGTTGCCTCTGTGATTGAATCCCGGGCTCTCATGGATATCCTATCTCTTTATCAAGCAGCTTCTCAGCAAATAATCAACTTCAACAAGAGCAAGCATCTCCTTCATCAACACTGCTCCTAGGACCCAGAGAAAGATTGCTGATATTTTTGGATGCAATATTGTGGACCTCCCCGCCTCCTATCTAGGCATCCCCCTCTTCCAAGGTAAGCAAACTAAAAATCTCTGGAATCCAGTCATTGAAAGATATCAAAAAAGCTCGCTGCCTGGAAAGGGGCTTTGCTCAGTCAGGCTGGCAAACTCCAACTGGTTAAAGCCACCCTCCAAAGTCTTCCTACTTACTTCATGTCCCTTCTCAAATTTCCCAACTCGGTGAAGGAGGTGGTTGAAAAAATCCAAAAGCACTTCTTGTGGTCTGGGGTGGAAGAAAGAAAGAGGATCCATCTAGTCTCCTGGAAGGAAGTGTGTAAGCCGACCTCTCATGGTGGGCTCGGGTTAAGAAGGATGGTTGACACGAATGTGGCCCTCCTAGCCAAACTTGGTTGGGATGTTGCTAAAGGTAACTCTCATTGGGCTCAGCTTCTCAGAGCTAAGTACCTTGCTAATAATGAAGATTTCCTCACCTCAAATCCAATTCGAGGTTCGGCCATTTGGAATTTTGTTATTAGTTCCCTCCCCATTATTCGGGCTGGCACTAAATGGAGATTTGGAAATGGTAGGCTTATTGACTTCTGGCGGGATCATTGGGTTGGGGACGAGCCGCTTGATCGCAACCCCTCATGGGATCCTGTGAAAAGAAGCCTCATTAATAAGTAGGGAAGGTTAGTTTCAGGCTATTGGAAGGTGGTGAATTCCATTCCCTCCTGGAATATTCAGGTTTGGGATGATATAAGTGATCAGCAGAGCATGCTCCTGACTTCGCTTAGAACCGTGCTCTCATCCATCTATATCCCCTTCTCCCAACCTGAAGATGAGCTAATTTGGCCCCTCTCCCCGTCTGGTTCTTTCTCGGTTAAGGCTGCTTACCTTTCAATGCATTGTACTGACTCTGGTCCTCCCCTCACCAAATTCTGGCCGAAGGAGATCATCCCCAAAATTGGCTTTTTTTCCTGGCTCTCCTCTAAGAATGCTTTCCTCTCTCAAGAGAAAATTTGAAAAGGAGGGGTTTCTCTCTTCCCACTAGATGTGTGCTATGTACTAAGGAGGTGGAATCCTCTTCCCATCTTTTGATCCACTGTCCCTTTTTGCAAGTTATCTGGCATTGGTTCTTATCACGGATGGGTGTGAACTGGACCTTCCCTGAGTCCATTCAGGACACCCTCTCTCAATGGAGCTCCCCCTTCACTCACCGACCCTGGTTCTGGCTGGAAACTTCTCCTCCCGCATGGCATTTGGGGCATCTAGAAAGAAAGGAATAGAAGAATCTTCAAAGACCAGAGTCTTGAACCTGATCGGGTGGCTACCCAGATAGCTCTAACTTTCCAGGATAATCTCAACTCTCACTTCTGGTCCAAATATCAGCAAAAGATTCAAATTTGTAACTCTCGGGAGTGGCAGTGGTTGTTGGCTAATCTTCCTGTAAGTAAAGCCCCTTCCTCTGATCGGGGTTTAGTACGATGGCTTCCTCCCCCTCGGGCTAGAGAAAACTTAATACGGATGGGGCCTCGAAAGGCAATCCTGGTAAATCAGGTGGAGGAGCCATTCTTCGTTGCTCCTTCCGGTTCCATGTTGCGCCTCTACTCATAATCTTAACTATGGCACCAACCATCGTGTGGAAGCCATGGCCATCCTCAAAGGCCTTGAGTTGGCTATCAAATTTGGTGACGATCCTCTCCAAGTTGAAAGTGATTCCCTCAACATCATCAATCTCCTGCAGTTTAGACATGGTCAATGGTCAATCCAAAATATCATAGCTGATATCAGAATCCTACAAAGGAATTTCCAAGCAAATCAGTTCCAACATGTCCTCTCGGGAGGGGAACAAAGCGGCGGACCACTTAGCTAACATTGGAGTTCTCCTTGAGAGTCAACAAAGCTGGACGGACAACTTCCTCGGCTGATCTCTTCCAAATTATCCGAATGACCTCTCTTCCCAATGTTGACTGGTGGAAGGGTGAGCTGATTTGGGTTTCAACAATGCCTTTATGGCCTCCTCAAAAGGTGGCGGTAATAATGCTTCATTTATTATGAAAAGACCTTTGGCGCTGAATCATTTGAAGAGTGAGATGTGTTATGATGTGGAGGATTTCCTCACGCATGGCGTAATTCCTCCCCTTAATCATATGATGAACTGGCGGGAGGGTAATGATGTCGAAGCCGACGGCTCCCACGCCCTGGGCGGGCTTTTTAAGGCCCTCCAGCGTTCACTCTTTTGCACTCTTTCCAAATCTCTCAACAAGTATGGGTGGCAATCAAGCAAATTGAGCTCCTCGCGCTCTGCTGCAACACGGTTAAAGAAGACGAGGAGGTCTGGAACATATTATTGGAAAATGGTATCACTACTTTCCTTGAGAGAATGGCGGGCTACTCGGCCCTGGTCTCGTACACTGTTATGGCTTCCTGGTCGAGGGGCGTGTCCAGATTGGTAATACACATTTTACTATCTCCACCAATGCAATCGCTGATGCCACGAGTCTTCCGGCCGCCGGCGATATTTATTTCAAGCGCTCGCTGCATGCTGAAATGCAGGATTTCATCGCTCCAGGGGATAAGCCAATCAAATATCTCTCTGGCTACACTCGCGATTCCCTGCCTCCCCCATGGAACAGAGTTGTTGAAGTCATCATGCATTATTTCACCATTGACGGCCGCTATCGTCTGGTCTACGGCCCTCATTTTTTCATCCTTTCTCATCTGCGTTGGGGAAAAAAGATTAATCTGGTGGCTTTCCTCTATCAATCATTAGAGCACTCTATTCAGCTGGCTCATGACGGGGAAGGAGCTATCCTTCATCGTGGCTTACTTGTACATTTGTTATTTTTCGATGCCGCTTTGCATGCCGATTTAGTCCGCTTTCCCCCAAAATCTGGTTATCGCCGCCATTCTCCTCGCCTTCCCCCCGTCCCTCCTCCACCTCCCTCCGCTCTTCTAAACGTTGTCATCACTGCACCTTTCTTCTGACTCCGACTTAGATGTCGCCATTCTGAGCCCTTCTCACGTTGTTTCTAAGCCCTCTGCTCCCCCTTTTTCCCCGCTCCTTTCGTGCTTGTTGCTGGAAGGCACTGACACCGCTTTAAAGTAGTCTCCCGGTCTCCCCGATACTTCTCTTGCTGATGACATTCTGGGCCTTGCCAAGCTCTATCCTGACTCCCGGCCTCGGAGCAAATGGAGACGAACCAGCCTGTGGATGACCCCATTCCTCAGACTGTTGGTGACATTCCGATCTTCGCTGACAATGAACCTCTTGCTGACACTCTGAAGTCTTCTCCGAATTTGGATTCAATTCCTATTGAACCTGTGGTTGCTGACTCCAGAGGGATGAACGCAGAGTCGAATTGGTGTCCTCTATTTTAAACAAGCTCCAACGAGCCTTCAATGCCCTGAAGGCCTAGGAGGCCTTCACTAATTCTACCAGGAGCGCCATTGCCAAAGATTGCTCGGAGCTCATCACCCTTGCGGAACAACTTGCGGAGGATTCGGGATCTCCCAGAGCTAGAAATGTTGTTACTGAGCTGAAAAAGCTCTTTTGATGTTCTCCTCTTTTCTTCTATTGTCTTTTTCATTTTCCTTTTTGGAATCTCCTAGGGTACTTTTCTGCTATGTACTATTTTGCTAATTCTGGCCTGATGGGCTTTTTGTATAAGGTTGTGGGACCTTCTAAAACCCTCTTTTTACCCTATATATTCCAAAAAAAAATATGTAATTTATGATTACATATGTTGTCAAAATCTATACTTTTATTCTCATTAAAAGATCGAAGATTCTCCATTGGCAACTCTCTCAACTTCGTTAATTACCTTTATCTAAGTATCTGCAAGGTTTAAAAAAATGTAAGGCTCACCTAAACCGAATTTGTTTTGAAGAAAGCAAAATTAATTGATATAGATTTGGAAAAGTACAAGTAAAAATCAATATGGACAAGAGTGAATTAACAAATGAGATGCAAGTCCACGAGATAAAAAAATTGAATAATCAAATGAGATGCAAGTCCAAAGATCAAATAAGTTTCAAATTCCCTATATAAATGATGCAGTGTAAACTTGTTCAATTTACTCCAAATATTTCATCATATTCCTATTGTTCTTCCAATGACCAAATCGGTGGTGTTCTTTCGATAGCCACCGGAGAATTCCTATTCCATCATCCATTGATTTATGCCATTTACATCCACAAATGAATGTGTAGTAAATTATAGTTTATGTTATATATATATATATATATATATATATATATATATTTCAACTTGAACATAAATGAAACTACAATAATAGTGAGTTCGAGATACATATATAGAGTTCATATAGAGAGTTTAGATATATGTGCAGAGTAGGTCATCGCCATATATTTAATTTGAACGTCAATTAATTTCTTTTATTCCATCCCCTCACTTGCGATCCTCGAATCCTTGAAGAATAGAGAATCGGGTCTTTGTTATCACGTTATATCTAATATATGAAGAGGTAAGTAATCAATCTAGTATCTAATTTAAATCAGATTGGGAATTGGGTCGCAACCCCCCAACCCATAATGAGAGCCCATAACTATCCATATGTGTGGGTGGGCACCTATCTATATATAGGGGAGGGGTGACAATTCTATTTTGAACTATAGGGTAGGGCCATTGCGGGGAGCCCCGCTTCGTATTTAGATAGGGATAGGGCACTCGTAGCTATATCTATATGGGTGTTTCTTGGGTCCCTTTACACCTATATGTTAATATGGGTAGTCAATATTGAGATTGGGTCTAAAGGACGTGGATTGGTATTCACTTGTATTCCAACGAGAATTGGTATTGAGTTTGGGTCTTCCGTTGAAGGATGGGAGTATTCAGGATTGGCCCTATCTATATATGGTATGGGGTATTCGGAATTGGTCGGGGTATTCGGGATTGGGAATGAAATTGGGGTGCCTAATCACTCTTCACATTGGGCCCTATTTAACTATATAGGGTTTCAAGATTGGTCCCACAGGGGTTTCTCGATTGTAGTCGTATTGGGTATTTGCATTGGGGACCCGTAGAGATTATGATTATTTATCCCATATATAGATAGGCGAGAATTATCCACCGATCTTCCTCCTATATATATATAGGGCAGCGCAACAAAGAGATAAGACTAGATCTATATAGAGGGGGTGCCCCATATATATAGGGTCGTCACCGTAAATATAAAATAAGATAGTTTAGGGGGGGGGGTTCACACACACGTGCACACGCACACACACACACATCGAAATGCAATAGTAGTAAAAATTGCACTAACACGCGTGCACGCACACACACACATATTAATGTAAATTTGCTCTAATTTATGTGTGTGTGCACCCGCGCGCACGCACACACACACATGAAAGCTCAGCGATTACTAGTAAGAAAATTTATACTAGTATATATATATATATTAAATCGTAGCAATAGTATTATATTATTTTCTTACTATTATTGCACTTATATATGTTAGTGTAAATTGATATTATTGTGATTTGATATATATAAATTTTCTTACTATTACTACAATTTGTTATATATATAATCTTCCTTATTATTATTATGTAATTTGATGTATATAAATTTTCTTCTTATTCTTAATTTGATATATATTACTAGTTAATTCTAGACTTTGAGAGTGTGATGTGTCATGGAGCAATAGGGATTGCATTTGAATAAATAATGCCATGATAAACTTCAAATGTCAACCATGCCCCTTGCATGGGAATTAAACGGCCAACTTGTGGCAAAAGCCATGTTAGTAAATGACATTAAAAACATTGTCATCAAAACATCATTCCCTATAATAAAGTTGGATTCTCCCTAGATTGCACCTTACTACCACACCAAGTTGCATTCGAGACTACATCGCATGACAATGAAGAAGGCCATACCTTCACACTTTTCCTCCAAATATTTTTTAAATAACACATGATATTAAAAAAATTTATTGTATGTTGCAAATATAATGACACGTTCTAAGAGAAATTAAACAGTTTGTAGGATAAGGACGAATAGAAAAGGGGAGTAAGATTGGATTATAATTTAGATGTTGAAGGAGTTACAGATCCACACACTCATTTTAAAATACTACACAAGTGAGATTAGGGCCTTCAAACACTAAGAAGGTTTTGATCAAAATTCAATCGACAACAATTCAAATGGAACATGTTATGAGGGGTGTTGAAAATAATGGATACTCTACTCGAGTTGTTGCGAAGAAGTGGAATATTCCTGCAACCATCCTTGACTAATGGTTATTTGGCATTACAACTAGAAAGAAAAAGGGATCGTAAACTATTATGATGGACAAGGAAGAACTTGAGGTTATCTAATGGTGCAAAGACATGGCAGAACTTGGACGTGGACTTGAAATCATGTAACTCAAGTCATATGTAGCTCACATATGTGAAAATAGGCCTAACCCATTCACTAATGGATTTCCTAGAAAATCTTGGTGGGTTGGATTTAAGAAGAGGCACACAAACTGGTCCATTAGGAAAGTTGAGGGCTTAGATAGAGAAAGAGAAATTCAGCTAAGGCCTTCCATTATAGATGCATTTTATAATAACTTAGAGAATGTCTATGAAGCTGACCAATATAGACCTTATAAAATTTGGAATGATGAAATCAAAGTGCGGGTTGTTTGTAAATTGATCTTATATAAACTTTATCTAATTGATATAAATATACTTATAATACATGTAGAATTTGAATATTGTTATGGGGTATGTGCCAATTAGTGTGCTCATTTTGTTATATCCATCAATTCAACTCATGTACTTATTCTCGCGATTGATTGGATTTTAATTTATAAATATGTACACAAATGTAACTCAGTTGTACTTTATGATTAATGTTAAGTCACATGTTGTATTGTGTCATGTATTTGGATTAGTGTCAAGTCACATGTCATATGTGAAAAATGAAGGCATACCAAGGACCAATTGGACATGTTTCTACCATACACCCCCAACACACTTATTGCAACAATTAGTCATGTATTATGGATTGATTGGTTTAAATGAGGCCAATTGAACCCTATAAATGCACAAAATGTGATAAGTTGAGGTGTGTTATGGCTTGATTGGTGACTTTGACATTTAAATGTGTGTTGGGATTGATTTATTCAAAGAGATCTAGTCGAGCCCTATAAATATACACAATGCGACAAATTAAGGTGTAATAGGTCATCCATGTTTGTGCATATATGTACCCATATCACATATTGTGATAATAAAACATGTATTGGGTCTCAATCAATTCAAATGGAGCCAATTGAGCTCTATAAATACACATTGTGACAAATTAAGGTGTACTAGATCTCAATTAGCCCATTTTGAGCCAATACACCCCTAACACTCGTGTTATGACAATTAAAATTGTATTAGGGCTCAATAAGTTCAAACGGGACCAATCAAGTCCTATAAATACATATGATGTAACAAATTAAGGTGTATTGGGGCTCGTTTGGTCTAACTTTTGCCAAAACACTATAAAAGATTAATTATGCCAATTAAACATGTATTAGGGATTAATTGCTTCAAACAAGGTAATCAAGCTTTATAAATACACATGATGTGATAAATTAAGGTACATTAGGGATCAATTAGCCCCATTTGTGCCAATACAACCCTAACACATTTATTATAACATTTAAACGTGTATTGGGGTTCGATTGGTTCAACGGGGCTAATTGAGCCCTATAAATACATGCAATGTTTTAAATTTAGGTGTACTATGGCGAGATTTAAACATGTATTAGTGCTCAATCGGTTAAAATGGTGTCAATCAAGCCCCTCGTAAATACACACAATGTGACAAATTAGAGTGTTATAGGTCTCAATTTCCCTATTTACCTTACTACACCCCTAACACATTTAATGTGATAATTAAGCATGTATTAAGGCTTGATTGGTTCAAATGGGCCAATCAAGCCCTATAAATACACACGATGTGACAAATTAAGGTGTACCAAGACTTGATTGGATCGTTTACACAAATGTACCCTTAACATGTTTGTTGCGAAAAATAAATGTGTAATAGGGATCAATTTTTTCAAATAGGACCAACTAAGCCTTATAAATATAGACAATGTGACAAATTAAGGTGTATTAGGGATCAAGTTATTTACACTAATACACCGCCTAACACATTTATCGTGACAATTAAATGTGTATTAGGGGTCAATCGATTTAAATAGGAGAATTAAGCCCTATGAATATACACGATGTGAAAAATTAAGGTGTACGAAGTCTTGGTTGACCTTGTTTGTGCCAAAAACCCTACCATGATTATCACACCAAAATTAAAAATTGTATTGGGATTGATCCATTCAAACAAGAAAATTCAAGCCCTATAAATATAATGATGTGACAAATTAAGGTCTATTGGGTCTCAATCGATCTCATTTGTACTAATACACCTCTAACACACTTATTACAATAATTAAACATGTATTAGGGCTCAGTCGATTCAAATGAGGCCAATTGATCCCTATAAATATACGCAATGCAACAAATCAAGGTGTATCAGGTCTTAATTGGCTCAATTGATTTATGTAATGTTGATCGTGCCCTATAAATATGCATGATGTGTCTAATTAAGAGTATATTAGGGATCCATTGTGTTAGTTTGTGCCAATACAACCCTAACAAACTTATTGTGACACTTAAATGTGTATTGGGACTCAATTGATTTATGTAATGTTGATCGTGCCCTATAAATATGCATGATGTGTCTAATTAAGAGTATATTAGGGATCCATTGTGTTAGTTTGTGCCAATACACCCCTAACAAACTTATTGTGATAATTAAACATGTATTGGGGCTCGATCGGTTAAAATACGGTGAATTTAACCCTACAAATACACATGAGGTGAAAAATTAAGGTATGTTAGGGCTTAATTAGCTCGGTTTACACCAATGCACCCCTAACGCACTTATTTCAATAATTAAATGTGTAATACGGTTCAACCAGTTCAAACACGGCTATAGACACTCAAATTTGGCAATTTACTCTTTGACATTGTTGGTTTTGACAAATGCACTCTTGCTAAAATAAAGCATACACTTTCTATCCATACTAAGTACATTCTGATGTCTCTTGTCTAGCTTGTTTAGTCATACACATTAATATGCTAAAAATAATAAGAGTTTGATGCATAAAATCCATAAACAAATCCCAACTGATAGGATGCAAAATCTAGTTTTCATGTTTCTCATCCATGGGAAAAACCATACAATTTGGTCAGGAGTTTACATCCAGTGTTGACCTATTTGTATAGTTTTATACCTGCATATCCTCCATCTTTGCTTTTAGTTTCACATTCTTTGATGGGTCCTTTACTCCCTCTAGGTTGGATTTTCTTTGATAATTTACCTTCAAAACCCTATATAAGCAAACTAGACTCTCTCTTTTAGGCACCTAGAAATCATATGGCACTACATTGACACACTCACTTCCTACTCTTGAAAAAGGCAGCCAAGGATCCTAAATCTCACCAAAGTACATGCACACTCATTAGGATAAAAATCACTATAGATCCAAGCATCATACCTAGTCAAAAATCAGGTCATTGCAATTGCAAGCACTCAAACATCCCTTCTCCAAGTATTTTAGCAAGATCCAAACTCAAATCAAGCATTTTCAAAGAAGTTGTTAAATCAAGTTGCATTCATTCAAATATCATATGCTAGGTGGAGAACGATGTGTAGTTTGAGGCTTCTTTTGGAGTAATGTCGACGTCGGCAATATATGGGAGTACCCACAACCTAACTAATATTTTTTGTAGGGTCTCCTCCCATGGATAGGGTTTGAGATCTTATCCAAAATGATCAAAGGGCTTTGTAACATGATCAACAATTAGGGTTTGATAACAACATAAATTTCCAGGAGGTGACACTCCTAGAAAGTTACAAAGCTAGAATCCAAGAAGGTCCAAGACCATATTGTGGGGTCAAGATCACATGGAAGGTCTTGGAAGAATTTTACAATCCTATCCCATGTCAGTTTATAGTCATATTTCTAGGAATGAAGCATTATCAAGTTCATATCTCCTAATTCCAACAATTTGCACATCATGAACTTCCCATAATCATTTGTAATTAGCTAAGTGCACACATTCTGTTTTGTTTTCAAGTTTGTAGCATATAGTACATTCATTGTATGTATTGTTCTAATATTGTATGATTAATGTTGGAAGTTAATCATTAAAATTAACCACCTATATCTACCCTTACATCCTTATTGTACTTAATTCACTAAACAATTATATTACTCAATCTAAAAAGGGTTTGGTGAACCCGACATTGTATATTGCACCTTCTTTCAACCCCTACTTTCCCTAGGGATTGTTTATGTTCTACCTCTTTGCTCTTGGTGTTGTATTTGGTTTTCTATTTCTCATCATGATTAATCCCCAACTCTTCTACAATATTTTCCTTCAACCTAGAGATTCTCGATCTTCCATTTTTATGTGATACTATACTCCTTATGTTGGCATTCACCGTGGTACAATAGTCCCTATCACCGGCTCTTATTGTACTTTTGATATCTTTACCAAATGTTATCTCACTATTAATGTTGATCATGTATAAGGTGAGGGCTCTAATACTCATTCTAATAATCATGATCGTGATCTTCCCACAAATGAAGCACAACAAATTACATATTTCTTACAAAAGAATCTCACCAATATCAATATTATTCTATATGTAATTAGAGATCAAATCAAGCATGCTTCATTATCTAACATAGAGAAATTTGTTATGCCTACGTGTACGATGCCCACATCCTTAGGGCACCTAATATTTCAAATGTCTTTGTGCCTATGTATGCAACCATTGTTATTACTACACATTGTATAGGCAATCATAATGGTTCACATGCTTCTTCATCTAGCACACAGGCTCTAGTTACCCTTGTTCATACATTACAAGCTCAAATATTATAATTACAAAAAGGTGTAACAACTTCTCCTCATGATAGGGATTTTACTCATTTACTTCACAATCCACTTGCACATGAAGTGGCTTCTTATCATATGCCTCTTGGTTTTTTTGTTCCTAATATTCCTATCTATGATGGAAAAGGTGACCTAGATGAACATCTTCGCTCATTTCATGTAGCTTATATTGATTATGCATCTTATGAGACCTTTCTCACTAAGCTCTTCCCTATGGGTCTTAAGGATTTTTCATTACAATGGTTTTATGACCTTCCCACACATTCTGTGCACTCTTTCACTACTTTAGAAAATCAATTCTTGGCACAATTCTCTATCAACATTGGGGACAAGGTTTCGTATACACAAATGTCGAAGATGAGACATGGATCTAACAAACCTATTAATGATTATGTCTTGCGCTATAAAACCATACTTACTAAGATGAGAAATATATTAGTTGATAGTGAATTACAAGATCTTTTTACTCAAAGTGTGTTTTATCCCTTGCAATAATTAGTCATATTTTACCAAATTCGATCATTTGACCATCTATGTCATACACTCAAAGAGCAAAAAGCTAAGTTGTTACGTATGAACAAACTTAAGTACATTGATGAAACTCCTAATCCATCTAATGCCAAGTTTCCAAGCAAATCCACATTTATAGGAAAGATTATTGATGTTAAAGCTACTTCTAAGGACATTGTCAATGTTATTGCTCAACCTAGTAAGCTACAATTAAAACTTGCACGATATCATTTTCCATGCTTACATTGTGCCCCACACATTGTATTGAAACAATTACTCTATTGTAATCTCATGTCTCTCCCTCCACTATTTGAGGTTGATGTAAGAAAGGCTCAAAGTAAAAGTTTTGATGCAAATGCTTAATACAATTATCATAGATGCATTGGTCACTCCACCGACCTATGCTTCAAGCTTCATCGCGTTATCCAAAATATTATTGACTCCAATTCTATTTAATGGGATGTGCCCACTGAATCTTCTAATCCAACCAATGCTGATCCCAAACTTAAAATATTTAATGATCCACTTCCCAAGCATCACAATGAAAAATATATTTATGAAGTGTGTAATGCTCATCGTGTGAGACTAACACTTCCTTTTATGAACACCCTTTGGATGCATTGATTGGCAATCATTACTTGCATACCATATCCTCCATTGATTATCACTTTTGATGACTTTGATATAGATGAAAATCTTATTTCAGATACCATATCCATTCATGTATATATTCACTAAGTACATATACACAAAGTGTGTAGGTTGATCCACATAATGAGGTTAATGTCTCGATATTTTCCATTACTTCACTTTCTTTGCATTTCCACAAAGAATCTTGCATTCAATTCTAATCCTTGTTATTGATACATTACCCTCTCTATTATAGTTGGCTCTCTTATTACACATATTTCATTATTGGTCATTGTTGCTCTTAGTTCAGGTGCATTACACTCAAGTCTCCCTTGGTTGCATGTTCTTAGGGACATTCCACTAGTCATTCATCAATGTGTCATTTATTCACAATCAACAGTTTATCATCATTCAAGGTATTCCCTTTTAGAAAATTTCTCCTAACTTGCCTAGTCATTCTTCTACATATTCTATTGATATTACTAGTGCATCTATGGATAGGTATTTGGATTCACATAATGTATCTACTAACTCTAGCCCTCTTAGGTATCCTAATATGCCTTTGATTGCACATATTATCTTTAGCTGAGTTTTAGTTCTCCTATATTTCATCCTGTGCCCCGATACTACATATTATCTCTTGCGGTTCTAGCCCACCATGGTCTCTCGAAAGGACTTTGGTTCCACACATTATCTTTAGTGGCTTACCTTCTCATAGGATATTTCCTAGATCCTTTAGTGCACATACTCTCTATAGTTTCCCATAGATATTCTAGTGCACGTGGTATGTCGAGGAGCACTTGGTTTTCTCGTCCCCCGTGCAAATCTTATACTTCACACATCACCTATAGACCTACTTCACCTAGCTCTTCTCTTAGGCCTTTTTTTGGCACACATCACTACTACGGTACCACTTGCACTTGAGTCACATCCTTTGACACCATTGAGGCCCACGCCTCTATCCTCTTTAATGGTTGTTTTGCCTCTTCACGAGGTCCTCCTTGGGTAACTCTTATGCTATTCACTTTCTTTCAATGTAGCTAAAAATTTCCAATACACAATTTTAAAATAGAAATACATTCAAATATTTGCAAAAATACAAAATAAAGACCTATGCACTTAGCTTATATTGTTCACACTCGACGTTATACATATTGTTTATCACATTGATTTGATACATAACATATCTCTTTATTTTATACATACGTGCATTCACAAGGTATATTAAGATTTTTGTAGGATACACGAATCGATACGTGCTTAATAGGAGCTATCATGATTCCTTGCATTCTTATCGTGGGGCATACCCCGCATTGTACAAGTGTTATTATTTCATAATAGTTCATTTTTACTTCCTCGTTATGCTTGATTACATACAATGTGTACTTGTTATTTTTGGACTAATAGGACTAACACACGTGTCTTGTGCAACGTGACACCTCTTATTTCACATTCCTTTTTCATTCACTTTCATTTTGACATTCTTATTTTCCATACATGATTGCTAGTTATGTGTATTGCTACTTGTTTATCTCCTTGCTTGTGTTATGAGTGCCTTGCTTGTCTTGTGACACCGTGGATGTCCCATGTTTTTCCCTTTATTCCTCTTTTGTGTGACATTATTTGTAGGCCTAAGGGATTGGATTGTCTTGTGACACCATAGGTGTCTCATGTTTGTGCATCTATGCCTTTTTTGTGACATTTATTGCATACTCTTGTTTATGATTGTACTATTGCCATATCTTTGTACTTGTCTTATAAATGCCTTATTATTACGGTTGTACTTGTTTTTATTTTTCTCTTGTTGTGTGTCATGGTTTCCACCATGTGCATCCCCTTTTGTAGGTTTGAGATCCCATGATTTGTGGCTACCTCTTCAACCTTCTAGACTCTTCGTAGTTTATCAACTAGGATAAACATATTCTTTCTATACCTACTTAGTACATCTTGAGGTCTCATGTCTCGCCTACTTAGTCACACATACCGATATACCAAAAATTCTAAGGATTCAATGCATAAAATCCATAAACAAATCCCAACCGATAGAATGCAAACTTAAGATTCCATGTTTCTCATCCTTGGAAAAAAATGTACGGTTTGGTTAGGAGTTTATATCTAGTCTTGACCTATTTGTATTGTTTTGCACTTGCATATCCTCCATATTTTCTTTCAATTTCACATTCTTCAATGGGATCACATTACTCCTACGGTCGACCTTTTTGGATAATTTACCTTCAAAACTCTATATAATCAAGTATAGACTCTCTCATTTTGACACCTAGAAATCAGTTGGCATCACATTGATACAATCATCTCCTACTCTTGCAAAATGAACCCAAGGCTCCTAAATCTTGCAAAACCACATGCACGCTCATTAGGGTAGCAATCACTATAGTTTTGAAGCATCACAACGAGTCAAGAAGTCAAGTCATTTCACTTGAAAGCACTCAAACATCCCTTCTCCAAGTATTTTGGCAAGACTCAAAATCAACTGAAGCATTGTCAAAAAAGTTTCTAAATCCTTCAAATATCACATGTTAGGTGGAGAATGATGTGTGGTTTGAGGCCTCTTCAGAGTAGTGACAACATCAAAGGTGTACAGGGCTACCTATAACTCAACTAATATTTGTTTTGTAGGGTCTCCCACTTATGGCTAGGGTTTGAAATCTTGTTCGAATGTTAAGAGAGATTTACATTATGACCAACAACTAGGTTCGACAGGTGATAAACATTTCCAAGCAAGAGACACTCATAGAAAATTTTAGAGATAAAATTGAAGCAAGTCCAAGACCATACAGTAGGGTCAAGACTATATAGGCGATATTGACAGAGTTATACGATCTTGTCTTGGGTTAGTTTCTAGTCATAGTTTTAGGAATGAAGCACTATCGGGTTAAAATCTCCTAGTTATAGTATTTTACATACCCAAAACTTCCTAGAATCATTTGTAATAAACTAATTACACTCATTCTCTTGTGTTTTCAAGTTGTAGCATATCGTATAGAAATTAAACACATTGTTTTGATATTGTATGATTAATGTTGGAAGTTAATTAATCAAAATAACCCCATGTATCTACATTTACATCCTTAGTGTACTTAATTCACTAAATAATTATATTACTTAATCTAACAATGGTGTAATTAATGGCCAATTGAGCCTTATAAATACACACGAAATGATGAATAAAGGTGTACTAGGGATTGATTGGACCGTGTTTGCACTAATGCACCCTAACAATCTTATTGTAATAATTAAACATGTATTAGGGCTCAATCGGTTCAAATGTGTCCAATCAAGCCTATATATACACACGATTTGACAAATTAAGGCATACAAGAGTTAGATTTCCTATGTTTGATCCAATACACACCCAACACACTTATCAGCAACAACTAAAAATTTATACGAGCTTGATCAATTCAAATACAATCAATTGAGCCCTATAAATACACACAATGTGAAAAACTAATATTTACTAGAGCTTGATTGGCCCACTTTGTGTCAATATACTCGACACACTTATCATGAGAACTAAACATGTATTGGGGCTCGATCAATTCAAACACTACCAATTGAGACCCATAAATACACAAGATGTGATAAATTAAGGTGTATTAGGGCTCAATTAGAATCATGTGTGTCAATACATGCCTAATAGAGTTATTACAACTAAATTTGTATAAGGGCTTGATTAATTCAAATGTCGCAATTGAGCTCTATAAATACATAAGATGTGATAAATTAATGTGTAATAAGGGTCGATTGGCCCTATTTACACCAATACACCCCAACCACACATTGTGACAATTAAATGTGTAAGGAGGCTTGACCATTTCAAATCGGGAAAATCAAAACCTATAAATACACCTAAAAAATTAAGGTGTATTAGGGCTCAATTGGACTTGTTTGCACTAATACACCCCTAACACACTTATTATGGCAATCAAACATGTAGTATTGGGGCTCGGTTGGTTCGGGTGGGTCCAAATGAGCCTTATAAATACATACTATGCTAAAATAAAAGTATATTAGGGATTGATTGGCCTCATTTGCACCAATACACCCTAACACACTTATTGTGACAATTAAACTTGCACTAGGGATCAATACCTACAAACGGGGCTAATATGACTATAATATATGACATAATGTAATAAATTTATGTGTACTAGGACTCAATTGGTTCAAATGTGGCCAATATAGTCCTAACACACTTATTACAACAATTAAATGCTTATTAGTGATCAATTGGTTCAAACAGGCCAATCAATTCCTAATATATGTTAAATTTCCATAGTAGGTGGATTAGGGTTTGACTCCTCTAGTTTGAGCCAATCAATCTGTAATACATAATTAATTGTCGTATAAGTGTGCTAGGTATCGATTTACACAAAAAATCCACTTGATCCATAATACACCTTAATTAGTGACATTGTGTATATTAGGGCTCGATTCTCCCCATTTAACTAATAAAGTCCTAAAACACATTTTCTTCACGACAAATTATTCTCTTGTATCCCAAATTGGTCACCAAATCTACTTGCGGTTACATGATCATACCTAATTGGGGTGTAATTTAATCAAATTGCTTAAAAATGACATTAACCGCGAAACAATGTAATATGTTTTATTTTATTTTATTTTATCTTTTTACACATTTATTTGTATTTTTAACGATTCGATTTTTGACACCTATTCTAACTCAAAAGCTCCATTTGATAATGAATAACTTATAAAATGTCACCCAAAAGTAAATGAACACATTCAAAATAATCATTCATTTCACTTGCATCTTTATAAACAATTATTTTAAAGGGACAACATTTTATTTGACATATTTGTTGCCAAAATAATCCTCTTACTTTTATTTTGGGAAATTGGATCTCATGTAACCATGTTTCTCTATTTTATAAGTGCTTCTTATTAGTGTAGGTTTTTATTCCATTGCATGGTTTTTCCTACACATGTATTTAACTTGCTTAGGTGTCGACGAGATATATATGAGATACACTTCTCCACCTTTTAGGTGGTGGTTACACTTCCCCACTTCTTATTTATACACCTCTTGTAAAGTTATTTTTATTATATTATGAATACAAACAATTTTTTTTGACCCATGTTTAATTCTCTCTCGCAAACAATCTTTTTGGCCCATGTTTGGTTCCTCTCTCACAATAATACTCTCTTTATGTGTTCCTATTTTATCAATTTTGATCTTGTCCCACATTCTCACATGGCATTAAAGCTCGTTCTAGTCATTGAATGCAATTATTTTATTGGAATCGAGTTTCAAGCTTTTCATTGCATATCCTTTAATCATAAGTATACTCTTCTCTTACGTCCTTAAATGATCTAGAGAATAAAAAGGAGCGAAGAACATAAGTGGTTTTTGGACATTATTCATTTTGTTCATTTTTCATAGAAAAAAATTACACCATTGATTTTGGATCATGCCAAAACCCTAGGATCGATAAGAAACTCAAATATGCTTTGAAGCATGCCAAATCTGGGATTTTTAGGTTTTTATGGAACTCTCTAGACTATTTGATGGAATTCAATATTGTGCCAAAAGTTTGAGTTTTTTCCATAAAATTAATTGGGGTTTTTAGTTTACAATATTTTGTGGACACATTCATTTTTAGGTAGGTCATTGAATTTGTTTAAGTGTGGTTGTTGTGACATTGTACCCAAACTATTGGTGTTGATATATTTAGATATGATTACTTGTTTTACTTGTGTGATATACCTTTTTACCGAATATTGAACCTTTTTTTGAACGTGATATTTTCCCTATGGAGGTGGTGGTTATACCTATGCACCCATAGGCATGGAAATGTAGTTCAATATAGTGTCTCATCGAGTGTGTATAGTGCAAAAAGGGAAAAAATGTTGTACTTGCATGGCCATAACTATGACATGAAATTCAGCCCGTCCAGGTTTACCCTAGCGGTGGGGAATGTGGGCTATATGTGGGAGGTCTCGGGGTCCATTCCCGGCTGGCCACCTCTATAGCTCGTCATTACTCGGCTAGGCAGTTCCAAGCGGGTCACCGCTAGTGGCAGAGGTGGTCTCTCGACGTGGTGTCAAGCTGGATTAGTGTTCAATGTGACGGGGTCGGGGTGGGTCGCATGAATCCCGCATTCAATGTGACGAGGCATGTCTGGCATTGTGGCACGAGAGTTAAAAAAACCATTTTAAGCCTGTCTCAGTTTACCCTAGCGGTGGGGAATGTGGGCTATATGTGGGAGGTCTCGGGGTCCATTCCTGGTGCAGCCACTCTATAGCTCGTGGCCGTTACTCGGCCTAGCGATTCGGCGGAAGTCGGGTCACCGCTTAGGTGGCAGAGGTGGTCTCTCGACGTGGTGTCAAGCTGGCTCGGTGTTCAATGTGACGGGGGTCGGGGTCAGGCATGAATCCTGTGTTCAATGTGACGAGGCATGTCTGGCATTGCGGCACGAGAGTTACAAAAACCACTTTTTGTCATTACTCGGCCAGGCGCGATCCGGGCGGGTCAGCTGCTTAGGTGGCGGAGGTGGTCTCTCGACGTGGTGTTAAGCCGGCTCGGTGTTCAATGTGACGGGGGTCGAGGTCAGGCATGAATCCTATGTTCAATGTGACGAGGCATGTCTGGCATTATGACACGAGAGTTATCCAAAAACCACTTTTGCCGATGGGGTGGGAGTGGTGCGGTCAAGTCACATGGTTGTGTGCTTGCCCACCCAGTTTCAAATCCCCGAGGCATGATCCTCCTCGGAGGTGGTTTCACCGGGCCATTGGAGGACATCTCTGCTCGTGGCCGACACCTGGTGATTACTCCTCACTGCTGACACGGTGGTTGCTCCTCTCGTTGTCAACACTGGTGGCTCCTTCTCCTCTCGCTGCTGACGCTGGTGGCTGCTCCGCTCACTGTTGCTGCTCCTCTCGCTGCGGTCGTGGTTGCTCCTCTCGCTGCTGACACTTGTGGCTGCTCCGCTTGCTGCTGATCCTGGTGGCTGCTCCTCTCGCTGCCAACGCTGGTGGCTGTTCTAAGTTGTCCCACTCACTGCGGTCATTGTCGACGGCCAGTCCTTTGCATCTTCACTTCGCCATGGCCATGGTTGCTTCAATTGGGTTCCTAATAAGTGGTCCCCTTCATTGTAACCAGGTTGTGGATCCTCTCAAAATCCTCATGTGTACAAGGATGTGGGTCCTTTCAAACACCCTCAATTTACCCTCAATCCAAAAAAAAAAACTATGACATGAAATTCGAGGCAACAACAATATGTTGGGTTATGGCTCATTATTATATGCATGCGACCTAATCCTAACCTATGTCATTAGATATCGTGGGTTGATAAGTAAGTGCTCAACACCAAAGGTAACATCATTTGTGGGTAAGTTTAGAAATATGGAGAAGGGGCCCTACCACCTTTTCCTAGCCTTAGTCCCTAGTCACATGGAGTTTAACCCCCGGGAACGCTCAATCAAAGGGGGCTTAACTCATGTGAGGTAAAAAATATATTCTCAAGCACTTAAACAATTGTTGGGAATTCGTAAGAGGTTTAGGGATGCATTTTTGAGGCGCAGGAGGAAGTGTTGAAATTTGCAAGAGTAAGGAACTTATAAAAGGCACGACTCTCTACTAGTAACTCCATTTGAGGTGCTTTTTAAAAATAAAAATAAAATTCGAGCTCTTCACATTGACGTTACTTTTATTTCCTTGAGATCTATAAGACAATGTGAAGCCTTGAAAAATTATATCTCGCACCACATTATAAAGTGTCACATCTTGGGAGTGCATTTTAGGGATTTTATCAAGGGTTTTGGTATTAACTTCCATCATTTTGTTGTCTAGATAAATTCAAAGAACTATTTTTCCTAGAAACAAGGGATACAAGATCATTGCATATTGCATGACCTAATGATGTATCTTTTTGGAAGAACTCTTGATCCTAATGACTATAAGCAAAAGATGAAGTGGTTAAACAAAAATGACATGGTATACAAACTAATATGTCTCATTGTTCTTGAGGACATTCAACATTAGCTTGCATACACCGAGTGCCCTTTCACTGCTTGGACATTCATTCGACAATTGTATGGAAACCATGATTATCCATCTAAAAGTGATGCTTCTTTAGAAAAAATTCATGTGTGGATAATATTGAAACTACTACCAACCCTCCTACTTCTAACACTCCATCTATAATTGAGGAAATTTTTGTTGTACTTGTTACTACTTCAAATCTTAGAGTTTCTTCTTTGAGAGCTTCCAATGGTTCTTTTTAGTAGGATCATGGCATTCCCCCTACACCTGTTGCTACTTCAAAGTCTAGAGTGGATTTTTTGAGAGAATTCAATTATTCTTTGGAACACGATCATATATGTCTTATAGATTCACCTCATTGGGACACATACCTACAGACATTGCTTCTTTTCTTATAGAGTCCCACATTTCAGATCTAGATGACACCATTGAGGACATTGCTCTCCTATTTTAGGACATTCCTCAATCACTATTATTTCATCAGAATTCAAATTGTTTCCTAAAGGGCTTCCAATTATTATCTACATCAAGACATTCCTCCATCACTTGTTATTTCATTAGAGTTCAGAGTTGCTTCCTTGAGGGCTTCCAATGATTCTCTACAGTAGTACATTCCTTTATCACTTTTGTGTCATCATATTTTAGAGTTTTGAAGGACTCCACTAATTCTCGATAGCATGACATTCCTTCATCACCTATTGTTTCATTAAAGTTAAAAGTTGCTTCCTTGAGGGCTTCCAGTGATTCTCTACAATAGGGCATTCCTCCATCACACGTTGTTTCATCAAATTTTAAAGTTGCTTCCTCAAGGACTTCTAGTGATTCTCTACAACAATGTTCTCCATGTCTTCATGGTGCATTTCATTGGGAGGTATACTTATCAGAATTTCATATCTATTTTTGGACTCTCATTTAATAGATCTTGATGACACTATTGAGGATATTTACCCTCTTTGACAATAAATCTCATAAAGCTTTTTCTTCTACTTCTTTGGATGTATTTTCTTTGCCACTACATGCTTACACAGTGGCACTACTTTCGCTTCCTAAATCCTATGATTCAATTTCATCATCATTCATGTTGATACATTATACAAGAGTACTCGGTTATTGGTTTAGTTATCATATCCATTTTGGGAACCCTATTGAGCCCTATTTGGTACCTGAATTGATTCATCAACACTTATCATAGTTAAGAAATGGATTTATTGAGCAACATTTGGAGATATTCTTTATTGCATCTACCTTCGATCCAAAATATTTCAGTGCAACATTAGGCTTTCCTTATTGGGATGCAGAATTCATTGATTCCTTTACTGACAATAGACTTATTAATTTAGATGATCTATTGGGAGTTCATGAGGCTTCATCTTCTTGGGGATGACTAGTCCTCTCTTCTTCTCTTCTGTCTTTCTTTATTTTTAAGGGGATTCTCTATGTTATTTCAGGGAGGCTTATCTACCGAGAGAGATTTTATATACACTTTTATTTTCTCTCTTTTGGGGAGGATATTTTCCTACGAGTTTTCTCCTTTTCTCCACTTTATGATGGATTTTCTATGTTCTTGGGTACCTCATCAGGCCTTATTTCTAGGACCCATTTCTTTTACCCACCTAAGCTACACTTAAGGGGGTGTTAGTGTAGGTTTTTATTCCATTGCTTGATTTTTCTACACATGTATTTAGCTTGCTTAGGTGTTGGCGAGTAAGTGGATGGAACACTTTGTGAAAATGGTATGCAACATCCATTATAGTAACCCACATGTCACATACAAATTTGTTAAGAACGTTGCAAAATCCATGTTTAACTATTTTTTATAATCAAAAGATGTTTCAAAACTAAGAACTTTAGGTTCACAACATACTTGTTCTATTTATTTTTATGGTAGTTTAGTGAATGGTTTCAGGTTAACAAGCTTCAAATTCAGCCCTGCTTTGATGTTCAGGGGACAATTTTTTTGGTTCCATTAACTAAGTGGACCCATAAGTTAAGAATGCATGATCATGAAGGAATTACAATAATTTTATATACTAATTTTTGACTCCAATTTATCATATAATTACAAATACTCCAATCTCGAGATCACCTATGACTTATAGAGATTGCATTCAACTCAAATCAGAAATAAAATTGGTTGATTGGTACTTCATGGAGGAATATATTGTGCTAAGATTTTATGTAAATGCCAGTACAAGAATCCTTACTTTTAATTTTTTTTTGTAAAATTTTAGGATTTCCGCGATTACATTATTATGTGTTTACAAAAAATAATTGTTGAAATATAATCTATAAATGTAATGAAAATAGAAAATGCTTCATAAAAAAACACAAGAATAAATTTCAACACATTTCTAAGGGTTGCAATAAATTTCAACACATGTTATCCATGGTGGCAGTGCCCACCAAAACACAAAACATTCCATTAGCCATGTTGGTGTACCAAAGAGTTTTTTCTTTCATGCTTTAAATTAATGAAGTGAAATAGCAAAAAAAACCGACCTTAGAGGACGGTGGGGTTTACCAATACCAATGATGATGAATGTCGTTATTGATGGATAAAATCTCCTTCTTCTTCTCGCGCAACGAAGAAACTCCGTAGATCAAATACAATTAAACAAAATAGATTAGATAGATATATGGTGGATTTCCTGGCAAAGGCTAGTCCCCGAAGGTCAAAGGAATTCCTTGCGCGGATGTCAATCCGTGTTCTATAAATCAATATGATAATGATAAGATAGAATGATAAAACAGATGATATAACCAACAATGTAAAAGCAAAGGGATTGACGCAATCCAAGGCTATATGATGGTCTAATGGTCATACCTGATCCAAAGGGAGTCTAGGGATCACAAAATGGCTTAAAGGAGCAAGGATGTGGATAGTTGTACACTCACAAAGGCAAGCTAAAAGATATGTTGGATTTAAGACATTTGACAAAGAAATGGCTTAAATGAGTGGAATGGGATTGAGCAGACACTGCAGAGGCATAGTGGTAATAAATGATGGGATATGGATGTCTAAAAATCAATCTTAGGGGTTAACTTTTCGATAAGAATCATTGGTGATTCCGGGGGAATCATCAATGATTCTGGTGAATCGTCAGTGTTTCTACAAATTGTCAACGATCCTATCAGCAAGCCTCGGGAATCATTAGTGATTCGGTGAATCATTAGCGGCGATTATGTGAATCGTTAGCAATTCTCGTGAATCGTTAGCAATCACGTGAAAATGTACATGCCGGAAATGGGAGAGATGGAGCTCGAAAGGGATGCTAAAAGGGTTGATTTAAGATTATAAATGATGCGTAATAAGATAATGAAGCAAGGGAACTACTTACCTTGTATAAATTTGATGAATAAAGACGAGAAGATGATATTACCCGAGAGAGGGAGATTGTATATGTGAGAAGATCATTGGGTTGATTCCTAGACGTTTGTATGACTTCTAAAGGCTAAAGAAGAGATTATTGATGTCTTGGATGTTGCTACGATGATCTCTGACTCTATGACAGGGTTATGATATAAATAAAATGTAATGTAAAGTCATTAAGAAAAGTCCAACTACAAGCTAACCTAAAATGGAGCCTTGAAACCCATTTATATAGGAGCGTTATTAATTGGAGATGGATCGCTAGCGATCAAGAAAGATCGCTAATGATCCAGGTTTTACGGGAAAAAGGTTGAAACTACTTCCTAAATCAATATTTTTGTTTTTTTGACAAAAGGTGTGTGTTGGAAAGAGGTTATATGGGTTAGGGAGGTTGTGAAATGGTTGAGAAGTTGTTTATTTTGTTTTGTCTTCATTTGATTTTGGTTTGTAAGTGGTTTGGGTGGTTTAAGAAGAGGTAAAATAGGATTTTACAATTGTAGAATGATATTTACGGGGAGTAAATATCATGAGGGAGGAATAAGACTTAGGATAAGGGTTTAATATATAATATAATAGTGATGTGATAATGAAGGGGTGTTAGTGGACGAAATGAGGGGATTAGTGGTGTTAATTTTAGGTGTCTACATTTGCCCCTTTTTGTTGAGTGGTTTTTGTTTAGACAAGTTATGAGACAAAAACGAGATGTGATAGATAGGGATGTGAAAGATGCAAAATTATATGATGAGGTGCTCCCCCTCAAACTAGGGATTGATGACCTAAAAGGGAATCAATCACGAGTTTGAAAGAGATAGATGGAAAGATGCAAGGATGGGAAGATGAGAGACGATGCCCCAAGACGAGGTATATAAAAAAGATGGGTGTTGTCAGAAAATCAAGTGATAGAGGAACCAAAGGGTTCATGTCCTATAGACATATGACTTGACGATAGTAAGGAAAAATAAAAGGATGTTTTGACGAGGTCAAAGGACTAAAATTGATGTTGCCACAAAGGTGGGCTTATGAGGCCGGGAAGTCAAGTGATAGGGGAACCAAAGGGTTTGTATCCTATAGACATATGACAACAAGATGATGGTTTGACGAGGTAAAGGGGCCAAAATTTATGTTTCCACACAGGTGGGCTTATGAGACCAGGAAGTTAAGTGATAGGGGAACCAAAGGGTTTGTGTCCTATAGACATATGATGGAAAGATGATGGTTTGACGAGGTCAAGGGACCAAAATTGATGTTGCCATAAAGGTGGGCTTACGAGACCAAGAAGTCAAGTGATAGGGGAACCAAATGGTTCGTTTCGTATAGACATATGAATTAAATGATGAAAAAGGTCCTCATAGAGGACTAAATAGGTATCTTGATGGTGATCAAGGGTGTAATGCATAAGGAGGCATCCGGTTGATAAATGTTAATTTTACTGAGTAGTTATGATGTTTTTGATGTACATGGCTCTTTGTGAAGCCTATTTTTGATGTATATTTATGATACATAGAGCTTTTGAGACTCCAGATGATGTATAATGATACACTAATATGATTTATGATTCATGTGTTGATTTTACTTTGATGTGGCAATGTAATATTGAGATGCAATCATGATTGTATGGATATTGATAGATGTTGATATTGTGATAGATATCGATAGGTATTGATATTATGTCCGACAAATGTTGATGGATGTTTTTGATGTGATGTGTCATTGATATTTGATTAAAGTGAATTTTAATGTATATCAAAATGTTTCCTAACCATGGTTAAGAGTGAAATAATGATTGTTTTATACTGGATTTGATACATATGTGATGGGAAACAACAAAGTGAAGGCTCTTACACTTTTGGCCTTATAAAAAGTGTTAACATATGACTAACAATGGGTAGTTACGTGTACGATATTAGATATAGATGGAAGTGAAATGTATTCCTCCTCAGGACGTGAGAAGGGTTAACATATGTAGGTTGTGTGGGAGAGTAGGTTCTCCTTTCAATGGTTTCATAGAGAGATGCCCCAACTATACATTTTATTTTTGATGCAAACTGATCAATGCGGGAAGTTTTCTTTGATGGGAAAGATGATCGATGCGAGAATATTTCCTGGGATGCTTTTTGATATTTAACCTTTTGAAGGTTAGTTTACGCAAGAATCCTTTTTACATGGGTAGCCATCCTTTGAGGGAGTGGTCTACAATTTTGAATTTTTGATTTTGCTTTTTACAGATAGTCATCCTTTGAGGGATCGATTTATGATTTTTGACGGGTAGATGTCCTTCAGGATCAATCTACTTTTCTTTTTGATAATATGATTTTGATTTTTAATAGTTGTCCTTCGAGGGATCGGTGTATGCATTTTTAATAAGAGGCATCCGTAGATATTTTGACTTTCTTTCTTTGAGGGCAAACCCTAATAGACCATTTTGAGGAGGGGAAGAGACGTGTGCAAAACTACACATGTATCCCCAAGACATGTTTTTGGTTGGTATACAAGGTGGATGAGTGTAATGATTGTGGGGTTCCTACTAAGGAGGAAATTGTCCATGTGAAAGATGTGATGAACAATTTTGTGGTGCTCATATTTAAGGTTTTTGTAAGATAGTGACGAAAGACCACATGCTTTCAAATCATTACAATAATGAAATGAGAGGTTGATGATGGATTAAGATCTTTTATGTAACTACTTATCATGATGGTCGATGTGTTAACAATAGAAAGAAAGGCATGTTTCTTTTCAGTGCACCATCAAGGGAGGCTAGATGATACGCTCTGACCCATACTATATGGACCAATCTAGTTAGGGGAAAACTTTCCATGTTTACTCCTTTCCAAAGTAGTGACATTTTGATTTGATTGAGAGGATAGGGTTGGTGAAGATTAACTAGAGGGGTGTGAAAGGTAAGACTTTGAAGTCTCAGAAGAGAGGAGACCCCTAGCATGACGACGTGGCTAGAGATAACATGCGTTGAAAGGAATGATGTCTTTCAACTTAGGATGATGAAAGTTTTAATGTTGATTGATTGAGTATATGGTAAATAAAGGAGGATACGAAACCTTTGACAAAGGAGTCATTAAAAATTTGGATAAGATATGAGAGGATGATTGATGGAGGGGTAGACAATGAAGTTTTGGTTTTTCCTTTTCTTCATGTATGACGATTTTGATTCACGTAGGTGGGTGAACCATACTTGATTTGAGATGAGGGACCTTCAATGGAAGGTGATGAGAAGACATATGAGAAAGGTTTTTCAAGATCTGATTGAGGATGACCCCCTTGTCTTGTAGATGTCAATGAGGACACTGCCAGTGACTTGGGTGTAGATGTTGACGAGATTGAGAGACCTTCAATGGAAGGTGTGGAAATTAACAAGATTGAGATACCTTTAATGGAAGGTGACGACGTTGATGAAATTGAGATACCTTCAATGGTAGGTCTGAAGACATGTCTGAAAGAGGTTTGTTGTTACTAAATTGAGGGTGATCCCCTTGTCTTGCAAATGTTAGTGAGGACATTGAAAAGGGTGGAGGTGTAGATAATATCGATGATGGCTTATAATGGTATTCTTTTGGGAGAAGATCATTGACAAGGAAGAGTCACTAGATTATGGCTTTAAGCACTTTACAACTCTCTGTGTTATGACCTGGGCTTTAATGATAGGCACATGTTTTATCTTGATCGTACCATGCAGGTTTTGGATATGTGGATTGGGTGTTTTGATAGGTGGTAATGTGATAAGAGAAGCTTGCATGAGCCTCTCAAGGATGTTAATGTAAGTTCCTTTTGGGGATTTGGATTAATGGATTTTGATTTTGATTTACGAGAATGCTTGGTAGGACGCACATTATTTTTAGATGTGGGTGGATGGGCGAGATGTCATATGGTGTTGGAGCATCATAGGGACATTGTGAGGTTGATAAGAGAGAGGATACGACCCAAGGATGGGATAGGATGTGGGATTGATAAAATTGGATGATGGATGAGGTCCCAAAATAGACAAGGAGGGAAAAATTATGGATGAGATAGGGTTTGACTGTGTGACATGATATTAAAATAAAGGATGGGATCCCAAAATGGATGGTAAAGGTGGGACCGTTGTAGATGTAATAGATTTGGAATGTGATAGAGGATGGGGTCCTAGAATGGATGGTAATATTGAGGCCTTAGATGATGTTCATTTTGATTTTGTAATGTCAGCTTTAGGTGAAGGAGAAGGTCTCGCATGATGATGATGAGGACGAGGTTGTGAATGTGATGGGATTTGATTGTATGGTGTTTGATTTAGGACGAGGTTCTAGACTAGATGGTTAGCGATGAGTTGGGGATAGGATTGAGTCTGATTCGGATGAGGGAGATGTTGTTTCTAGACATGATTGAGGTGGGTTACATTTATGTGAGCTACCTAAGTCTTCGATTGGTTTACAAGATGGTCGATGTCGAGATCTTTGATTACATATGCCTCTTTTTTAGTGGTATCTGAGGTGGAGGCTAGGGTTTGCAAGGAGATACTAGGTGATTGGATTATAGAAATAGGTGACATCGATGTGTGAGGATTACCGAAAAGAAGATCCATGGATTCCAAGTCTTACGGGGGAAGCACTTTGATGAAGGGGTCTCCTTGTGGGGAAGATCCTGTGTAATAGTGTTGATGATGTGACTTGAAGAATGTGTAGTATCTATATGGACTGACTCTATCGAGGGAGTTTGATTAGAGATATAAGAAACAATGACATGTGTGGTGGTATCATCAAGTTCATATGAAGACCTAGGGGAATCAGATGGGACATGTGTAGATTGAGGATTGAGATGGCCTTCTTCGAGGGATTGGATTTCTAACTTTCTAGCCATGGTGAAGGATTCATCAAAAGTCTAGAACGTGTGGATCTGGAGGATAGATGAGATGTGATGGGAACACAATCAAGAAAAAACTCGATCGAGTTCTTATTGAGCGGTGAGTTGGTCAATTGATTGATAATTCTTTGCCATCTAGTGACAAAGTCAATAATAGATTCATCTTTAGATTGTTTGATGGTAGAGATGTTAGATATAGTTATTTTGTGATTAATGTTGATAGAAAAGTTCTCGAGAAACAACATGGCTAGTTGTGTGAAAGAGAATAAAGAGTGTTGAGGAGGAATTGTACCAATCCAAGGCAAGTCCTGTTAGTGACATAGGAAAGGTTCTAAGCATGAGATCTTGATCATGGATGATGAGATAACATCGTGTTTGAAGTCAAGTATGTGTTGCCTAGGATCCTCCCAACCATGAAACACGATAAACTTAGGAAATTCCCAATGCAAAGGATAGGATTTATATGGTATTGATGGATGGATGGGTTCATTACAAACCTGATCATAGGTGATAACATGTTTGGGTCCCTTGGTAGTGGCCTCTAAATTGGATAATCTATTCGACAAAGTGTGTATGGTATCGTTTGTAGGATTATACGTGAAGGAATTAATATGTGAGTGTAGATGAGAATGTGATTGATTTGATTGATGATAATGGAGAGTAGGAGGGTTCTTGTTGTAGATGGGTTTGATGTGGAGGTTGATAAGGGGTAGCTTGAGAAGGTACCGATTGTAAAGTAGGTTATGATAAAGGGATATGGGGAGACGTGTAGAGATGTTGGATATGTTGTTGTTGGATAAGGGGGATGATTGGGCTTGAGTATGAATGTGTGTATGGGTTTGGGATGTCTGAGGTACCAAAAGGGGTATTGAATTCGAGATAGGTTGATTGGATGAAATATGGGGGATGTTAAGATTCTGATGATATTGTGATGAAGGAGGGGATGTGGTGAGGATTGATTGATGGGATACACTTGTCATGGACTGAGGGGTGATAGTTTGGAAGTAATGTAGATGTAAAGGATTCTCGTAGGGTCATTAGCTGGTGTTGTTGTAGGATTGCGTAGGTTTGGTTGAAAGGTAAAGGTTCCATAAGGGACAAAATATGGTCTAGATGGCTCTAGGAGCATGCCGAGCTAAATGGAGTTGAGTGAGACATGATAGGTTGATGAGATTGAGAAGGATTAGATCTGTGTAGGGGATGTTTTGAAATTGATTGGGGTGAAAAGATGTAGAGGTAGTGG
Source organism: Taxus wallichiana var. yunnanensis (assembly GCA_018340775.1). Classification (NCBI taxonomy): domain Eukaryota; kingdom Viridiplantae; phylum Streptophyta; class Pinopsida; order Cupressales; family Taxaceae; genus Taxus; species Taxus wallichiana. Next base: position 298,420,072 of record CM031239.1, on the reverse strand, counting down.
ATGAAGCAACCGAAGATGATTGTAAAAATGATGCATAGGGGTTAAAGGGATATGATAATGTGGAGGGTTGATCCATATTAAATGATAGTTAACTAACGATGATATAAAAAATCCCTAAGAGAGCTACAAATGTAATAGACAAGTCAAGCAAAAGAATTTTAATTATCTTGATTAATTTAGAAAAAGAGTGAAATGTGTAAAATGGCTGATAGGGTCCTAGAAATGGTCGTCTCAGTAGATGGTTTCAAGAATGTTAAAGGTTGGAGTCCTTGATATACCCAAAGGTACGTGAGGCTCGAATATGTGTTGGTGTCAGTATGGGGCTTGGTATTGGGCCTACCCCTCACTTCACGGTCCTGTAGTGATAAGGAAGTTAGGTGCTTAGCCAATATACCGACAACCAATTGTTTATACTTAGCGAACACCGAGTTGGCTTCTCCTCATGGTCATCAAATCTAAGTAGGTCCACCTAGGTATAAATGTTTTGACACAAGTTTTTGGGAATTCAAGATCATGGAATAGTGCTACAATTTAATAACAAACAAAATCATACACACAGGATCTAAACAATTCCTCAAAATATACAAAGCAGTGGAAGTATAAACTAGAATAATCCAATCAAGACAAAGTACACACACATAGCACAACATGTACCATGGTTCACCCAATGTGGGCTACGTCCACCAAAGATAGAGATCTCATATATATAATACAACAAGAGTACAAACCAACTCTTCAATACAAGAGTACAATGCATCTCTCCAAGAGTATCTCCTCTCCTCCAGATCTCTAGACGGATATCCGTGAGTGCACTACAATTGTGCCTCCAAACACTACCAAGCATAGCTTCTCACATAACTAGGAACTACTGCATCTCTGAATTGCTACCAAGTTCTCTATGGATCTACAAACAAGACCTCTCACATGGGTCTACCATATGTGCAACTATGATTGTGCACCAAGAAGTAAGTTTGTCTCTCCATCACTACATAACCTATGAAAACATGAAGACAACCTCCTCTACAATATCTAGATCTACATGGATCAACAATACAATATGATCTCATGGATCTACAATACAAGACTAGATCTACATGGATCTATAATACAAGATCTCACCAACATGTGGATCTATAAGAAGAAACTCTATGTGCTTTGCATACTATGCAAGCTATTACAATGAGACAATAACTATACAAAGAAAATACAATAGAAGATGTTACCCTCTTCTCACCATTCAGATGTACCTGTTATTTCCTTCTATCCAGCTCCTCTCCATGGAGACTCTGTCTTCATGTAACCTATTCTTTCTTCCTCTTCTTCTTCTTCATCCTCTCAATCTAGGAGAATCAAGGATCTAATTCAATCCTTCTCTTAATTCTCTTACTTACCCTCATACAATGCATACATGCATATATATCTATTTTGGGTAACTTAACTTTGCTTTTACAATCAATAAATCATCTTTAAAATAATTGATTTATTCTAATTTTCACAAAAGACAAAAATCGGCACACGCAGTAACCATCTTCGTTTACTACCTGACCGGTGCCAGTCACTTCCTAACCTGGACTAACCGATGCTGGTTATACCCTGATCGACGCTGGTTACTGTCAGAACCAATAACATGTAAAAGTAAATTTCTTATGAAGCAATTAAGCTCCATTCTCAAAAATTTTATGTTTAATGTGATTGTGTTGTGTGTGGGGGAGATTAAGTGAATGCAATCTATTAACCCCATAATTAGACTATGTGATCAAGTAGAATGGAAGGTTTGGTTTAAACCCAAAATAAAGATTGATTTTGATGAGGATGATAGACAAGAATCTAATGTTTTGAAAGAAAAATAAAAGAAAATGACACACACAGTAAAATGCTTCCTTTTTAATTTTTAATTTTGTTTTTTTCGCATAACTACAACGTAGCAAACAAGCTCCCAAGAAAGAAATCTACAAGGGTTAGATGAAAATAGAAGACAAAAATAAAAATGGATGTTAGAGGTTAACCAACTAAGCAATCAAAAACAATCTACAAGGATCGCCGGTGATTCGCAAGGATTGCTAGTGACTCAACCGGATCGTTAATGATCGCAAAGCAGAGAGAACCAAATGATGAAATTTAATTAATTGTAAATGGAAGAAATGGAACTGGGTCCTACCAGTGCATGCCACAATGTAATGTAGAGTTTTTTTATTTCTTACTTTAAATTAATAATATGAAATAACAAAAACAAACCGACCTTAGAGGACGGCAGGGTTTACCGATACCCACAATGATGAATGACACTTTTGATGGATAAAAGCTCCTTCTTCTTTAGTCGACAAAGAAACCTGCAAATCAAAGACACTTAAACAAAATAAATTACATAGATATATGGCAGATTTCTTGGCAAAGGCTAGTCCCAGAGGTCAATGGACTTCCTTGCAAGGGTGTCAATCCGCGTTCAAGAAATCAATATGATAATGATAAGATAAAATGATAAAACAAACGATATAACCAACAATGCAAAGGTAAAGGGCGATGCAGCCCAAGGCTATATGATGGTCTGATGGTGATACCTGATCGAAAGGGAGTCTAGGGATCACAAAATCATTCAAGGAGCAAGGATGTGGATAGTTGTACACTCACAAAGGCAAGCTAAGCGATATGTTGAGTTTAGGATAATTGACAAAAAAATGGCTCAAAGGAGTAGAATTGGATTGAGCAATGACATCTACAAAGGCATAGTGGTAATAAATGATGGAATCTAGATGTATAAAAAGCAATCTTAGGGGTCAAAAGACCTTTTAGACATGAATTGTCAGCAATTCTATTCAATCGTCAGCAATTTTGGTGAATTGTTAACAACTATGGGGAATCGTCAACGATTCCAATTCTCTACGAATCGCCGGTGATCCTATTAGTAAGCCTGGTGAATCGTCGGTGATTTTGGTGAATCGCCAAGCGATTCGGTGAATCGCATTCTGGTGAACGCCATTACGGAGAATCGCCAGTGATTCTCGTGAATCGCCAACAATTTTGGTGAATCTCCGGCGATTCGCGTGAATCGTCGGCGATCACCGTGAAAATGTAAAACCAGAAATGGACAAAGATGGAGCTCAAAAGGGATGCTAAAAGGGTTGGTTTAAGCTTGTAAATGATGCGTAATAAGATAATAAAGCAAGGGAAACCACTTACCTTGTATAAATTGATGAATGAAGATGAGAAGATGATATTACCTAAGAGAGGGAGATTACAGATGCAAGAAGATTGTTGAGTTGATTCCTAGACATTTGAATGACCTCCAAAGGTTGAAGAAGATATTATTGATGTCTTAGTTGTTTCTATGATGATCTCGACTCTATGAGATGACTATGATACAAAGAAAATGTAATGTAAATTCCTTAAGCAACGTCCAACTACAAGATAACCTCGGATGGAGGTGAAATCCATTTATATAGGATTGCTAATAATTAGAGACGGATCACTAGCGATCGGGAAAGATCGCTAATGATCCGGGTTTTACAGGAAAAAAGGTTGAAACTACTTCCTAAATCAAGATTTTTGTTTGTTTTGACAAAGGGTGTGTGTTGGAAAGAGGTTATATGGGTTAGGGAGGTTGTGAAATGGTTGAGAAGTTTATTTTGTTTTGTCTTTATTTAATTTTGGTTTGTAAGTGATTTAGGTGGTTTAAGAAGAGGTAAAATAGGATTTTACAATTTTGTATAATGATATTTAAGGGGAGTAAATATCATGATGGAGGAATAAGATTTAAGATAAGGGTTTAATATATAATACGATAGTGATGTGATAATGAAGGGGTGTTAGTGGACATGGACACATGGATTAGGGGTGTTAATTTTAGGTGTCTACAATTGGTGTCCATGATGTGTCCGCAAGAGGAGGGGGAGCGGTGGATGCATTCATAGAATTACCCTTATATGAAATACATAATAGCCATTCATATCATCTTATTTTTTTCATCCACATTTAGATTGAAGCATGGAATCCATCAAAGCCACAATATCTTGCCATAATTTGATCTAATATGAAGTAAGTGATGCAATTAACTTTATTTGATCTAACATGACCTAATTTCACATAGGTTTAGCTAATTTTTCTTAATTAATTATATTGACCTAATTTGATGTAATTAGTGTGATTAAATTAATTTGATATAATGTAGCCTAATTTCACATAATTCAACATAATTAACCTAATTTTGTGTAATTGATGCGATTAACTTAATATTGTCTAATGTCATGCAACAAGTTGCCTTAGGTGATCTAAGTTGACAAAAATTGACATGATTTGCGTAATTGATCTAATTGACCTAATTATGTCTAATTTGACCTAATTGGTGCCAATTGATGTTATTGACGTAAATTTCCCTAATATGACCATAATGACACAAGTTTTCCTAATTCGAACTAATTATATATAATTGATGCAAGTTGCGTTGATACGACCTAATCAACATGTGTTTTACAAAATAAACGCAAGTTGTCCTAATTTGACCTAATGTGATAAAAATGACCTAATTGATGCAATGGACCAAACTTGACTTGAATGATGTAAAAACCCGAAATTTGACCAAATTTGAAGTATTTAGTAAAATAATAATGTACATAATATTAGATAATGATGGGCATTATTTAGGAGAGCTTATGTATTTTGGTTGGAAATTGAAGTATTCTCATAGGTAGTTGAACATACATGGAGAATATAAAGTGTAAGTGTAGACACTAAATCACGCACTTTGGGTACATTTCTAGGTCCTAATCACATACTACTATTCATATGATTCATAAGTGAGAAAACTAGAAATTAACAATTGTCTTTGGCCTTTTTGTCTTTTTTCATGTCTTCTTCTTGGCCTCTTACACCCTACAACCCAGTCAATGCTTCATTATTTCATCTTTTGTCAGCCAAGATGCTAGCGCTGGCGCCCTCATCCTTCTGGGTGCCCCGACCTCTTTGTATCTTACTCGCCTCTTTTGGGAATCTTTTATCTTTTGGGAATCTTGTTTTCTTATGGGTCGACCTTTTAGTTGTTAATTGTGAAATTCAACCAAGGGAATCATATAAATATAAAGCTATGTGACCATAATAAAGGACCAAGCTCTAAGAATCTACTACTATCACCTAAGGTTGCATCCAAAGGCATTTCAAGAGCATCAAAACATCCATCTAACTTCATTCAAGGGACAAGGGACTGCATTTTCTGCATACACATATAGGAGGGGAAGTTCATTTTCCATCCACACATCTATCTACATTGCTACATCTAGTTATCACTGCTATCAAGTGCATCTTGCACAAGAGCCACATAGGGCATGATTCTTACACACACACATGATAACTACATGGAGTCTGAAATGTAGTGCAATACTCGGTCGTAAGTTCACTCAATCGGGTGACCGCTGGGGTTAGTTTGACTCCCCATTTGCATCTTTTTATTTTTAAGATTTGATGTGTTTTAGGGTTTTGTAGGTGCTCTTTCTCTTTGCAGGTTATAGGAAAATTTCGCGGACATAGTGTGACACATAGGCAATAAAAACAAAGGTTGACAAACATCTTGTGACACAACAAAAATCATTTTATGAGGTTTTTCGCAATCACGGATGCCTAGAACCAGTCTCTCAGCGCCAGCACTCCTAACCTAGTATAGCGCCTAGTCCTAGCATTTCGACAACTTTATGATTTTCTCTGCCCGATGCGACATTCTGCCCTCTTGTTTCATCAGTTTTCCATCTCAACACATCTTTAGGATTATTGCAAAATCAACTAAGTCTCTTATTCCATCTCTTTCACTTAGGGTTTCAAATTTCCATTTGCTTATTGCTTAGGTCAGATCGGTACTTCATTGCTTATTATTGCATCGTGACTCTGCAATTAAGGTTTTACAAAAAAAATATTTTTGAGTGAACATGTCCTTTGAATACTCTTTTCTTCTTCTTTCATCATGGTTATTTCCATCTACAAATTTTTACAGGATCACCTTGAATGTAAGGCTAAAATTCGTTCATTCGTGGTTAATACTTGCATTCCTTCTTATACTCATCCCAAAAAAGTATATTAGTTATTCATAGATGCATTTTCTCAACACCTTACTTTCCTATCTGATGTAGTTCTTTTGCTCTTTCTATTTATGACAATGATCCTCCTCTTTATATTAACACTTGCATCTTTAACGTTGACATCATGGGGTACTAATTGATAATGGATTTGAGCTCAATATTTGTAATCTTACATTTCTTCAAAGCAACTTGGCCTTTCCTCCGCTAATCTCACTCTAACCTCTATTTCTATTTGTAGTTATGATTCTTCTGCACAACCGTGCATGGGCCGTATCACTTTACCTATCACAGTAGGGCCAAAGACCAACCCTATGGTCTTCTTTGTCTTCAATGCAAAACCGCAATACAATATCTTAGTAAGTAGAATGTGGCTTCGGGTTATGCAGCAAAGTGCCTTCTGCGGTTCATTATTGCGTTAAGTTTCTACATGATGGTTGTGTGTATCTTTTGTTCTTGTTGATTCGCAACCCATTCAAACATTGTACTCTAGACCCACTCATTGTGCTACCTACTCCACTACACCATCACAATGATGGGCATCTTCATGATCCTCAAGTATATCTAATTGATAATTATCACTCACGTAACCGCCTACCCCTACCATTGACATGATTCGTCTCAGGATTCATTTTTGCATTAAGCTTCATCTCTCCAAGAATGCTCCGTGTTAGCACCTCCTTTGTTTACATGTACTCTTCTCATCCATGACTCTTATTGGCCACACATTCCGCTTGATCTTGCTTACTTCGACATTATTTTCATGCATGATGGATTATCCCGACTTGGTTTCACGCTTAATGATCTCTTCCCACTTTGCCTCATTCATCTGCACCTCTATTATGGATGTATCTTCATTACTACCGCTTATGGCCTTTGTGTCCTTCATTTTGATCTGTCTTGCCCGCACTTCTCGTACTTCTCCACTTACACTTGGGTTGTCTTGGATTGGTTACATTGGGGGCACTTTAGATCCTACTCACACTACTCTCACATTCTCTATGCCTTTTGACAACATCTCTATTTGTGATGATTCATTTCTTGGCTATACTCCAAATCTCACCTACTAGTATGCACATGGATGTCCATTACCACATTTCACTGATGAAGAATATGCACTAGGCATGTACAAATTATGCCTCAATGGATCTTTACATGATCAACCACATACCATTGCTTACTGATGTTACTTGATTCTTTTACACGTCATACACTTGGGGGAATCATGCTTATTTCCCCCTTCTAACATTATCAGGTGTCTCACATTTTTATTATTCCACTTCATGCTTTGGATCTAGTCTTTCGCATGCATCTTACACATCTTGATACACTTGTATTGTCATTACCCTATGATGCACTCTCGTGCTACGGTTCACACTTGATTGTTGAGGGCATATTACATTCATGAACCTCACATCATACACACAACACACCACACTCTATGCATTTATGACACATCTTTCTCACATCCTATTCTCGCATATAATACTACCCTATAACGCACTCTAGTTCCATGGTTCACACTCGGCTATCGAGGGTCCGAATCTAAAATGAACCTCACCGCACTCTACATTTTATGCTTTATGCTTTATTGATCATATCTCTTTAACGCACAATTCAAACCATTTCCTGATGGATCACTCTTGTTCTATGGTTCATTCTTGACTTTCAAGAGGTATTTTATAAATGAACCTCATCTTATACTCATTCACTTAGGAGGCATGTTTCTCCTATCATATATTTTGCATTCCATTCCATCCACATTCAAAACATACTGCATATCTTGGTTGCTTTTATTCTTGCTTACCTATGCTTACATGTACACTTTGTTTCACATGCTAGACATATATTTTGTATGTCATTATCTTTCTATATACACATGTGCATTCACCTACCTTCTAGTTGTGAATGCAACCTTCCTATATATCTCTACACACAACATGGATGCTTGGCATTGTACCTATTACCAGTCCCACATTGGCTCCTAGGGGCATCTACATTCGCACACACCACATGTGTTATTCTTTCATTTTCTATTACTTCCTATCATTACTAGCACACTACTTCATCAATATATACATTTTTGACATACTTGTTATCTTTCTAACATGCTAATAGGTGATTGATGTGCAATATTTACTTTGCAAGTCTATTTTCTACCATGGTTGTCTACCACTTTGTTTGCTACTGTTTTCCATTGTTTGTCATTGTATGTCATTGTTTCTAGGATTGTTTGTTCATTGCTTGTATGCTTTTGGTTGCTTCGGCCCTGATTATCTTGTGACATTATGAGCGATGTCCCACGTTTGAAACCTACTTTTCATGGTCTACATTAGATTCTTGTGTGTTAGCTTACACATTATCTTCTATATGCGTATTTTTCTGTTTTGCACTAACACATATTTCCCACCACTTTGTTTGCGTGTGCCTTGGTTTCTACCACACACATTTCCTCTCCCCTGCAGGATTCGGTTTTAGATCAACATTGAGTCCTCCTTTAGGCCACATTATCTTAGTGATGTCGCATGCACCCAAAATAAGGGGGCATACATTGGGTGAATCACCACCCTATTAACCATTATACAATCACAAATCAGGACCTACACAATACAGAACAACACAATCATCGCTTATAGAAACAACCAGAATCGACTTGGGTCTTCAACACAATGCAGACGCTAGTTCCTAGATCCATACATGAGCATTTGGGTACTCTTGACCTTTCCTGGGTGCCTATGACTAGGGGTAGTTACAATTGTTTTCTCAGAATGACACAATTTGCAATAGTTTACACAACGACTTTCACATAATAGAACATTCCTCCAACAATAAACATGCACGTTATCTCCTTTTTCTTCTATTTTGTGTTGGATCGAAATGGATCAAACTTGAACAAAGAATGAGCACACCATCTGCAGTGGTGTATAAATTTTGGAAAGCAACCAAGGTTGGAGAATAACACTAGACCTTTCTCCCCAACACTTCTTTTGTCGTGGCATGAGATCGCTCAAAAAACTCGCACTTGGCATGAGATTGCCCAAAAACTCGTTCTTGGTATGAGATTGCCAAAAAATCATTCTTCTACAATGTTTATGCCACTTTCTATCCCTCTTACTCATCACGAGATCAAGTGCACATGTTCTTTTTCGCATTTTTACATACTTGGATCAATTTTTTCATATACGCAAATTTGAATATTCTTTTGCTCTTATTCTTGCAGGTCTTTCCTTACGAGAAGCATCGATCACATCATCAAACATATCAAACAACAATGACAATAGGTAAAATGTGACATGACACATACACTTTCACCCTTATGGTTACTTCCTCTTTCCTAGCTTAGCTTCCACGCTTCATTGTTATCACTCCATGTTTTTCATTATCTCTTGACACACTTTCAACATTGATCTACATGGTTATCGGTACACATCTCTTATCTAGTTTATGTTATCAAGTATTCACTCAACAACATAAAGTGGGGTAAATGTAGACACTAAATCACACACTTTGGATACATTTCTAGGTCCTAATCACATATTACTATTCATATGATTCTTAAGTGAGAAAAATAACAATTAGCAATTATCTTTGGTGTTTTTATCTTTTTTCATGTTTTCTTCTTGGCCTCTTACACCCTACTGACCTAGTCGATGCTTTACTATTTCATCTTTTGTAACTCGACACCAACGCCTTGTACCAGGATGCTAGTGCCTAGGCGCCCTCATCCTTACAGGCACCCCTAAACTCTTTGTATCTTACTCACCTCTTTTGGGCATCTTGTTTTCTTATGGGTTGACCTTTTAGTTGTTAATTGCAAAATTCAACCAAGGGAATCATATAAATATAAATCTATGTGACCATAATAAAGGACCAAGCTCTAAGAATCTATTACTATCACTTAAGGTTGCATCCAAATGAATTTCAAGAGTATCAAAGCATCCATCTAACTTCATTCAAGGGATAATGGACTGCATTTTCTGCATACACGCATAGGAGGGAAGTTCATTTTGACATCCACACATCTATCTACATTGCTACATCTATTTATCACTTGTTATCAAGTGCATCTTGCATAAGAGCCACCTAGGGCACGATTCTTACACACACACATGAGAACTACATGGAGTTTGAAATGTAGTGCAACGCTTGGTCTCCAGTCGGGTCGATCGATTCCCCATTTGCATCTTGTTCTTTTTAAGATTTGATGTTTTTTGGGGGTTTTTAGGTGCTCTTTCTCTTTGAGGTTACGAGTAAATTCTAAGGACATAGTGCGACACACAGGTGATAAAAACAAAGGTTGACAAACATCTTGCGACAAAACAAAACTAGTTTATGAGGTTTTTCACAATCACGGGTGCCAGAACGATTTCCAACACCCTAGTACCCCTAACCCAGTCTAGGCACCCTAAATCGACATTTTCGACAACTTTATGATTTTCTTGACCCAATTATGACATTTTGCCCTCCGATTTCATCGGTTTTCTAGTTCTGTACATCTTCGGGATTATTGCGAAATCAACTAAGTCTCTTATTCCATCTCTTGTACTTAGGGTTTCAAATTTCCATTTTCTTATTGCTTAGGTCAGATCGGTACTTCATTACTTATTATTGTGTTGTGACTCGCAATTAGGGTTTATAAAAAGTTTATTTTTGTTAAATCATTAATAACCATTCTAATTGATTTATTTTTGTAAATACCATTACTTATTTATGCTAAATAATAATACTTAATTTGGTTTTCACTATCTATTTAATTTTCATTCTCTATATTTAACTTTCGTTCTCTTTTGCACAACCCATTTTTCTTGATTTGACATTAGTATGTAGCTCAAGAAATTATTTTCCTTCATCTCACTTTTGCATATCATTTGAAAATGTCCTCTAATTTCTTACCCTACACATTGGATATCATGAAGTTCCATTTTGAAAAGGTTAAAAAAGAATTCATGGGATTGATACTTGAAGATCTAAAATAGTTGCCCCTCTTTCCATAGATTACAACCCTATAGTCCTTGATTCACCTTGCATGCAACTTGTTCCAATACCATATACATTCAAATACCTACATATGATTTTGATTCAACATCAATTGTAACAAAATAAGCCCCATATCATCCATATCATTAAACCAATCTCTGTTGTGGCACAAAAACACACAAGTCCTCTCGATTTGTGCACAATACTATAGTCATAATTCAAGCTATGCCTTTGACTATGGTTCAATCCATCCTTGGCTTTCAAGGCATCATTATCCAATAAAGGTAGCACGGTGACCTCATGTTGCATAATTTTGGCAAAGGGGAAACCCTAAAGACTTACAACTGAAAAATCATGTTGAATAATTGAAGCTTATTGTAAACAAAAAGAAGAAAAGAAGCCCACCAAATAATTGTACTTTGCTCAATTCATAAATGAATACGTGTTCTCAAGTATAAATGAAGGGTAAACAATGTATCAATGAATTTAATATGGTTTGATGCACGGGTCCTTGATATTCATGTTACTCGGTGTATGAATTTCCTAAAGGACTTGTTTGAGTATTTTCATGAGGAATTTTGTGTCTGGTATATTTGGAAGATGAATCAAGTCTACTGGAAGGAAAGCGCACAATCTTACTCAAGAGTGTAGGGCTTCTAGATTTCATTCAAAAATGTCATCTACCTTCCTTGGTTGAAGCAAAACCAGATGTCTTTAGTTCTCATTTGTTAAATAAGGGTGTTCCATTTTACGGAAAATGTAGAAGTCACTATTAGAAGGAAAGGCGAAAATGCAATTGTATCAACTAGATGCGACAATGCCTTTCCGATCCTCTAAGTACCATTGAGGAAGTTATAATTGAAGAAAAAGAAATGGCTATTTACGAATCTTCACTTAAGAGGGACTCTTCACTGTTAAAGAGCTGCTCTCCTAAAAATGGAAACCCCCTTTTCCTTTCTAACTCAGCATCTTCACAACTCTTGGAAAGGAGAAGGGAGAGAAAGAGGAGGGGGAAGTTATGCCACTCAAAGAAAATAGGATGGAGGATGAAGATCCAGATCCCAATGGTTTCTAGAAGTTAAATCCAGAAAAAAGAAAAGATTGAAGGGGTTTGAGAAGATCCCAGATTCATTGTATAATGAGAAGAAAAAGAAAATTGATAATTGGGAGCTTCAACATCCAGAACTACAAGATCTTCTGCTAGAAGAGTAGTGGATTTTGGAAGTAGCTCTAAAAGAGGTAGACCTTCTAAGAAGACTCTAAGAACCAAAAGAACAGAAGAAGATATTGCTGATGGCACTCAAAGCCAATTGAGACATCAGGCAATTACATTACCTCTATCTTTTTATGAAGATCATCTCTTGGAACATTCGAGGTCTGAATGGAAATTCTAAACAAAGAATAATCAAAGAGTTAAGAGTTTCTAGTAGACCGGGCATTCTGCTTCTGCAGGAAACAAAGATGAATTCTAAGATACTTGCTAATTGTAAAAGCATTTTTGGGAAAATTCGGACATGGCTGCGGTGGACTCTTAGGGAGCTTCAGGTGGTTTGGCTACCTTTTGGGACAAGAAAAATTTCACTGGTACAATTCTCTCTAAAACTAGTAATCATCTTGCGTTGTTAAATTCCATGCCATTGATAATAACAATACTTGGATCCTTTCCAATATCTATGCGCCCAATACGGTTAGTGAAAGAAGGAAGCTCTAGAGAGATCTAAAGGTTTTTAGAATTCAACATAGTAATGACAAGTTGGCTCATTATGGGGGACTTCAATTCCCCTTTAAATCCTGGATAAAAACAAGGGGGAAACTCTTCTTTCTCTAAGGGTATGGATGATTTTGTTGACTTTGTGGCTGATCTAAATCTCATGGATGTGGACCTTCATGGAAATCAGTACACTGGAAAACCGGAGGTTAGGAAGGGATATGATTCAAGTCAAACTGGATCGAGCCCTTATCTCGGCAAGTTGGATCCTTCATCAAGATTTTCATCTCACATCTTTGCCCAAAATCGGGTCTGATCACAATCCAATCATTTTAAATTTTGTTAACTGGGTTAAACCTACCAGAAGCTCCTTTAAATTTGAAAAGATGTGGATGGAGCACGATGACATCTTTGATAGGATCAAGGATTGGTGGATTTGGGGGAGGAGGAACTTCTCAAGTATAGGCTCATTCAAAAGCTTAAAATGTTAAAAATAGGTTAAAATATGGAATAAAGAAGTCTTCGGGAATGTTTTTGTGAAAAAAAGGAGCTAAAATAGAGACTCCAAGATCTGGAAAACAAAATAAACTTACAGGGGAGATCTGGGGAGGATCATTTGGCAGAGAAAAACATCCTTTCTAAGTTGCACATGGTTTGTAGCAGGGAAGAATCCCTATGGAGACTTAAATCTAGGGCTATATGGCTGAAAGAGGGCAACAGAAACACAAAATTATTTCATATGACCACTTTGAAGCATAGATCATGTAATAGGATTATGGAAGTATCCAAAGGCAATGGACAACATCATAAAAGATCCATGGATCATCAAGGAAGAGGCTCTCAAATTCTATGAAAAATTGTTGAATGAGAAGAGTGCTACTAATGATGTGGCTGACTCTTTTATGCTTGAAGCTATCCCACATGATAAAATTGAGGAGCAAAGATTTAAAGATATTACCAAAGTTATTACTATGGAGGAGCTTCAGAAAGCTGTTTTTGCTCTAGAAGGAGATAAGGCCCTGGACCTGATGGCTTCTCTATCAATTTTTTCAAAAATTCTGGGAAATTTGCTTAGACGATCTCCTAAGAGTGTAAATGAATTTCTTAGAACTGGAGATTTATTGAAAGAGCTTAATAATACCCACATAGTGTTGGCTCCCAAAAAAATGGATGCTAAATATTTCAAAGATTTTAGACCCATTAGCTTGGTTAATGTTGTCTATAGAATTTTTACTAAGATTATTGCCACCAGGTTGTAGGTCATTTTGAATGATTTAATCTCAAAACAACAAAGCGGGTTCATCAGAGGGAGGATTATTCAAGATGGTGTGATCATGGTTCATGAGATTATTCACTCTATGGATAATAATAAAAAGGCTAGCATGGTCCTTAAACTTGACATGAATAAAGCCTTCGATAAAGTTTCCTGGGATTTTCTTGACAAAGTTTTGGCCAAATTTGGATTTCTTGACAAATTTAGAAGAGTTATTAAAGCCTGCATCTCAACAACTAGATTCTCTGTGGTGGTCAATGGTGAACCTGTGGGGTACTTCACCAGTAGTAGGGGACTAAGGTAGGGGGATCCTATATCCCCTCTTCTCTTTATTTTATTGGTCGATAGCCTCAGTAGAACAATACCAAAGTTGTTAAAGATGGTCTTCTAAAAGGCACTAAACCTACCTCTACGAATCAAACAACTTCTCATCAGCAATTTGTGGATGACACTATCCTGCTCTTAGTGGCATCTATTCTAGAAGCTAAGGTGATCAAGTCCATTTTGAAATTTTATGAGGCTGCTTCTGGGCAAGAGATCAACTTTGACAAAAGCTCCATTTTCTTTTTCAATACTCCTTTGGAAAGGCAGAATAAAATTGCTAAAGTATTGGGTTGCAAAATCAATGTGCTTCCCACTACTTATTTGGGGCTTCCCCTGGGTACTAAAAAAGTTTCAAACAAAGTTTGGAATGACTTACTGGAAAGATTCCAAAAGAAATTGGTAGGATGGAAAGGAGCCATTCTTTCCAGTGTTGGGAAATGTTTGCTTATCAAAAGCACTCTTCAAAATCTTCCTATCTACATTATGTCTTTGTACAACATTCCCTCTGCCTTCAGAGAAAAAATTGAAAGGATTCAGAAACACTTTTTATGGCAGGGAATGGAGGAAAAATTTAAATATCACCTGGTTTCCTGGGATCAAGTGTGCACTCCTAAAAGGATTGGGGGCTTGGGCATAAAAGACATTAGAAAAATGAATATGGCCTTAATTGCAAAAATGGGTTGGAGATTGCTTTCGGAGGAACAACCTTGGATAGATCTCATTAAGGCTAAATATCTAGAGCAGCAAACAACTTCCTCCTTCCTACATTTGAACTAGCTTCCCCATGGCTCCATTTTCTGGAACAACTTGATTCTTACTAGGAATTTTATTAAGCAAGGTTGTAGATGGAAAGTGGGAAATGGTAGAGACATCAGTTTTTGGAGTGATAATTGGTCTAATCTTAGCCTCAATGATAGATTTGGTGCAGCTAAGGAGAGTCTGGAACATAAAATATGGTACTAAGGTCATAGATTACATGGAAATTGATGGAAATCAAAAGAGATGGAAACAACTCTCTGTGGATGGCTTGGATTTGAACTCTGTGTTGTCCTCTCTTCAGGAGCAGTTGGACCTCATCCCCTTGAATCAGGTGGATGTCAAAGATGAAATTGTTTGGCACAATTCTAGAGATGGGGACTATACGGTTAAATTTGGGTACAATTCTTACTTTGAGAATACCCAGAATGAATTTAATTGGAGCAAAATATGGATGACTGAGTTAACCCCTAAAATTAACTTTTTCTTTTGGCTTGTGCTCAGAGGTAGAATTCTTACTAATGATAACCTGATAAAGAAAGGATTCATTATGCCTAATAGGTGTCATCTATGCAAAAAAGATTATGAAGATATTAAACACCTTTTTATCCATTGTGATTATGCTACCATGATTTGGAGCTATGCCCTATCCAAGTTCAATGTTCTCTGGACGGTACCTAAGGACTTCATCCAATTTTGGACCCAATGGAATCCTCCTTTTAAACATTGTGTTGTGAGAAGACTTTGGAAACTGATCATGCCCCATATTATCTAGAGAATATGGAAAGATAGGAATGATATCATCTTCAGAAATAACAAGAAGCACTGCAAGCTCAGCTTTGCTAAGATTGGGCATGTTGTTAAAGATGATATTGGGAGATTCAAACCCCCCAAAAATAAGAAGTATCTTATTGATGAAGAATACATTCTTCCAATTGGAAGATTGGAACTGCTAGTTTGTAGATTAGGAATACCTCAAACATTGATAGGTCTTTGGTCCATTGGATTCCTCTTGAGAGAAACTGGTATAAACTCAACTTTGATGGCGCTTCCAAGGGTAACCCTAGTCTTGTTGCTGGGGGAGGAGTTATTAGGGATCACAAAGGCTGTTTTTAGTTGCTTTTTTGGTAAAATGGGGATTTAGATGAATCATTATGTTGAAGCCCTTGCTGCTCTTTGGGGGCTAAGGATTGCCAAATATTTTGATATCCAGAACTTAATTTTGGAAGGGGACTCTCTTAATATCATCAATCATTTAAACCAAACTTCTCCTCCTAGTTGGACCATCAAGGACTTCATTATGGAAGCAAGAAATATTTGTCAAAATATCAAGAATATCATCATTAGACATACCTATAGGGAGGGGAATAAGGTTGCGGACACTTTGGCCAATATGGGCATCAATATTAATCTTACCATATGGGATAATGCAAACAACATCCCTAAGGAGGTTCAAACTAGCATTAATGTGGATAATAATGGAATTACATACATGGAGTAATTTTAATTATGACATGGAGTGGGTCTTAATGGAGGTGAAAGATCTCACTTGTGTGATTTATCCTCCTTTTACGGCCACATTAAAGCCATCAAACCTCACACAGGTGGGAGGTATTTCAAAAAATAGGACAATCATAAGAAAATAGCAGACTCTTACGAGGGTTTTGAGCAGGATATTTGTAGAATTTGTAGGAAGAAGGAGAAAATGGGAGGGGCGCCGTGTCAATTGGAGCTGAGTTGCGACCGGCCTGGAAGAATAACGAGGTACTTTGGAACCTCCTGCACAAAGGAGGCATTTCAAATTTCATTGAACGAATTCAGGGTCATGACCTAAACATTTTTCGGTTCACTTTGCTATGGATTGGAAGGATAGGAGGGTCAAGTATGGTGGGCATAGGGTTATAGTCAACGAGGAGTTGATTGTTGAGGCAACAGGCTTGGAACTGGAGGGCTACCATTTTTTAGTAAGAGGATTGACAGGGTCGTTGAGGCCAAGAAATTTCTCCGACGAGGGCGAAGAGCTGGAGTTTGTTACTGTGGGCATAAGGGTAAGCTCTATTCCCACGTCGTATGATGAAGTGATGAATATGATGGTCAGATATATTTCTCTGGAAGGGCGTTATAAAATGGTCCCTGTTAAACACCTTGTTTTTTAAAACCATTTTAGAAGGAATTTCACAGTCTGTTTCCCACATTACCTTCTCAACTCCCTTCAGCGCTCTATTCTGGATTTTCAAAAGCACTCCCATGTTATTCCTTTGCATCAGGGCCTTATCTTTCTGTTGCACAAGCTTTGTGTTGCCAAGTTCCCTGGCTTCCCGATTGCTCCTAGTGAGCCGCTTACTACCACCTCCTCTGCTCCCACTCCCACTCTTTACCACCCCTTCCAAGTCCAAAACCAAGAACCCCATGAAAATAGACACCCCTCTCACTGGTAGGATTCTCAGAAGCTCCAAAGAGATGGAGGTTGCTCAAAACTTGCTTCATATCAGCAATGTTGGTATTGAAAAGGCCCTACATCAGGAGGAGTCTCAAGTGCTAATAGACTAGAAGCCCTGGAGAAAGAGATGAAATAGATGAAGAAGGACCTTCAGCGTATGGAAAAGTAGAAAGGGAAAAGAAAGTTTGATGAAGAGAATGACAATGGCAAGGATCAGTTTCTATGATATATATAAGAAGTTGAACTCTCTTGATACCAGACTGGGGAGAGCTAAAGATAGACATGATCACAACATGGCTATCTTTAAAGCCATAAGTGATTTTTTAGAGCAGCAAGTTTGGAGCATTGTTATGCTAAGTGGGATCCCTGCAACTATTTGGGGGAATGAGAAAGAGAGGAGTATGACCATTTCATAGCTGGACGCTTTGGACTCAACGCACATAACCACTCTGGTGTTGTTTACCTCATGTGACGATCCAGTCTAGAATTGAAAGAGCATCCAAGAAATAGACTCACTTGGGCTGATGGGATTCGATAAATGTTGTTCTTTTGTGATCTTTTTGTTGTGATGTTGCTACTTTTTTGTGGTTTTGTTGCGGTTTGTGTCCTTTTTTTGCTTCTTGTTGTAACCTTGCTCTTGGTTACTTTGGGAAACACTGTTATATTTGGATTTTGATCCTTTTTTGTAGAATCTTCATAGTTATATCAGGCTGATGAGCCCTTTATGTAACAGGGTATAGTCCCTTCAAAACTATTTACCACATGACTACATTTGTGTGTTGCAAAAGATTGGCATAGTAGGTTTCCCACCCTTCCCAAAAAATCTAAGAAGTGTGAAGCTTGTATTTTGGCTAAACGCTCAAAAGGACATTTTAATAATTCAAAATGGAAATATGACAATAAGCTGAAGTTGGTCCACTCTAACTTGTTTTCTCTTCCAATTTTATTAACCAATGGTCATAAGTACTTCATGTTGTTCATTGACCACTATAGCTTAATGATATGGATCTATTTCCTCTAGCAAAAATTAGAAGCCTTTGCAACATTTCATAAGTTTCGAGCTATGGTGGAAAATGAATCTTAACCCCACATTGGGACACTTAGGATTAATACGATGGTGAGTACATTTCAAGGAATTCAAATCCTATCTCAAGAAAAATGAGATTAGACATCATCTCACAATTCCTCGTATTCCTCAATAAAATCAAGTAGTTGAGAGGATGAGCGTAACAAAGATGAATATGGTTTTGAAATGTTATATTTCAAGGGGGTGAATCTACACATTTGGGTAGAATTAACCCAAATATCAACGTACATCTGAAACACATCACCATCAACATCCCTTTAATTAAAGACTCCAAATGAAATGTGGTGTGGTCATCTTCCTTCAAGGCATCATTTTTGAGTTTTGGATCCACTTGTCACACATTGATTCGTGAGGAGAAAAGTAATAAGTTGGACCTTAGGAATTGCAAATGAACTCACTTGGGATACTCTGAATCCTCCAAGGCATACAAGCTATATGATGAGAAAAAAAAAAAAAATACTTGTCATAAGAGATGCGGTCTTTTGTGAAACTGCAAAGGAAAAAGCCAACACGGATATGCAATTAAGTCGACATAAAAAGATTACAAAGTTTGATGTCTACGGAAGAGAGATTTGGAAATTGTAAATCGTGAGGGGGAACATGTAGTTGGGATTCATTTTAATCCATATTATCTCCTATAGTACAAATTGAAAATCCTAAAGAAAAATTGAAACTTCATCAAAAAATGAACAAATGACTCGGGAATTGAGGATAAAAAGTGAAGGAGCTTCATATCATGAGATTTAGACTCCAAAATGACAAAATAAGATGCCTAAATGGGCAACAAAAAACTTGAAAGATGTCCTGTCTCGATGAAGTTTGAAAAATTGGCACTTGAAGTGCACATATAAGCTACCACAACCAACAAAAATGTGTTCATTGATGTATTTCTTTGAGGAATTCACAATGTTTGTGGTGACACGAAAAATGAAGTGATTAAGCATTTTTATTTGTGTCACTTTCGCGCCATGTTTGCTTCACTTTTGTTTATTTTTGACATCACCACAAAAAAATCGTCATCTTGAGTTGTTCTTGCAATACTGATGTGGTAAGCAACAATGGATCATCTTACTTGTCTGCCTAATGTCTTCTTATGATACTCCTATCGACTTTTGGCCTATTTTAGGTACTCATCTACCTTCCTATATTCAAAATAATTAGCATTTTATTAGTACCGCAACACCATGATTGAATCCACCCGCCTCACCCTCCTCCTTGAACCTATCCATCCATGTCCCAACACCTTTTTTCTCTGCTAACAAAGTAATTACAAAAGACTAAATATATTAATCGGGGATTAAAAATAACAATTATCTTAATCAAGAAATGAAAAACAATGATTCACCTTGGCACCACTATAGACATTTCCATAGCACATTCCCAATGTTTATATCAAATTTACACAAATGAGTAGAAAACATAAATTTGAAAAGAAAGTACTTTTTGCTCCGAATACATCTATAATTTCAATAGCTAAGCTAGAAAAATCAATTATAAACCAAGGTATGAGCTTTGTTAGTTTAATGAAGATGCAATCCATGAATCTCTCCACATTATCCGACAATTAAGGTGTTGAATAAGGGTGGATGTTTCACATGCCTACATTGATGGCGTCTTCAAAAACATATAACGAGTTACATAAATACTTATTCATCCTTGCTTCTTTTATTTTTACACTTGTTGGCTTGCTCTCTCATGACATTTACACCATCTCACCAAAAAGTCTCCTAGATTTTACCGATGCCTTAGGCTTACTTCCCAACCTCTACTTATCCTTATCTCCTTTTTTATCAACCTTGAAAAATAAAAAGTAAATTTTGGGTGACACTTTGAAATTTTGAAAAATGATGCAAATAAAAAATTTCAAGCGGGATCAGTAATGCAAATGTGATGCAATTTGCGCCACTTTTGTGCCACCCGCAAAAAACAATTTAATTTAATTACATAATATTAAATATAATAAATAAAATAATAATTATTATATTTTGAAAGGCATTATCAGAGAGAAGGCACAAAAGTGTTGTTAATATTAGTGTTACATTGTGCTACCTTTTGTGCCATATTTATGACACTCGATGAAGGAAAAAAATCATAAACAAAAAAAAAAAAAAAAGACGTAAAATCAACCCACTTAGTGTGACTTATTGCACTTTTGTAATAGTGACAATGCATTAACTAAGTTAAGTGGTATAACCTTTAGGGTGTTTAGTTTCAATTTCACAATGGATGGAAGACGCGATGAGAGTTGTCTCTCTTGATAAAGGGTGAATGATCCGGTACGGTTGTGTCGGTCACGCTTTTCTCCAAAGAAATTTTGGCACTCTGTGTTAGGAAAAGTTTGCTAGTGCTCACATTATTTTGTATGGGTTTATCATGAGTTTTGTGTCAACTCATATAAGAGTGTGAGTAAAATAATAGTTGTAATAGTTTAGTTTATGTCATGTAAGTGTGAGTGAGATAATGTATTAGTTACATTATTATATTTGGGTGTGAGTTGTGAGAACAACTCACGTAGATAAGTGAGTGATAGAATAATGAGGATGTATGAGAAAATATTGGAGAGACACGAGGGATTATAGATAGGTGGAGAAATTTAGGGGACTAGAATGGACTCCTTGTTACTCGAGATCAATTCTCTATGTATTTATATAATTTCTCATATGTAAAAGTCTCGAATGTATTGAATCAATTATTATTATTGTGTGTTTGTTTTGTCTCAACCTAATCCAAAGTTTACATTTGGTATCGAGAGAAAGTTTATTGTACTGAAAGCACTATCGGGGATTGAGTTTTGAAGGGGAATCTCCAAATTCATGGTTGCTTTTGAAGATTGAAAAATTTGCCAAAAAATTCCAAAAATATCTCTCAAGAAATAAATGTATCTTCCTCACATTATATCGAATTGAGATGTTTCTTTTTTTTTTAATGTAAAGATAAGAAAGAGACCCACAACTTGCATTCATACATCAAATTTAAATTCAAAGTTGAAAGGTTCGAAATGACTGTGTAAGTTACGTGAATGTTTTTGTTAAAAACATAGAGAAGAAAATAATGTAACTTTATTTGTTTTATTATCATTGAAAGAAGATTCCTTAAGGCTGCAATTAGAATGTATTTTTGTAGTAGAAGAAAATAAATAGTGCAACAAAATATTATCGTTTGTAAGAGGGTGCATTTTCGATTGAAACCGTCACCCATTGTTGATCAAAGTTTGTAGGAGGAATCATATGGAAATACTAAATCTCATAGAGAAATTTCAGATGTAGTGTTTAAGTCTATATATTATCTCTATGGTTTAAAAGTTTATAGTGACATTATTATTATTATTGTCATCGTGAGTCTTCATCTAAATATGTCTTGGTACTTTTTAATTCAAAAACTTGTTAAAATTTTCATTGTAAAAGACTTCATTTAAATTGACGCATTATCGGGTGAACCTAACATTCATCTTGACGAGAAGAAATATTGAAATTTAAACTTCAAGTTCTAATCAGCTAAGTAAGTAGCATGGAAATTGAGGAAGGAGGAAACATAGGAAAGAGGACAATCAACGTCCCTCTCGCCATCCACTGGCATGACAGGGGCCACATAGTGATGTTGTGGCATGCATTTTTTTGGTGTTTTTCAGTTTTCATGTTTTATGTTTAGTGAAAATAAGAATATATGTGTATACATGTTCAATTGTAATGTGTGAATAACTCATATATAATCTATTGATACAAATTTGTAGTGGAAAACTGATAATAGTAATGTAGTATCATGATATTTGTATTTAGGTTATTTGTTGTCTTGTAAAACCATCTGTAAAGGTTATTGGTTGTCCTTAAAAACCATTTGTAAGGTTGTTTTTTCCTCTAAAACCATCTATGTAGGTTGTTGGTCAATCACGTGAAAATTTATTTATGTAGGTTATTGGTCAATCCTATGTAAAATCATCATTGTATAGGTGTGGAGGATGAACCAATGTGTGGATATGTGTTCATACTTGGGTGGTTGTTGTATCCATACATGAATCCACCGTGAATATACAAATTTGGAGAATTGTGCGGCAATACATGTGGAACACAATCATGAGTAGGCTAAGGCAACACGATGCAAGTACCGGAGTAATGTTTTCTACCATGTTGGCACTAAGGGGGAATGTTAAGAAAAATTTATAAGTGCTCACATTATTTTGTATGTGTTTATCATTAGTTTATTATTAACATTGCAAATAGTTGTTGTGACAACTCATATAGGAGTATGCATAAAATAATAGTTGTAATACTTAGTCTATATCATGTAAGTGTGAGTGAGATAATGTAGTAGTTACATTATTGTATTTGGGTGTGAGGTGTGAGAACAAATCACATAGATAAGTGAGTGATAGAGTAATGGGGATGTGTGAGAGAATTTTGGAGAGATATGAGTGATTAGAGATAGGTGAAGAAATATAGGAAATTTAAGTTGACTCATTGTTATTAGGAGATCAATTCTCTATATATTCATGTAATCCCTCGTATGTAAAAGTCTTGAATGTATTGAATCAATAATCATATTGTGTGTTTATTTTATTTCAAACTAATCCAAAGTTTATACTCCACACAACTTCGCATACCTTTGTGGAAACTCGTGATAGTCACGGTTACTCGATGTCTTTTCGCATGGAATCAATGGGCACATCACACAATATCTAGAGTTTATGAAAGGCTTTCAACATACTGCGAACACATGGAGGCTCCCAACCACTTCAAAACATGATAGGTGACACTTATAGAGCTCATGACATGTTAGAGTACTTGTTAGCATACCATGCACCCTTAAGTCCAATCATCACACTTACATTAAGGTGAACCATCAATTGTTGCAAATGTTGAATCGTTTTGTAATCATCCTCTTTTATAATTGTTTTCTTGTAATGATATATTGTAGTCCATATGAGCCTAGAGAGACATGGTATTGTTTCTCGAGTATCTAGTATGAGACCATCTTTGATTTCACATTCCAATATAGGAAAATCAATTAGAAAGTGTTCACCCTTCGATCACAAGAACCTTCATTCTCACCCTTGCCACACATTTTCTCATATGAACCATGCCCTATTCTTTCTCACTAAATACAAGTAGCATTATTCTACTAAAATTTGCATTCGAATATATTAGGGTTTATTATTGTTAATTTTTCCATCGCATGTTCTATAAATCAATAGTAAGTTATTAGGTTGTCATTTGCATCGCCCTCGTGGGTCATGTGGTGATAATCAAAGCAAGGTTCCCACACCCCAACATCGAGGTCTAAAATATTTTTGGTAAATATTTCAACCTCTTCCAATTTCCCGAGCGAGCAACAATGTTAAGCTGCACAAGAATAATGTTCCAATGTAGGTGTAATACCATACTTTTAAGATGTCTTTATGGATGTATTGCCATCCCGGTGATAACTATTTACCTAATGTTACCCAATAATTTCTTGAACAAACCATTTTTTCTCTATTATCTAATGCATTTTCATGAAAATTTGACTAGATCTTCCCACCAATTCTTATGCAAGTAGACAACATCACTCGAAATCATCAACCTCTAACCAAATGAGTTCTTACCAAATGATTGAATATGAGCTCAACCCCTGATGATAAGGCTCTCTATGATGTCCCCACTCACTCTAGAAGCTTCACTCGGACCTTATGAAGATGGCCAATGACAAAGATATCTGGTGCACCATCTTGGCTCAACTACCTTATTTGTCTTAATGAGATCATATTATGTTTGTTGTATACCTATAATCCTCTCTCGGCACTTTATACTCCAATGTAATGTGCACAATTTAAACCTTGATCTCCATACCTAAATTGGTTGTGCAATCAACAAGAGCTTAGAGTGTAATAGATTATTTATACCCATTGAAATAATGTAATACATCATCCTCATCATTATCAAGCCTTTCCACACAATAATTACCAAAACTTGCATCAAATTTCATAGTTCCGTGTTCGTTGTCACTACACAAACCTAGAGAATTTTGTTTTAAATATCTCAAGCTTCACGTTGAGGTAGAAGTTAAAATTTTGTGGACATGAGCATCTATATGAGACAGAAATTTCCTAAAAATTTCAGCTAATATGATTTCATGAAACAAAAGTTACATCGATTCTACCATTCATTCATTTCGTCAAACAATTCACGTGCGTTCTCAGTCCATAAGAGAAAATACTTTGTAATTTACAAAATACTCAGATTTAATATACCCCATTTGAAATCCATCGGAGAATGTCCATGTGTACTTACACCCTGAACTTTAGAGCATTTGGAATTCGTATGCGAAAATTATGAATGTTGTCCCGAGGCGGCGCACACGGATCAATTTTCACGGCACCATTTATGCAAGTTTCACACAATTCACGAGAACATATAAAATCTACTTCATTTAATAAAATATTGCACCAATCATGAATGTGGTCCTATTTACCTATATATCCTTTCCATATTATTAGTCAAGAGCTTTGCACCATTTTAGAGGCATTGAGGGTTTCCATCATGTTGTCTGTTACAGTCCTCATGCACAGTCTATTAAGAAACATGCAAATTCATTAAAAGAGAGCCAAATCCTTCTTCCAAACATCATCCACACTTTTATTTTTCATTATTCATCTTCTGAAACCTCCTCTCCTTCATACATTCGAATCCATTATGAATAGGTGTGAATTTTCTAAATATGGACTCCTAAACTAGTTCAACAATCCCTAAACAAACTCCTAGACTATCTCAACCATGCTCTAAGCTTGGGATAGACCTAAACAACTTCCTAATTCCCCTAGATCTCGTTCAAACACAACTCATACATGCTGACATGGCTTTCATAGCCTTATGTGGCTTGTAATAATAACTAATTTAGCTTTAACAACTCTTTTGCCAAGTCAAACTTACCATGGCAATCTTCTTTCAAGCACCTATTCACTTTTACAACATATTTAACTCTAACATATCTATACTAATCATGCTCTAATGGTCTCATATGACCTTATTACACTTTGTACTTGATGCTCCTGCATCAGAGTGCCCTTAAGAAAGAAAAAATTTGAGCTCCTGCTCAAATGGTTCTTCTTCTTTCTTGTCTTCCAATTCATCCTCATTGCATTTGCTTGTATAGTTTGCCTTCTCCATCTGCTCTTGCATTGCTTCTCCTTAATTCTGCTCTTCTTGCTTGCTCCTTGCTTCATCTTCTTCTTCATGGTATTTGTCTTCAAGTTTTCCTCTTGTAGGTCTTCTATCTCCTTCATGATGATCATCAACTCTGCCTTGTGTTCATAGGCACATCCAGTTACAGCTCCTTGATCATTGATAAGAATGTTCTCACAAGACTTGATAGTCTTCTCCACCTGCTTCATCAACAATCCTCTTTTTCTTCATCTTTGGCCTCTTGATAGGCTTGCTTCACCTTATGAATGAAGTGAAGGTCTTCAATGTTGAAATCTGTCTCCAAGGCATGCGTTAAAGTTTCATATGCCTCCTCAAGCTGAAAACTGATTGTCTTCTACCACCTCTGCACTTGTATGGTCTTCATGTCTATCTGCATGATCTTCCTTGGCTTGATATATGACTTCTTCTAAATCTTTGAGTTCTTCTTTCAGTTTCTCCATACTTATGTATTCAAAATCATACTTTGGCGCTTCTTCACCTTCAAGTGCTTCAACTTCATCATTATATATGTCTTCTATATCTTCTTGTTCCTCTTGTCTCATGAGCTTTCTCATTGAATCATACACTTGATTCATCTCCATGTCTGCCAAACTTGTATTCACATTATTAAAAACAACATTAGAAGTAAACATTTGAGGCCATGAAGCCTCTTGAATGCCTACAAAGTGTTCTTCTTCTCCATTTGTTTTTCATTGACCATATTCAACTTGGTCATTTTCATTCTTTCTCTTTCTTGATTTGTCTTTTCCTTCTTTGGCACCTCTTCTTTTCCTTGTTGCATTTCTTACAACTTCTCATGTTGCTCTATCCTTGGCAACATCTCTTCTCTCTCCTTCTTCTCAACTGTTCTCCTTCTCACAATTTCCTGATTTCCTTTTGTTTTTGTTGTCATTCTCCTCTGAGAAGATTCCATCAACTCTTCTAGTATCCTCATTTCTTCTTCCAAGTCAGCTCCATCAACCTCTCCTTCATCTTCATCATATATAGGATCTATTTTGTCTTCATCCTTCTCTGAATTCTGACTTCCATGACTGTATTCAGCCCTTGCTTCACCATCTTTTGAGAAACTTCCACTTTCCATCACTTCATGTTTGATGACTTTGTACTGCTGCTCCTTGAAGCTCTTAGCTTGCCATACCTTATATTGGATGACCTTAGGTTGATACACCATTTGTTTTTCATGTTTTCTTCTCCATTCATGGGCTAGACCATGTTTGTACTCATTTCTACACTCTTGTGCACCTACATGCTGGACTGATTTCACCCTGCAAACTGAATTTTCCTCCATACCTTGCCTTGGTTCTTCATGACTGTGGTCAGGTTTGATGGTCTCTTTCTTGGATTCTGCTTTATCCTCTTTGTCCTTAGTTTTCCCAAGCCACTTAGGCATCACGTAATCATGCTTGATCTCTTTGGGTAGCATATACTTCTGATGACCTGTTGGTTTCTCTTCATTCTCTATTTCCTTGAGCCTTTTAGGCATTGCATGATCACACACATCTTCTTGTTTTAACCTCCTATCATTATCTTGCCTTATGTCTTCTTCAATTTCAGAAACATCACCCTCATAAATCTGATCATCATATTCAGTCATCATACTTACTTGTTCAATGGCATTTAGTTTGACTATATCCTTCTTAATGGCTTCTTGTCTGGCTTTGCTCTCTTCCTGGACCTCTTCTTCACTTGGGATGCTATCCAATGCATCATAATACTCCATGTCCTCTGTCATACCTCCCTTGTCATCATAGAGGTCTTCATTCTTTCCATATCCTTCTTCAAGTTGGTCCTTGCAATTGTCTTGTTCATTTCTCTCTATGGGTGTTTGGCTTACACCATCCTTCATATTTCTCAAGTTCTTAAGCTTAACTGCATCAACAAGTTCTTCATACCTGCAAATATAAACACAAGCTTAGATATAAAAACCAGAGACCATAGTGTCTCCATGAGTGCTCCTTTCCTTAGCACCTTCTCCTCATTCTCCTTGAGTGCTTGTTCTAGCACTTTTTCTTCTTTCTTGTTCTCTACAATGAGAAATTTCTTCACCTCTTCTTGTTGCTCACCTGAAAACTCTTCTCTCTTCCTCAAGGCATCCTCTTTGTGCCTTCTATCTCTTCTCACCAATGACCTCACAAGCCATTTTATCTTCCTCTTTAATACTAGGCCACCACGATGGCTCTCTTCTTCCTAATTTGTAACCACATGGTGGTCACTCTCTCAAATCTCTCTTCACTTCCTCTATTTCCTTTTGAAGTGATAATCCTTCTCTCATATTCTTGTATATGGATTCTATCTCCATTTTTCTAGATCTTCACCCAAGTCTTTTTCACCTTGGTCTATGGATCTTCTTAATCCTCACCTAGGTCTTTTTCACCCTAGTCTTTTGGTCTTGTCTCACACAAGTTTATTTCACCTTGGTATTTTGACTTATTCTTGAGCTTAACTTGCTCCTGGGCTTCTTCTTCTTGCCACACTATCTTCCTTTAGCCACTCTAGGCCTTAAATACTTGTAGTCTCTTCACCTCAATCACCTGTGATCAACACTGTACCATTCAACATTTCACCATTAGAAAAACATATGAAAACAAAAGAGGTTCTTCTCGCTCTGATACCAAAAATGGTGCACCGTCTTGGCTCAGCTACCTTATTTGTCTTAATGAGATCATATTATGTTTGTTGTATACCTACAATCCTCTCTCGACACTTTATACTCCAATGTAATGTGCACAATTTAAACCTTGATCTCCATACCTAAATTGGTTGTGCAATCAACAAGAGCTTAGAGTGTAATAGATTATTTATACCCACTGAAATAGCGTAATACATCATCCTCATCATTATCAAGCCTTTCCACACAAGAATTACCAAAACTTGCATCAAATTTCACAGTTCTGTGTTCGTTGTCACTACACAAACCTGGAGAATTCTATTTTAAATATCTCGAGCTTCACATTGAGGTAGAAGCTAAAATTTTGTGGACATGAGCATCTATATGAGACAGAAATTTCCTGAAAATTTCAGCTAATTTGATTGCACGAAACAAAAGTTACATCGATTCTACCATTCATTCATTTCGTCAAACAATTCACGTGCGTTCTCAGTCCATAAGAGAAAATGCTTTGTAATTTACAAAATACTCAGATTCAATATACCCCATTTGAAACCCATCGGAGAATGGCCATGTGTACCTACAGCCTGAAATTTAGAGCATTTGGAATTCGTATGCGAAAATTATGAATGTTGTCCCGAGATTGTATAGATCAGTTTTCACAGCCATAAGATGCAAGTTTCACACAGTTCACAAGAACATATAAAATCGACTTCATTTAATAAAATCTTGCACCAATCATGAATGTGGTTCTATTTACCTATATATCCTTTCCATCTTATCAGTCAAGAGCTTTGCACCATTTTAGAGGCATTGAGAGTTTCCATCATGTTGTCCTGTTACTGGTCCTCATGCATAGTCTATTAAGAAACATGAAAATTCATTGAAAGAGAGCCAAATCCTTCTTCCAAACATCATCCACACTTTTATTTTTCATTATTCATCTTCTAAAACCTCCTCTCCTTCACACATTCGAATCCATTATGAATAGGTGTGAATTTTCTAAATATGAACTCCTAAACTAGTTTAATAATCCCTAAACAAACTCCTAGACTATCTCAACCATGCTCTAAGCTTGGGATAGACCTAAATAACTTCCTAATTCCCCTAGATCTCGTTCAAACACAACTCATACATGCTGACATGGATTTCATAGCCTTATGTGGCTTGTAATAATAACTAATTTAGCTTTAACAACTCTTTTGCCAAGTCAAACTTACCATGGCAATCTTCTTACAAGCACCTATTCACTTTTACAACATATTTAACTCTAACATACCTATACTAATCATGCTCTAATGGTCTCATATGACCTTATTACACTTTGTACTTGATGCTCCTGCATCAATATCACACAACACTCGCTCACCCTCTCCCTTTAAGTAGAGAAATTAGGCTCCAACCACCAAATTGAGAAATTTTTCCACTCTTGTGCTCTCTCATGGGCTTCTCCTCTACGCCTGTGATGGAAAGTTAAGTGGGATTTCTTCCCTAACGAATGGGGATTGGTTGTTGCATTAACTCCTAGCTATCATTGCCCTTGACACATAGGATGGGTGAGGTGTTGTTGACCCTCCCATTGAAAAGGATTTGGTATGGGGGAGTTGTTCTGCCTATGCCCATGAGAGCACATGTTCCCTGTGCATAACAATATGCCCAATTTTATTTGTCTTTTGTTTTGACATGATTTCGATCATTCGAGCCATCAAACTTATGAATGGTGTGGCCTTGGTGATGATAGAATTCGACTATAACAATTTTTGGGATATTTTATTTTGAGCTAGCTCATTATGGTAGTTGTGAAATGTGTGAATTTAATCCCCTATTAGCACGGTGTCGTGCAAACCAACCGGGACAAAAAGTCAAGGTTTTTATTATAGGACTATTTTTAAGATACTGACGAGGACATGAATGGAAAGTCGGACGGAGTTACAAAAAAATTCTTCCAACCACAACCATTTTGAAGAAGAATTTATTTGTTTATACCTCTAAATGCCTTTAAGCCCGGAAGTTCATCTTCAAATTTGCTTAATACAACACCAATTTTCTTACATTGAAGAAAACATAGTTTCCAATGGCACATGCCAATTCTCGTGGAAAGGAGCTTGTCATTTGTCTCATCATGACATGGCTTCTCAACTTACACTTGCCATCTTCCAAGGCACTTGGCACCTTCATTTTCTGCCATATACCATCTCTTTTGCCACACTAATCCACTTCGCATGGCCCTTAAATATATGCATACAATCATTCAACTCATTTCCTGTGGTTTCAGCAAAGCCTAATTATCAGCTCATTTCACAAGTGAAATTACACAAGTATGGCCTTATTGAAAGGGTGAATGTTTGGTAAGTAGTGAGTTCTTTTATACTCTGTCAAGCATGAAGGTTAATTTTCGTTTACTTAAATCAATGATGCATTATGTTTTTCTTTTCTTTTCAATGTTGAATTCTATAATTGTAGTTTTTGTTTTGAGTAGGAATGGATGATTGTGTTTGTGGGTGCTTATTTTTCTAGGTTCCTGAGACTTGAGCCAAGGTGCATAGATCCCATGGTGGGGATGGTAAGCTAACCCATAATAAAAAAACAAGTGGACAAAAGTCATGAAAGTGAGGATAATGGATTGCCAAAGAGCCCAAGTGAGGAAAATGAGAAATTACTTAGTGAGAACTTTGATGAATTTAAGATCGAGAGATATGAAGGATTAGAGATAGGTGAAGAAATTTAGGGGATTGAAGTTTACTCCTTGTTATTAGGAGATCAATTCTCTATATATTCATGTAATCTCTCACATGTAAAAGTCTCGAATGTATTGAACCAATTATTATTATTGTGTGTTTATTTTGTTTCAAACTGATCCAAAGTTTTTACTTTGCACAACTTGCACACCTTTGTGAAAACTCGTGATAGTCACACTTGTTTGACGTCTATTTACATGGCATCAATGGGCACACCACTCAACATGGAGGCTCCCAACCACTTCACAACATTATAGGTGACACTTCTAGAGCTCGTGACATGTTAGAGTACTTGTTAGCATACCATGCACCTAGAAGTCCAATCATCACACTTACATGAAGGCGAACCATCAACTATTGCAAATGTTGAATCGCTTTGTAATCATCCTCTTTTATAGCTATTTTCTTGTAATGATATATTGTAGTCCATATGACCTGGAGAGACATGGTATTGTGTCTCGAGTATCTAGTATGAGACAGTTTTTACGATTTCACATTCCAATATAGGAAAATCAATTAGAAAGTGTCCCTCCTTCGATCAC
Organism: Taxus wallichiana var. yunnanensis; assembly: GCA_018340775.1. Lineage (NCBI taxonomy): Eukaryota > Viridiplantae > Streptophyta > Pinopsida > Cupressales > Taxaceae > Taxus > Taxus wallichiana. The sequence goes on along the minus strand of CM031239.1, from coordinate 298,388,388 downwards.
AAGAATCTTCATTCTCACCCTTGTTACTCATATGAACTATACCCTATTCTTTCTCACTTTGAATATAAGTAGCATCATTCTACTAAAATTTGCATTTGAATATGTTAGGGTTTCTTATTGTTATTTTCTCCATTGCATTTTCTATAACTCAATAGTTTGTAAGTTATTAGGTTATCATTTGCATTACCCTCATGGATCCCTGTGTTGAAAATCAATGCAAGGTTCCCACACCCCAACATCAAGGTTGAATAACATATTTTTGGTAAATATTTCAACCTCATCCAACTTCCTAGAACGAGCAACAATGTTAACCCTACAAGCATAATGTTCCAATGTAGGTGTAATATCATACTTTTAAGATGTCTTTATGGATGTATTGCTAGCCCTAGTAATAACTATTTACCTAATGTTACCCAATAATTTCGTGAACAAACCATTATTTCTCTATTAGCTAATGCATTTTCATGAAAAGATGACATGATCTTCCAACCAGTTCTTATGGAACTAGACAACATCACTTGAAATCATCAACCTCTAACCAAATGAGTTCTTACCACATGATTGAATACAAGCTCAACCCTCAATGATTAGGTTCTCTATGATATCGCCACTCACTCTAGAAGCTTCACTTAGACCTTATGAAGATGGCCAACGACAAAGACATCACACAACACTTGCTCACCTTCTCCCTTTAAGTATAGAAATTAGGCTCAATCACCACATTGAGAAATTTTTCCATTGTTGTGCTCTCACATTGGGCTTCTCCTCTACACCGCAACAAAGAGTCAAGTGAGATTTCTTCTGAACCGATGGGGAGTGGTTGTTGTATTAGCTCCCTTGGCTACTATTGCCCTTGACACATAGGATGGGTGAGGTGTTGTTGACCCTCCCATTGAAAAGACTTTGGTATGGGGGAGTTGTTGCCTATGCCCATGAGAGCACATGCTCCTGTGCATAATAATATGCACAATTTTATTTGTCTTTTGGTTTTACATGATTTCGAGTCGTTCGAGTCATCAAACTTACAAATGGTGTGGCCTTGGTGATGATATAATTCTGATTACAACAATTTTTGGGATATTTTATTTTGAGCTAGCTCATTATGGTAGTTGTGAAATGTGTGAATTGAATCCCTATTAGCTTGGTGTCGTGCAAACCAACTAGGGGTTTTGAATTACAAAAAAATCAATGTACTTTATTATAATTTATTTGAACTAATATAATCACCCATAGCAACGTCTATAAATGTTCATTTTCAAAGTGGGGAAGACATGTACTTAATAGGCTCAATCTCAAACAAAGTTTCATTTCCTAAGGGGAAGCGTCGTTGTGAACAGGCTAGTAAGCAATATCAACTATCTTTGTTGTTTGTTTTATGTTACATTACCTCATCCCAATGGAGTTTTGAATGTGTTAAAATATAGTCACCCTCCACTAAATGAGTTAATGTCCATTTCAAGGGAAGACAATATGGCCAGTAGGCAATATCCAATGGGATTTGCACAGTGAAGTTGAAGGTTAGTTCAGATGTACAACAAGTATTCAAAGGTTAAAAGAAAAATGGCATTACCAGTAATCTCCACAAGAACAAAATCCATTCCTGAAATGATGGAAACGGTTTGGATCCCTCACAATAATTTCTCGACAGACAATTTTGGACACAAACTTTATGGCACTGTGGCAATCACCGCATACTCGTAGGTTTTGGTGATCTGGATTCTTTGGCCAGGAATTGTGTTAATAAGCCCAAAAGCAACCGCCAGCTTCTCACTGTGACTGCCAATGATGAATTCTTTATCAGCCTCCTCTACATCATGCAGTACAAAACTTTTGTCTGCCACGTAGCCTGCCCTTTTCATCTGCTCAGACAGGTTCTTCCACATTGCATAGATTTCCTCTGATTGTGGGTGTGATTGGTCTCCGACCAAGAATGTATGGACTTTACTGTCAAGTTCAATCCAGCTGCATCCTGGACTTTTCGTCAACCCAATCTCTTTCATCATAGCTCTTACCTTTGCTACACCATCCCACCTTCCAGCTGCAGCATAAATATTTGAGAGTATAACATAGTTTCCTGCCTTTTTAGGTTCCAAGCGAAAAAGGTGTTCAGATGCCCATTCCGCCAATTCTATATTGCAATGAACTCGGCAAACACCAAGCAAAGTTCCCCACACCCCAGCATCAGGCTCCAATGGCATATTTTTGATAAATCTTTCAGCCTCATCCAACTTTCCAGAGCGTCCAAGAAGGTTAACCATACAAGCATAGTGCTCCAATGTAGGTGTAATACCATACTTCTGAGACATGCAATGGAAGTATCGCCGGCCCTCGTCAACGAGTCCGGCATGACCACAAGCATTCAGAATGCCAATGAAGGTTATTTGATCTGGTTTCATGCCTGTTTCTTGCAGTTGAGAGAAAAGGGCAATAGCATCATTACCATGTCCATGCATTCCATATCCCCCAATCATTGCATTCCATAAGACCAAGTCCCTTCGGACATTCCATCAAACAATTGCCGGGCAATCTCTATACTCCCGCATTTGGCATACATATCAACGAGAGCAGTCACCATAGAGACATCTAAGACAAATCCATTTTTGAGTGCACAGTCATGGATCCACTTACCTTGTTGCAGAGCCGCCAAATGACCACATGCAGGTAGGACACTCAGCACAGTAACCGAATCGATTGGCACTTCTGCAACTACTTGCATATGATTAAAAAGTGTCAATGCCTCATTTGCATCTCCATTCTGACCATATCCTGCAATCATAGCATTCCAGGAAGCCACATCTCTTTTACGCATTCTGTCAAACACATGGCGTGCATTGTTCATCCTCCCGCATTTAGCGTACATATCTATCAGGGAGGTCCCCACATTAACATAAAAATCAAAACCATTTCTACAAGCATACCCATGAATTTCCTTGCCTTGTTTCAAGTTCTTTAAACGCGCACACACGGGCAGCAAACCGACTACGGTTACAGAATCCAGCTTCACACCGTCCTTCTGCATTTTCCTAATAAAATCCAAGGTCTCGGCAGGATTACCATTCTGCGCATACCCAGAAACCATAGCATTCCATGAAACAACATTTCGTTCAGACATTTCGTCAAACACTTGGCGTGCATAATCCAAACAGATACACTTAGCATACATATCAACAAGCGCAGTACCAACAAAAACATCCAACTCAAGCCCGCTTCTAACAATCTGATAATGAATTTCCCTGCCCTGTTGGAAATCCGACAACGCACTGCAAGCCTTTAGAGCAAACGGATAAGTATACCCATCTGGGTATGTACCTTGCTCTTGCATTTGGTAAAAGAGTTTTATGGCTTCTTCATAGGGACCATTCCAAGCATAGCCTCTGATCATGGCATTCCATAAGAAAACATTTTTTCCATCATCGTATCAAAAACCATGCGTGCGTTTTCACTAAGGCCATATGTGCAATACAAGTGCACCAGCTTTGTTGCTAAAAAAACATCCTGACTAAAACCTCTAGTGAGCAACTGGGCATGAAGTTGTTGGGCTTGTGGAAGGGATTTAGTGGCCTGCAACAGAAACCCGTAAATATCAGAGTCCAAAGAAATGTTTTTGCGGATGATGAGATGAAGAGTTGGCAATGCATCCATCATTCTTCCTTCGCTACAGAGAAGGCCGATGTATGATTTGGCCTGTGATATCCAGCTGGGTTTTTTAACACAGGCCATGTAATTTACACAAAATTGCAGTCATTCCATCGTAACAAGGAAAATTTCCATTTCTAATACTTTACCATTGCCCTTTCCTTTCTTTGGTTTTCCCGGTATCAAATTACTAGTTAAATGAAATAATTTAGATACTTTCCACACAACCAACAAGGGACCGCCGTCCGCTCGGCCTCCTCTGTGTGTATTTGGGAATTTAAGTAACTCTACAATTAATGGATTTTGGGTGGAACGGTGCAAACATGCTCTGAACATTTGGGATGAGAGATATCACAGTGAGTCTTTCCTTGAATTCCAAGCTTATGTAGCATAACAATTAGCAGAAGCTCAAAAATGGAGATGATTGAAGTACATCAAAAGCATCGAGTTAGTATTTCTTTCCAAAAATTGACCAAGGAAATCTAATTCGATGTATACGAGATGTCAGATCGTATAAATTCCCTTTCTTAAAATTTGAATTTTTTTGTAGTTGGGTTTCAATTAAGTGGTGCACCCTAAGTTAAGGGGTTCACAAAATCAATTCTATACCATGTGGGATTGTGATTTTTTCACCAACATGTAGTTCAAGTTTTTTTAATATTTTTATTTTTGAGTGTTTAATTGGAGGGAAAGACATATTTTGAATTGATTTAAAATAGTAAATTTGAGTTACACTACACCATGATGGGAACCAATACTTGAACATGGGTGATAATGGTTGAACATTGAATATTTAATAATAGCAAATCTTACATGTCATGATGTGATTGGGTGTTGTCATGTCAAAATTAAATAATCACTAGGTACTTTTATGACAACTATTGGGTGTTGTGTATTCAAGACACTATGTCCACAATTGGACCATGCTCAAGTATTGGTGGCTCTCCTCGGAAGTTATTCGAGATTGTTGTTCCATTTTAGATGCACACTCTTAGTGCCATCGATGTGGTCTTCGCAGGAGAGGGGTGCATGTGTGAGTGTGGGCAATAATAGATAGGATTCCGTACAAACGGGTGGCGATGCCTCTTTTGAAGCGAGGGTGTGCGAGGAAGGAATGTAATTGCGTAATGGATTGTGTGTATGTGGATCTTCCCAATGTTTGATTACACCATAGCTCAAGGTGGTTGATGGTGTATGATTTTCAAAGGGTGTTTGTTGGTTCATTTGTAGGTTCTATAGTGATGGCGCACATGCTTGCATAATGGAAAAACAATGGGATTGACCTCAAAAGGTTTTAGTGTGGGTGCGTGCAGGGTTGATGGGTCATTTGTTCATTACGCGTAGTAATCTCCTTAGCGAGGATATTGCAAAATGACTATTACCCTGCAATCACAAAGTGTTGGCGAAATAAAACGATTACTAGCTTTAGTCTAATATTAATCCTAATCTAACCAAACCGGGGTTTAAAAGTGCAAAAGAGAGAAGGGTGGTGATGGCCCGAGACACCCCTTTTGGTTGGTGAATGTAAATTCATGAAACCACACTCACGTTAAGACCAACATTCGCTCAATCAAGACATAAACATGTGCAAGAGTCTAAGGAACTTTGTTGCAGAGCAAAGAGGGATGCAACATCGTTGGACACACAAAAAGTGAACATTAACTCCAAGCAACGATCGAAAGATATATCTATTGATAAATAAATGGGGTCCACTTCAACCAGAAAAAGAGTGCACACAAACATCAACATTAAGGGTGGAATACAAAGTAGAAACAAAAACTACAACAAATGCATTAAAATGTTTTAAAACTTCTTTCTACTAAGGATCGACCATAATAAGGTCTTTCATCTAGGTATTTGTAGGAAAACCATATCTTACTTAGGAACAATTACAAGACTTACAATAAATGGTCAATGCTAAGCGCACAATATAGATCTCGAAAAATTGAATGCATTACACTACATAATCCAATCAAATTAAATGCCCCTTGGGTGAAATAAAGGAATATCATATTTTATATTTGGTGCTGGTTGTGGTAGCATTCAATGATCTGTGGCATGCAAAGGCAACTTGAAGCTCAAGTTAATCTTCATTAAATTCACATGATGCTTGCTCTCTAACATGGAGTGTTCAAGAAGATCTTTGTAGCCTCCTTTGTTGACAAAGTGGACAATATTTTATTCCCTAACATAAGTGTCATTTTTAGCATTATTCGCTTCGAAATGGTGGATTATGTTAAATTTGGCAACGAGTTTTATCATTTAATGACCGTGTATTGTTTTTCTTTTGTGCATTATGTATCTTGGGTGATTAACATCATGTGGGTTTTTACTTGATGGTTTTACACCATGATTTTGTGAAATGGGACATGATTATACTTTGGTATAATCATCTTCATTCTCACCTTTACATGAAGGGATCTCTAACTTTAGCGCGCCCTTTAAAACTTATACGAATGATGCCTTCAATTCCTACAAAGCACAAGATACAACGTAAAGTTAGTATTACTAAAGGAAAATCCTTAAGTAAACATTATTATATTGTGTACACTTGGTTATTGCACATTTATTTCATTCTTTCCATGTGAAGGATATGTGCTCTTGGTATTTCATAGTATGTTCAATACAAATGATGGCTCACCAAACTATGTGCATTGTCTTCCTTAGATGATCCATAGGGATCTAAAGAAACACCACTTTATCAAAACAACCAAAATCGAAGGAAAAACAAATGGAAAGAAGAGAAGAATCTAAAGTTATAGAACCGCCACTCTGTGCAGAGTAGGGGTTGCGTAACTTCCCGACGATTGCGTAACTACCTCTTGCCGTAACGCAGCGATTATGTAACCGCCCGAGAGGTTGCATAACCACCGGTCAACATACAAAGTGGCGCTCATGTCACTAATGGATGGAAAAATAAAATGAAGCCACGAACGGCCACAAATTTCAAATGTCTCGGTCGTGTCTCTTCCTTGGAAGACACTTCTCATTCTCTAGTGCATGGGAGGACATGGGAAACATGTTATTTAAGCAAGAGAATAGGCAAGAATTGATCATTGAAGTTTAAATGCAAAAGAGTGAGAAAGAAACCATTGGAGCTGGAAGCATTTTGTAGAAGCAAGGTGTTGAATAGAGCAAAAAAGCGCAAAAGGGAGGTTTAGACATTGTTTATCTTCCTTCTTCTTATTATAATTTGTATTCCTTTTAAAATTGGCCAATATATATAAGTGGGAAGAAAGACCAATTGCCCTTCCTGACTGGTATTCCCTCAAACTAGGGGTTTTTAGAATGAAAATCTGTGTGTGTGTGTGTTAAATTGTCATTTCTCCTTTACTGCAAAATAATTCTATCTTCAGATTTCATTCACTAACATTTAAAGACTGTCATTTTCGAAAGTTGGAAGTAGAACAATAATGGTTTGTGGTCTTGTAAATTTCCATAGCTAGAGGTTTACATATCGTTAGAAGAGTCTCTAACACTTCTTTATGTAGCCTTTGACATATGGTGAATGTGTATTTATTATTTGTGCTAACATAAAGCTTGAGAAAACCAAGTGTTATGTCTTAGGTTTTCTCAAGTGGGTTATAATTCATTTGATCATGCAACCGCATGATGAATAATTAAGAATTCGTGGCAAGGGCTTTGGGATTGCACATAGTGTATAGCGGGTTGTTTGGTGAGTTTAGTTCTACTGATGCATTACGATGACATATGACTTGTGATATAGTTGAGTAATCACATGTGTGGGTTTGGTTGAACACAAGAGACTCACACAATGTTGTGAGGTTTAAGAAAATAATGGTCAAACATATGGAAATGTGTGGGACCTTGCGCAAGACTATGTGCGAGTTGTGGATTGAAGGAAATAATGTGTGAGATCTAAGATTTTACACAATAGGATTGCACATTGTGAAATGCACACCTTGTATAAAGGGTGATGCGAAGGTTTTGTCAAAAGACATGAAGGGGTGGGTGAAAATTAAGAAGGTTGCGAAAAATTATGTATGCAATAGGATGTTACACAAGGTTACTATGCAAATCTCTTTGAGGTTGTGCACAATTGAAATCACTTAGCACTCAAAATGAGTTAAGGGATGTCACACGCACTTGAAGAATGAAGAGCTAGAAGAGTAGGGGCCAAGTAATAAATCAAAGGGGCCCATGAAAAGAAAAGATGAACTATATAGAGTGTATGCATATTAAAGAAACTAAGATAATTAAATGAAACTAACACCAAGTAGTTCCAATAACAAAGCTAATCTAATATAAACATCAATGATAAAGCTTAAAGGAAATATCTAATCTAATGCATCAACATGAATAAAACATCTAATGCTAAGCCATCCCTTTGAAATTGGATGTTCTTTGTAATGTATGATTGTTATTTGACATGAACCTATCTAGATCATAAGCAATCAATTTGTATGTTGTCTCCAAGTGAGGAAATAATCTCACCACAATGGCTTAATGGCCATGTTTGGATCTTCCTGTTGACTATTTTTGCCCCTAGCAAAAATGGCAAACACACCCCACATTCAGATCAACAAGTGAAAAATGGGAAAAATATGATAAGTTTAAGAAACTCCCACGTTCAACCTCCATCGGGCTCGGCTCAGAAAATTCCAAATAGTTTCAAGAACGAACCCTTGAGATAAATTTTTACATTTTGGCCCATTGAGGGGCACAAGCTAGAAAGGGCTCACCAGTAGCTTAGCGAGCTACTCGGCGCGCTCGTGTGATGAAAAGGAGTGGTGAGGTGATATGAGCTCGGTCGAGCTCATTTGGAACTTGACGAGCCTTAAGGAAATGATGGGAAGCTCGTAAGGAGCGTGGACGTCAAAAGGCTAAGCCCCAATGAATAGCTCAATCATGGTAGTAAACCGAGCTAGCAAAGATAGTGCGAAGGGCTCGAATGAGCCAAATTGGAGGGCTTAAAGCATTGCAAAGACTCGGCCCATAACCGAGCCAAATTATTGAAAAGTTGGCAAAGTACCGTTCGAGTTCCAAGGTAGATGGGAGAAGATATCACTCATTTGAATTTCATGGGGCTCGATCTCAAAACCAGTGGCTCATAGGACGTGGAAAACTCAAGCAACTCACTTGACAGGACTAAATGAGAATCAAACTCGGGCTCGAGTAATTCACGTTGGGAGAAAAATTAAAACCCAAGTGATTTGACTCTGTAAGCGAGAAGGATAATGTCACTGTCAGATTGAATGATGATATTGCCACAACAAGGAAGTGGGGAATCACAACCAGGCAAGCCAAGCTTGCACGTAAGCTCATGAAGAGAGAGAGTGGATGGCTCAACCGACGGTGAAGGAGATGGAAGTCGGAGGTCGGGCTTGGTTCGGGAGTCAACACCGGGTGGGTGAAGAGATTGAGTGGGGCACAACAAGGATCACGGGGCCCATGGGAAAAAAATTCGAAGAGCGGCCAACACAAAACCACATCGAGATTGTTGGTGGGAAAAACATGGCTCATAAGGTATGATGAGATGTGAAGGTTTTGGTGAGTGAAGGGTGAGCCATGTGGTGGAAGTGAGAAAAGGAGAAAGTTGTAGGAGCTCAAAGCGAGCTCGTCGTAGAGCTCTGTGTGAAGACAAGAATGGAACTTGGGCTGAAAAGTGGTGAGCCAACTCGCGCGAGTTGGAGAAGTGAAACAAGGATTCGAACCTTGAAGCTTTTGAGCTTACGTGGATTTGACATTAAGATATCTCACCGAGCGAGACAAGAAAATTGTGCCCTGAGCCCCGAATGCCGGAAATGCCGAATGTCAAGTGACATACAACATGGCGTGAGCTCGGCGTTCAGAGTCAAATCCCCTTTAGGGTCAACGCGAGTTGGTTTCGGGGTCGACGTGGTGAGAAACCCGATACAAGATGTGTGTAAGGTCCCAGCGGTTGACAATGGATCTCCAAACCCAATAAACACGAAGGCCCAAATTTCTCGCCCAACAAAACTCCAAACCCGCCAAGTCACTCCTTTGGGGGACGAGCCAAATCAATGTCGAGTTAGATGGTAGGTATGTCGAGTTAGGTGGTGAGGGAATTGGCATGTTCGAGATGCACCTAAGATTGAATAAAGAGCTCATAACAGCTCGGTGGAATAAGAAAAGTAGCTCACTGGTGAATAAAAATGGCTCGATGGCTAAGAAGAATAGCTCGGTGGAGCTAACAAAACCTAAATCATGCATAAACTTCAAATAAGCATATCTCCTCCATATTTTGGCCAAATTTGATAAACTTGTGCTTTTCTGGAAAGAGGATTCAATGAAGATCTTAATGGTGGTGACCATTTTCATTTTCAAAGGAACAACTGAAGATGAAATCCCGGTGAAACAACGAGAAGAAAAATAATTATATCTTGCTCCCTACTTCACCATTTCTTGCAAAATTAGGTCATTAGAAAGGTAATTTCAGGATCTAGAGTATGGCATCACCAAATTTCAGATTTCAAGGTTTCTAAATATCTCGAAAGCCAATTAATGGGGGTAGATGGAAAAGTAGGGGTCATCATGAAGCTACAGAAGCTAGAATAGACAGGAGGTGCAATCACAGTCAATTCCTTCAAGCTCAAGGCAAAGACATTAATGGAGGAGAGATTTTGGAGATATCAAAACACTCATTGTAGGATTAAACAAGGATTTTTTAATGGGTTTTGGGCAATATCGGGTTTTATTTCTACCTCTCCTCCCCTTAAATAATATCTTCTATAAATATGTAAGGGGTTTGCACATATAAGGGGTTTGTCATCTTTCTTCCATGCACCCATTCCTCTTAGGGCTTAAAGCCTTCTTCAAATTCTTGTAATGGCTTCATGCCTCTTCTTACTAAAGCAATGTCTGTGTATACTCATATAGAGTAATAAAATATACCTGTGTTAATCTCTCTAACCTCTCATGGTTCATTATTTGAATTTTTACCTCTTATTATGCTTGCAGGATCTGTGCATTTTCTTGTTCATTGCAGGGTTTGTTTGTTTGTGCTTATTCAAGAATGAAGATTGTTTGCATTTTGGGTTTGTGTTGCAGTTGTCCAACCTCCCCTTAGTGCATTGGTATGATTTTGGTTTGTGTTGCATCTTGTCCAACCTTCCCAAACTTCACCCTTTCTCCATTTTGCAGGGTTGAGAAGAGTGATTAACACTCCTTTTACAGTGTAATACCTCTTGTAGTGTAGGTTTATTTCATGTAATCCATCTATCCCTGTCCCCTTGGAAGTTGTAGATTAGGGTTAGTGAGTAGTTTTGCTTGCACTTGGAGTTATTACCGATAAGTAGGTTAGGAGTAGGAACCGACCTTCTCCAGAGAGTTGTCTGATTCACAAGGTCCCACACTTCATGAAAAATCCATGTTGCACAATCACACCAATTGCCCCAGTTCATAAACCTGTCTCATTCTGGGGGTGTTGTGATTCCGCATCAACAATTTTGGAAGCGCTGGTGGGACAATAAAGAGTCTAATTTTTCAGTTTTAGCAAAGTTGTTTTACTGCATATCTAAGTCACATTGAATTAAGGTAAAAATAAAGCATTTTTAGAGGTTTCCTTGCATTTTGAGATTCATAAATTTACAAATTTTGGATTTCAAAGGTTCAGCCTCTGAGTGGTCAAAGTCTGAAATCAATTTTGGAGGGCTTAACATGTGTGAAATAAGCTTAAACTTCACCAGATGATAGATCGAGGGCTAATCTTCAAAAAGGGAATCCTTAGTTTTTGAATTTCTGACTTTCAAATTTTGGGGTATTTCTAATTTCAATTTTGAGAGGTTCTCCATTTTCGGGCCTTCCCAAATTTCGGGTTTTGGATTTCAGAGGTTTTGAAATTTTGGGCTTTCGGACTTTGGGACTTCTGTACACTTCGGGTTTTAAAGTTTCAACAACTTCAGATTTCAGAGGTTTTCAAGTGGAGCCAAGTTTTGAAATTTAAATTTCTTAGGATAATTCTGACTAAATCAGTCCAACCCCACATCAATTTTTGAGCTCTTCAAAGTGTGTATACAGGTACCCATCTCATTTCATCAAGTTTGTTGTGCACTTGGTGGAATTTTAGTCTTCAGAGATAAACATGTAAAGCACAATTGGCAAATCCATTTGGATATCAAAACCCGTTCTCTGAGTAGCAGACATTCCTATTTCTTCACCATCCATTTCCATACATTTTTTCCCTTCCATTTTCTTCCATTTCATGAAGTCTTGTAGTCATGGCTTCATTCACCCATTGGGATTCACATCTAGAACAAAAGCAATATCAGTGCAACCCTCCTTTAGAGTTGTAAAATTCATTTCCAAGGTATTACCAACCATCTTTGGATCCATACTGTAATGGAAATCAAGTTTAATACACATGCCCAGATGAACAAGAGACAGGTTAGTTTGGTTATCCACCAAACCATCCATATTTTCAAGAGCGGGGTATGTGGATTTCGAAGGACATTCTTCAGCTAGAAATGGTGAGCTACAAATGAAGATCCTAAAAATAATGGCCAGTATGGTGCATTCTAGGGCTTTAGCCCAAATGAAGGCATTTAAGATTGGATTTAGGGCCCCTTTTCCATGGGAAGGCCCCTTTCCATATTATCTTAGCTGCAGGAGAAACTAAGCTTCATAGTTGAAATGCTACCCCAACTAGAAGGATGGATCAAGGACATTGAACGTTATGCAAGTCAACCTTGTCTACAAGAGACCCTTGCATTACCCTCTCATAGTTATTTTCCTTCACCCCAATCAATATCATTTCAACCCAAACCTCAATTCCCAAGTTTCCCATTTACTTTGCACCTATTGTGGATTCCACTTCTCCGTCTTCCACCCTTCCATCTCATCTCAGTTCCTCTGTCCTCTTCCCTTCCAAAAACAATCCCCTCCACAAGAGAAAATTTGTAAAACCCTCCCACCATCTCCACCACCAACAAAAACACCTATTGAGACTCAACCCAATACTCCTCTCATTTTCCCAAATCCATGCAGGACGAAACTCAAAAAACTAGTGAAAAGGAATAACAACAAAAGGATCCTAACATGGAAGAAATGCCCCAATTTTTGAAAAATTGGCTGTTAAACTCAAAATAGAAAAAATCCCTCTACTGGTTAAGCCTTCGGGAGAGGTCAATGTAGAGAAATAACGGTGGTAAAGGTTGATTCAATTGTAATTGCAGAGCAAGAACAAGTTGAGGATGATCAACATTGAGTGTTTAGAATGCAACATTCACGAGGGCACTTTGTTTTTAGAAAATCTCAATCAAACACAAGTTGTGATATCAACACAGGAGGAAAGAGAAATTGCTTGAATCCGAAAAGAACAGAGAGCATGCTCCCACTTATGGAGGAGGGTGAGTGGCACATCATGAGAATGAAGAGACAAATTACCTATCATACTTAGAGGATTGTTTTAACAAAGAGGAGAACTGTGGAGATCATGTCATTTGCTCCTCCATCACCCACCTTCTAAGCACAAGAGCCCATTCTTTGAAGAGGAACAAATTCAAGAGTGTCATGTTTCTCATGAGATTCTTCTCAAGCTGTTATTGGAGGAATTGAATCTTCCAAAGAGCATGCCGGACTCGAAGGAGGAACTCTCAGGTAAGTAGCCATACCCAACCACTTTCAGTAATCCAACAATAGTTCCATTGGAGGCCGCAAGTGATTTTGAGAAGCTACATGTCGAGGAAGGGTGTCACATTTCCACAAAGGGAGATGAGCATGAGGAAATAAATTATTCTATACCATTCTCTGAGGTGACACATCAATTATCTGTAGATGTGCAAGTCAAAGAGGATCAAATTATAGACAGTCACCTTTTCTAGGAAAGTGTACATAAAGATTTTCTTAGTGAATTTTAAACTCGAGCAACGAGCACATTCGACGGTTCATGCCATGTCCCATCAGATATCTTAGCTTCGTTGGAGCTAGAACAAGATTTTCCACAACCGGTCACGTTCATTCCCAAATATGTGCGTGAGCTTCATAGTATTACGGATTAGCCACATCAGTGGCAAGACCTCCAGACTCTCATGCAATTCATTCCGAAGAGGTATTTGTTTTATTACAGGTTGATACCTTGATGATTTGGGTGAAGAATTGTTTCTTATCAGTTTTCACTCATTCATATAGCCATGAATAGTGTCAAATCATCCGTGTGGCTACCTATTGTAAGGAGAGGATGCTACTTTGCACCTTTGCCCAGTGGCGAGATTTGTTTGAATTTTTCTCTACTTCCGATTAGTGTAGGGTAGGTGTAGGTATTGTTTTCAGCATCACAAGTGCTCTTGCACACTCTGTATGTCTACTTAGGCATGTATGATTTATAATTTTATAGATAATTTTTGGTTCATATTGTCCAACATAGTACATGGTGTTTCAATAGGCCTCCCGCATGTAGAAGAAGTTCATACTTGTGAGGAACAATTATCGATTTTAAAAGTAAAACAAATGCAAAGCAACTAAAATCAAGATTAAGGAAATTCTTTGAGTCCTTCAAGATCAGTCACAGGTGAACTTTTATCATCCTTCGATAAGTTGGAAAGGAATCAATCCCCTTTCGACATTTCATGCCGAAGAGTGGAAATTTCAAAAGAAAGAGAAAAGTCAAATTTAATAGAATTCCATGATGTAAAAACTCAAAAGTTATGTCGGTTTAAAACTTTTTAGTGTGAAAATACTGCCAAGAAATCATTAGTTGTGTGTTCCATACTTGGCAAAATTAGGTTTGGGACAATCTATTTCAGTCTTGTATGACAAGGTTACATAAGGAAAAGGTGAAGATCTTAAGTCAAGACAATTTTCTCTTTTGTCAAAAATCTTATATTTAAGATTTTCCTAAAAAATTGAGAGTGCTGAAAAAGGATTCAGGATTAGTTTATAGGTTATTAATTATGACTTCACACTTAATGGACATGTTAAGGCTATTGGTGTAAGAACATCTAGCAAGCAGAGCGTCCCCATAGTCGCCAAATTATTGACTATTTTTGCCCATGACAAAAATGGCCAACCCAAGCCCACATTCGGTCAACAAGCAAAAAATGGGTAAAATATGATATGTCCAAGAAAATCCCCATGTTTGACCTCCATCGAGGCTCTAGCTTGGGAAAATTCCAAAAAAGTTTCAAGAATGAACCCCGAGATCAAAAATTTCACATTTTGGCCCATTGAGTGGCGTGAGCTAGGAAAGGGCTCACCGAGTAGCTCGGTAAGATACTCAACAAGCTCATGTGATGGAAAGGAGTGGCGAGGTGATATGAGCTCAGTTGAGCTCATTCGAAGCTCGACGAGCCGAAGGAAATGATGGGGAGCTCATAAGGAGCTTGAATGTCAAAAGGTGAGCCACGGCGAATAGCTCAATCATGGTAGTAAATTGAGCCAGCAAAGATAATGCGAGAAGGGCTTGAATGAGCCAAATTGGAGGGCTTGAAGCATCGCAAAGACTCACCCATAACCAATCCAAATTATTGAAAATTTGGTGAAGTATCATTCGAGCTCCAAGGTAAATGGGAAAAGAGCTCACTGGTTTAAATCTCATGGGGCTCGGGCTCAAAACCGGGTGGCTCATTGACTCGTCAAACTCAAGGATCTCGTAGGATGACCAAATGAGAATCAAACACGGGCTCAAGTAATTCATGTGGGGGTGAACTTGAAACAGAGTGAGTTGACTTTGTACGTAGAAGGGTAATGTCGGCTCAGGTCAAATGATGAGCTCGCCACAACAAGGAAGTGGGAATCACAACCAAGTGAGCCAAGCTTGCACATAAGCTCACGAAGAGAGAGAGACCAAATGGCTCAACCGGCAACAAAGGAGATGGAAGTCAAAGGTTGGGCTAGTTTCAAAGTTAACACCGGGCGGGCCAAAGAGATTGAGTGGGGCACAACAAGGATGTAGAGCCCGTGGGAAAAAATTCAAAGAGCGAACAACACAAAACCACACCAAGCTCTTTGGTGGGAAAAACATGGCTCATAAGGCATGATGAGATGTGATATTTTTGGTGAGGCAAAGGGTGAGCCATGCGGTGGTGGTGAGAAAAGGAGCAAGTGATGCGACATTGGAAGAAATTGATGAAAGAACAAACAGCTTGAAGTGAGCTTGTCATAGGAGCTCCGTGCAAAGACAAGAATGGAGCTTGAGCTAAAGGCGAGCAATCCAACTTGCGTGAGTTAGAGAAGTGAAAAAAGGGTCTGAACCCTGAAGCTTTCGGGATTTTTTGGGATTCGGCATTTGAGAGATCTCATGGGCGAGACAAGAAAATTGTGCCCAGGTTCTCGAATGCCGAAGTTTTGAATGTATGAAGCGGACATACAAGATGGTGCGAGCTTAATGTTTCAGAGTCAAATCCCCTTGGAGTCAACACCAAGTTGGTTTGTGGTCGGCATGGTGAGAGACCTAAAGCGGGTTAGGCGAAAGGTCCGAAAAGAGGGAATCCCAAAGTGTAAATTTTTTGGACTTTAGGGGTAGAGAATTTTGGGGTTTTTCGTCGAGTTAGATGTGCATAAGGTCCGAAGCGGACGAAAATGGATCTTTGAACCCAGTAAACTGAAGGCCCGAGTTTCCCATTCAACAAAACTCCAAATTCACCGATTCACTCCCTTGGGGGACGATCCAAATAATTGCAGAGTCAGATGGTAGGTACATCGAGTTAGGTGGTTTGGGAATTAGCGTGTTTAGAGGTGCCCAAGATTGAATGGAGAGCTCGTCATAGCTCGGTGGAACAAGAAAAGTAGCTCGTTTGGTGAATAAAAATGGCTCGATTGCTAAGAAGAATAATTCGATGGAGCTAACAAAACCTAAATCATGCATAAACTTCAAACATGCATATTTCCTCCATTTTTGGCCAAATTTGACAATTGTGCTTTATGGAAAGAGGATTAATGAAGATCTTAATGGTGATGACCATTTTCGGTTTTAGAGGAACGATTGAAGATAAAATCCTAGTGAAGGACCTAGAAGAAAAACAATTATATCTTACTTCTACTTCACCATTTCATGCAAAATTACAATAATTGGAAAGGTAATTTCGGGATCTAGAGTATGACATCACCAAATTTCAGATTTCATTGTTTATAGATCTCTAAAAATGGCGAGGCATTCTCCTTGTAGGTGTAAACCATTAATGGGGTAGGTGGAAAAGTAGGGGTCATCATGAAGCTACTGAAGCTAGACTAGACATGAGGTGCAATCACAATCAATTCCTTCAAGCTCAAGGTAAAGACATTAATGGAGGAGAGATTTTGGAGATCTCATAACACTCATTACGAGGATTAAATAAGGATTTTTATTTGTTTTTGGGCAATTTTAGGTTTTATATATCTCTCTCCTATCCTTAAAAATTTCTTCTATAAATATTTAAGGGCTTTACACATCTGAGGGTTGGTCACCTTTCTTCCATGCACCCCATTCCTCTTGGGGCTTCAAGCCTTCCTCAAATTCTTGTAATGGCTTCATGCCTCTTCCTACTAAATCAATGTATTGTGTATATTCATATGGAGCAATAAATTGTGCTTGTGTTAATCTCTCTAACCTCTCATGGTTCATTGTTTGCATTTTTACCTCTCATTGTGCTTGCAGGATCTGTGCATTTTCTTGTTCATTGCAGGGTTTGTTTGGTTGTGCTCATTCAGGAATGAATATTGTTTGCATTTCGGGTTTATGTTGCAGTTTTCCAGCCTCCCCTTAGTGCATTGGTGTGATTTTGGTTTGTGTTGCATCTTGTCCAACCTCCCAAAATTCACCCTTTCTCCATTTTGTAGGGTTGGGAAGAGTGATTAGCACTCCTTTTCTTGGTGTATCACCGCTTTTAGTGTAGGTTTATTTCATGTAATCCTTCTATCCTTGTCCCCTTAGAAGTTAAAGATTAGGGTTAGTGAGTAGTTTTGTTGTCACTTGGAGTAGTTAGTGGCAGGTAGGTTAGGAGCAGGAACCGACCTTCTCCGGAGAGTTGTTTGATTCGTAAGGTTCCACACTTCACGAAAACTCCATGTTGTGCAATCATGCCAAATTCCCTAGTCCATAAAGCTGTCTCATTTGGGGGATGTTGTGATTCTGCATCAACACTTCCTTTACTACTCACATACGAGAAGAATGGATGCAAAGATGAAGGAGCTATTCCAATAATGGAGAATGCTCTTATCAACATGCATATAATAATTGCTATCAAAATTTTGGTGTCATTTGTGAAGGAAGGAGGTAGGTTCTTTATATAGCTTTCCAATTTGGGAGAAACTATAAACCTAGTGAATGTGGGATAAAAGATAAAGTAGAATTAGAAGAGATAAACATGATTAAAGGGATTAATTAGTAATTAGAACCTCATGGGAGTTAGAGATGATTTAACTAATCAACTAAGATTCATTAATAGGCAAGGATAAGCTTATAAAAGCTATTTGAAGGAGATTTAGAGGTATATAGGTAGGATTTGGGGGATTTGAAAGGGGGATTTAATTAATAAGAAAGTTTATTAATTGAATACATGGTTAAAAAGGCTTAATTAACTAATAATAGTTAATTATTTGATTAGAGGAGGATTATAACTAACAAAGTGTTGTTAACTAATCAAAATAGATGGGAATGTTAGTTAATTAGCGGGATATCACTAATTATAAAGAAATGACAGGAAAGAGGATAATTAGTACAATTTTAGTATTAAAATTGCATAGGTATATTTTAGGTGTCTATATTTTCCCCTCTTTGGGGTGGCATAAGTGACGTCACTTTAAAGATAATGGATAATTATAGACGAGTAAATTTTGAAGGAATGGAAGAAAAATTAGTAGAATGAAGGATGCCCCCTCAAGTGTCGATGGGGTGATGAAAGAGGACAATCGACGATCAAAAAAAATATGAAGGAAATGAATGGAAGAAACAAGGGGAGGGGGATAAATATAATCCTTGTTGCCCCAAGTGTTGTGGGAGAAAATATTGATAGTGATGAGAAGGGATTCTAACTAAGCTAAGGTGGTTAGTGGTAGAATCGAGAGAAATTGGAGAAGGATGAGTAGAAAGTTAGAGATAATGATGGAGATAACAATCATGGTAGCTAGCTTATTAACAAATTTTTATCATCATTTTGCTTACATGATCAAGGTCATTGGTCCAAGAGTAACTATTTATTTTATATGAGCATGCACCAAAAGTGTAGAATGACATGAAAAGCCATAATACGAATATTTGTGCATTGCTAAAAGGACTGACTCAAAGCAACATGCAGGAAGCAATGCAATATGAGGCACTAAACAAGCTGAGATAAACATTCTCAAAAAAACAACATTCAAGATAGTTGTACCAATGTTTTTGTTATCTAGCTTTAGATTCCACATGTTTGAGTTATATGAAAAGGGTTAAAATGGCACCCCAAACAAGGATACATGTGAGGTGAATAAATGGAGGACATAAAAGTCTTATGAAAAAGTAATTGTGCACTATGAAACCGCCCCAAGAAACTGGCTTGTGCAAGGGAATACAGACATAGAAAACAAACCAACTTTTTTAATAGAGGTATATCAAAATGATCAACATGTCACGCGCAAGAATAGGTGAGAACCAAAGAAAGATGTTTTGTAGAATAATTTCGATGTTTGAGGACGTTATTCTGTTTTGTAAATGATTTAGATGTTTGAATGCTTTTTACCAATTTTTGGTATTTTTGGATATTTTACCAATTTTTTGGATTTTTGATATTTTAATTTTTTTTTAGATTTTTGAAGTTTTATTAATGCTATGTACATGAAAATGAAGATGCAAGGATGCCCTCAATGAGAGGTGAGAATTTACAAGGGAAAATCCCACATGTATATACAAAAAGAAGATAAGTCAGATCAAGGCCAAGATGGATATGTTCAACATGATGATGAACTTGAACCAATGAAGAGCTAGGAAGGAGAAAACATACCCTCAATGCAAGCTTGCAAAGAAACACGTGATGGAAAGAAGTAGAAGATTGTTTTATTGAAATAAGGGACAAAGTTTCCCATAAATATGGTAAAAAGGCAATCTTATACACATGGATGTTTTGAATGAAGTAGAAGAACAAAAATTGTATGAAAGGATATGGAAAATGTAGCTAGAAGATTCGTGATGAAAAAGTGATTAGCCAAAGGCACAAATCGTGAGACAAGATATGGACTAAAGCAAGAGTCTAAACAAGGTCCAAACAAAACTTGGTAACATACTAATCTTGTTTTCTCATCGAGATCTAGTGTGTGCATGTGGAAATTAATTACTTCTTAAAGGGAAGATTTAAAGAGGCAATAAGTGAAGACACACTAGCCAATGTGTAGGAATGATTTATTTTTATAAGGTGAATGGTGAATAGAGGGTGGAAGGAGAGTCATACATTGCTCCGTTGCCCGACCATGTGTCCATAGCCCTAATGGAGATGTATTTTATTCTAATCACAACATTGCTCTACTACCAGCCAGGCGTCCATATCCCCGATAAAGGTATTGGAAATACCCAAAGAGAGAGTTATATATTGCTTTGCTTTTAATTTTGATTTTGGATTTTTTGATTGATTTTTGCTTTCTGAAAATTATTTCAGCTCTCTCGATTGTTTTGATAAGGGGTTAAGAACCACTGATGGCTTGATGGAAGGATGTAGAAGTGATTTTGATGAAGACATTGGCTAGTGTCAACAAATACATCCAAAAGTTATTCGCAACAAGTTTATTAAATGTAGATAGTGATAGGATTTCTAAGAGGTCAATCGTTCTTTAATTTACCAAGGTGATGAAAGACCAATGCCAAACGAATACTATGAAAAAAGTTGCAAAATGAGTGTGAATAAACTAACAAAAATATCATCAAAGGGATGAACACGGTGGATGAATTGTAGAGGAATGGAAAAAAGCAAAGAAAGAACATTTATGTCTATGCAATACTTGATTGCAATGTTTGATATTTATACCTTTAATTTTTTTGTAATGTTTTCTCTTTCTTTTTTTTGAATTGTTTTGTGAAGGGAAAAGCGTGAAAGGATAAGACAATGAAAATGAATGATTGGGAATTTGGGACCAAAAATGTCACTCCGCATGATAAGATCCAACAACGATTTTTTGATTTATTTGATAAGGGAAACTAGGAGTTTTTGCTTATCAAGAGTAATATTATCTCCAATCTCAATGATTGTGGTTAGATCATACTCGATAAGTGACTATGAATTATATTTCAACATGGATTTTTTATGTGGGATCTTGATTTCCCTATCCATAGGTTTCTGCACTTTGTGTCATACTTGATGGTTGCATTGGTTTGTATTCTTGAATCATGTTTGATTTTTAGATTTTGTGGGTGTTGGATTTACTTGAAGCTTTGGATCTCTTCGAAGTTTTGATCTTAGCTTGATGAAGAAACTATTTATGTTTCATACCAACTAATGTATGATTTATCTGATCCCAAAAAGTGGGAGAAGAAAGTGGATGTTTAGGATTGATGAGAGGAATGGTAGGGATGATATGATGAACGAAGAGGATATGGTCCACTGATTGAAGGAAATTAGCTACCAGGAGGTGAGACACATATAGAAGATGAAGGGCTATTAGGATGTGGCCCAAGGATGGAAAAAATGGGCTCCCAAGAGGTGAGCCATAGATAGAAGATGCAAGGATACTAGGACATGGCCCAAGTATAGAATATAATGGGCTACCAAGAGGTTTCCCATAGATGGAAGACAAAGGACTACCCGAAGGTGTCCCATAAATAGAAGATGGAGGGCTATTAAGATGTATCCCAAGTATAGAAGATGAAAGGATATTAGGACGTGGCCCAAGAATAGAGGATAAAGGGCTACCCAAAGGTGACCCACAAATAGAAGATGAAGGGTTACTAGGAGGTGGCCCACATATAGAAGAAGAAGAAGAGCTCTTAGGACATGGCCCAAGAATAGAGTATAAAGGGCTGGAGGTGACCCACAAATCAAGGGCTACTCTTAGGAGGTGGCCCATATATAGAATAAGATGATGGGCTACTGGAGGTGACCCAAGGTGAGATTGTGATTGAGGAATTATAATATGTAAAGAATGATGGGGTGATGAGAAGATAGTTTAGGGATCAATGATAGACCCAAGCATTTCTCCATGTAATGGGGAATGTGAAGATGGAAGAATAAGAGGAGGATCAAGTTTGATGATCTTAGGATCTTCCTCTATTTTTTTAACAAAAGGAATCAACTTCTTCCCCACAATACGCAAATGCATTGAGGTCAAAATATAATCCTTGCTCATGGTCCTCTAGAGGAATGTCATCATGTAGCCCCATGAATTATCCGATGGCTTCTTCATTTTGAAAGAAATTGATCGGCATGGGTCATTGTTGGTTGATGATAATAGGTTGATTAGAAGAAAGAGGTCTAACAAATGTGGAAGATTTAGAATATGTTTTATGATGGGGGATTGGATTTTGATTAATAGTATAAGATGACTCGAGAGCGAAGTAGATTTGTATTTGGATGTTTCACAAGTGGAAGAAGATGTGGATTTGAAATAGCTTGGTATTTTTTTCCTAAAAGATGACATAGTGCGGAGTAGATAAATAGGATCACGTCGAAAATCAATATATTACAATGTAGGGTCAACTTGGATGATTGATTATAGGAATTTTGAGTCGCATGGATCTTCACGGGAGGAAGACGTCATTGAGACAACTCGATAAAGTGAGTCATGTGGGTAAAGGGAGGGTCATAACTCAAGAGTTGAATTATATGTTTGATTGGAGGAACTTGGAGTCACACGGATCTTCAAAAGAGGAAGATGTCATTGAGGTGACTAATAAAGGGGGTCTTGTAGAGAAAGGGAGGACCATGACTCAAGAGTTGAATTAGATGAATGATGGGGAGAATTTATGGTTAGAAGGCTGGTTATTCCTTAGAAGAAATTGATTGGATGAGGCTCAAGAGATTGAGGGGAATCCAAATAATAGTTTGGATTAGAATAATTAGGATATTGAAGGGAATCAGAAGAATAACATGGATTAGAAGCATCATAATCATACCACCGACTATGAGATGAAGGTGGGGAAATGGGTAACCGAATGGGTTCTCTAGTGTGAAGAACCAATCGAGGTTTAGTCATGATGGGTGTATTTTGATGTGAATGCCTAAACCTAGGTTCCCTATTATCGTAAGTGTGAGGAACCATGTGATAGTCAGTCATGGTTGGAATTTTGGGACAATATGCCTAGACCTAGATTGTATGAGTGGAAGGAAGTTCCATGTCAATTGAGATAAGCGTAACGATGGCTAACTAGATATTTTGCAAACTTGGGGATGCTCGTGTGATTTTCCAAAGGGGTTCTTATGGAAATAAACATATTGATGGCACAATTTTAACAATACAACAAGGTTTAGACAACAAGTTGCAAGTGTAAATGTCAAAATGGTTGATCAAAATTTAGCGACATAATGGTTGCAAAGGAAATTTTCCAATGTTGATTGTCTCAAAAGTTGCTTGATAGTAAATGTGTTTGCTAAGGTTTGAAAATTGTGTACATGTACTACAATGAACCTAGGAAAAATCAAGCAAAGTGTGACAATCTGTAAATGTCACAATGAATGTCAAAGAAGCAAGGCAAAGGATCCCAAAGAATTAAGGCAAATTGAATCAAGGAATTAAGGAATCGAATAATAAAAGAATATTCCAAGGATATGAAACTATACGGTGAGAAGTACAAAGGAAAAGTCAAACAATATACGAACAATGAACCAGTCACAAAAGTACCTACTCCATATGTCTTAAAGATGGTTTTGTTTAATGCTTTGGTAATACACCGCCCATACTTAAATCAAGTTTGGAATAAACAAGAATTAAGTATTAAAATGATGTTGAAGTGATCCTGAATCAAGGTATAGTCAAACAAGTTTAAATGCAAAAAAAGTCCAAGTTTTGAAAATGAAGGCTATAAATGCGAGCAATGCAACAATATAACTTGGATATGTTTGATAAAGATTTTAGGAAAAACAAGACATTAGTATCAAAATGGTATTGATACGATGATAACAACGTAATGAAAACACTTTCCAAAACTCAAGGCAGAGTTTTGAATAAAACAAGGTCTAAGTATAACAAGGAGTTGATATTATGTGAGTAGCGTAATAATACAATTTAGAAACTTAAATCAAGTTTTATAAAAACAAGATGTAAGTATAAAAAATGTATGGATATGATGCGAGCAAATGTAACAACTCAAGGGGAAATCAATGATGAGATAACCTAACTACAATGAGATAATCTTGACGTGGGTATCAAGACAAGGCTTACCAAAACATGAGGATGTACCAACACACTTTCAACACTTAACATCCATTCCGTAACATGGCTATGTAAGTGAATAAAAAAGTGGTGGACACGATTATTTTGGAAATTCCATATATGTTTCTCTCTTTTGACCCAAAAAGTCAACAAGAGAACAAATGAGATAGAACAAGTGGCGAAGAAAAATACTTAGCCTAACGTTGTACAGTGTTTCGCCTTGTTTAAAAACAAGGTAGAAACTAAGACAAAGTGATGCCTTGTAATTTTCGTGATGAATGTCATATGGTGCTAACTTTATGGACTCTCCCCTTGTTTGAATAACAAGGTTTTGACTCGAGAAAGTCATTGCTTTGTGAAGGCTCCTTAAAACATGATTGGATAAGGCAAAGTTGGCCTCAATGCCAAATGACTACCTATGGATTTTTTCCACAAAACTCGCCATTACTTACCTAAGAGATGTACGCTTTTCTATAATAAATCCTAGACAAAGGAACATTACCCCACACTTAACTTAATGATAGAGGCCTCGTACATGTAAATTGAAGCATTTCCTCATGGGTTTTTGTTCTAGTCAAGTAGGTAGTGGGGAACTTCCCATTTTATCCACTAGTTCCCTCAAGGTGTGGACTACTTTGGGGTTCCTGTGGTAATCCTCATAATGAATTTTATGGATTATGCTAAGATACTTCCCACATTTCAAAGTGGAGATATGAACCTGCAAATATAGTGTTTTGAATAGAATGGTGTGTTTTTTTATGTTTGATTAAAAACATGGTTTAGCACACCATTTACAACCTACAACAAATGTTGTTAGTATTTTTTCAGTTATTTCTTTGACAAACATTAGGTCATGTGCACAAAATATTTAGTAATTTCCCATATAATACGCAAGAGAAGAGCATACACAATGATTGATCCAACTAGATAGAAATGGAAAGACTTAAATCAATAACCAATTAAATGCTTCAAAAGATTAATTCCTTTAAAAATATTAAATGATGAAATTTCCAAGTAACACAAAATGTTAGAAAAGAAGACCAAAGTTGCTTTTGATTCTCAAGATTGCCAAAAGTGCACGAGAAGAGCATACACAAGCTTTGATATAACTCAAGTAAAATGGAAAAACAACATTCATTAAAGCATTTAAATGTGTTATAAAAATATCCATAATCATATCCATTTCTGATTCTCAAGGTCACTCAAAAGTGCAAGAGAAGAGCATATGTGGTGTTGATAAAAAATGAATCTAACATGCAATGAAAATGACCAGTTTTATAATAAAGGAAAACCCTGCACTTTCTATAAGTATAAATCCCAAATTTATGTTTTCATTGCATATTTCACTTCAATACCTTTCCATCATGAAAAAAATGGATTCGTTTCAAGTTTGGGAGCAAAAGTTATGGCCTCGGAAGATAGGTTACGCATATGCTCTTATACTCATGGGTATGCACTTAACTTGTACTCAAAAATGTCAAAAAAGTGTCCCAAAATCTGCAAAAGATTAAATTTTTCCCACAAAGATTCAATTTTGACATCAACCCATCTCCTTAATATGTGTAAAGAAGACTCAACACTATCAAACATTAACGTACATGCTCAAAAACTTAACATTTTCAACAAATTGACAAAACTAGCATGTAAAATGATGAAAAATGAAGCTCTAAAAATGCAAACATGGAAAAATCTTGAATTTTTCTCATCAAAATCTCATTTTGACAGCAACCCACCTCCTTAATATATGAAAATAATACTCAACACTAAAACTTCAAAAATCTAAAAACATTGGTAAAATATCAAAATCCAAAAAATTGGTAAAATATCCAAAAATCCCAAAAATTGGTAAAAAGCATTCAGACATATGAATCATTTACAGGACACAACATCCTCAAACATGAAAAGTATCCTACAAAACATATTTATTTGGTTCTCGCATGTTCTTGCACATGACATGCAAATCATTTTGATCTACCCTCTATTAACAAAAGTTGGTTTGTTTGTTATGTATGTATTCCCTTGCACAAGCAGTTTCTTGGGGCAATTTCATAGTGCACAATTGCTTTTTCATGGGAATTTTATGTCCTTCATTTATTCACCTTGCATGTATCCTTGCTTGGGGTGTCATTTTTAACCCTTTTCGTATAACTCGAACAGGTGGAATTTGAAGCTAGATAACAAAAACATTGGTACAACTGTCTTGAACGTTGTTTGTTTGAGAATGTTTGTATGTACTTGTTTGGTTGCTTATCTACTTGTTTATTATTTCATATTGCATTTCTTCCTACATGTTGCTTTGAGTCAGTCCTTTTAGCAGTGCACAAATATATATATTATGGCTTTTCATGTCATTTTACACTTTTGGTGCATGCTCATATGAAATAAATAGTTGCTCTTGGACCAATGACCTTGATCATGTAAGAAAATTATGATAAACGATTGCTAATAAGACAACTGCTATGATTGTTATCTCCATCATTCTCTCTAACTTTCTACCCATCCTTCTCCAATTTTTTTCGATTCTACCACCCACCTCGGTTCGGTTAGAATCCCTTCTCATCACTATCAAAATTTTATCCCACAACACTGGGGCAAACAGACATTATATTTTAGTTGTCTAAATAGAGGATGGAAATTTTGAAACATGCAAACAATTTGGTCTTTCGGGTAAAGCGCAAAGGGAATTTAGGGTAGGTTGTGTAGACATAACAACAAATGGTGACTTTGCTGGAAAATGCCATAAGCCTTTTTAGAATTGTGAAGTATTTAGAACTCCAAATCTTTGAGTGACATTAGAAAAAACAAAAATAACATGCTCAAAAGCTTTAAATTTTAAAATTAAAATTAGAATCAAGGGATTCAATGTTATTATGCAACATAATAAGCTTATATACTTATAGAGAGTCAAGTGTGTGCACATGAAATTCATTTACCTTGCCTTTGTGTTTTTTATCCAACACATAGAGTGATCACTTAGATTACTTGCCAACAAGGTTTTTGTTATATTTTTTTGGTATTTTTGATATTCTTATGAGGAATGGATGGAGGGGAAGGTTGAGGCATTGCTCCACAACCATTTTGGTATCTATAGTCCTAATGAGAGATACCTTTGGTTTCGATCATGTCCTTGCTCCATTTTTGGTTGAGCATTTATAGCCCGGTGGAGATTACCAAAAACACCCTTAAGTAGAGAAATATTTTGAAACACTTTAACTTGGGTGATTTCTCTTTTCTTATTTTCTCTTTGCGTGTAGGGATTGGGAACCAAGTTAGCCAAAGGTTGGATGATGGTTCAACCAAGTTCAAGCTCAAATAATATCCTTATGTACTTTTGGATACATCCAAAACGAAATACTTACATTGATAAAGGGCGGGTCACTCTCCTTCAAATTTTTTTTGTTCTAAATTTATAAGACATCTCCAAAACAAAGATTTAACTTATATTTTGAAAAAGAAAAATAGTTGGCACAAGTACTTATATTCATACAAAGGCTTACCAAATCCTTTGAGATTCAAACAATTATAATAAAAATAAAATTTCACCATTGTTATGTGTGTATCAACATACCCATGACTTCCTTGACCGATTAAAAATTGCACAAAGGGAAATTAGAAGCTAATGGTCAAGTGCAAGTGGAAAGATGAATATTATATGTCGTAATGTCATCTTTATTGAAAACAACAACTAATGAAATTGAACTACAAAAGTAGGAAAAAACATACTACTCTAATGAAAGTAAATCTAACTAGACTAAACTAACCAATATATATATATATATAGTTGGGACCGAGAGGGTGGACTGAAAATTCTAAATGAAACAAACTTCATTTGGGATAAGCAACAAACTTCTCCTAGTTTTTGTTCTCAAGCACATAGGAACATCCTTGAATTCTTGAGATAAATCAATCTATATTTTAAATTCAAAGTTATACATATACTTAATGTGTACATTATTACTACTTTTTAATTCAATAATGGAGTGAAAGTATGTAGGAGGGGGAGAAATTGTTACCTCAAAGTCAAATCACATGAAGGCACATAATTCCTTTACCAAGATGATTGCATTGAGCATGTCGGGGTTATAGGAAATTCGATAGATTTAATTCCTCGTGGTGCATAAAGGCGTACAACACTCCTCATTTACAATATTTTCTTGAGTCCTTTATATTTTCTAAGGCTCTCTTCCTCTACAAATGTATCTTCTTTAGCTTCCTCAATCGAAATTTTAATCCTCCTTAACCAATTTAGGAAGTGTGCATTCCACTAAATATGAATCAACATGTAAAAGAATAAATGGCATCATAACCAAACACTCCCCTTTGATGCATTTGAGGTGGTACCATGCTTCAAGTAGTTCACTCATCACATTGTGCAGAGTGGATAGGAGCATTGGGAAAGTGATATCAACATGTGTTTCATTGTGGATCCTCTACCAATTGGGTAGGGCTAACTTGAACACCTTGATACCTCTGTGGATAACATCACAAATTAGCTTGAACAATAGGTAAAATACATCATCAGTGGGTGCAAGAATTAAATCATGCAATTCATATGAGTCATTGTGCTCACTTTGTGCCCAAGGTAGTCTTCAAGTGACTCATTCACCACTTCATAATGTTTGACGTGGAATTACACATCATTTTGTGCATATTCAAGCAAAATCAAATTCTTCTTCATGTATCCTACGCCTCTTCTTCTTCATGTACCTTCTCATCTTGTCGTGCAAAAGCAATTTCAACATCAAAAAATTCAAAAGAGTTAGAACTATCAGAAGAAAAAATACAACCAATATTAGAATGCATGATATGATTATTATGAAAAATGGGAGAATTATCATGTATGGTACTGTTTTGTCTCCAAATTCTCAACATAAATATCCTTAACAAAGTAGTCCATGGGTGATTGCACGGGAGTACAAAATTGGTTGTAGGTTGGATATAAAAGGTTGGGAATGAAATTGAAAGAGGTGCATTGAGCAAAAGAGGTACTAGTCACTAGCAAGGGATAACAAGCATTCAATTGTGCAAGTGGGGGATAGGTTGGGAATTTCATTATTGCTCCATTAAAAAACCTCATTGAAAATTACAGACAGAGAGGAAAGGAATGTGGGGTCCCACCTAATAAACATGGAAAAAGGGGATCTAATACGTGTAGATAGATTTATACAAAGTGATAGGCTCAATGAAGGCAAATGGATACCTCAACCTCTTGTACATTTGGAAGAAATGGGTGTTGAAAAAACCCATGGGTTCGATTGCTCCTTTACGAGCATATGAAAAATGGATGTATGAGACTGTAGGATCTATGTGAATAACAATATAATCCAAGAAAGTAGACATGAAGATACCCTAAGACGTGATTGAACCATGTGATTCTCGTAGATACCACCAACAGATTTTCTGCACAAGGAATAAGGAAAAAACAGTAAGCGGTGTCTTCATAAGTGACAACATATCTACTCAAGATGTCTTTGAAGGTCACGATGTGATCCTCTATAATTATGGATCCTTCAAGATCATACTTTGGGGACCAATCCTAGAGGTTGTTGGGTAGGTCATGTTGGACTCATGGGATAGCTAATGGATCATGAAATTTTCCCAACCAATCCATAGACATGATGGGCTTATTTTTAAAGATTGTGTGGTAAAAAGTCCCAAAAATTTGTGCCCATACTAGGACGTTACCACATAGTGCATAGAGATGCACTATGTCACACTAGAATGAATGTCCCTCCTTCTAGTTCTAAATATGTTGTTATGAAAATTTTGCACACTCCTCTTAGCACCGAGATATGTTTTGTATACGAAAGAAGAGGAGCATGTGTGCGATCATACATAACAATAGGTAGGGTTTTATGTAAACATTTGGGGCGATGCCTCGGGAACATGTGGGGAATAGAATTATGTAATAGATTACACATGCATGGATCTCCCAAGATTCAATTACACTAGGTCTTCATGGCCATAATGTTTTTTGGGAATATCTTAAGGTGTTGGTAGTGTTTGATTTTCAAAGGGAATTTCTTGGTTCGTTCATAGGCTCTAGAGTGATTATGCATAGTATTACGTAATGGGAAAATAATGGGATTCATCCTCAAAATGTTTAGCATGGGACATGGAGTTAACATATCATTTGTTCATTATGTGTAGTATTATCCTTGGTGAGGGATATTGCACAATGAGTATCACATGTAATAAAAAAGAGTTAGTGAAATAAAATTATTGTAATATTTAGTCCTAGATTAATCCTAATCTATACAAGGGTTAAAAAATTGTAAAAGAGAGAAGGGTAGGGTGAAAGAGAAAACAAATATGATGGTGTAACAAATACCCCTTTCCATTTGGTGAAGGAAAATCTATGAAACCATACTCATGCGTAGACCAACATTTGCTTAATCAAGACATGATTAGGTGAAAAATTATGAGTAACTTTTTTGCACATCATAACCTCATTGGACACATAGGAAACAAACATTAACTCCAAAAACTATCGAAAGATATGTCTATTGATAAACAAATGAGGTTTACTTGACCGGGTGGAAAAAGTGCACACAAACATCAACATTTAGGGCCGAACACAATAGAAATAAGAAAACTAAGGAAAATGCATTAATATATTTGTAAACTTTTTTTCTATAAGGATTTGACCATGATAAGGTCTTTTAGCTAGGTATTTATAAGAAAGTCATAGCTAACTTGGGCATAATTACAAGTGCTATAGTAAATGGTCACCTTTCAACTACATCTAGTGTATATTTGAAAAATTGAATGCATGAAAACTACATAATCCAATCCAATCCAATCCAATCCAATGCCCTTTGGGAGATCTATAAGAATATCAAATTTGATCTCTAGTTAGGTTCATGAAGCATTTAATGCTCCATAGTGCACATTCGTAGAGTAAAGCACATGTCAATCTTCATTAAATTCATAATATGCCCGCTCTCGACATAGAGTATCTAAGAAGATCTCTCGACCTCCTTTGTTGACAAAGTGGAAAAGATATGATTCGTTGACATAAGTATCAGTTATGATCACTATTGTGTGAAAAAACAACATATTCTATTGACTTTTAAGATAATTTTTATTATTCAGTGGCCAAGCATTGTTTTTATTCTATGCATTATGTGCACTAGGTGATTAGTAGCATGCGGGTTTTACTTGATGGTTTTGTGCATTGGTTTTGTGAAATGGGATGTGATTATAATTTTACACAATCGTCTTTATTCTCACTTTTCCCAAAGGGATATCTAAATTTAGCGTGATCTTTGGAACTTCTATGAATGATTCCTACAATTCTGTGAGAGCACAAGAAAAGGCGTAAAGTTAGCATTGTGAAAGGAAAATGTGAAATTAAACATTGGTATACTACATGTGCAATGTGTGCACTTGGATAACATATGTTTCTTTCATGCTTTATGCATGAAGGATGCATGTTATTGGTATTTCATATTCTATACAATGTAAATGATTGTGCATCAAACTATGTACATTGTCTTCCTTATAAGAGTCTCTAACACTTTCTTTGTAGAACCTTTGACATATTGTGAATGTGTGTGTATTATCTACACAACATAAATATTGATAAAACCAAGTTTTAAGTGTTATATTTACCTAAGTGGGCTATAATTCATTTGATCATACAACTGCGGTGAAGAATTGTGAATTCGTGATGTTTGGGATTATGCGCAGTGTATAGTGAGTTACTTTGTGAGTTTAGATGTTGTACAACATTGGGAGGTCATAATACCCATGATATTGTTGTGTAATGAATCACATGAGTTTGGTTGAACACATGAGACTCACATGATGTTACAAGGTTCAAGTAAATAATGGGCAATCATATGGAAATGTGTGTTACCTTGCACAAGACTACGCGCGAGCCTCAAATTAAAGGAAATATTATGTGGGTCTTATAATTTTGCACAATAGGGCTGTCCATTGAAAAATGTGAACCACACAAAGGGTGATGTAGAAGGTCACGTTGAAATACATGAAGGGTGTGTGTAAAGTAAAATTTTTGCAAAATATTACACAAGCAATGGGATGTTCGTAAGGCTATAATACAAAGCTATTTGAGGTTGCACGTGGTGGAAATCACTTAGCACTCAAAATGAGTCATGGGATGTTGCATACATTTGAAGAATGAAGAGTTAACAAATTAGGGGGAAA
The DNA here is from genome assembly GCA_018340775.1 of Taxus wallichiana var. yunnanensis. Classification (NCBI taxonomy): domain Eukaryota; kingdom Viridiplantae; phylum Streptophyta; class Pinopsida; order Cupressales; family Taxaceae; genus Taxus; species Taxus wallichiana. The sequence continues at coordinate 298,356,357 of CM031239.1, read as the reverse complement.
GTAACAAAGTGAAGGTGACCAAGAAAAGAAAGATGAACTATGCGAGAGGATGGGAAATTTGAAATGCACAAACAATTTGATCTTTTAGGGAAAGGCCCAAGGTTCCATAATTTATTAGAAATTAGGGTGTGTTCTATAGACACAACATAGCCAACAAAGGTCATGAGCATTGAAAGAAATATGAACTTTAAACTCGTCACCAACCCACTTAAGAAAAGGCTTTCCAAATATTATTTGTAGCAAAGGATCCCTCAATTTTGATAGGGACAAGGATAATGAGAAAGGTTTGAAAACTATTATTATTCTAGTAATATTTTCCATAAGAGAAACTTACAATTATGCAATGTCAATTTTTTCCATGTTCCATCCCTTTTAATGGTGCAAATGACCCGCTTATCATATACAAAAAATATTATGTCTATGAATTTCAATCATCCTCATGCCCCCTTTACACCGCACTAGGTAGCAAACCTCCTAGATAACCTTGTGAAATCCCTATGTTTTCTTAGCATCATCCCAAACTAAATCTCTAAGTAGTTTAAAAACCTTGTTAGAGGCAACCTTAGTGGTTAGACGAAACCTTAGTAGGATTCCAACAAAATAAGTAGTAGACATGGGTAAACTAAGACATTAGTAAAAATCCAGAATTTTCTTACTAAAGACAATCATTTAGTAATTTAGAAATATCTCATCTTTTCAATTATGTTTAAAACATATTCCAATAACTTATAAGGGAACAATCAAAGGTGAATGAAATGCCTAATAATTTTAACTTCTCCCCTATGTTGATTCGCTTCCATTAGAAGGATGTGATCCAAGTCGCTAAGAGCATTATACTCTTCCTAAAGCCCATTGAAGACTAGAACCATATGCTTCATAGAAATTTTTAGGCATATCATCATTTCATAGCAATAAGTTTTATTCCTAGTGAGAGTGGGGAAGGATTCAATGGGAAAATTTCCATTGATAAGCTAACACTTCCTATCAAAAACACAATTACTTTGATAATACCCTAGTCCACCCTATAAGCTAATAGATAGTTGAAGGCTTCTATAACAAAAATAAAAAGTGCACGAGCTAATAATAAACCTAGTCTAATGGAATAGAAAAATACCAAAGCTCAAATTTGTGTACATTAATTTTCATATAAGAAGAGGTATCAAAGAAGAGAGTTCAAATATCCAAGAGTAAATAAATCTTAGAATTTTAAATTATGAGAATATAAAGGATGAAATGTAATTTTTCTATCATAATACTTTTCAAAATCCAGTTGAAAAAACAAAGTATGTTTCAAGATGCACAATCACATTCCATCCCTTCCTAAATTACAATAATGTTATCTAAAATGTAACAACTTTTCATAAACCCCATTTTCTCATGTGTGGTAATTATAAGAAGAATAAAATGGAGATGAAGATCGAGAGCTTAACGATGATTTTGAAAGAAAAATCAAGGTTTAATGTGCCTCCAATTGATGACAAGTTCAAGATCTCCAACCTTTGAATAAATTCGATATTTCTACGTTGTATGTTTATTTTCCGATCAAGGAAGGCCTATGAGATTTCAAGAAACTCAGTAAGGCAAATGTGAGTTTTCTTGTTGGATTTAATTTTCTCTAAGGATTATTAGGTACTGGGCTTTGAAAACATCTTTTGATGCCTATTCTTTTAGATTGCTCGACACATGGATCTCTATAATTCTTTGGCCATGGCAAGATCAACACACTTGTATTGCACTAATCCCAATCACATTGTAATTTAGTAATTCATATACAATATCAAATTGCAGATTAAGTGGAATTTCTAGAGAAGAGAAAACATAAAATCTGCTAATTTAAGGAAATCATGGTTTGTATGATAAGAATTTCATATGCATCTAGATATAGTTAACAACAGATAACAAGATTTGAGTTTTTCCAATCTCTTGGAGAGAACCCGTGAAACTCAAACAACATACATAGCTAGATCAATTACATAAAGTGCGGAACTACTCAATCCAACTATATATAATACAAAAATGGTTTCCTATAAAAATGTGAAATGGATCTAACAAATATGACAAGTGGGTTCTAAGCTTTGAAAACCTCTCTCATATTTTGTAAATGTGTTTTAAAGCGTAGGAAAATCCTTCTCCTTTCTCTAAGCCTTAATCTCACCTTAACACCTTGTAAAATGGTAAAAATTAAATGGGGTTTGGATTCGAGGTTCTCTCTTAATTTAACCCTCTTTGAAGAGAAAGTCTTGAAATTGACACTTGATGCCAATTCACAAATAAATTGTGTATATGATCATATCCCAATTCTTATCATTTCAAAGTATGCAACAAGAAGTAGATATTAGAATGGTATTTATATGAATAAATTATGATTTTGGCGCATGATATGACGCATTAGAAATGAATAAATTCTCCTTTGTTACATATTCAATATATTCTCTTGCAATAATTTTCCATTTCCTTAATGTACTAATATACTTATGTATTTATATCATTCTTAAATTTAAATTACGAACCTATTTGTATGCATGCCAACACCTAGCAGGAATAGGCCCACAAAGAAGGGCCAAAAAGTTAAGGTGCCTAAATCTTAGGTAAAAGGGCCCACAACAAGAATATCCATTTCCATGGAGTACGAAAATGGCACAACCATATCAATACAAAATGAAAATGGTACATCCATGTCAATACAATACAAAAATGACAAGTTTTTGATGACATCCATTGACTTAAATTTTTTTATATTACACCATCCTAAATGGATGCCATCACTATTAACCAAAGTCTGCAAATGCTCAATTAATGCAAAAGATAAGTTTCCATAAAATGTAGAAAATGGTGCTTTTAACATTTTGCAAGTATATGGAGTCATACAAGGGGAAAAGTAGTTGTTTTATATATTTTTAGTTGTTTTAAGTTTTCTTAGTGATATTTATGTAGTTGTAAGATGAGAAGAAGTTGAGGTTTGAAGTGAAAATCAAATAGGGAAGAATGGGGAGCTAAAAAGGAACAAAAATGTCATGAAAGCAACAAAATGTTGAAAGTGTCGAAATATGCACCACATAAAAAGGGAAGTCACAAAAGGGAACAAAACAATGAACAAATACCAATAAGAGCCTAATTTTAACTAATAATCAATATACACTCAAATACACCAACATCATATCAATTAACTACTCCCATGCCAAAATAAGGTGTAAAATAAAGGGTAGGGTTAAATAGTTATAAAAAGGAAATTGAATTTATATATATTTCATGAGGGTAAAAGTGAAGATGGAGTGGATAAAAATGGATAGAGGGATAAGTATGTTCACGTCGACTTAAATGGCACCATGGGCACCAATGAAAAACATGGTATCTCAAATCTCTGCTCATTTAAAAATGGCCTATAAACATTTATTATTCATTAAACTATATGATTTTAGTATATTTATGTACTTGTTGATTATTGGTGCAAATTAGGCATCATCTAGCACATTTTGTAGTTTTTTATAATGCCTCCCCTTTTCTCTCTCCATTTTCCCTTTTCTTTTTATTTTCTAGTGTTTTGATTTGTCTTTTGTGGTGCATCCCAATGTCCTAGTGTCGTATGGAGCATATAGTTACTCTTGGTTTTTACTAGAGTGTATTTTTGGTCATGATATTTTACCACCCCTTATTTTTCATTTTTTAGTTGTTATTTTGTATGTTAACGTGCTAATAAGGGCCCTAATTTGATTTTCAAATATCTATAAATTCACAAGACTTTTAATTCATTTGAAAGGGATAATATAGAAAACTCATTATCCATGTGAATCTATTGAGAAATTATAAACATTATAAAGAAGATGAAGTATTCCTTCAAACATTCATTGAAGCATACAAGTTAATGTTTAAACACTCACCATAATATATCGGTTTGCACGAAATTAGGCTTATGCAATTATTGAGATTCATTATTTTCATTTTCTATTGGCAAGACAAATATCATGATAGTTCTACTATTATTTGGTTTGTTATAAGCCCAAAACAAATTTAGTTTTCCTTACAATTATTAGATTTTGTTTCTTGATCGAGGAAAGAAGGAGAACTTTTGTTTTATATATGATCAAAGATATCATAAAATTTTGAGAGTTTTTTAATACATTAACTAGTTAAACATAGTCATAACAAAATTAAATGTGTATATCATTTTGTCGCAATTTGGAATATCCTTTGGATATCATGAAGAAAGTAAAAAAATGCTCCAAAAAGTTCTTTATTTGACACAAAAATTGAGCTTATCTCTCTATCACATATGGATGTGTATTTCCACTATTAGATCTTGACAATTGTCATTAAATCTCGCGATATGCAAGAAATGCCTCTAAACCTACATGTCACATTTTCCTTCAGTTTTAAAATTAATTAATGAGGTCCTATTATTATTTTTCACATATAAATTAGGTGTAGTTAAATGTTTTGAGTATTTATGTTGCAATATAATAATGAATCCATTTGTGTGTGTTTATATATATATATATATATATATATATATATATATATATATATATATATATATATATATATATATATATATCAAGGGCACAAATATAGATTTTCACATTACATCGAAGGAACTCGGTGGTTGGTTAGATCGACCCAAAAATTATATGAGTTTATAATATAAATGCAACACTCATGAAAACAATTTCTCAACACCCCATTTACTTAGGAGTAAATCAAATTCTCCATGTGTCCTCACATAATGTTCTCCCTTGAGAATTTCACTCCATGTTCCAATTTTACTTCTCTTCTTGGCCACCTAGGTTGGTGGCTCTATTGAGTAATAATTACATTGCCTATCCTCATATCTTAATGTTTTTCTTAATGTTTTTAAAGGCTTTAGTTTGAATATACAATTCATCCTTTTCGCATGGTTGCATGTGTCTTACTTAGCTATCATAAATTACTCTTTTTTAGGTTACGGGGTTTGTATGAAAATCAAATTATGGATTCTATAACTGAAAGCAAGACCACTCTTTTCTCCAAAATTGCTCTAAATTTTTTCGGGTGAGTCCCATGTATTTTTTCATTCTAGATAAGATGATTTAGATTCACGCAAGCTTGATTTTAAAACTCTCACAACAAAGCTCTAATACATTAGTGTGAAATTCATGAAGTATATAGAAAATGAATATATAGTCTATGATTATTATTAAATTTATTAATAATTTTTATGGTTGTGGAGATATCTAAAATAGTAAAATAGAAGCACATGTTTTTGAAAATTAGAAGGATATGTTGATATTATTTGTGGTAAATTACTAAGAGGGGGAGTAGATGTGATGTGTGCATACAAAGGCATGTTATTTTTCTTCCAAAATAAGCAACATGTTAAGGATATGACTATATTATGTGAGGTGAAATACCAAGAGGGGTCCAATAGATGTGATAAGCGCATACAAAAGCACGTTAACTTTCTTTACAAAGAATCATGTTATGAATATGGTTTAAACGGGGAGAGTTGTTGTGATACATGTGTTTGCATCTATTAATTTATAAAGTATTCCAATTAATGATTTGACAAGTAGGTATAGAAGGAACTTGAATATTAAAAATATAGTTTATTCATTTGAATAAAATCAACTATTCTAAAATGATGGTAATGATATTGGATATTTGATGTTTTGTTTACATGTTGATGTGATGCGATGTAATATTCCACTAGAGAAATTAATTATAATTGTGTACATAATGTTGTGTTATGAAAGGCATGCGTTTGTAAAAAAATGTTCACATGGGCTCAAATACCGCAGTGTGTGACTAGGATGTGATTATCACATGTATTAGGGTATAATGCTAGTATGTGACCTGGATTTCAATCATTTCAACTTGGCATTTATATTTTGAGATTTGGTAAGATAAAGGAATATATTTGATGTTAGAATTGACAAAAATATTCAATGAATCATATGCGAAATCATGGTGAAGAGGATCAAAGAGACTATAGACATAATGACGGGGCATACATGTTGTGTCTAACATGGGGTGTAAGGTACACTTGATATGATCCTATCCACGGTTGTGAGATGTTATTTATAATGTTATTCCTCCTTGTTGCCACGTGATTTTCCTATGCTTCCACTTCTACCATGAGAGGATTCCCTTTTAGAGAACTCCATCCATATATGTATTTGACTTTGAATTGATATAAGAATAGTTGTTTGAGTAAATTATGCACACATTTGATTTAATTAAAATATTTATGATATCTTTCTTTACTTTGATGATAAACTTGAAAACAAAATTATGTTAAATCACTATATGATGATGAGAAGAATAACGAGTTCTCTAAATTTTGATTAACCTAAAAAAGAAGTATTGAATGTTTGTTGTATGGTAGTTAGAACACCCATCTCTTAAAATATTGGAGACGTCCAATAATGAATCACAATCTATACTTTTTCTAATGAGACTAACAAATATATATAGATTTACTACTTTGATTTATGATGGATTGTTGAGATTAATATTATTTCACAATCAAAGATATGTGAATTTAATGTGAATTCATTTACAATTGAGAGCAATTACATATCGAGACGGAAAATGTTATGTAAGAAAATCCTTACTTTAATAGTTATATAATTAGATATATAAATAGCTATCTAATATAAGGACATCTTTAGTTATTTAAACTAAATTAATAATTCTTATATTGATTAACTACAGTAATATTAATATCATTAGAGAGGGGTTGGTGAAATATTTTTTCAAGAACAAAATGTGGGGTTTCATCAACGATTGAGATAAAGCCCCTCCTCTTAGGAATGGGGAGACTCCGATTTAATGAAATCTAGAAACTATGTACACTAGACTAATATCCTTAGTGGCCAGAGGTGGGCAATGTGCAAAAACACCCTTGTTATGATGCAACACTAGACTAGAGAGGGAGAAATTTGTAGGTAGGCTAGGAGAGAAATGAAAAGGGGAATTGTATTGATGAGTAGGACTCAGATTTCATCAACTACAATTCAAAGGTGATTCCAGTTTCAATTGGAGGAAACAAGAAAGCACAACACAACATCATGGCAAGATAGTGAAATAAAAAATACAAGATAAATACAAAGCCTCATCAATATATATTCATTCCACAAAGAAGGCACAAAGTCCTTCAACTTATTACAAATGTCAAGCATGTGCTCGGTGAGTGACAAGATGAGAATGTGGGAAAAGTGCTCAGGTAGGAAATAGAAGAATACAAATTTATAAAGGGGGAAATTTTTGATCCCTTGGAATAGATAGAGCCTCACAATTTATATCCAAATTTAGTGACTCTTTGAATTCCCATGTGACCTTTTAACTTAAAGTGTTATCTCAACGAAGAAATAAAAACTTTAAGTGACTTAAGTTACTTTTATAAAAGTTGTTTCACAAAGGAGAAATATAATTTGAAAGAAAAAGAAGAGAGTGAACGTGTGATTAGAAGAAGATGTTGTAGGATGAAGTTTTGTTCTTCCTTCATTGTGGAGATGAATGTTGCAACTGGATAGGATATTCATTGGCTTCTTCTCTAATCATAGCATGTCTTTTCTTGGAATTGGAAATTATGCTCCACATATTAACCTGACTGATCATCTTCGGTCATGCTTGGGAAACTCTCTTCAATTCTTCATCTTTGTGAGCAATGGTAGGATGCACAAATCAACTCCTTGTCACGAACACAATCTATTGTCTCTCACATAAGCAAAAAATCATCTTACAATCATCATGAAGAATGCAATCATGAAACGTATGCCCTAAACTTGGTAACCATGAGCTCTCTTGGATTTGACGGTATCAAATATTTATGAGAATCCTCGGTGGAAACATGGCAATCCTTTAAAATAGAAACACTTCCTCTTTGTGAGATGACACCAAACAACAATTGAATGGACAATGTCTTCCTGAAGAATATGAGCACTCCCTGTCACATCTCTTGAATGGATAATGGTGAGGAGATTGAGAATACACCAAGACCATGGTTCCCATCATGAAATCCTTCAATTGATTCAACTAGATGTTTTATGCTCAACAATCCTCCTGTGCACGCTAACTCAAGTTAACAAATGAATTTTCCTTCTTATCTAAGTGTCTTCAATGGTCTTCAATGATGCTTTCGGTTACAACATGGATGCATCGCATCGATGAAGAAATCATCCAAATCACTTGAGAATGGATTCATTTGAAAGATATTGCTAATAGGAAGTGATGCTCCAACTTTTAGACAATTCTCTCGTCCGGATCAATGGGAAAGTGCAAAATTCAAAGAAGTGGGTAAAATATTGAGAGAAAAATCAGTCCTCCATATCTCCAAAATTTCTTCACTTCATCTTATGAGAAATGTCTCAAATTAAATATTATTTTACAAGGAACATTTTCTCTAAATTTTAGGAAATTTGGCTTGTTGAGTCATTGGGAAAATGCAAAACAATTTTTCAGTTGTTACGGTAGGTTTTAATGAAGTATATGAAAAAAATCAGTTCTTCATTCTCGAGATAAATACTTGTCCAAATGACTTTGTTTTTGATTCATTGGAGAGGTATGGTGGAGGGGAACCAATGCTCTAGATTTGAGGAAAACATCTCATGGGGTTTGGGAGAAAAAAATGAAACAATTTAAAGTGTAAAAAGGGTTTTTGATGGTTTTCAAAGCCAAAAATGGTTTTAATCATATTTCACAACTTTTGACATCTTATCATGTGAATGATATCTCCAGATGGAGGTTTTGACGAGGAGAGATCATTGGAAAAGTTTGAGAATTTTCCTCCGTACGGTTTTGAGTAGGCTAGGGCACAAATGTGGTTTTGGTGGGCATGAGAGGTGGAAAAACAAGTGTTTTATTGGTTTCACATGCTGAACTTCACTTTTGTGGTTTTATGTTTTGGAGGTAAGTGGAGATTCAAATGTACTTTTCACATGGAGGTGTAGATTTGACTTTGCAAGTGTAAAGTGAAATGTCCTCCCAATTTGCAAATCCCACCTCCCAAATGAGCCTTCACCAAGCTTGGGCACACTTTTTCGGTACAATTGCACCTCTAAAGTGAATCTAGTTCAAATGGGGGTCCAAAATGCACATAGGGTAGAAGTGGTGGGGCCCACACATGTAAACTCTCTTCATTTTGTCCTTTTTCCATTACTTTTACCTACTTTTGATCAAACAATGAGAGCGAGGCCCACTCTTGAAGGTGGAGTTTCAAAGTGGAGAATCAAAAGTTCATTGCATCTCCAAAAGGCCACCAATCTCCCAAAGTGCGCTAGGTGCACTTAATGACATCATCATGTCAACAAAGAATTAGATCATGGAGTGCATTTTTTCAACATGGTCCAAACTTAACTATTCCAAGGCGTATAATATATGATTTTGATTGGAAACATGCTAAATAATATAATGAGAGAATTCATTAAATTTTAAAATGAGTTTTTCATGAATTTTAGTCAACTTACCAGTTTTTCCTAGGAAGGTGCGCTAGTGAGCTAAATTGGTGTAGGAGTTTGGGATAAGTATGAACCAAACTATCACTTAGGTCATGAAGGGGGTTCAATTTACTTCAAATTATATATTTTTCAGGATCCTAACTCCATTTTAGGTTCTGAAACCTTCAATGCAAATTCCTTGTTTAGAAAAACCACTATGCTTCAGTGTTGGGAAGGTTTCCTCTTTTTTATGTTCCCAAAACTTTGTCTTACATATTCCATCATGTAGTATACTCTGTAATATTTCCGATGACTGTGATTTGAGCTCCCAACACCACATGGAGTTCCTGAAACCTTTCCCATAAGTTGACCATTCTTTAATGTTCACACACTCATTTTCCTCAAAAAAATTTGGAGAGAAAGCTTTCCCAAAACCATTATAAAGCTCACATAATCTCTTCTAAACCATATTGTCATGAAGAAAACTCCAATACCTTTTTTTTGAATGTAACGGGATCCTGAAACAATTCAGGGCTCCTGAAATGATCCAAGGCTCCCAAAACATTTCTCATAAGTTGACCTTTGAAAAGAGCAATTTGGCAATTTCGACCTGGTTGCCCAAAAATTGACAAAAAGTTTCGCGAGGTTGTCAAGTAAAATGCAGGGACATTTCACATGTTAAAAAGAGGATATTACTTTTGTGGTCATGCCCATAGGAACAAGACCGCCAAGTAGTGCAATACCTACAGATAGAAAGATTATTTAGAATGGCCATAATGCCTTAAGAATTTTTTGTCAAGTTCAAACTCCTTTTTATAAATTTAAGTTTTTTAACAATTGTTTATAATGTTGCAAGTTTCTAATTAGTGATGTTGGTGATAGCCAATTTTATTATTTTCAGATTGTATACACTAAGAGACTTCTTTGTTTAGTTATGCTATTCCATACTTGAAAAGACTAAACAAATGCATCAATATTACAATTAATTGGCTAACCTGAAAAACATAAGGCTAAAATATAAGATGATGAACAATATACTAGTGTGAATATGAAAGATTTCTATCATGCAAGAACATATATCTTACTACAATATATTAGATATCTATGCGAGAATTAAGGGTGGGATCATCTTACTTATGTTTTATTTGCACTCTACAATATTTTTAGTATCATTAAGATGTATAATTCTATAAAATATTCTTCAAATAAAACATAACATAAAATAATTATAGTGATGGTATATTAGCCAAATTAACAACTATATAGTGGGATAACTCCATACAAAACATTATTGGTTATAGCGGTGAGTAAATGCCAGTTCATCACTTTTTTAAACGTTTTCTATTAGACTTAGTAGTAGATGCTCACATGTTAGGAAAATATTTAGTCCCAAAAATGATTTTCACTTAGAACATTCAAAGAATATAGAATTTATTTTCTAAGAACTTGGTCTCTTCCCGATCAATGAACCCTCAACCATAAAACCTAAACATGGAAAGAATATTGAAAGGTTATTGTAAGGAAAACTATACCATACTTCTTAAGGTTTATCTTTTAAATTTTCTGAAAATATCCCTTTGAAACTTGAATCAAGTTGAATTTACTATATAGATTCCCTAAGGAACTTAGAGTAACGTGCGAAAGAAATAAATTTCAAAACAAACCCTTGTAAGTAATGTGTTTGGGACATAGCTACAACACAAGAAACCAAATATATATCATATTTAAAGGAATGGTCAAGACTAAAATTATATTAGAATAAGGATTTGATCAACCTTGTTACAACATAGAAGTTAGAATGGTAGGCTGCAAACACGAAACAACAAGGCCATGATATGGCAAATCCTGCCGAAGCTCTAGTTTTATGGTGTGGAGGAGGGCTTTATTATGAACCTATGCATGAACAAGGTAAGACAGGTTGGTTTGCTTGGGATTTGACATTGCAATGGTCATTGTGTTGTTCAAATGATTATTGAAACATATTTGTAACATGCAGTTTAAAAGTGCATGAGTGAAGGGTTTATGGGGCACCTTTTTGTAGTCAATTTACAAATACGAGTAAGAAAAGATTTATTGTTTCTATAATTATTCGGTTGTGTATAATAATATTTAAAATTATGCATTTTGTATTTTTGTAAGATTATTCTGGAGTTTAGAACATTATTTGGATATAATAGGAGGATAATTTAGAATCATGAAATGGTTTGAGAGGAAATTAAATATTAAGGTCAGAGAATGAAAAAAAAATCCAAGAGAAGAAGAAAAAAACCCAATCTTTTTTGTCTGTTTTACAAGTGTATAGCCAAGTGTAATATACTTTGAAGGGTGTCACTTGTGTAAGAATAGACGTGGCATGCATTGCCATGTATCTGGAAATCTTTTGTGTTTGTGCTTCATAACAACAATTATGATCAGTTCCCGGGAACTTTCATGTTAGAGTTACAACAGAAATTAAATCCTCAAGAACATAATGGTCTAACTACCATTCTAGAATGATAAACATACATAATCACCTCATCAAACTATTATAGATATAGGAAAACATCCATAGGTTGATGATCTTAGAAATGACAAAGCAAGATCAATATAGAAAGAACGTCAATGATTATTGTGAAATATGATCTCTATAGTTACAAAATTGTTCTTTTGTATTTTCTAAAGAGTGCATTATTCAAAAAATTACAAAGCTTAAAGAATGCATTAATTCACAAATCATTGGAGTAGTGTAAGGAGAGTTACAACCATGTGAAGATATGAATTAATCCATTAATTAGTTTCTTGTGCCTTTTAAAAGATATAAGCAACCATCGAATGAGCTTAGCATTGAAATAACAAACCAACAATAGGGTAAATTAAAGAGGATCAAGCTCTAACAATATTAGTTTCTTCATCATGTAAACAAAGCTCACAATCAGATCTACATGAGATGCAAGTTATGATAAGTGAAAATCTATAAAATTTTGATACCAAATAAAATTTTTAAAGCAATAAATGGAGGCAACCAGTCCGATTGAGAAAAGTGAAAGGTCCATTTCAAAACCAAATATTAGAAAATACGGTGTGGTTTTTCATGAGGGGCAATGTAGAGTCACAAATCTTCAGGAAAGATGTATCAAAGGGAAAGCTTTATGTTCGATTTGATTCAAACACTAAAAGAAACCGAATTCAGTGAGTTGTTTCACAATACCACCAAGCCATGAGAGGAGACATCATTTACCTTTTGCAAAACCAAAAACCTCAAAAGTGATGCTATGGTTGTCACAGGAAGGGGGATTTTAAAATAAAAGGAGATATAGAACATGCCAAGCTATACAGATCTAGAGCAATAAGGTAGCTATGCATATCAAACGAGATTTTGGGTATGTAAGAAAACCAAAGATCACGAACCCACCATGGCGGATCAGACTGAAATACAACACAAACTGAGTCTATGAGTTCTTTTACAAGTCTCAGAACCAAAATGTGGAGCAGGGAGTATAACGTCAAGTAGATATACAAAACCATTGTGCAAATAAAAGAGAACCACAGGTAAAATCATGGCGGCAGTCAGGGATATAAAATACAGAACCCAAATTCATCTTCTGGGTCAAAGTACAATCAAATACAACCCAGAAGGGGTTCAAACCAGAAACAAAATACAAGCCAATTTTCAAATAATAACCCATCTCGAAGTATAGAGCATTATAAATTGAACCCACCAGGGTTTCAAGCTCAAAACAAAGAAAAACAATTCAAGCTAGGTTCAATTATCAGGGTAAGAGCAGCTACATGAAAAATAAAGAAGACCAAGAACCTGAAACAATTGATAGCATGCTCTTCGGTTTTGGGCACGAACACCCAACAAAGAAAATAACAGCGTCCATGTTCTAAATCTCAAACCAGAGTTCAAATAACTTCCATGTCCCACAGAACAAAGCTTGAATATACAGACCTATTTTTAACAATATAACACAGTAACAATGATTTTGAGCAGGAAACTCTTAGGGACAACGCTTTCCTAGACTTATTCATCTTGATTAACACGTTACCTCTTCTTACTATTGTAATAACTGAATGAGGTGCCACGAAACAAGACCAACGTTTGGGGATTTAGGTTTGAAGATATCCACTTTGCCCATGTTGTTAGGGCCTTTGTATAAGCTACCACTGGATCCATGTCAGTATATCTTTGGTTTCCTTCAACGATAATGTCCCATCTGCCCACAAGTGGATTAACATTCTTTGTATGGAAAATATATTGTTGGTAATGTATTGCAATGTTTCATAGTATTAAGTTGCACAAAATGTTACAGCAAAAATACCAATATAAATATTAGGCTGGATTTTCCCCCTCTCCCAATGAACATGTGTTTGGATTAGTATTACTCGAAATAAGATTACTTTACATACCTTTGGGAGCCCAAAACTTGGGGTTCACCATTTAGATGACTCAAAAATCATGACATCGGCTCCCATCCAGTGCATTGCATTATTTTGGATCTCATCCACATGAAGAATTATTTTCCCTTCTTCATTAATCTCAAGATCAACCAAATATGGAGCCCAGAAAAATTCAATTGAAGCGTTATATTCCTGCATACAATTAACAAAATTCATCAATAATTACCCATTAAAGTTCCTAACAAGATCATATAACAAGAAAAAGACATTTGATCGCTTGCTTACCAAGGATTTGAATCTGAAATTGTTGTTGTTGCTGGGAACGAATGTATCTGGAAACTCTGTATACAGAAGGCAGATGAGAGACAAAAACTGGTTCTGGCTAATGGAGTCACCAACAAAAATTAACCTCTTTCCAACTAGCTTCTCCAACATACCTCTGCCACTGAATCGGAAATAACAATAATATTCAAAACATCCTCCCAATAAAAAAACATACCCAAAATATGACTGATCAAATTAAAACTTGAAAATCCAGTGTGTAATTCAACCATCTAACCTTGGAATATTACAGCCATTTGGTTGCCACCTCCACCTCTCATAATCAGAATATGTTCTACCATTTGCTTTGCAGTTAAATTCAGTGCTAATATGAGGACATTTTAAATCATCATAGAGAGGATAGGAGGTGTCATGAACCCATGTCCCTAAGAATAAATCGCACTCTGTTTCTATTGCTCCTCTCTGTAACTCTATCAATGTTATAACCCCTTGATTCTTTTGGGAGAAATTCTTGCGCAAACATGCTTATTTGCCAATACACAAAGAAAAATAAGGATTGTAATCTTCATCATGATTATTTACAGGTAACTGGAACCATTCTTAGCTTCCAGCCACAGATGCGCACCTTTTTCTCTTACATTAATGTATTTCCCTCCATCTTGATGAAAATGGGAGATAAATTTCACATTAGAAACCAAAAAACAGATCCTGCCTCGAGCCACACAAAATGGACCAAATGCACATCATAAATAGTAAATTCATTAAATCCATTAAATGCATGGAAGGACATCCCCTTTTCCAGCAATAGTTGCAAATAAAAGGGTTCACCAATACATGGCACAATGTAATTGGAAATAATGCAAATGACTAATAGATGTGGTGAAGACAATATCCTTGCCTTCGGCAGGATAATAAAAAACATCAATGCTTAAATGAATTAAGAAGCAAGTCATTCATCGAGAATGATAATTTATTAGTAGATGGAATCTTAAATGTGTAAATAAATATTAGGGAATTTGAAAACCACTTTAAAAGTTGACATATAAAAAGGTGACAACGTTAATGCCATTAATATATTGTGGATAATACTAAAATTTACAAACAATCTAATTAGGGCTTATGTTATATATTTATTGGAGAAGATGGATATAAAAATAAAAAAATAAAAGTTGGAAAAGTTGTTTAGCATAACAATGACTTTAAAGAAGGTGTGTTTATCATAAATTGCTTATATCATAGACATTTGATTTGTTTCTTTGATAGTCTTGACTCCTAGTCACACGGTCTTTAAGAAACTTACCTATCACTATGTACATAATCATTATTGGTCATCAATCTATGTAAGTCATCACAATTTTCACAAGGCATAACTCAACATTGAGAATGGTTGTCTCATATTAGTTGATACAAAATGTATACAACGACAACATAAATCCTTTGAGGCATCTAAATTTGGTTGAAATTGCATATAAAACATCAAACATAAAAGTCCTTAACCCGAAAATTATTATAATGTTTGTACTCGTCACCATGTTTCCATTTGGAAACACAATTGAGTATTGTGGTTATTCTACAACTCTTTATTCTATCTCAGGAGTAAATCCCTTTAAATGTATTATAAAAGAGAGGGAAATATTATTGTATTTAAAAGTACCACCAAAACAAACAAACAAAAAGAGAAGTTCCAATGAGTACACAATAACAAAGATACATTTATTACTTAAACAACAAGGACATGAGAAAATATTTCCCAATGGAGATGAATTGGTTATTTTACAATTCTCATTAAAAAGCATACTTTTATGTTAGGGTAAGTTGTAGGTGCTTTGAATAAAGATTTTTTTAGTCTAGTAAATTAGAGTTGGACCTTTAGATTCAATAATATTACTTGATGGTAACATTATGTGACTTAAAAGGGATTTTATTGATATCATGCCATATGTGCATTGTGATTTAATTTAATTTGAATTAAATCTAATATAGAGTAGCTTATTGAAAATGATGTACAAATGATAAAGTACAATAATGACACAAGCAAACTAAGATATAAAGTATAAAACCCTAAGCAAGGAAGAGAGATAGAGGACTTAGCTAATTTTTGAATGGACAAGAAGTGATATGGGAAGGTACAATTGATGAATATACTACAAATATGGTCGTCATTGGTCACTGAAAAATCTGGAACCTGAGAATAATGTCAAACAGGGGTGCCTAGTGTTGGACAAAGGTGCCTAGGTGCTGGTGACTGATCTTGGGTGTTGGTGACTGTGTAGGAGTTCATAATATGGTTTCAGTTACGTCGTTAGGAATTTATCGTTGGTCTCAATGATCACCCAAATATTGAACTTATAACCAAGCAATGCACTACATCTCAAACTCCATGTAGTTCTTGTGAGTGTGTGTAGAAATTGTGCCCTAGGATGCCCTTGTGCAAGTTGCACTTGATAGCGGGTTGTAGCTATAATGTAGCAATGTAGTAGAATGTGTGGATGGAATAAAATGAACTTCCCCTTCCTATGTTGTGTATGTAAAGTTATTGCATCCCTTGTCCTTTGAATGGATGCTAGATGAATGCCTTGAGTTCTTTATGTTCCTTTTGAATGCAAGCTTAGGTGATGTTAGTAATGCTTAGTGTTTGGTCTTTTATTTTGAAATCATAACTATGTATTTATATGATTCCCTTGTTTGAATTTTGTAATTGAAAATTGGAAGGCCGATCCATAAGTGAAAAAGATTCCCAAAAGATAAAAGAGACCCAAAAAGAGTGAGTAAGGTGAGAAAGGGTCAGGGGCACCCAGAGGGGACATGAGCACTGGGCACTTCTATCCTAGTTGGGCATTGGTGTCTGAAGCCATGAAAGATAAATAAGTAAAGTTCTGACTGGGTTGTAGGTGTGCAAGACCAAAGAGAAAACAAGAAATAAAGAAAAGAGGCTAAAGATAGTTGTCAACCACTAGTTTTCTTGCTTAGGAATCATGTAAATACTAGCATGCTTTTAGGACCTATAAATGTACCCAAGTGCGTGATTTTGTATCTACATTTTCCCCACTTTATATTATTGAGTGAATACTTGATAACATAAAGTAGATAAGAGATGTTTTATGATCATGTAGAGCGTGTGACAAATAGTGTGCCTAGTAGAGAAGTGAAGCGTGGAATGATAAAAAGTGAAGTGTGGAGACTATGAAAGGAAAGTGACCTAAGGGGTGAAGTGTATGTGTTTCTTGTACTGTTTGTTGTGCTTGTATTTGTTGTTATAGGTTGCTTCTTTTTGTGTATTAAGGACAAACCTACAAAAGAAGAGTGAAAGAGTATTCAAAGTCCATGTATATGAAAAATTTGAGTAAAGTATGTAAAAGTGTGTAAAAGTAGTAGTAAAGG
The DNA here is from genome assembly GCA_018340775.1 of Taxus wallichiana var. yunnanensis. NCBI lineage: Eukaryota > Viridiplantae > Streptophyta > Pinopsida > Cupressales > Taxaceae > Taxus > Taxus wallichiana. The sequence continues at coordinate 298,338,904 of CM031239.1, read as the reverse complement.
AAAGTGTGCACTGATGTAAAAGAGTGTAAAGGATAGAAATGTGTCCTGAAATTTTATGAAGGGTGAGTTTTTGGGTGATCTCACGTCAAGTGCAAGTTTTTTGGGTGATCTCACACCAAGAGCAAGTTTTTGGGCGATCTCATGCCGAGAGTGAGTTTTTTGGGAAATCTCACACCAAAAGCTAGTTTTTGGGTGATCTCACGCCAAGATCAAGTGTTGGGGAGAGAGGTCTAGTTTTACTCTCCATCCATGCATCTGCCCAAAAAACACCACTATAGATGGTGCATCCTAATGTTTTCCTATTGTCTCGATTGAAGGAGATAGAATGTATTATGTGATTAGAGGACTGTGCATGTAACTGTGAAACTGCTTTGAAGACTTCTATAAACTATGTTGATATGAGAAGATAATTTTATCTGCCCCTGAGACATTAGCACCCAGGGGAGAACATAGGTTCCCGATCCACAAACTTCGATGCTAGGTGCTAGTCTCTATGTTGTGTTGAGGGCCCAAGTCAAATTTTGGGTCGTTCTGTGATTGTGTTGTTCTTATGTTGTGCAGATATGTACTATATTTTTGAGTTGTTGTAGGGGTGATTTATTCACCCAATGTATGCCCCCTCATTTGGGGTGCATGTGATGTTTGTAGGAGAATGTGGTCCAAAGGAGAGGACTTGAAACTAATATGAAGTGAAGATACCTGTAGGGGGTAGGGGATGTGCTTGGTAGAAACCAAGGCACATGCAAACAAAGTAGGCTAGAAATATGTATTAGTACAAGCAAAACATGAAATAGAAGACAATGTAATAAACAAGTGTGTAACACAAAGTGTACCGCAAAAAGTGTGTTTTAAACATGGGACATTGTTCACAATGTCACAAGACTACAGTCGAAATGGCCAAAGGCAAGAAAATAGTGATCAAACCTGACATAGGGAAAATCCCGCAAACAATAACATATAATAGAAATCAATGACAAGCAAATTGTATCGGATAACCATGATAGTATATAGTCTTGTGAGGAAAATGTTGGACATGAAACACCCGTTAGCATGTTAGAAAGATAAAAATTATGTCAATGCATGTATGTATCAATGGAAAGTAATGTGATAGAAAGTAGTAGTAGTAAATAATAAAACACTTACACTTACAATGTGTGAGAGTAGGAAAGGTAAATACCCCAGGAGCTTGGTGGGACTGGAAAAGGATATAGTGTCGAGCATCATTGCAGTGTGTGAAAATATATAAGAGATATGCATTCACTCCAAAATACCAAGTGAACGCGCATGTGTGTATATAGAAATATAATGACATATAAAGTATCTGACTAACATAGTAAGAAAAGTGCATTATGTAAGTAGTATAAGCAAGCAAGAGTAAGTGCAACCAAGATATACAAATGTAATGTATGAGTGTGATGGAATGATATGCAATGTGTGAATGTGATAGGAGCAGTGTGCCCCACATGGATGTGTATGAAATGAGGTTCATTTATAAAAGACCCTCAACAATCAAGAACAAACCATAGAACAAGAGTGTGTCATTGGGAAATGGTTTGAGAATGTGTGCTAGAAAGATAGATCACAAAGCATAGAGTGTGAAAAGTGAATGTGGTGAGGTTCATTTCAGATTTAGACCCTCAATAGTCGAGTATGAACTGTGGAACTAGAGTGCATCATAGGGTAATGATGATACAAGAGTGTGTGTATCAAAGGGTTTGAAAGTGCTTAGAAATATGAATCATGAAGTGCGGAGCGTTTAAGTATGATAATAGATGTTAAAGATAACCGGCATGAATCAAAGGGGGAAAGTGTGATGCCCCCAAGTGTATGATGTAGAGAAGGATCAAGTAAAATCATCTAGAAGATCATCAATGTCAGGGTCATAACTAATAGGATCTAGATTAGAGACTTGGTAGGAAATAGTGTGGGGTTGATCATATAAAGATGTGTGGCGTAAATTGTACATGCCCATAGCATATTCTTCATCAGTAAAAGGAGGTTGAGGACAATCGTGTGCATACCAATGAGTTAGATTTTGAGTATAGCCCAAGAATGAGTCATTGCAAGTAAAAATGTGACTAAAAGGCATGAGAAAGGTGATGTTAGTATGATTAGGATCCATGGTACCACCAATGTAGTCAAGCCAAGATTTCCCAAGTGTGAGTGGAGAGGCACGGGGAGTATGTGCAAGGAAGACTGATAAATGGAAGATGCAAAGGCCATAAGCAACATTAATGAATACATTTCTGTGATAAAGAGGAGGAGAGTGAGGCGGAGGGAGAAGATCAGCAAGTGTGAATCCTAGTCGGGCTAAGCCATCATGCATGCAACAAACGGTCTCGAGAGCAAGTAGGTTCGAATGGAATATGAGGCCAATAAGAGTTACAAATGAAGAGAGGGCATGTGAAGGGATCAAGGTGCAATTCAAAATGATTTTGGGGAGATGTAATAAATGGTGAGATGTCCAATGTATGTATGGTCCCCTGGAAAGGTATCATGGCATTAGTGAAAGGAGGAGGCTTTTAAATTAGTATTCACCATGGCCAATAGAAAAAAAAGTATCCTCATATTGCACATATTGTCATTGTTAAGCTATACGACATCGACCTCGTCATCAAAATCATTGGTGCCAGCGTTATCTTGTTGGATAGCATGTTCAAGGATATTGGTAGGGGTGGATCCAGATGTAACATTGAGAGTAAACGTGATAGGTGGAGAAGTAGTAGCCATAGATTTGGACATGGTGGGTGATAGGATATCGTAGTATGAGTAGGAATGGATGGAATGCATGTAGAGGTAGAAGAAGATACGAAGCTAACTGGACTCACCAACATCATATGTATTAATATTATGGTATGGAATAGGTTGTGATGGAGGGATGGGCATGGCGGTGATGGGGTTGATGTGAAAAAAATTGAATGGGTCAGGGTCCGTAGTAATGGTATGTTCATAGCCATCATGTAGGAATTTAACACACCGATGAACTATAGAGGGAACAACATACATTACATGAATCTAGGTCTGTGAAATAAGTAATTGAACTAGAATGTGGCATTGATAACAAAGAATACAAGTAGGAATAATTTTAGGCCCAACTTGTAGAGGTAGGGTGATAGTGCCCATGCATGTGTGAGTAGTGGAATCATATTCGTGAATGACTTGAGAGGATTTATTAATTAAATCATCAGTAATGCTGATTTTCCTTAGGAGGGATAAAGCCCATAAATTTATGGAAGATCCATTATCAGTGAGTACACGCTAGATGCCAATGGAGCCAAGAATAGTGGTGATAAGAAAAGGTCAAAAGTGATTGTCAATAGCAGAAGGAGGGATATCCTCATCACTGAAAGATATAACATGTGGTAGATTTTTTAGGGATTGAATGAGGTGAGTAAAGGCAACAAGTGAATTATTGCTTTCAATGTGGATGGAACGAAGGGTGGCCTCTAATGTATGACAGAATCGGGTATGCTACACAAAATATCATAAAGAGAGATTTTATTTGGTGTATTTTTAGTTGTTCAATGATGTCATAACCCTTAGAGGTGGTGGTAGGAACTGTAGAAGTAATAGGTGGTGGAACAAAGACAGGTGGAGCGGTAGGAGGATGAGTGCGGTGAGTGGTGACGACACCGATAGTTGAGTATGGACTTGCACGAAAGCAACAACGGTGGTAGCCATGCTGAAACCTTGGTTGGAGTAAAAGAAGGATATGAATATTGATCCATGAATTCAGAAGAAGGAGATAGATTTTGATGCATTCTCAGAAGGTAGGGTTTGAGTGATCGGGTTCACCAAATGATTTAATTTAATTTGAATTAAATATAATATTGCGAGAGAAACTTATTGAAAATGATGTACAAATGATAAATTACATTAATGACACAAACAAGATAAATGTACAGTATAAAACCCTAAGAAAGGAAGAGAGATAGAGGACTTAGCTGATTTTCGAGCGAGACATGAAGTGATCGGGTAGGTAATGATCGATGACCCGGGCTGCAAACAAGGTCATCATTGGTCATTGGAAAATCTAAAACACGAGAATAATTTCAGACAAAGGTTCTCGGTGTTGGGATGAGGTGCCTAGGTATTGGTGATTGATGTAGACACTAAATCATGTACTTTGGGTAATATTTAGTCCTGGTCTCATACTACTATTCACATGGTTTTTGAGTGAAGAAAGTGCTAATTAACCCATGTCTCTTGGGCATTATTTGATTTTTGTCATCATTTCCGACCTTCACCATCTATATGCCCAATTTGTTTTAGTCATTTTATGTCATTTTAGCCTTGTAGGCGCCATGGGTGCCTTGGTCCCAATCTGGGGCGCCCGATCCTTTTACACTTTCTGCCACTTTTTGGGCACTTTCTAGCCATTTGAGCATTCTATATTTTTGGTGGTCGGCCATTTCGGGGTTAATTACAAAATTAGAACAAGAGAACCATATAAATATTAAGTTGTGAGACCATAATGAGGGACCAAGCACTAGTGACTACTATCATCCACCTAGAGTTGTATCTAACTAAGGCACCTAGATCTCATTTGCATCCATATAAATCCATCACAAGGGACAAGGCTGGTTCATTTGCATCACACAAGCATATGAGGGAAGTTTATTCTATTCCATCCACCATATATTACATTTTTTTACACATAGTTATAGCTCGTTACTTCACAAAGTGCGACTAGCACAAGAGCACCTAGGGCATGATTCACACACACACAAACCTACTTTTGGGTTTGAAATGTAGTGCAACACTTAGTTAGTAAGTCCACCATTGTGGCAGTTGAGGACAATTTGACCCCATCATTTGCATTTTTCTTTTTTAGGGTTTGATGCTTGTTTTGGGGTTTTGTAGGTTTATCTTTCATAATTGATCATTGACGACATTCAACACAGAGCGGTGAGTTACACGCGACAAACAAAGAGGGACATCATCATCCGGCCTTGAAAGTTTGGTTCTCGGACCTCCTTCACCGACCAAGGTGCCCATAACACGAGACTAGGGCACCCATAGGCACCATGATCCTCTCCCAGGCACCTAGTCTAGCCAAACAACTCAGATCTGTCCTTTTTGGGACATCTCGTATGTTCGTTCTGCTTTCATATTATTCATTTTATTTCATGACACGATCCAGATCAACCTCGAATCAACTAAGTCTTTTCCTTTCTTCTTGCACATTAGGGTTTCTATTTTCATCTGACTTAGTTACTTGGGTCACTTTCTATGTTCATTTATTGCATTTATTTACTGTTATTTACCGTTGTTCCTAGTTTAGATTAACTACCATTTACCACATTTTAATTAATCATTTTGGTGAACTCATCCTTCGAATCCACTTTCTTTCTAGGGTTTATTCTTCTTTTCCATGGCTCAATCTCATGATGATTTTACTAAAGCTCATCTTAAGGCCATTAACAATCATATTGCTAAGCATCCCCAAGATCTAGACTTGCTTTTACATGTTGCTCGTGAGGAAGATACTAATTTAGTAGAGTTTATGCTTCCACGACCATACCCACCACTCTGTCTCTTTGCTACTCAAATGCTCGCTTCTACTCTCCCACCTATTTCTACCACTATTGTTTGTGTCAATTGTTAGAGTAGGTATTTACCTTAGCTCATGTTCACCTAGGTACATTATTTACCTTTATTGTATTTATCCTCACCCACTTATGTGTGTGGATATTTATTTTTATTTATTTAGATATTAGGAGATATTATCTAGTTGTTAGGTATAGTTCTTTCCTTGATCTATGGTATTGACTAGTTCTTTCCTAGATCTATGGTATTGACTAGATCCTTGATGTCTAGTTCTCTCATAAATCTATGGACTTGAGTAGTTATTTAATGACTAGTTATTTCCATGATTTATGGCTTGATCTACAACCTTGATTGGTTCTTAGATTGTTATTCCTTGCCTATATAAGCAAGGTCCATTCTCATTGTATTTCATTGAGTTCCATAATAATATATGATATTGCTACTCATTTGTTTGCAAAGGTTTATGTAAAGTTATTTTGGTGAATTGCTTTCATCTTATTGATCGTGATGTTTGATTAGCATTTGTGTTCTTGGCTTGGCACGATCTGGTTATCATTCTTTTATGGTATCAGAGCAAGAGATTGCTATTGACATTCATCTAGAAACATATTGACCTTAAAGCTTGTGATTCCTACTAGTAGGTGCTTAACTCTAGCCCCCTTTCATTTTATTTATGTGGTGAAGGCAAGAGCATTTTATTCTATTTTAGTGGAAACTAAAATAAATAGTAGAGCATAATATTGAAAAACTTGTATCTTTTGATAGGTAACTTAGTTTTGAGTGTCATTTTTTTTTGCAAAAGTGCGTAGTTTTTAATGCTCTTTCCATTGGAAATATTTATTTTGAGAATCACACTATAATTTATTTTGAGAATCACACTATAATTATAAAGTGCCATATTGTAACATGCACTCATTATAAAGTGCCAAAATCTGGGGGGCTCTTGTTGCATTGTTTGGGGGTCTTGTTGTATTGCTTGGTTCTTACATTTTCTTTTGGTGATTTTTTAGGATGGCATCTTTATCTACTTCTGCATTAGATCATGTTGAGCCATTAACAACACATAATTACCACACATGGAAACCAAGAATGGAAACAATAATTAAGCGGAAAGGATTATGGGCTTTAACTTCTTCAACAACCAAAGTGTTCACTAGAGAATATGAGAAATTTTAGTACCAGTGCAAATTTGATGAGTGTATGGGTTTGATAGGAAATTATGTAAGTGATAGTCTTTTATTTCATTTAGAAAAGTGTGACTCTCCTTTCAAAATATGGGAGAAATTGAAGGATTTATTTGGTAAGGTGGATCATATGAGAGCCATGCAACTTGAAATTGAGATCACCTCTCTTAATCCTGAATATTTTCCAACAATTATAGAATATCTTACCAAGTTCAAGCATTTTTGACACAATTGAAGGGGAGTGGAAGAGATAAGAAAGATGAAGAGTGTGTTTACTTGATTCTATCCAAGTTGAGAGGATCATTCCAAATTTTTCTTCTACCTTTTTCTCTAGCATGGATGCCTTAGGTGACACCTTCAAAATTCCTAACTTAGAAATATTTTGTGAAAGACTTACTAGGGAAGAATCCAAATTATCTCACCTTGAGTCTTCCACCTCTCAAAAGGCATTAGTTGCATCTAATCCTAAGGGCAAGGGAAAACCAAATAGTAAAACAAAATCCACACCTTCATCTCAAAATGCTCCTAAACCTAAAGAAAACAACTCAAAAACAAGGATTCTTCTAAATCCAAGAATAAGTCTAGCCTTTCATGCTCTTTTTGTGGGGGTAGTAATCATGAAGAAAATAGGTGTTATAAGCAAATGCAAGCCTTAGAGGATGCAGTCAAGAAACACAAAATTTCTATCTCCACGCCACCTCCTTCTAATCAGCATGGAAAAGCACTTAATGTTGTTGGGAGATCTCAATCACCACTTACAGATAATTGGGTTATAGATTTTGGTGCTTCTCATCACATGACTTCTTCCAAGGAGTCTTGTTTCTCTAGGTTTGAGTTCTACTTCCAAAATTGAGGTTGGAGATTCTTCCTTTCTTTCTATTGAGGGAAAAGGTGATATACAACTTGATGGTGGTAATATCCAAGATGCACTATATGTTCCTAACATCACTACAAATTTGCTTTATGTATATCAAATTTGTCATTCTAGTCAAGGGAAAACAATGACTTTTACACCACATGGGCAGAAGTAAGAACTTTGTTGGAGCCTTATTCACTTGTTTTCAAGGTATTGTTGATCATAGTTCTAGACTATATCACTTTGAGGGTTTTGATGACACTTCTTCTATAGGGACAAGATTGGTTTCTCATGCAGATTCAAGAGAGTAAGCTTTGGCATGAAATATTTGGACATCTTAATTATAGATATTTGAAGGAGTTGAGCACTCATGGTATGGTAAATGGTCTTCCTAGAGTTTCTTGTCTTGAGGGAGTTTGTCATGGTTGTGCATTAGGGAAACAACACCAAGATCCATTTCCTAAGAATTTGTCTAAGATAGCTTCTTCACCACTTGAGCTTGTGCATAGTGACTTGATGGTTTTTCCTACCCCATCTTTCAATGGAGCTAAGTATGCACTTACATTTATTGATAATTTCTTGAGGCGTACTTGGGTTTATTTTCTCAAGTACAAAAGTGATGTTTTTCACACTTCAAAGTCTTAAGGATTTGGTCAAGAAACAATCTTCTAGTTGCATAAAGAACCTTCACATTGATAATGGGGGAGTAATTTAGCAATGAGTTTTTGAATTTTTGGCAACTCAAGGCATTATTCACCAACATTATGTTCCTCATACTCCACAACAAAATGGATTAGCAGAAAGGAAGAATAGAACTTTGAAGGAAATGGCTAACTGTATGATGCATTTTAGAGATATACCTCCTATCTATTAGGAAGAAGCAATTAATTGTGCTAACTATATTTAGAATCACACACCACAAAGCACTTGAGCATTTGACTCCAGAGGAAGCTTGGTCCAACACTAAGCCAGATGTCTCATTTTTTTAGTCTTTGGGAGCCATGCTTGGGCCTTTGTGCCAAAGAAGAAAAGGAAAGCTTTGGATAAGAAGAGTAAACCCTTGATCTTTGTAGGGTATTGTGAGGACATGAGAGTTTATCGTCTTTTAGATCTTGATACACATGACATTATTTTTCGAACACATGTTCAGTTTGATGAGTGTTTCACTCCTCATGATTTTTCATCTTCTTCCATTGCCTTCCTTCTTCTTCATCTCATCTTGAGGATCCTTTCTTTGAGGATATTGATGAGGAGGTTATAGATGCCATTGAGGATCCTATTCCCACTGATGTTTTCACTATGCCTAAGTGGGCTCATACTATAGTTTCTGAGGCAACACCTTTCATAGAGGATCTTCCACCCACTAGGCATCATCACGCACATTCTACAAGTTCTGGACTTTTGTGTTAGGTAGTTTCTGAGGATCCACAGTCTTTTTCAAAGGCTCATGGGATACAGGAGTGGGATGATGCGATGACAGACTAAGTATTCTTCTTTGATGAAGAATCATACTTGGGATTTGGTATCTCTTCCTAAAGGAAGAAAGATGGTTAGGTGTAAGGTGGGTATACAAAACCAAATACACAACTGATGGGTCCATTGACAAGTATAAGGCTGTCTTGTTGCAAAGGGTTTTTCACAAGTCGAAGGTATTGATTACTCTGAGAATTTTACACCCATTGCCAAGATGGATTATGTACGCCTTGTACTTGTTATTTCTGCATCATAGGGGTGGCCCGTATACCAGATGGACATGAAGAGTGCTTTCTTACATGGAGATCTATAAGAGGAAATATATATGGAGTAGCTGATTGGATTTGTTCAGGATTCTTCTCTTGTTTGTCAGGCTCCGAAGGTCTCTCTACGGTCTCAAACAAGCCCCTGGGCTTAGTATGAGAAGATGGATTCTTTTCTTCTATCTACTTGGTTTTGTTCGTTGCCACTTCGATCATACAATGTATCTTCAACATGTTGGTGAGGATATTGTGATACTTGTCTTATATGTTGATGATCTATTACTTACTGAAAGCTCTTCTTCCCACATTCAGAGTATTCATAGGGCTCTTTCTACATAGTTTGACATGATATATCTTGGGCTATTGCATTATTTCCTTAGTTTGCAGATTTCTCAGATAGATTCAAGGATTCATTTGAGTCAGAAAAAGTACACCCATGATCTTCTTAGGTGCTTTGATATGGCTGATTGTAAGCCAAGTCCATCTCCTTTTAGTCTGGAGTTACTCTTACATCCACATGTACCACACCACTTTATGATCCTACATTGTATAGGAAATTGGTTGGGAGTCTCATGTACTTGACCCATACTCACCCTGATATTTCATTTGTAGTAGGGCTTGTATCTCGGTTTGCACATTCTCCTCATATAGTAGTCATTGAAAGGATAAAAAGGATTTTACGCTATTTACATGGCACTTCCCACTTTGGCCTACACTACACTAGGGGCTCTACTTAGTTGGTTGGGTATACAGATTCAAATTGGGAAGGTTCTATTGATGACAGGCGTTCCACTTCTGGCTATCTTTTCTATCTTGGTTCTTCTCCAATTGCTTGGGCGTGTAAAAAGCAACAGGCTATTGCACTTTCATCTTTGAGGCAGAGTATAGGGCAGCAGTTATAGCGAGTTAGTAGATTCTTTGGCTTCATCAATTATTGATAGAGTTTGGATTCCCACAGGATTCATGATTGTACTTTGGTGTGACAACCAAAGTGTAATTCACATTTCTCGCAACCCATTTAAGCACCAGCAGACCAAGCATATTGAGATACACATCCATTTCATTCATCAGCACATTCAAGATGGAGTTCTTTGTTTGGAGTACATTCCGACTCAGCAGCAAGTTACAGACATCTTTACGAAGCCTTTTGCATCACCTCGTTACCTTGAGTTGTGTGGAATGCTTGGGGTTTTGGAAGTTGTTCTTGGGGGTGTTCGTGAGAAAATATTCCTTCTTCTTCTTCTTTCTCTTTCCTTATAGCAAGATTCTTTCCTTCTTTTGGTTTGAGATTTCTTCATGGATATATTGTACATGAGTACCTCATCAAGCCTAGTTGTCGGGACTCATATTGTGGACATGCCACTTCTATTTTGGCCCCTAGCTTCACTTGAGGGGGGTGTTAGAGTAGGTATTTACCTTAGCTCATGTTCACCTAGGTACATTATTTACTTTTATTGTATTTATCGTCACCCATTTATGTGTGGATATTTATTTTTATTTATTTAGATATTAGGAGATATTATCTAGTTGTTATAGTTCTTTCCTTGATCTATGGTATTGACTAGTTCTTTCCTAGATCTATGGTATTGACTAGATCCTTGATATCTAGTTCTCTCATAAATCTATGGACTTGAGTAGTTCTTTGATGACTAGTTATTTTCATGATTTATGGCTTGATCTACGACCTTGATTGGTTCTTAGAATGTTATTCCTTGCTATATATAAAAAGGTCCATTCTCATTGTATTTCATTGAGTTCCATAATAATATATGATATTACTGCTCATTTGTTTACAAAGGTTTATGTAAAGTTATTTTGGTGAATTGCTTTCATCTTATTGATCGTGATGTTTGATTAGCATCTGTGTTCTTGGGTTAGTACGATCGGTTATCTTTTATTAACTCCTTGATCATTTTATGGTATGGTGACCCGACCTTAGTTATTTCCTAGATCTATGGTATTGACTAGTTCTTTCCTTGATCTTAAGGCCATTAATGATCATATTGCTGAACATACCCAAGATATAGAATTTTTTTACATGTTTCATGAGGAAGATACTAATTTAGGTGTATTTACCGCTTCGCGGCCATACCCACCTCTGTTCTTCTACTCAAACACTCACTTCTACTCTTTCACCTATTTTACCATTATTGTTTGTGTCAATACCCCTACCAATCATTTTACACCACCCTTAGTTTCACATATACGACAAGTTTCATCTATTGGTAGTCAAAACTTAACTTCTCTTTATCATGTCCTTCAAGCTCAAATTCGTAAGTAAGTTACAACATGCCTACTTCGCATGCATCTCCATCTTTAGATTCACCTTGTTATTGCATACCCATTCGAACTTGCCATCTCCACTTATTCTCTTGCCTCCTAATTTTGTCACCCATAAGCTTCCCATTTTCAATGGGCATGGTGACCCGCAGGAACATCTTAGAGCATTCCACATAGCTTGCCTTGATTTTATAGATGATCATATTCTTTTGGCTAAATTTTCCTTGTAGTCTCCATGATTACATGATGTGTTGGTTTTAGGACCTACTTGTTCATTCGGTAATCTCATTTACGCATCTAGCCAATGTTTTTCTTACTCATTTTTCTATCAAAATCAACTCCAAGATTTCATGCTCAACTAGTATAACTCAAACAAGGATCCAATGAACACTTAGCCAACTATGTTTTAAGGTATAAGAAAAATCTCTCTAAGATGTCTAATATGCTAGTGGGCTCTAAAATTCAGGATTTGTTCATTTAGAGTCTCTTATCGCCATTACAGAGAGTGTTCTTTTAAGACCTCTCCTTTGTTTGATCATCTTTGTCATACTCTTAAGCTTCGTGAGATGAAACTCCTATCCATATGTAAGCTTAAGTATCTGGATTAAGACTTCGTCATCCACTCATTTTCAAACCAAGATGTCATTCAAACCATCTACAACTAATCCAACCGATGACTAAAATCAATCAATGTAATGCAATACTCCTACTAAAGAGGTTCAATCACAACAACCTCAATGCACATTTAGTAACTTTCCCATGGCTCCACATCTTATATTGAAACAACTTCTTGAGAGAAACCTTATTACCCTTCCTCCACCACTCGAGTTAGACCCATCATGACCAAAAGGTAGGAACTACAATGAGAACTTCCATTGTGATTATCATCGATGTGTGGGACATTCTACAAATAGATGTCTAAAACTCCACACAATCATTCAAGATCTAATTGATGACAACAAACTAGAGTTTCTAGAACCTACTAACTCTACACCAAGTAATGAAAAGGGTAAACTCAAACTCTTTAATAAATAATCTCAACAATGTGATAAGAAAACACCGACTCTTTGTTAATCATACCTATCAGAAATGCCTCTCTTGCATCAGGGGCTCTTGACTTCTTAGTTGCGCACATATCGATGCTTTGCCACAAATCATTTCTTTCTTCGACCTCGATTATCATGCAAATTTTACATCTAATCACTTACATATCAATGCATCTATTGGCTCGACCTCCATTAAAACACTAAATTTGATCCATCATGGCCTATTAGTGCATGCTCTATTAAGCTTCTTAAGGCTATTGGTTACCCTCTATCAAAAATTGAATACCCTTTCACCAAACTTTTTTATGTCATCAAATTACATGTTATGGTTGGTCCTTTATTACTATGTACTTGTGCCTTTCCTTGTTGGAAACATATTTACTGGTGTGACATGCTTCTCGATCTCAATTGGATTCATAGGTCTCAATCTATCATCTATATGAATCACTTACGGCTCAAATTCATTCACAACAATCAAGTTATTTCTATTGATGGTGTCCCTCCATCTGCTCCATGGTCACCATCTCCTCACATGGTACTTAACATCACCTACTTTGTCTATCACACATCACACTCTATGTTACTCAAAGCACAATTTACTCCTAGTTCACCTACTCGCATGTTTTCTACATGACCTCATCATTCCGCTAGCCCTACACATGGGTATAGACCTATTCCTAGAACAATTACTACATCTTGACATAGATCACCACCTTGGTTTATTCCATGAGGGTGTCCATCACATTCGCGCTCTTGGCATCACGTAGATCTCCATCTAACACATTTTTCCCGCATCACTCATCATATATTCATCCATCACATACACATATGTTTCATTACCACCAAAACAATGGTCATATGCTTTCATCACCACTACATCGGGTGGAGGTGGAGGACCTTCATCCTTCACTATCATTGGATAGTTCATTCATTCACACACACTTGGGGGCATAACATCCAATAGATCCCCCACCACATATAATCATTAACACATCATTCATCTTCACATTGTAATACTTCAATCTCTTTGCATAGGCATATTCATCACACACTTTAACATTGACCATTACCCAATGACACACTCTTGTGCTTTGGTTCACACTTTACTGTTGAGGGCTTACCACACATGAACCCCACACATTGCACTATAGGACTTGCACACCGTGTCTACTCACACATTGTGCATCACACATCACTTTATACTAATAGTCATTATATATATGACATACTTCTATTATTTACACATCACAATCTTACATCATACTATTCATCTTACATAACACACATTCCATACATATTAGGCTATTTGCATACATCATGCATCACAGTCTACACATAATACATGATATTACTTTTTCTTCATACGGTCCCATACACATCTAGCATCATACACTACTCACCCACACCCTACATTACTAGTCTATCTACACATATTGCACCTAGTACATTATCCATTACATTTTGCACATATCTACACATCACTATAGTCATCTTTCATCATCACATATACTACATCCTCTTCTATATGCCTGCACTCACTACCCGTGACACATTTTAGTTCCTCGGTCCATACTTGACTGCCAAGGGTTTACAAATAAAATGGACCTTAGCTTCACACGTACATCATTCCATTGTTCATCATGTGACATTTATAGGTTAGTGAAATGTGATATAGGCTAAATGGTCACCTACTATATCATCTTGAAATGTTATATGCTTTAGGCTACATCACCAAACCCTTTATTCACCTTGTAGTGATACAACGCTTTAGGCTAAATCATCACTCTTACATTGATCTTGTCATGATATACACTTCAGCTATAAGGGTCACACACACATCATCTTTAGGTTACATCTCATCAACACATACACACTCATCACAATGTGTTAGACACAACACACATTTTGATCATTTCCTAATGATGCACTCTCGTTTACGATTCATTCTTAATTGCTAAGGGGAAAATTAAATGAACCTCATTGCATAAATTTCCATTCACTCAGGGGGCACGTGGCTCCTACCCTCCATCTTGCATTCCATTTCATCCATCCACAGCATCTTTCATATCTTGGTTGATTGTATTCTTGCTTACTTTTGCTTGTATATGGTCGCTTTATTACACATACTAGTTAGATCGTCTTGTATGTCATTTATCTATATCATACACACATGCACGTTCACACCTTTATCTAGTTGTGATCGTAGATACATGTATTTTACATGTGGCATAGATGCTTGCCTTCTACCCTTCCTATATTGGTCACTAGGGGCATCCACATTTGTCTCTCACAGGTGCTATTGTTTCATTTTTACTTAGCACTTTACATTACTTGGTTATACATGCTTTTGACATACTAGTTATATTTCTAACATGCTAACAGTGATCCATGTGTAACATTTGTTTTGCAAGATTATTTACTTCATGTGGATATTTGTTGTTTGCTTATTTACTATTGTTTTCTATTGTATTATGTGGGCCTTGCCCTATGTTTAGTGTGCACACTTGTTTGTTGTATGTGGTCATGATGGCCTTGCATGTCTTGCGACATCATGATTGATGTCCCATGTTTACATCCCATTTGTAAAACTTACTTTGTCTTCTTATGTGTACATTAGTACTTTTTGGTAGCTTTTACACTATTTTGTCTTCTACATGCATGTTTTTTTCATACTAACACTTGTCTTTGGCTAACCTCTTTTTTGTGTGTACTTTGGTTTATACCAAGCGCATTCCCTTTTCCCTATAGGGTAGAGCTATAAAGTTCATGTGGTTGGTCCTATCTTGGGGCCACATTCTTCTTTTAGTGACATTGCATGCACCCCCAAAGAGGGGGGCATCATTTGGGGTTTTACACACTACACAAAACTCTCTACATCGGTTCAAGTTTAGTCGGGCTTTCTACCCTTAGAATTATGGCTTATATACGAGCGGGTTTAGACAGCCCATGAACCCCATACACAATGGATTTTATAGGACATGGTTGTCCATAGCATTCAGGGGAGCAGTTAATGATTAGAGGATACATCAGAATTCCTCCCAATAATTCTTCTACCACCGATGTCAGATTGCCTAAAAAACCAGACAATACAAAGATCTCTTCATACATCTTCAGAGAAGCAGTTATAGGAGGGAGAATAATGCATCTTTCTCCATACATTTCTTTGGCCAGTGGTGGTGTGAAATCACCCAAAAAAACTCACATGATATGATATCCTTCTACTCTCTCTCTCTCTCATCATGGATCAGGGGCACATGTTCCATTTTTCATTTGTGTATTTTAGATTTACATGCTTTTACATACATATACATGCATCTTTTACATGCATTTTTGACATATATACATGTGAATTTGAATACTTGATCATCTTCTCCTTCTAGGCCCGACCGTATGATAAGCATATAATCAACAACAACAATGACGATGACGACAACGTCAACAAAAACATTTTGTGGCAACACACACCATACCAACCATGCAGGTACATTACACACATCAACAACTACACACGCATTTCTACCCTACGTTTATTCCCATCTCTCTTTGCACATTTTCATCTTTAGTTTCCACGCTCCATCATATTTTTGTCACTCCACGCTTTTTCTAGTCCTTTGACACGCTTTCTACATCACTCTACATGGACATCATGTACGCATCTCTATCTACTTTATGTTACCAAGAGTTCGCTCACCAACATAAAGTGGGGGAAAATGTAGACACTAAATCACACACTTTAGGTAATATTTAGTCCCTGGTCTCATACTACTATTCATATGGTTTTTGAGTGAAGAAAGTACTAATTAACCCATGTCTCTTGGCCATTTTTATTTGATTTTTTCATCATTCCCAACCTTCACCATCTACACACCCAATATTTTTAGTCATTTTCCATCATTTTAGCCTTAATCGGGGTGCCTAGGCAAATCTTGTAGTGCCCATGGGCACCTTGGTCCCGATTAGGGCGCCCCGATCCTTTTTACAGGTTTCGCCACTTTCTAGTTGTTTGAGTATTCTATATTTTTGGTGGTCATCCATTTCGGGGTTAATTACGAAATTAGAACAAGAGAACCATATAAATATAAAGTTATGAGACCATAATGAGGGACCAAACACTAGTCACTACTATCATCCACCTAGAGTTGTATCCATCTAAGGAATCTAGAGCTCATTTGCATCCATCTAGCTCCTTCACAAGGGACAAGATTGGTTCATCTGCATCACACAAGCATAAGAAGGAAGTTTTTCTATTTCATCCACGATGTATTGCATTTTTCTACACATAGTTATAGCTCGTTACTTCAAAAAGTGTGACTGACATAAGAGCACCTAGGGCATGATCTCTCTCTCTCTCACACACAACTACATTTGGGTCTGAAAATTAGTGTAACACTCAGTTAGTAAGTCCACCATTGTGGTCACCGAGAGGACAGTTTGACCCCATCGTTTGAATTTTTTCTTTTTTAGGGTTTGATGCTTGTTTTGGGGTTTTGCAGTCTATCCTTCGTCTTTGATTACTCGGAGACATTTGACATAGAGTAACGAGTTACACATGACAAGTAGAGAGGGCTTCACATCATCATCCGACCCTACAAGTTTGGTTCATAGACCTCCTACATAGACCAGGGCACCTAGAACACAAACTAGGGCACACACAGGTGCCCCGATCCTCTCCCAGAAACCCCAGTCTAGACAAATAACCTAGATCTGTCATTTTTGGGACCTCTGTATGTTTGTTCCTTCTTCCATATTATTCAGTTTATTTCACAACACAGTCTATATCAACCTCCAAATTAGCTAAGTCTTTTTCTCACTCTTTCGCACATCAGGGTTTCTATTTTCATCAACTTAGTTGTTTAGGTCACTTTCTATATTCATTTATTACATTTATTTCTTGTTATTTATTGTTTTTCTAGTTTATATTAACTACTATTTACCACATTTTGGTTAATCCATTGATCTTGGGCATTGGTGACTATGCAGAGTTCAAAATCTAGTTTTATTGTGTCACTAGGGCTTTGTCGTTGGTCTCTGTTGATCACCTAATGTTTAGGTTATGATCACCCAAGGTACATGTAACTCTGCAAAAGATAAGCTTACTTGCAAAAGTCCACAAACCACATCAAACCTAAAAAGAAAAATGTAGAATGGGGAGTCGGATTGACCCCGACGGTCACCTTAAGAGTGAACTTATGACCAAGCGTTGCACAACATCTCAGACTCCATGTAGTTCTTGTGAGTGTGTGAAGAAATTGTCTCCCTAGGATGCCCTTGTGCAAGTTGCACTTGATAACGGGTTGTAGCTAGAATATAACAATGTAGTAGAATGTGTGGATGGAATAAGATGAACTTCTCATTCTTATGTTGTGTATGCAGAGTTGTTGCAACCCTTTTCCCTTTAATGGATGTTAGATGAATGCATTGGAGTGATTTAGGTGCCTTTTAAATGCAAGCTTAGGTGATGATAGTAATGCTTAGTGCTTGGTCCTTTATTTTGAAAACATAACTATGTATTTATATGATTCCCTTGTTTGAATTTCGTAATTGACAACTAGAAGGCCGACCCATAAGTGAAAAAGATGTCCAAAATATAAAAGAGACCCAAATGGAGCAAGTAAGGTGAGAAAGGGTCAAGGGCACCCAAAGGGGATAGGAGTGCCTGTGCGCTTCTGTCTTGGCTAGGCGTTGGTGTCTGAAGCCGTGAAAGGTAAACAAGTAAAGTTTCGATTGACCTGTAGGGTGTGTAAGACCAAAAATAAAGAAATAAATAAAGAAAAGAGGCTAAAGAAGTTGCCAACTACTGGTTTTCTTGCTTAGGAATCATGTAAATACTAGCATGCTTTTAGGACCTAGAAATGTACCCAAGTGCATGATTTTGTGTCTACACATTGTCATATATGTGTAAAAATTTCCCGCTTAAGAATTTGGAAGTTGTAAATTTAGATTCGTGTAACAATCCACTCACACTAAATTTCTACCAAGAAACAAGAAATCTCTATGAAACTAGAATCGATGATAACATGCTCTAGAAAAACCATTTCATTCACTTACATGAGATAGTGTGAACCAAATCTATCCAAATAAAATTCATTCAAGGAATACATGGATCTCCTTAAAGGATGTCAAATTAAGGGCACAAAAATATATAAAAATTAAAACTGGGACTATTTAATTTATCTTTTTCATATTGGTTTAAAAATATTGACATGTGTACTAGATGGAACAAGTCGAGATCATGGTATGCATACTAAATATAGTAAAAACATGTAGAAATGAAAATCCAAAATTATTGGGTTACCAAGCCATATAATTACATTTACATGTTTAAGATTCATTACATACAAGAATATGGACTTGATTGAGGCATATGTATCCATTCCATAGAACATCTAGTATTAAGCAATAAATATGAATACTCTTTATTGCTACTTCGATAAATTTCACAAATCATAGAATTATTTTTAAGGAAACAAAGCCAAATTAAGATACAAGGGAAGCAATGAAGAGTAAGAAGTGGAAGTTTCTCAAACTTATATATATTTTTATAAGCCCCCTCACTTCCTTATCATCTTACAAAATAGTTGAAGCCATCTAGAAGTTGACTCTTCCTATAAGAAAACACGATATTTATTCTTTATGCGGAATGGTGAATTTTCTAATGAGATTTGTATTTGATTCCATAGAGCTAAGTTTCTTGAATTGAGTTGGTATTATATGTGATATATTTTAAACCCATAACCATTAATGTCTACGATGGTAATTATCAAACAAGGTTTATTATTGTGTTTGGGTCAATAAGTAGAAAAAAATTGATAAGTAATGGAAGATTTAACAATGGTGAAGCAAATATTTATGTAATACATTCTAGAAATGTCTATACAAAGTAGATAGCCCAAGGTAGCACTGTAGATTCCTAAATTTTGCACTTTATTAGGTGATTATGTTATATTTGACTTGCATTTCTTACACATTCCTTACGCACACAAAAGAGCTAAATTACACTATCCTAATTTATCTCTAGACTTGCAATCTCTCATCATGCTACTCATACACCCACATGAACACTATTGTTAATCGAAAACCACTTATATCTCTAATGTGGACAATTCTAGACTTTTGTAGAACTTTCATACCTCATTGGATATAGCCATTTAGTAAGCCCAACATACTATATATAGAAGTTTTGTCCTCTAGGCATTTATGTCAGGATTTCCTAACGGTCATATTTTTTAATGTTTATTTTTATTCTCCCTCCAAGGTTGGATTTAGTGTTAAAAATCACTTATGGAGTCATATAAATACAAGTTAAACCCACTCATTTACTCACCTACCATTTTCAAGAGCTCCCCTAGCACTATCTATCAAATCTCAAGAAAATTTTCCCTAATCTTCCCTAATTCAAGACAAAACATTAGAAGTAAGACCTATATGAGTCTAAAACACTTTAAATTAGGTTAAGAGAATACAAATCCAAGTCATAAACATATTAATCCAAGTCAAATAAAGCATTATCAAGTATCAAGGGTAAAATTCTAGTTTGCCTTGGTGGTTTCATCCTCAAAATTACACTTTCAAGTAGAAGAATAATTATGTGGGTGTGATGCATCTTTGGAGTAGTGCTATGTTGGTATTACAGGGGGTGCCAAAACCAAACTTATAACCCCTTTTTACTAGTATTTCAAGGACAATTAGTGTTTTAAGAGAAGATCACTTATAACATGAGCATTTGTGTGCATATAGTGCAAAAGAAAGTGAACATGGGCATACCAAACTAATATGAAGGTGCACAAACTGAATCTGGAAGTGTAAAAATCACTTAAACAAATCCCTAGCTGTAAACAAAACCTTATAGTAGGTATTTTCCTTTTGGTATCTATTACATCCGGGAGTAGAATACAGTTCTAGTTTCGGAGACAAAACAAGTCAAAAACATTTCTATCATGATCTCAAAGTTTTACACCTAGATCAACCTGAAAAATTATAGCAAGCTAAGTACACTTATATTCTTGTCAATTTCTATATTTAGCATGTACCCTAATCAATTCCACTTCTATTTGATCATTTAATCTACTTTCATATATGTATGTTGAATATAAATATTTATCTATCAATATGGATAAACATAGTTTCTAAATTCTAACCTTAATTAGGATTTCATACATGTCAACAAAATTTAATTAGGTAATAATCAATTGGTGAACCCACTTATTGATTTTACACAACCTTCCTCGCCCACGGGGTTTCATATTTAAAATTTTAGGTTTTGTATTCAAATTTCATTCTGAATTATATATATTTCACAACTTGAAGCCGATTTTCAAACTTTCCCCTAAGGTTTCATGCTTGGCACTCCCCTTGAGTTACTTTATATGGTTTATATACCCTTAACACCTAGTGTTTTGATATTTAAAATTTGATTTCTATATATTTATAACTCTAATTCCCAAATTTTAGAATTATCCTTAAGGTTTCATGCTTTGTACTCTATCAAGGCCTCCTTTCGGGTTCTTTATTGACCAAAACACATTTCCATGTGTGTATCAAGATATTATTCTTTTCAATTTTCACTGTAACAATATCCAATTTGAGGTAGTCCCCATCACCACTCGACACCAAAAATATTCTATAAACCCTTTTGTCCAACTTCCTCCTCGACCTCAAAATTGTACTAACTACCATCACGTCCCCATTATTTACGGGATTATATTAGGATCGACAACCCATGTTGTCAATAAAAGGTGAGGAAGGAAATTAGTTTAGAGAAGCCAACCCATTCCTCCCCCACCTCCCACTCCACCCACTAGATAAATTACTCAACCAAGAGGGTATGATAAATTGGATCACTTAAATAACACCCACGTTAAGATTTCCCTCCTAGAGATATTAAAAATCTCAATGGTGTACAAATATATTCTATATGATGCATTACAAAAACTACTCTCCCACATTATACATCACATGTTGCTTTCACTTATATCATGGATATATTCAAAAGTATTGATAAGTCTATTACCTTTAACATTACCGAATTACCTCCAAAACACATACATAATCAACATCATCCACTACACATTGTGGTTCAAATTCAAGGCTTTCTAATTAAGAGGGTGTTAATTGATAGTTGATCATCTCTTAATATCTACCCCGGCTCTTACTACAACATATGGGCATTCACACAAGGGCTATTCAAAATCATCACAAATTATTGAAGAGTAAGACAGTGTTGCATGGCCTACTGATGGGTCATATTACATTAGATGTTTGATTTGGGCCCAAAATGTGCCTACAACCTTTCATGTCCTGGAAAACACCTTTCATTACAATATTCTATTAGATAGATCATAGATTCATGTTATAGAGACAATACCATCGACACTTCACTAATGTATCAAATTAATATGTGATAGACATGAGTACACTATTAAAATATATGATCATCCTTTCAAGTATTACAAAATTGAACAATTCTCATCTCAAGAGCCCTCTATAATACCTCCTACACAACCCATTCTAATTGAAATGAGTCCAATGTGATAATAAGATTATCTTATAGTCCTTTTCAAGGCAACTTATTGTTTTATCATCTTAAAGACTTATGTAAACTAATGATGTTCAAGAATGTACATTTTATGAGAAGTATATAATGAATTTTTATGTGTATAAGATGGTGTATGCATGTGGGCAAACTAAACACAAATGTAATCCATTGATGACTCGCATCTTTATAAAGCTCTAGTAACTCATGTTCAAGACAAAAACCCAACCTTGTGTAACTCGTTACAGGGTGGGTCACACTTATTTTATTTCCTCCTTATGTCGGAACTATCACCTCTTCTAGTTTGGATGTAGTCCCTTAAAAATATCATGTTAAGAATGCTTGAAATCTTTGTGAATAGTGATTAGTGCTCTGAAATACAAATTATATCGTTGTAACAACATGAAAGTAAAGTATGTTGTGCATTAAGTGTTTCAAAAAAGTATCCTAGTTTTCACTTACACTTTTGGGTATAAGGTTGTGGGCATGACACTTGAAAAATTACACACTTATGATCTAGGGAAATAAAAAAATTAATGACAACACAATTACCATGGAAATACCACGAGCCATTATCTAAAGTAGAAATTGAGCAACTAGAACAATTACACTGATTGAAGAGAAATTAGAGCAAGCACAATTATTATTAGTAAAAAAAAAACTAACTTTGGAAAAGTTTCCCAAGAGACCATCACAAAGTGAGAAAGCAAAAAACATTGCCACTCTAGAAGCACACTTAGAGAGCAAAAATAGAAATATTATGGGGTTATCCTCAATCTACCATAACTAGTTAATTAAAAGAGGAACAATACTAGAATTATAGATTGGTACAATAATGACGATGATGTACATGATACAATAGATGATTGCTAGTGCAAGTTGAGTTTTAACTCACTTGATGATGATCACTCAATTTTTCACTTGTTATTTACATCTATGGACCAAGGGTAGTAGTGGGATAACACTTTTAAGGTCGAGGTTACTAAACCATATTTTACTTTGAATAATAAACCAAATGAGGCATTCCCAATACATGAATACAATTATTTACATATTCCTCCTTCTTCGTCTCTCTTGGCACTAATGTGTAAATTGTTCATCAAGTCAAGTATGATAAAAAAAAGGTAAGAACACACGTATCTTGTTGATTCAAGTACACTTTTGATACACCGGGAAGTTAATAACATAAAATTTGTTGATGCATATAACACTAGTTAATATTTGAGAAGAAAAATATGGCACAACAATTATTTCGATGCTACTTGATCATGTATTATTAGTGTTCCTTCTACATGCCATCAAACAACTAACAAACTAGGAAAATAACTAAAAATACCTTATTATGATTATATATGTGTTACCAATCATGGTATCGATCAATGTCACACATTTATAATAAAGCTCAAGCTTCTCAAAGATAAGGGCACAATACAAACCATCACGACAACCCAATTCCATTATAGTTACCACTTAAGTGAGCATATCTTATTGATGACCTAAAGGGCATCAAATATATACTATTTTTACAATGACAATTTATATCAACAAGTTTTGAGAATATGTCTCAATCAATAAACACACACACACACATACACACACACGTATCTTTCAAAAATTATAGGAGTTTGGTTACACTTTAGTAGATATCACACATGACCTTCTAAAACTTGAATTCTATGAGTCCACTAGAATCCGTATCACCTATGGGTAATGAGTTTTAGTAACAACTTTATGGGTGCAAAAATATATGTAATCGAGAAGCATTTGTTTAGGTATACCATGGTTTGACACATGGGGCTACCATAGATGAAAAAATCAATATATTACATTCCCTTAAAGTGATACTACAATTACAATTTAGTGTGGTTTTTTCTTGAGCATCAAAGGAATAAAACTCATTGGCACAAAATTGCAAATGAGAAAAGCCCACCCTACATACACAAGAATTACATTGTGAATTCACAAAGAAGGAGTTCTCAATAATCATCACCTTAGAAATCTATATCATATGTTTGATCTTAGACATGTTGCATTCGACCTTAAGGAGGAGGATTTACTAGATTTTTTTAATAGTTTAATGCTTTTGATTTGGAGCTTACATCCGGGGGAATTGGTGGGATCCCACCTGCATACATATAAATCTATAACACTCCAAACAACCTATCTAAACTAGCAAAAACAAAAATCCTACAAACCATGCGAGATAACCAAAGGAAACTACAAACGATGAATACTTACAAAAAATGATCCCATAGAATAAAAACACTCAATCATCCAACCTGGATGACATTCACATTTACAACATGACAACTAGTAACCACCTTCTTCCTACCACCAAGCAGTTCCACTAGCACGAGTAGTCTCAAGCACAAATTTGAAAGAAAATCCCATCTTCTTGTGAAACATATCCTCAATCTCTGTCTCAAGAACCACCGCGCCAACAACTCGAAAAATCCAATTTCTTGATTACGTTACCATGAACATCCGATGCAAATTTTATGAGCTCCACATTCCTTGATGACAAAACAACAATGACACATCGAGCATCTACCAAAGAAATCCCATCCTTGTCCACCGCGGATGCGGCTACACTAGGTTAAAAGCCTCTAATGATTCATCCGGCTTGAAACGATGATGGGGTTTAATAAAATGAAGGGCTATTTCCCTGACTTCCACCTTATTCCTCCACACCAAAAGAAGTTTAGAAACAAACCAGGACGCCACCTCAAATTTCACCCTAGCCTCGCAGTGAAGCTTCTGGATACTCCTCACCCAAAAAACTTTCAATGGATTCACATACTGGACCCAAATTTAGCCCGGAAAATAATGTGTATGTGCACCCTTGTGATGCCTCCAAAGAAAACCATCTCTCTCTTAACACCCGAAAGGTAGTAGGGGTATTTCCATGTTGAGAAACTTAACCCGTAACGACCGCTTCCTCCCGCCTATAAGACCTACAAAAAAGGTAGAGAAATCAAACACCACACAAACAAATATCTATGTCTTGCTCTACCTTCCCAAGTAATAAAGACATTGAGCTCTTCCCACTTGGTTTGCATGCTTGGAGATGACAGGACCGTCCCTCCTCATAATACCCTGGTTAGCTAAATAATTGGTGGGAATTGGAATCCATATAATTATGACATATGCTCCACGTAGGGATCGACTCAGCCAAAAGAAAATATTATTAATGAATAATTCCAAATGCCACGACATCACTTTACCTCTCCTAACATCACTAATCACCACTTGTGAATCTCCTTCAATAACCAATGCGTCACAACCAACATTCACAGCTAGTTTGATCCCTTCAAGTAAGGCTTGAGCCTCAACTTCGTTACTAGTCCCATCTTTTAAAGGAAAGGATCCTGCTATCACTAATTCAACTTCTCATCCCTAATTAAACACCTCGCTCCCGATATGCCCGGATTACCTTTCAATTCTCCATCAAAGTTTAATTTGTGAAAATCGGGGGGTGGATACCATCTCACTTGTTTCCTAAGAAGATATTTCTCGACCCTAGATAGACCCTTCTTGAGAATCATCCCCGGATCCGACAATTTAATTAGATGCCAAGCTAATCGCAAATGAGTATCCATAGAGGAGAAGTGAGACACATCCTTGCATTTCGCACTAACATTTTCCAAAATGGAAATTTCCAGCCTAACAATCACTACTGAAAGATCAGAGGAAACTCCTTGAAAAATTCTAAGTTTCCTTTCCCACCAAATGTGCCAAAGGAGAAGAATAAGAAAAAATAACCAAATGGAGCTAAGCAAACCACCTTGCCCCAATTTAGGCCACTTAACTAGCGTGTCTCTTATATTCGTTCCCTGAACCCAAGCTATGTCGAGGAAAAGATAGATCTAGTTCCAACATTGATAAGAGAAAGGGTAGATGAGCAACAAAAGATCTAAATATTAGGTGGCCACTTTACATAAAACACACCGAGTTGGGCCAACGTAGCCCCACTTTTTCCTTCTCTCTTGCGTAGAAATTTTACCTTTAAAACCAACCAACAAAACACCCCGCTTTTCGTTCTTTGGACACCCACCATTATATCCTTCCTTAACTTGATACTAACCTTGGTTTGAGATCCCAATCAAAACAATGAGTCATCCTCTGGAACACTAAGGGACTTTCTACCCATAAGAGCTTGTCTAAAACATTATTTAGAAAAATCATAGATATCCAAATCATTGGGATCTTTCCAACAGAGGACGTGTGAACCATCCCAGCTGTCGGCCAACCATAATCTACCACCTTGACTCCCCATTGTACCTTTGAAGTTACCATAACTTCCTATAAGTTTTGATTCAATGAAAGGGTATGACGATCGCTCCAAGAATTTTCCCAGAAATTGGTTGAGGAACCATTTCCAATCCTCTAGGAGGAAATATTAGAGAAGAATTTCCTGCAAGAAATGAAAAAATTCCACATATGGGAGCCCTGAGGAACCTCCTGGCTAGAAAGCACCAGCTCTAACCTTCCACTCCCAGATATTTCTTCCGAACATAAAATTAATTACTCTATCTAGATTGGAAAGAAGCCCCCATAATTTTTTAGCACCTAAAGCCAAATTATGCCATTTGAGATTCAGAATACCAACCCCTCCTTGAGCTTTAGGAAGGGCAATTAGGTCTCCTCGCACTAAATGAATTTTCCTCTCATTTAAACTACCATTCCACAGAGTAAAATTCTTGAGAATATTTTCAATTCTATTTTGCATGGTTGAGGGAAGGTACATCACCATCAACATATAGGTCGAGATAACATTCAACACTGAGTTAATAAGAATAATCCTGCCAGACAAAGTTAGCCATTTACCTTTCCACTCTGAATACGCTGCTCGATCAACCTCACCAGATCATTCCACAAAGAGGATCTACCAACATCCATAAAAAGGGAGATCCCTAAATACTTATGAGGTAGATAACTTTTCACAAAACCCAAAATATTCAATATCCTCCTTTTGTAGCTTAGGGGGCGTATTAAAAATGAAGATTAATGACTTATCCAAACTAATCACTTGCCCAACCGCTTCCAAATAGACATCCGAATCACTCAAAAGTCTTAGCTTCCTCCACCGACGATTTACCAAAAATAAATGTGTCATCAACAAAATGTTGATGTGTGATTGGATCCATTTCAATAGTGATCTTAAGACCACCGATTTGTCCAACTAACGAGCCACCTTTAAATTATGACTAAAATCCTCCACAACCAAAATAAATAGAAAAGACGACAAACGATCTCCTTTACGAATGCCTCTATTACTCCAAAATAAACCTTCTGTGGAACCATTAACTTAAAAGAGAAAACCGAAGTGGTAATACAACTATAAACCCGATTACAAAAAACTCAAACTAAAACCCGGGAGTTGAAGCTATTTCATAAAAATCACCGATTAATTTCACATAAGCCTTACTAAAATCTAGCTTAGTGAGCATACTTGGAACCATGTCCTTGAAAGTGAATGCATCAATTTGTGTGAGAGTACTATCCCCTCCGTTATGGAGTAACCAGGAGAAAATCGGTTTACTCACACGAAATGAGCTTATCTAACAACGACTTGGACGACTAACAATTACTTTAGAGATGATATTATATGAAGTGTTACACGGGGAAGCTGGTCTAACCATCGATTCCGCTGGGAATTTATTAGGAAATAAACAAATTAAAGTATGGTTCATCTCTTTCAAAATATTACCCTTACATGTGATTCTTCAACTGCTAACCAAACTTCCTCTCCAATGACTTCCCGTAAATCTAGAAAAAGGCAAAAGGGAACCCATCTGGCTCAGGTGCTTTCTCTCTTTCCATAGAGAAAACTACACGTTACACACTTCTTCCATAGAAAAAGGAGGCATCAACCTTTCCATATCAGCAACATCGACCATTCTGGGAATTTGTTCAAACAAATCATTGATGAAGAACATGAGACTATTCTTCCCCTCCCAACAGGGAAGCAAAGAAGTTGACAACCTCTCCCTTATTTCTTATTTCTCGCTTAGCTAAACACCAATCACCCCGCCCATATTTGATTTTTTGAGATATAGTTGGAATTGTGCCTCTGTTTAACAGAAGCGTGAAAGAATTTAGAATTCTTATCTCCTTCTTTCAACCAAACCTCTCTAGATTTCTGACGCCAATAAATCTCTTCCTTAAGAAGGAAATCATTTAGTTCACTAACATTTCCTTTTCCAAATAATAATCCACCCGATCCATGCCTACTCGAACACCCTTTCATTCATAACCTTCAAAGCAGCCTCTACTCTAGATTTTTCTTGAAAAATATTCTTAAAAGTGGATTTATTCCAAGCCGAAATTTATTTTTTTAACAAGGACAATTTTTTGGCCAATATGAACATTCTTTTACCATTTTCTACAAAGGACGACCACCACCGCTACCCAACTCCTTAAAGGAAGGATCTTTCATCCACATCACCTCAAATTTGAATGGTGAATTCTCGGGGCTAAATATACGAGATAAATTAAGCACGATTGGAAAATGATCGACCCCAACCAGGGAAAAAATTCACTCTCCATTAAAACATTGGCTAGAAGCCAATGAGAATTATCTAGAAACCTATCCTATCTAACCACAATTCTCCCTAACCCAATTGATTCTGCCCGTTGGACCAAGTCAACCACCCACTTTTTGGAAGAATATCCAAAAGCTCTACATCTTCCACAAAAGAGGAAAAATCATGTTGGGACCGAGGATTACCTCTAGATCCCCCGCCATACTCCGAATATGAAAGGGTAGAGTTGAAATCCCCAACTAGCACCACTGGCTCTACCCCGATATTAACCAAATCTTTAGCCAAGGAAGCCTACAGAGCTCTTTTTCGAATAATATCGACATGTCATAAACATTACAAAGAAAAAAACTCTTATCTGAATTCTTAATCACCACTTTGCACCATTGAAAATTAGCCAAAGATTCCAGAGCCGAAACCTCCACTTTACTAGAAAACCACATAACCCCTAAACAACCGTAAGCCCTATTTGCATCCACAAAAGATCCTTACCATCCCTTCCACTTCCTCCTCTAACTTGAAAGACAAATCTGCACCCAACATTTTAGTTTCCTGAATACAACAAATATCAATACCTTGCTCCAAAAATAAATGCCTAACTGGCGTTGTTTATCGGGGGTGTTCATGCCCCGACGTTCCACGACAATAACTTCATGTCTTCTTTGGGGGAGTGGCGCGCCCTACTTCTTGGTTTATAAAAGAGTTTCATGTGCTTCTACCCACATGCCTGCCACCTCCTCGAAGGGTTTTACGCTCGTTACTCGGCCTACCCGACCCGGTTTCCTTACCACGGTTTGACAAAACTAAACTCGGTGTCTCTCGCTACTGAACAAAGGCCTTTGACAACTTCCCAATTGTTGGGAGAGGCTTCGCTTGTTGCTTCCTCCACCTCCCATTTCGTCCGAAACATCCAACAACTAGTCTTTAGAGGCAACCCATTGATTCAGAACCTCCATAGAGGCTCCATTCCCGCCTCTACCCTTCTTGGATTAACGATAGAAAACGATTGTATTCTTCCGCTACCTTGAATTTTCTAGCATAAGAGACTTAGGAATAAACACCTTTTCTTTTCCTTTGGATGATCTCGAGATCTTCATTGGTTGGGGAAGAAAGAGTCCCTCCTTTGTTCCCCTTAGCCACTCCATTTCCAGCCTAAGCGACGAGAGGGGGCTTCTACTAGGCTCCTTCATCCCCATCCGGGATTTACAATCCCTTCTCAAATGTCCTAACTACGACATTTGAAGTATCTAAAGAAGATCTTCTCTTACTCCACCTGTTGCACCCAAAGCCCTTATTGGGTTCTTATGGAAATGGATTTTGAAAAGGATTAAAGTAATCCACTTTGAAACACATGCCCTAACATAGTATGAAAGGTTCCCTTCTAGAGCTCGAGGATTGATCCAGCAATCTTTCCAAAAGACCCACAAATCTTAGAAAGGATGTGGGGGTTCCAATACTCGATAGGAAGAGCATAGAGCCTAACTTACATTTGTAGCTCTTCCATGACCACTAAATTAGGGTCAAAGTTCAAAGGCCATTTACGTATAAGCAACCCATGCTCTACAAACAAACATTCACGTTGTAGAAGGGTTTCTTCTTGTTGTGTCACGCTCCCGAAAAGAACAAAAAAACCCTTTTTCCAGAATCTAATGCGTTGCCCTCTCCCCTATTGCCTTTCGCACTAGTCCGTGATACCTTCAAGTGGAAAGTTTCTTGCGAGAAAAATTTGCCACAATCGCTCTAGTTCAACTCGAGCCAATATTCAATCTTATTCCCCAAGGAAAACAAAGAACATGGCTTCATCAAGACAATACCTGTGGAATTTGTCTCTTTTAGGCCACATTGTCCTTTCCTTCATGGATCTTTGTGCCTCCTCCCAAAACCCTA
Source organism: Taxus wallichiana var. yunnanensis (assembly GCA_018340775.1). Lineage (NCBI taxonomy): Eukaryota > Viridiplantae > Streptophyta > Pinopsida > Cupressales > Taxaceae > Taxus > Taxus wallichiana. The sequence continues at coordinate 298,308,291 of CM031239.1, read as the reverse complement.
AACCAGACATTTTTCCTCTCCTCCCAAATCCAATTTTCAGATTTACTAGATTATTAATCATACAATATTCAAAAATATCATCTAAATTTAAAAAAACATTCAAATATTCCAAAATATTCAAAACCAAAATGTGAGTGTGAATTGAGTTACTAGTTTACACTTTACATATGTTGTTTATCATTTTATTTGGTAGATGCCATATTCTATCTTCTATATACAAGTGTTTAACACAAGTAAGTGAGCATGATGCAAGACATACACAAGCACATGTGGCTTTCATATGCTGCCCCCGCCTTTTCCTAGCGGACTTGCCTTTACTGGGGCATCATTCTATACATAACACAATATATGAGGTTATATATTTCTATACTTTATTATAAAGCTTTCTTTTCTAACACATCTTGGTTATGCTCATAGCTTACGATGTGTATGCTACTCAATACTTTTATACAAACACATACGCATGTCTATTCGTTTGTACAACGGATGTGTTATTACTTGTGTGTTGTGTTTGGCCCTTGGCCCTTGTTTATGTGTCCCTTACTTGTGGCCTTGGTAGCCTTTATGTATGTATAAACCTTGGCCCTTGGTTTTGTCTACAACACCATTGTGTCCTTTGTTTGCAACTTATTGCCTTTCTACATGACATTGTATATGACTTTTGCATGTTGTGTTTGTGTCCTTCTTGTACTTGTTACACTTTCATGCCATGATTGTTATTATCATAAACTAATTTAACACACACACACACACACACACACACACACACACACACACACACCAGATGGGCATACATATAATTACTCTCCACATGTGTTTATGATATTACACATTGCTATAGATTACTCTCCACATGTGTGCATGATATTACACATTGTTATAGATTACTCTCCACATGTGTGCATGATATCGATGGGCATACATACAATTACTCTCCACATGTGTGCATCATAGATTTATAGATTACAAATTTATAGATTTGAGATAATATAGATTTACAAATTTACATATTACTGATTTACATATTATATACTACAAATTACAAAGTTACAAAATTCAATATATGCATTACATTTTGTTAAGGATGCAAGTGCATATACAAATTCAATTATTCAATCTTAATTTACAAATATATTTTGCAATATATTTTATGACACTATGTCGAATCTTCAAAGTGGTCAAGTATGGGGGCATCAATATCTTTGGCTCCCTTTTGAGAATTATTAGTTGGAACAGGTTGATGTACATTAGTTACAGAGACACCGACATACCTCAACACCATTTCTAGTGTATCACTCGTGGTCCCACCTTTGAGTAGTGCACTACTATAAAAATCTTAAGTTGCGATTTATTGTGCCCCGAACCTCATTAACTAGATTGGTTTTTTTCTTTAGAAAATTGGAGACTTGATCACCTTCCAATTCTCCATCTTATTGGGAAAGAATATTTTCTTCTTGGTACCCCAACCAATGGAGGGCACAATCTAGTCCAAAATTCTTCATCTTGGTGGGCCAAAATATCTTCTTCTAGGTGCCCCCACCAAGGGCAGAATCTACTCCAAATTGCTTCAATAAGAGGCTCTAAGCTTTACATGGCACAATTTGTTTTTACACCTACTAAGTGTACTCCTTGCTTGCTCTCTATCTTTGCCAATTTCAATTATTCAATTTCTAGAGTTAAAAGTTTCAATTTTCATAATACAAACAATTACTACACTAATGTTTCAAGTTTCACTTTGGACATCTCAAGTAACTCAAGCACTTAAGCATTTAAGATTTCAAGCAAAGAGAAAGTGTGTTTACACAAATGTATACATTTCCTTTAACTAACAAATTTTATTTATTAGATTAAATGGGAGTAAATATAAACATCTAAATTTGGAACCTCTTTATTTGATTGTATTATATTTAGCTTGCATTCGTTACACATGACTTATGCACACAAATAGAGCTAAAACACACTATCCTAAGTTGTCGCTAAATGTGCAATCTCTCATCCCAAAGTGCTCAAACACCCATGTAAATACTGCTTGTCAAAAATCCCTTATATCTCTCATGGAGACAATTCCAATGTTTTGTAGAACTTTCTTGTTTCACTTGATAATCATCTAGTAGGGACAAGTTCTATATGACACTTATATCTCTACCGGAGTTTCTATCTAACACCTTCCTAATGGTCATGTTTTTTAATATTTATCTTTATTCCCCTCCTAAATTGACTTTAATGCGAAATATAATTCCTAGTAAGGTATAAATACAAAGTTAAACCCCCTCATTTACACATGTTATTTTCAAGATCTCCCTAACAAGATCAATCAAATCTCTCCGCCCGAATCTTCATGAATTGATGTAATCTTCGTAATTCAATAATGGTGACAAAGATGTTGGCATTCCCAACTGGGACTCCTTGCCATGTGACCACTCTATGTAACCGCAGAGGTCAAGCGTCCGGACTTTCTTCCAGTTAAACAACATGGTAGCGCATCATATGTCAATGATAGAGCAGTTAACAATCACCGACATAAAGGACATGCGTTTAACTTCCATTCATGTCATATCAATCACACAATGCGATAACGCCGAAAGAGAGATAATGGTGAGGGGTAATGGAAATTGAAGTAGGTAATGAAGCACTTTGTATCAATCGAAGTTGGTGACAACAAGTAAATACATGTCGATGATAAAGTTAACAACACCATAAAGAAGACATGCTTCAACCCACAAATTTGCGCAAAGCATGACTTTGTGGTAGACGCAGAGAAATAGTTTATTAGAAACCCATCTTTGACTTTCTTGAGGGCGACGACATCCTGAGCACAGATGGGTTAGAGATGGAGCGCGTTGTAAAGATCAGCATGAGCTTTGTTCTGCATGCCCTCACCTTTAAAACTCACATCATTCTCACCCACTATCACTCCATTGACGACACACTGCTTTTGTTGCTCACCAATGCCACTTGATCCGTCTCGCTCCTCCACCTCGAACATCTTCTTCTTCATTTTTCTTTCCACAATTGCGTGTGCTTGGGTTTTACGTGGATGTGGGTTGTTCAAAATTGAATGCTCGAGCTTGCCATTAAACATGCCTTGGATATGACAGTGCTCATGTAAATTGCTTTGTTTCTCATCTCTTTATTCTCTTTCCTTAAATTAATATTTTTTTCCAGGTTTATAGCCCCTTTCGTCGTATGGAAAAGTATGAGATTTCCGGGCATGGGGTCAGTGGGGAAGCTCGAGTTCATGCCCAAAGTAAAATCATGAAGACTGTTCAAATGAATACACCCGCTCAGAGGAATGTGTTTATGGACTTCATGTCGCTGTAGTAGTTACTGTCGTCGTCACCACATGTAGTATAGCTTTAAAATTTTCATATCTGTTGTTTTTTTCTACATATATTTAATAGAAAAATAAAAGTTGAATGGGAAAAATAGACTCATGTCAAAAAACAATCCACCTCCGTGAGGTGCTCTTCAAAACCCAAAGCAGAACATGGCGAGTGACACATCCTAAGCAACATTTTTCAACCTATCATTTTCCTTGCATGATAATAGAAGCAATTTATTTCAAATCATCAGATCAAATCATCGGACTAGGTCGCCACGTCATCTAAGGGCAGGGACAAGTTGGATCAGAAGGATCCTGAACCTCCACAATAGTTTTGGGGCTCGTGCCTGTCACTGCTAAATCTTGGGCTAACGTGGACATTGACAAAGATTACTATACAGATTTTTATGCAGAAATGTGTGTCATGTGTACGATGGAGGAGTTTCCATACTTTGTCAAACAACTGATCATGATCGTCGATGGTCTATCGCTTGTTAGAGGGAGGGGGGCATTTCCCCAGTGAATACGTCTTTCGGCGTGATGAACCACAACCGTGTATTGTAGTTCATGATGGGGTCCGACATTGCTCCTCTGACACCGTGGCCTATGCCCCTTGCATGGTGTGATTGGACTGTCTCTCAGAAGTCAGGGGCCCACCAACAGTGAAACTAAACAGTAACACCCATTGCCATTTTTTTGCAGGTGAAAGTGAACGATAAACTGACAATATCATACGCCATGTTCCCTCTCACCAGACACACTCTCTAACTTTTCAATCATGACACCGACAAGGAACAATGACTGCATAATCGACCATCGTACAATGGAAAATAATTTCATTTGGAGGAGTCGTACATCATCAACATAACATATTTTTAATTTGATCTAACGTAGGATGACGCAGGGTAACTCAAATTAAAGATTTTTTTGTTACAAGGAGCTCATCCAATGATCTATGGCATGATAAGATTCAAAATAGTGTTCATGGCGATGTATGAATTGTAATGTGTATGGTGGGAACCAAGCCTGGAATTTCAACTTTATGGTGCCAAATTTATTGACGGCTAAGCTCTTTTATGTCGGCATAAATGGAATTTTTATATAAACAACTTTTGTAAGAATTATGAAGTTTTATATTTTCTAATGATATGTGTATTTATTAAATCAATAAAACAAAATATACGGTCTATATTTTTTTCAATTTTATTATAAATCTATATTATAATAACTAATTCTTAATATTTATTTGTTTGGATGGTTCCACAATTGTATATACACATGAAGTAAGTATGATTTTACGAAGATACACAGTAGACATTGCAAATCACAAAGCGGACAACGATGAGGCCGCTCACCTCTCCACTCGAACAGCAACTCGTTCTTCATAGTCGCACTAAGACTTGGAATCGAGTCCGTATTGTGATGGGGATCCACTCTTAAGAGAAAGCTACGAATAACAGAGACAAAAATATATTTCATCTGGATAAATGCTATTTCTCTTCCCAAACAGATGCGCGCACCAGACTGAAACATAACAAACTTGAATGGACTTTGCAGAAAAAAAAACATCGTCTTCCATCCACCTATCTGGCTTGAACTCCATGCAGTCTGTGCCCCAGATGCTCTCTATCCTGCCCATTGCGTAAGGATGATAAGTCACCCAGCTAGCCTTCGTAAAAAATGTGTCATCCGGAAGGAAATCATCTTCCACTGCATATTTTGAGTCATTCTGAAAAGGAAGGTAGAGCTTCATTGATTCACACAGTGCATCATGCAGGCATTACATCCCTTTCACATTATTGCATACGAGTAGTTGAAGTCTACACAAGAAATATTAACGTTTATCGTGAATTTACATGTATTTAATCTATCCATCGGTTAAACCTTCCACCGTTGATGGAAAACGGTGATAACAGTGCCACATTGGGTTGACCACACAACATTGACATTAACTGCATGCAACCAATTTTTATTATTGTGTCGTTGATGCATAGAGTGTCAGAATGAGCAAGGTTAGACCCATATACAATTAGACTGAAAACACGCCTTCAACGTAACTATATTCATTTGTTTACAATATAAATTTAGATATTGATGCTTTAACTTAAGGATCTATGACTTAATGAAAGAAAATATGAGATATATAATAAAATTCAAATAAAACTAATAAACCAACATGAATAATTTTTTTAAACGCTTTTGACCGGAGCTATGAACTGGGGGGTTGACGGGACCCCACCCAATACAAAAAGGACAAAGAAGACCACACCAGAAAAACCCAGGAACCACCGAAGACACGAAAACCAAGAAGGCTGCAGAGCCCCGAACACAAGACCACGATCGGCCCCTCGCACATTACCACCCCAAACAGGGATCGTGCAAGAGGGGCAGATAAAGAAAGAAAGGCTCACAAGACACCGAAGCCATGTGCTAAAATGGGAAGACCCACTGCACCGAAAGAGAAGAAACCAACGGCAAACGAAACCAACACAGACCAACCAAAAACACACAAAAACCCGTGACAAAAAAAAAAACCACCAAAGGCCACATTACCATGGAAACCAACTGAAGAACCCACAACAAGCAAGCAACCAAGAACTCGAAGCACCCAAACACCAAGAACCAAAGTGGCAGGCCACCCAACCAACCAAAACCAACGATTACGATGCCCAACAAAATGCGACCGCAAGAATGGACTCCAACAGCCGAATCAACCAGACATAAGCCGACCCCCGCCAAAACCATACACGAACAGGACCAAGAAGCCACACCATTCCCGGAACCAAACACAAACGAAACCACCGCAGATCACTGCATCCAAAAACCAAAAACAACGAACGCCAGGCAAGCGAGGGGTAAGACAAAGAAAAGCCTAAAAAGGTTGCGGTTACTTCCTGATACGACGCTTGGGAAACCAAGACAGTCGATCCATGAGAAAAAAAATCAGGAGAAGAAGAACCCCATTAGTCAAGGAGGGAACCGGGACCCAGCCGAAGCATAGCCGCACGACCAAAAATGACCCCTTCCGCCGAACGAACCAGAAGAAACCAATTTGAGAAGCGGGCAAGAGAGCCTCCTATGTGACCGCACCAATGAAGAACCAAAACCCCCCGGCAGAAATGAATAAATTTTGTTATAAATGTAGTTGTAAATAAATAACACATTATTATTTAAGTTTAGATGCATATTATTTGAGAGCGACATACAAAATTAAATTGTCAATTTTCCTTTAGACAAGTAGGTTTGATCATCAAATTTCGGGCCTAGTGATCTAAATTATTTATCGTATGAATATATATAATTTTAATTTTATTCTTAATCAGTTTTATTTTAGTCTTAATCAGATTTACCTAATAATAGTCTCGTAAAATGAATTATGAAAAACTCATGCATTAGAAAAAATTGTGCATTTCTTGTTGATGGATATTGATGTTTAAATGTCCATATAGATATTTATTAACACGGAAAATTTGAAGAACATGATTTCATTGGTTATATTATGCATTATATATTTGGATAGCGATATTGAATTGGCAAAGTAAAATTTATGTATGACATACAAATATTTCAATTAAATATATGTGAACGAAGACACTATAATTCTCAAGGCAAAGAATCCTTTAATAGTGAGGGGATAAAACCTCAATGCTCGTCAATTGTGGTTGTAGAAAATAAATATGAGTTTTCTTTTGCATTGCATAGAATTAAGTCTATCCGATTTCCCCTTTTCACGTTGTATAAGAGATTGTTGTTCAACTGTCATAATATTTAATCATAAACAAGGAAAAATAATTAATTAGTGATTAAGAAAAATCAAAATTCCAGAATTTGTTAGCTTCTTATTTTTTGGTGTAAGAGATGACCGAGAATATGTAACCTTAACTTCCACGCTACCACGTATGTTGCATGAGTTTAATTGTAATGTTAATGTGCTACCTCAATATCATATTGTAATCATTTCATAAAGAATTATGAGAAACTGCATTTGTTAACCACGTATCTAATACAAATATCTTTAGCACTTAACACGTATATAACACTTGTCATGGTTAAGGATTTGAAGAAGGGCACACAACATTCATTCTCACACGCGGTCTTCAATGAAATCAGTGAACAAATGAGCGATGCAGGTTGTGAAGAAGATACAGTCCAGATTTATACCCTCATGAATCAAGCCCTCCTGGATAGATATGGATCAGATTTCTTGAGTGTTATTATGCTAAATTATTTCAAAGAATATATGGAATAAATGTATTTTCCTTTTTCTTATGAATATTACTTTTCATAGATTTAAATATGATTTCTTACAGTGTAGCTGGTTGAACTGTAATCTGCAATCTGTGAGGGCTCTTCACACTGTCTTCATACAACAAATCACACTGGTCAATGTCCTCGACCACTCATTCGTAGATAGAGTTGGAAGAGTACACGAGATCGCCTTCCTCTGCGCAAGTTCCCTCTTGCCCACCGCGTTCCCCATTTACATTTAAATATTGAGACGGGCTCCTTTCCTCTCCACAAGTTCCCATTTGCCCATATGGATTCCCCTCTGAATATTGTAGCTGAAACTGCTGCTACGGTACTCCCGCTTTTCCTTGCCTGTGTATTCATTCTCTACAAAATTGTTAAGAAGTGTCCGGGTGAGCATGAGACGTTTCCCCCTGGACCATGTCCATGGCCTCTATTAGGGAATCTCCATTAGTTGGGAGAGCTCCCTCATCAGTCTCTGGCAGCCCTCGCAAATAAATACGGACCCCTCATGTTTATTTGCCTCGGCTCCATCCCCGCCGTTGTGGTCTCCTCTCCTGCCATGGCCAAAGAGTTTCTCAAAACTCATGATCTCTTCTTCGCCAACAGGCCCACTGTATCCGCTGGAAAATACTTAGCCTACGAGGGCAAAGGCATGGGATATGCCCCCTATGGAGATTATTGGAGGCAAATGAAAAGGCTCTGCACTCTCGAGTTGCTCACTCTCAAAAGAACCGAGAGTTTCATATCGCTAAGGGAGGAAGAGGTGGCCACCATGATCCGCTCCATTTGGAACGAGAGCGAACAAGGCGCACTATGTGTCGACCTCAGCAAATTGTTCTTCTCCCTTACACTCAATATTGTTAGTAGAATGTCTGCCACAGAACGTTCTCCGACCAAGAATTGAGCGGAGGCCGCAAATTTAAGGAAATACTGGGCGAGATGATGGCTCTCGTTGGTGCATTTGTTGTCGCAGATTTCATTCCCCTTCTCAAATACATAGACTTGCAAGGCCTCCACCATTGCATGAAATCCCTCCACCAAATATACGATGAATTTGCTGAGAAAGTGATCGACTACCATTAATCACAGAAGCCAAAAAGCAGAGGAAGAACGTGGTGTAACGTGCTTCCCATACCCAAAACCACTCTGGCGCCTGACAAACTGCAGTTCACATTATTGCTAGCAGAGGCGTACATGGTGCATGCCACGTGTACGGTCCAGGATAATCCGTGCATCGTCGACCAATGAATCGTGATCCTTCATGTCTTGTTGCTTGTCAGAAGGGGTCGGGCTTTCCCACATAGTTCACGCCTTTCGCTAAAAATCATTTATGATCAAATCAAATCAGTTTATAGACACCCACGTAAAATCAATAGCCAGTTTATAGAAATTTAGCCAGAAATTTCTTTCATCATTTTTCTAAGTTTCAGTCCTGGTCGATCAATTCGAAAGAAGCAAAAGAAGGAATGGAGGCCACCCAAATGCAGAATCCTTACAGTCATTTGATATCGTCTCTATTTCTGGAGGTAAATAATTTTGAAACTGATTTTCTGTTTTTGGGAAGAGCTTTCCTGAGTTTTCCTAACTGAAGAAAGAAGAACACGAAGCAAACAACACTTACAAACGAGATTTCCTAATTGTCTTCTGTTTCTTTCTCAACCCGGAGGGTTGTGGGTTCTCAGAAAAGTTATGCTGGATGTATATATTATGTATAACTTTCTAGGAATTTCTGTAAGTCAAGCTTTTATTCTCCTCTAGCATGTAAGCTGATGTTGTTGCCTTGTCTTGGCTGTCATTGCAATGTCAGGTATTTCTTACTGTTGTGCATTTAGTTTAGGATTTTACCAAGAAGTTGTGAAGTGGTTTTGGGACAATTGTAAGGTTTTCCATCATATTCCCTGAATTTTGTGGTTTAACGATTGTGGTTTTGGGAAGGTTTTTGTGGTTTTGCTTCAGTTATAAGGTTTTCCATTGAAGGGCACTCGGTTGCGCGGGGAAACTTGGGACACATTCTTAAGATTTATGCCTTGTTGTTGTTAGGGGATTCGGAACCTAGGGCATACTCTTACAGGTGCTCTATTATCATTTAACCATTGTGTGGTTAAATGTTGAAGCTGCTAGCTTTTTCAGGCCTTGGAAGCTATAATACTTCGAACAATCCTATTGATTGCAGTGATCCACCATTTCCAGTGGTGATATTGATTTGTGTTAAGATCTAAACATGCATATTCTTATGAAGAAAAGTGTTTATTATCTCTTCCAGCAATTGGAATCTGAGCAATGGTCTTGATAAGGGCTGTGATAATACTATCTGTGGTGCCCATGTACAGAAAACTACATGAAAATTTCAAAGAGATAGCCATTAGAAAATATATAAATATGTGGATTTTTATTGATAATATATACATAGCTTCCAGTCCACTTAAGAACATGACCCACCGCAGCCCATAATTCCAATGGACTTTTTAACAAATCTTAAGAATGTGGCCCATGCGCACCCCACACCCGTGTTTACAAATCTGTGGTCCAGGATTAATCCACACTGCATTAGAGGCTGCTCATAACCTAACCCGAGATCTGCGAAGTAAAAATAAAAAGATTGAAACACACAAACAGTTGATTGTACAAAATTGAAAATTAATGTCACTCAACCTCAATGTTTATATGTAAAAAAGGAAAAAGAAAAAGAAAACTGAAATTGTCCACTAATGAAAGACAACGAGTTAATATCAATTTTAGTATTTCAGGTATTCCCCTAGAAGTTCCTGCTGTAAACCTGAAATTGCTTGTTAATGTCAATATGTGAATAACACAAGACAAAGGATAAAAAAGAAACATACCTCAAAGGTAAAAATTTAACCAACACTGATGATGATGAAAAATAGGAGCAAAAGTAGCGTACTTCCAAAAATGTGTTTAGACAATGGCTTTCTTTGAAAACATAGCATAGTTATCTAAGTCTCCAGGACGGGGGACAGGGAGATGGGAACGAGGTTTTTGGGATGACAATTTTTGTACAAATTTTGGGGACGGCAGGTAGACGACTATTAAAATAATATATAAATATTTATATTTGAATAGCAGGTAGACGACTATTAAAATAATATATAAATATTTATATTTGAATATTTTAACTTTTCCAATGAAATTTAGGGATTTAAACTGTATTTAATGTATTTTAGGTACTTTCAAGATTATAATTTAATGTTCTTGATAAAAATAAAATAATATATAAATATTTATATTTGAATATTTTAACTTTTCCAATGAAATTTAGGGATTTAAACGTATTTAATATATTTTAGGTAGTTTCAAGATTATAATTTAATGTTCTTGATAAAAATAACCGCTTTTTAAAAGTAAAAGCATCAGTATTTTTGAAAGATCTTTAACAAATAGGACGTCCCCTCCAAGTCCCCGAAACGTTCGACGTCACCAAAATCCAGGGACGTGTAACACCGAGAAAGAAGGAGAGATATAGGACACACCGTTGTTTTTTCTTTTGAATTTATTTAGGCATTGCACTTCTCAAAGCACTTCAAGACAAGCGGACATTAACCTTGGAATTTCGCATATTCTTTGTAGGGATTCTTGGATGAACAATTTACCCAGCTGCAGCAGCTTCAAGATGAGAGCAATCCAGATTTTGTTGGGGAGGTGGTTTCTTTGTTCTTTGAGGATTCGAGAAACTGCTAGGAGACTTGTCAAAGGCACTTTGTATGTCTTGCATGCTTTGCTACATGTCTTGTAATGTCGTCCATTAGAGAAACAATGCTCATTTATGTTGTCTTTAACCGTTGGGCTTGGCTAGATGCCTCAAATGAAATATTTAATTGTCACGAACTTACATGTGAGTCCATTGCTAATGAATGAATAGAGGTTTTCCTAACAGAGAAGCTCTGCAATTTTGTTTTTCATTTTTTACCAAAGTGTTGTAAGATGCATTCAAAACATTAGAATCAATATTGATCGATCAAGGAAGGATGAAACTAATGTTGAGGATTACGAGAATGTGTTGGTGTGTATTATTTTCCACATCATTAGGTGAGTCATCTCACTTAGGTGAGATCGTAGGTCCATATGTCATTTAGGGGTCATTATGAGATTCTCTTACGCGTCAGTACGTCAGTGCGTCATATGCGTCATTGGGAGTTACACTTCTATTTTGGGAATGTAACTCCCTCTCTCTACTCGAGTTGTCATGATTGCAGCACTGGGGGTTATTCAACACCTCCTATATGTACACCCCATTTGATCTATGAGATAGAGGAGAGTTTTATGGCTTAACCAGGTTCTGCCCGTGTTTGAAATCTTTGCATGCACATTCGGTTGATGCTCGTTCCTCTCGAGATCTCTTCACGCTGCCGTTCGCACGTCCATTGATGTGCACGTCGTCCCTCGTGATCCTCACTTGTGGGTTTTAAACCCTCTTTCAGAATGCTAGGTGACTTGTCAAAGGCACTGTATGTCTTGCATGATTTGCTACAGTGCACTAGTCTTCTATTAGAGAAATAATGCTTATTTATGCTGTCTTTAACCATTGGGCTTGGCTAGATGCCTCAACTGAAATATTTAATTTGAGCGAACTTACATGTGAGTCCATTGCAAATGGATGAATAAAGGTTTTCCTAAAAGAGAAGCTCTGCAATGTTGTTTTTATTTTTTACCAAAGTGTTGTAAGATGCATTCAAAACATTAGAATCAATATAGATCTGATCAAGGATGAAACTAATGTTTCAATTTTTTTGTTTGATGTACAAAAATCAAGAACCAGTTGATTTCAACAGAGTTGATGGTTTTGTACACCAATTCAAGAGTAGCAGCTCAAGGTATGCCAAGAAATATTTCTTTTAAAATGTAATGTACTATGACTCGCTGTCTTGTATAAATGGAGCAATCTCAAAGCCAAGGATTACAGAATTTCCCCCTAAATATGCGGAAAGTGTTATGGATTTCATGTCTTGCGAAAAACAATGTTATCCTTTATGTATGCACATAACTCACAGTAAGTTGAAGATTTTTCTATTGAAAGCTCTAGCTCCTGTTTTTGCATGGCAGAGCATTAGAACAGCATTTCAGTGCATTGCATTTTCAAACACGATCTAAACAGTAATTGCTCAGTGTCAGTATAACTAATTAGAGAAAATGGTGTTGATAATGTAAAATCAAATGGAATAGATATCTCCAATGCCATCTAATCATCGCAAACTTCAAGGTGTATGAGATTAGAACTTATTGCCATTTTTCATATCCCAAGAAGGCAAATGTAAAGGTTGAAACTGCCATTAAGATATTGATGTAAAGCACGACCAATCTTGTTTGTCATAGTGCCATCATTTTCTTTTTGTAATTATCAATTTCATCCAGTTGTCTAACTGAAAAACCATCTGTCCCATTCCCTTTGCATGGGCACCACCACTCAGCCCTTAGACATGTGAGATTCCTAGCACTTTCTTGGTCCCCTCCTCTTTGGTATGTTATAAAACACTTCCATAACATTATATGGATGCCCCCTAGGCAATGCGCGATCCAATCAGAATCTGAAAAATTCGTACCCCATTGCCTAGAGGGGAAGGCGATGAAGGGGTACTTCTGCGCAACATAAAATGCTTAGAGGAGGGCACCGCCAAAATGAACAGAAACATACTATGTTGAGACCTAGGCACACCCATCAGGGCAAAATCCAAGAAGGGACAAGGAAAACCATTCCCAATGCCTATAACTTTTTAGGTGCTGTATAACTTTGCCTAGCCTAAAATATCTAGTCTTGACCATGAGCTAATAATAAAAGGCCTACTTACACCAATAAGGTATCTATTGAAGAATTATGGGTTCTGCAGCAAAAATAATTTACATATGTATCTACACGATTCATTTTTGAAATGAATCATGTAGATGTGGTGTTTCTAGAAACATCAAACAAAGTATTTATTATCTGAGAAGTGGGGTTGGGCTGTGACGAAGAAAATCAATAAAACATAAAAAGATAAAATATATACCAACCAATCAAAAATTAAAAGTGAGAAACCAAGCCGCCAATGAGAAATTGTAATGCATTCCAAAACTTTGAAAATCATATTTAACTATTGACTTCCATGATAGAGAGTGAGGCATATCCTTATAGAGAAACAACTGTAGATGTAGAGAATCAATCTAATGTAACTTTCCCCCAATATCAAATAGCTTAATAGTCCCAATTTAAAACTAGCGAGGATTTGGCAGCAGATAAGATTCATAATTGTTCATTGTTTAGTCCCACATCAACTAGGTTAGGCGAACATAAATCCTTTATAAGTTTAAAAATATAACTTTGTATAGGGAGGTGGAGAGAGGGGTTCTGCGGGACTCGGTAATTATATGTAAATTGCCAAGTTGACATTGGACGATTTTCAGGCCGCTTGATAGGAGTTGGTTTCGAGGCTTAAAATTAGCCTGAAATTTGCATTAGATTGAGACACGTGCATGGTCTTGTGATTGGGTTGTCGACTTCAGAATACATGAGGATGATACTTGGCACATTTTCATGTGTTCGAGCTACGGGTTCTAAGGTGCAAACATGTGGCCCAATGTCATGTGCTTGGGTTAAAGAGTTTTGCAATGTCTTATTGCAATTTCATGAACTTGGGTTGTGGTACTGGTGACAAATGACATAGTGATAAATAGCCGCGGTTAAGTGCACTCGGTTTTCAGGAAGATTAGAGGTTAGGACAATATGGTTTTCATACATTAGATCTTGAGATTCCTCCATATGGCGTAATCCCTGAGTGAAATATTCTGGGCCAATTTTTTTTTTGTTTTCTATTTTTAAAACAGATTACAACATTACAATCAAAGTACCCGTTAAGGTTAGAAGGTAAACCAAAACGCACGAGCAACTTGGGTTGTGGTATGCGGTGACAAATGACATAGTGATAAATAGCCGCGGTTAAGTGCACTCGGTTTTCGGGAAGATTAGAGGTTAGGACAATATGGTTTTCATACATCGATCTTGAGATTCCTCCATATGGCGTAATCCCGAGTGAAATATTCGGGCCAATTTTTTTTTGTTTTCTATTTTTAAAAGCAGATTACAACATTACAATCAAAGTACCGTTAAGGTTAGAAGGTAAACCAAAACGTCGAAAGCAACTTGGGTTGTAATCGGTGACAAATGACATAGTGATAAATAGCCGCGGTTAAGTGCACTCGGTTTTCGGGAAGATTAGAGGTTAGGACAATATGGTTTTCATACATCGATCTTGAGATTCCTCCATATGGCGTAATCCCCTGAGTGAAATATTCCGGGCCAATTTTTTTTTGTTTTCTTTTTTTAAAACAGATTACAACATTACAATCAAAGTACCCGTTAAGGTTAGAAGGTAAACCAAAACGCATGAAAGCAACTCTAACCAAGAATGGCGCCGATGATGGCGAGCATATGGTCAGAGGATCTTCTACGCTAGATGCTGAATGGGAACTCAACGCCAAGTATGTGCTACCCAATCCAGTATGGAGTGAGGGGCGACCATCTGACGGAGTGTTACAGAATACTAATCTTCTACCTAAATGCTGAATGGGAACTCAACGCCAAGTATGTGCTACCCAATCCAGTATGGAGTGAGGGGCGACCATATACGGATTGATTGTTACGTAAAACTATGCTTGAAAAGAAATGCGGAAAGCTGGAAATACTCAACACCCATAATGTGCTTGCTAACCTGAGAATGGGATAGAGCTACCATAGGCGGAGGTCAAATTAGAACAATATTAACTGCTGAAAGTAAGAAGTGCATTACAGTATGATAAGCAAGAGATCTAAGTTGCTGCCAGTACTACTGCCAGCTTACAATAAAAATGGTGAGATCTTGCTAACAATACGGATCAGATTAAAGATGCAGATTTCTCCGAGCTGTTATGACAGTTCTGTATTTTTTATATAACCAGCAGCACACAGATTTTCTGGAATGGCTCAGAATATAACCAGCAGCACACAGTTTTCTGGAATAGCTCAGAAATTCCGTAAAACTTATTCAAATAACCTGATACTGATTACAAAGCACTATTAGCAAGAGGGCGCTCAGACTAACCCCCAAAAACAGACTCAAAATGCAGGCTATATTAAATGCACGAATTTCAAGACACCATGAATGGTACGGCCCAGCACAGGGGTGATTTTGCTTTTAAAAATCAGATTGTCTTTCAAAGATTCTACAGCCTTGCATACATGGGCGCCTAGCCAAGAAGGACAGAATGAAACAATACCCACTAAGAATTTTTTTGTCTTTTTGGATTTATGAATAAAACTTCGAATCTGCTTAAGCAAAAATACAGAAACCAGAAACTCTAATATGTAAAATCTGAACCTAATTAGACAAATGCAGATTACACAACACTACATCCACTGAACTCACAATCTAAAATAAAATCACCACTAGTTGTTGTCTTACAAACAAGAAGCGATGCCCGAGCTAGGAGGCCTTCATTCCTCGAAGCAAACCTAGAGCCAAACCGGCAGCATAACAATATGGCAGTCCAAAGATGATGAATGATGCTCAAAGCCTTCCTTTTATAACTTCCTGTTGACTTCACCAAACCCTAAAAACACTTCAACATCCAAACCCTAATCCTTTCTCCAAGATGGCGCCCTTTTCCTTTCAAGCTTAATATTGATATTTTAATTAAACTCAATACCTTGATAAATGCGCCCACCTTAAGCTTGCTTTGACTTTGGAAATTAATAAAATAATCTTAATGAAGGCGCCTCCCTCAAGAAACCCACTTTTCAAAACAACTTAAAGTCAATAGACTAGGCCAAGGGGTCAACGTTCGAATATAATATTAAAACGTGACCTTTAATTAAATATATCAACTTAACTCTTCAATCATGCTCTGAAGCCAATAATGACCAGTCAACAGACCAAACTGAAGTAGGAAGTCAACCAAGTTGAACCCAACTGGAAACTGCCAAAAATAGAATTTACTAAAAATAGTAAATTCCAAAAATACTCAGAATGCCGAAATGAACATACCACTGCGAAGCTTTCGGAAAACCCAGAAAGAATCTGCCTTTGAATCCACCAACTCCGAGCAAAGACATCCTCAAAAATAGGAAACCCTAATTTACCTTCCGACTAGCCTTCGGGTTTCCAGAAAAAAGGCCAACGGTCACTGGAAAGATCAAGTCTGAGAAGGGGACATTACAGTCCGCCCTCCCCAAGATTGCTTGTCCTCAAGCAATCGTAAACCAGGATGCTGCAGAATCTCATCACTTTCCCAAGTCGCATCCTCCATCGGCAGGTTCTTCCACTTCACCAGGTATTCTCTGATAGTTTTTTTCCTCAAAGTACGCTCTCTGAAATCAAGTATCCTCTGGAATTAGAACCAACTGTCCCTCCTCATCCAAAGGCGGTAACTGTGATGAAGCAACCACATTATGTCCAAGTGCCTTTTTGAGGCGAGATACGTGGAAAACATTATGCACTCTGCTATCAGAGGGTAGCTCTAACTCATAAGCTACTGCCCCAACTTTTCTGATGACCTTGAATGGCCCATAGAAACGAGGTTTGAGCTTCTCAGCTCCACTCTTCTTGAGAGTAGACTGTCTGTAAGGCTGCAATCGGAGATAAACCATATCCCCAACCTCAAAAGAACGCTCAACACGTCTCTGATCAGCATACATCTTCTGCTGATTCTGTGCAATCTGCAGATTATCCTTCAAAGATTTCATGATGTCTTGACTTTGCTGCAACAAGTCCTTGGCTTGGGGTGCTCTGCTCTCACCAAACACCAAATCAGCAAAGCTAGGTGCTTCATACCCATAAAGAGCCAAGAAAGGAGACATCTTAATCGACATATGAAAAGAAGAATTGTAGCAGTACTCGCCTATATGCAGCCACTTGACCCAAGCTCTCTGCTGTTCTGAAACATAGTTTCTCAAGTAGCCTTCCAACCACTTGTTCACTACTTCCGTTTGTCCATCTGTTTGGGGATGGTAACTAGTGCTTGGAGTGAGCACAGTACCACTCATTCTGAAGACTTCTTGCCAGAAAGTACTTAGGAACTTGCTGTCCCTATCACTCACAATGTTCTTTGGCAACCCATGCAGCCTAAACACCTCTCGAAAAAACAGATCTGCAACTTGGGCTGCAGAAAAAGTGCTGGTAATGGCAAAGAAATGAGCAAATTTGGTTAGCCTATCCACCACTACATAAATACAATCCTTCCCTTGGGCCTTGGGCAACCCTGTGATGAAATCCATCGAAATGCTTTCCCACTTTTGATTGGGAATAGGGAGTGGTTGCAGCAAACCGGCTGGTAATGTATGCTCATTCTTATTCACTTGACAAACAGGACACTCCTGAATGTAGCGTTGTACTTCTCCTTTCAATCCTTTCCAAGAAAACCTTTCTCGGATCTGCCTATATGTCTTGAAAAACCCTTGGTGACCAGCAACTGGAATATCATGAAAAGTCAAAAGAATCTTCTTCTTAAGCTTTGAATCAGCCACCAGAAAGATTCTTCCCTTATAGTGTATCAATCCCTCAGTCACCTTGTACCTTTCATCATGAAAAGTACCCTCAATAATGCTGGTTGCAAACTGATTTTTGGCATAATCAGCAAGCAACATGTCTCTCCAATCTGCAGTAAGCTCACATAATGAGCTAAGATGAGGTCTCCTGGATAAAGCATCAGCCACAATATTATTTTTCCCTTTGACATATTCAATGTCAAAGTTGTAAGCTTGAAGCTTACTCACCCACTTCTGTTGCCTCTCATTCAGGTCCTTCTGGTGCATGAAATGCTTGAGGCTATTGTGATCAGTCTTAACCACAAACTTGTTCCCCACCAAGTACTGCCTGAACTTGGCTAATGCATGCATAATGGCAAGCATTTCTTTGTCATAAATCGAGTATGTTCTTTCCACACCCCTTAATTTTCGGCTCTCATACACAATAGGGTGTTTGTCTTGCATCAGGACAGCCCCAACTCCTTCACCTGATGCATCACACTGCAGCTCGAATGGCTTGGAGAAATCTGGAATAGCCAGAACCGGACACGAGCTCATGATCTTTTTGAACTTGTCAAAAACAATTTGAGCCTTTTCTGACCAACAAAAGGCTCCTTTTTTGGTGAGATCAGTAAGGGGAGCAGCATTCTGTGAATACCCCTTTACGAATCTCCGATAAAAACCACAAAGACCCAGAAAACCTTTCAACTGAGTCAAGTTCTCAGGAGGTGGCCAATCAACTACTGCTTTGATCTTTTCCGGATCCACCTTCACTCCCTCAGCACTGATTATGTGGCCAAGGTACAGTAACTCCTCCATTCCAAATTCACATTTGGATGCTTTTGCGAACAAACTCTCAGATTCGAGAATACTAAGCACTTCCTCCAAGTGCTTGAGATGATCCTCCCAAGTCTTGCTGTAAATCAGAATGTCATCAAAAAAATCAACACAAACCTCCTTAACTGATTTTGAAAAACACGGTTCATGCAAGACTGAAAGGTAGCCGGAGCGTTAGTCAACCCAAAAGGCATGACTAAGAATTCGAAATGGCCATAGTGACATCTGAAAGCTGTCTTCTCCACATCCGATCCTCTCATTCGAATCTGATGGTAACCCGATCTCAAATCGATCTTCGAGAAGAACTTGGCCCCATGTAGCTCATCAATGAGCTCATCTATCCTGGGAATGGGGTATCTGTTTTTTATGGTGCTTTGATTCAAAGCACGATAGTCCACACACATGCGCATGGTACCATCCTTCTTCTTCACAAGAACTACGGCAGATGCAAAGGGGCTCTTGCTTGGGCGAATGAAGCCCATCTCCAAGAGTTCTTGAATATTCTTCTCAATCTCATCCTTTTGCCTCTTCGGGTACCGATATGGAGTTGTAATCACCGGTTTAGCTCCTTCCTTGAGCTCTATGATATGTTCTGAACCCCTTTCAGGTGGTGGTCCAGGAGGCAAGTCTGCAAAGACCTTGCTCTTCTTCGTGAGTAGAGACTGAACATCAGGAGGATGGTCTCGTTTAGTCTCAACCGGACTAGTAGGAAGGATCATGCACTCGCAACCCACTCGGCTTGATCGTGACGGATCAGCCTTGCCATACTTTTGAATGACACTACCGAGGGCCCCCATTGGACATTCCTCTTAGGACTATCTTCTTACCATCGATTGAAACTTCAGCTCCATAGTCTCGCAGATTCAAGAAGATCTCCCAAGAGAACGCAGCCATTGAATGCCTGGGGACGACATCGTATCTCCAATGTGGACTACATAGAAGTCATCCTTGACTTCGTAATTCCCAACCGTGCATGGTCAGTTCGAGATTTTCTTAGTACATGAAATATGGAATCCATCGCAACCATGACCTTGAACCCTTCAAACTCCTCTGTTTGCAGCCCCTTCTTCACCACCACAACTTCATCAATGAAGTTATGTGTTGCTCCAGTGTCGATCAAGGCAACGATTCGCTGCCCTTTAATCATCCCTCGAACCTTGAATGATTCGTTTCTTTGGAAGCTAGAAAGTTGAGCTAAGGCTCCAACACTTTCTTTCTCATCTCCGGACTCTTCTGGAGCTCTATCCACCTCACTTTCTTCAAAATCAGATTGCTGGTCGGAAAAATCAGAATTACTTTCACCAGCAGAATAGTACTCAATCTGATTGAATTTAACTCCCTTAGGGAAAACATGATCTTGAGTCCACTTGTCCCGACACCGGAAACACAACCCTTTTCTTCTGAGTTCATTCAAGGTTTCAGGATCCAACCTGGTGACATGGGGATTGTGATGTTTGAACTCCTTGTGCTGAGGTCTCAAGGGAGGTCTATGCTGAGGTCTTTTCCCTTTATCCCTTTTCTGAAAGGGGGAATTTGACTGAAATTTTGCCTTAGGAGCAGCCCACTCCATGTTCCTTGCTTTCTTCATGGCTTCTTGCAGGGTTGGTGGATCAAAGGCCTTAACCCAACCTTTGAGTGGTTCTGTCAACCCTTCACTGAAAAGGATCACCAATCTCCTCTCCGTGATTCCAGTCACCATGACTGATAGTCTCTGAAACTCCATAATGTAGGCATCAACTGTGCCATATTGTCTCAATTGAGCCAGTTCCCTGAAATGAATTTCAGGATCCTTTTTTTCAAACCTCTCGATGAGCCTAGTAGTGAACTCATCATACGTTGTGATAGACCGATGACCCAAGGTAACTAGGCCATGGTACCACCATTCATGCGCCACCCCATCAAGGTGTAGTGTAGCGAACTTGATCGCCTCCTCTTCTGCCATAGGTCTGAGAGCTAGATAGTTATCCAGCTTCTGAATCCAAGCTCGGGCTGAACTAGTATCATTCCCGTCAAAGTGTGGAAGTGACACCTTGTTGACAGCTTGGTACAAGTCTCCTTGATTTGATGGTCTTCTTTGATCATAGTGTCTCCCGTGTCCTTTGTTTTTCCTTTTATGATCCATGAAATCGTTATAGGACATATCCATCTTGATGTCGTCAGGTAGAGAGTCATACTCTGCACGACCAAGTCTCAACTGCTCCACGAATGAAACATTCTCTTCGGGATCTGGCTGAGTGTTTACAGGTGCCAAAAAAGGGGGTTTGAAAGGCCTGGAAGAAATATAAGTGTTGTTTGACACATTCCGGGCTGCATATCCATCATGCTGGTTGGAGGCACTATGCTCTCCTCTGTGCTCTAAGTTGTTCTGTGGAATGATATTCTGACCCACTGTCCCCATCATGAGAGATACCATGTCCATCAAGGCATCCATCTTTCTTCCAAATATCGTTCCGGGACTCATAGACCTTTCTCTTCCTTTCCCATTGTCATCTCTGTTGTTGGTAACTCTCTCGTTACCCCCAACTGATCTCTCACCCTCTGCCATATCTCGATTCCGAGAAGACTCCCAATGAGCCCTCAAGATCTTTGAATGTCGACCTTCTCGGAGCTTGGTAAGGCCGGAATCTGTTTTCCAACCTTCTTGTCTTCCCTCGCAATGTACCTCTTTTCTCGTCACTCATGCATGCATTGTTCACAGGATGGGAAGATCTTCGCTCTGATACCATTGAAATATTCCGGGCCAATTTTTTTTTGTTTTCTGTTTTTAAAACAGATTACAACATTACAATCAAAGTACCCGTTAAGGTTAGAAGGTAAACCAAAACGCATTTAAAGCAACGCTAACCAAGAATGGCGCCGATGATGGCGAGCATATGGTCAGAGGATCTTCTACCCTAAATGCTGAATGGGAACTCAACGCCAAGTATGTGCTACCCAATCCAATATGGAGTGAGGGGCGACCATCTGACGGAGTGTTACAGAATACTAATCTTCTACCCTAAATGCTGAATGGGAACTCAATGCCAAGTATGTGCTACCCAATCCAGTATGGAGTGAGGGGCGACCATATGACGGAGTGTTACAGAATACTATGCTTGAAAAGAAATGCGGAAAGCTGGAAATACTCAACACCTGAATGTGCTTCATAACCGGAATGGGATAGTAGCTACCATAGGGCGGAGGTCAAATTAGAACAATATTAATCGCTGAAAGTAAGAAGTGCATTACAAGTATGATAAGTAAGAGATCTAAGTTGCTTTGCCAAGATTACTCTTTGCCGACTTATAATAAAAATGGTGAGATCTTGCTAACAATACGAATCAGATTAAAGATGCAGATTTCTCCGAGCTGTTATGACAGTTCTGTAATTTTTATATAACCAGAAGACACATGATTTTCGGAATGGCTCGAGAATATAACCAAGAAGCACATAGTTTTATGGAATAGCTCGAAATTCCGTAAAACTTATTCAAATAACCGACACGATTACAAAGCACTATTAGCAAGAGGGCGCTCGACTAACCCCAAAAACAGACTCAAAATGCAGGCTATATTAAATGCACGAATTCCAAGACACCATGAATGGTACGGCCCAGCACAGGGGCGATTTTGCTTTTAAAAATCAGATTGTCTTCCAAAAATTCTACAGCCTTGCATACATGGGCGCCTAGCCAAGAAGGAAGGAATGAAACAATACCCACCATGAATTTGTTTTGTCTTTTGGATTTATGAATAAAACTTGAATCTGCAAAGCAAAAATACGAAACCAGAAACTCTAATATGTAAAATCGAACCTAATTAGACAAATGCAGATTACACAGCACTACATCCACTGAACTCACAATCTAAAATAAAATCACCACTAGTTGTTGTCTTACAAACAAGAAGCGATGCCCGAGCTAGGAGGCCTTCATTCCTCGAAGCAAACCTAGAGCCAAACCGCAAACATAACAATATGGCAGTCCAAAGATGATGAATGATGCTCAAAGCCTTCCTTTTATAACTTCCTGTTGACTTCACCAAACCCTAAAAACACTTCAACATCCAAACCCTAATCCTTTCTCCAAGATGGCACCCTTTTCCTTTCAAGCTTAATATTGATATTTTAATTAAACTCAATACCTTGATAAATGCGCCCACCTTAAGCTTGCTCGACTTTGGAAATTAATAAAATAATCTTAATGAAGGTGCCTCCCTCAAGAAACCCACTTTTCAAAACAACTTAAAGTCAATAGACTAGGCCAAGGGGTCAACGTTCGAATATAATATTAAAACATGACCTTTAATTAAATATATCAACTTAACTCTTCAATCATGCTCAAGCCAATAATGACCAAATCAATGAGACCAAATCAAGTAGAAGTCAACCAAGTTGAACCCAATCGAAATCGCAAAAATAGAATTTACTAAAAATAGTAAATTCCAAAAATACTTAGAATGTCGAAATGAACATACCACTGCGAAGCTTTCGGAAAACCCTGAAAGAATCTGCCTTTGAATCCACCAACTCCGAGAAAAGACATCCTCAAAAATAGGAAACCCTAATTTACCTTTCGACTAGCCTTCGGGTTTCCAGAAAAAAGGCCAACGGTCACTGGAAAGATCAAGTTTGAGAAGGGGACATTACAGACTCAGATTGTTTTGGTTTCATAGTTCATGGGATGCAAGGCATCCAAATTAACAAGTGGATCAATGGGAATTTACTGTGTATTTTATCAAACGAAATGCGACATACACAAATATAGGAGGTGGTTTAGAGGTCGGCATATGAACCAATTAAAAATCGCTGCACATTCTCTTTTTTAGAAAATACAGAGTACCCGACACTTTTTTTAGTGTATCAGTAAACCCAATTACAATTTTATTTCACGAAATAGCAATTAACAAAATGTATAATTTGAACAGAGAATTTCCTATTATTCTTTTGGTTATATATTATATATCAGAATCATGAACTAGAGTGTTAAGCACAAATAAGCGTGACCTATAATCGATTAGGTACGTAATTGTATTAATACAAAGATCATTCGAGTTATAAAGACAAAAGTATAGTCATTTATAAGAGTTAAATACTTATCTTTTGCTTTGGATTGATCAAACTCTGTCTCTCTTGTGTGTACGGGATCAGGCACCTTGGGCTATGGCTGCTTATCTGTGGAGGAAAAATGCTACATAAATCATGCCTTGCGTTGGCTAGAAACCATTTGAGTTATATGTAGTACCCGTTTAGGACACATGAGATGCCCTCTTCTCGCAAGCCCACCACCCGCCTTCACCTTTCCACATGCAAGATGTATGTAAATATATTACAAGAGTTTGCGAGAAGTATGATGATCCTTTCCAAAATCATTGTTCAACCTTTTATAGGTCACCATGGTAGTTGACAACCAACACACCCATTCATAATGAATTACTAAAGTTGGGTCTATTAAATATTTCACTCCCTTTTAATAAGGGTCATTACATTGCATTCCTTTAATAAGGGTCAAAACATAGTACTTCCTTTAATAATTGTCAATTTTATCACTCCTTTTGATAGGTGTCTTTAATAATTTATTTTCTCCCAAATTATTACATGGAGATTTTTTTACACAAACATTTCTCCCCCCTTGAATCAGCTGCTTATCCTTAGTAGTACGAGGTTCATTTGAAACACAAATCACAAGCACAATGCTTAGTCCAGACAAATATAGGTAATGAATATGAGTATATCAATTATGTAGCTAGATATATCATTATCACAATTTTTTTGTATAGAAATTTCTCTTATCGTCTTGGTTCATTTATCCATCAATTCCATTGCAACATTTTAAAACATAGTTGAAAAAAACCACATATCCAAGAAACAATAACGAGTTAGCACACTACCAATATTGAGAATTGAATACTATACACATGAGAGATCATATTAGATTATAGAGATATTTTTATACCTACTAATTCCTTAGGTGAATTTCTAGACTATTCTTCACACCATTTAATAACCCATGAATTTGAAATATGAAACATTCATTCCCTTAATCGTGAGTTTATTTAATTGATGATAATTATTGTGCTCTTAATCAATAAATAATAACACGAGCACTTAATAGTACTATAACTTTAAAAGTGAATTTAATCTATTAAAAAGAATTTTCAAAGAAAGAATAATGTCCACACAACCCTTAATCCGTGGTTGGTAGTAAGGTGGTCCATTGAATTATCAACTAAAACAATGTTAGAGTTTTTTTCGAGCTCATAAAATATTATAATATTAGTAATAAATATAAAAATCCCTTTCTCGAGACAATAGAATATAAAGATCCTTTTGATAAAGGAAATCTTCCACTTGCATCTTCCAAAGACTAAAATTATGTTTGTTGAATTTAGCAACCTTTGATCTTCCATCATCTGCTATAGCTCCCACTCAAGCTAAAACTTTCCTTGCGATTCAAACACTTCAACAAACTAAACTAGGCTCGATACCAATTGTTAGGAAATAAGGGATAAAATATGAAACAATCCCACACACGAATTGCAATAGTAGAAACTAATATGCAAACATGTAACATTCCCATTTTAAGACTTTAGAAACAAGGGAATTTTTTTTTGAAACATAATGTTCTCTGTTCTAAATAAAACATCATTTAGAACACACATTCCATGCCAATCAATCTCATAATCAGATAACCATATGCAATTGTAATGACTCGGTATACTACCGATCTCTCATTCCATGACTCGGTTACCAACCGATCTCTCATGTTTACTTAAAGTATAGAATACTTTATGTATACTACATATACTTGGTTCTCCTACCCTATTCCGGTACTAAGTGATCTATTTAAAGAACCTATCTGAATATTTGTTACCAATATTCATCTGACATCACGTTGCTTTAAACTAGGTGACATAGGACAACGCAACCAGCAGCTTGCGATACTTTGGCCAAAGATTTTCAACATACTATTCATGTTACTATTCTTAGACGGCATACTCGTCATTCCGGAATACGTCCTTCACCTCACTTTTCCGTTATCTTGAATGGTCTTTACTGACTACCGTCAATCCACTTGCCCAAGGTTTGACCCTAGCCCCGGTCAGCAACATCATTTATTATAGGAAGAGCTCACGATGACTTAGGGTATATGGGCATACTCAGTTGACCTAAGTCAACCGGATGTGCCGAGGTACCTTGAGTCATTAGAAGTTACTACTTATCCTAAACATGCTACTAACTTGACCTAGAGAGAAACTAAGTTCAAGTCTAGATGTGTGTAAATCTAGATGAACAAATACGGAAGGGTGTTGCCACATGTCAACTGCAACACTGTATCCTCGAGAAGTCTAAGACTTCGGAGGGTACACTCCTTTAGTTGGTGTGTGCTAACATCCGTTAGAACCGATTCATCAAGATGTACATACCCTTGTGGTCATTAATCATAAATAAATTGAATTAAGATTTAGATTACAACAACCATGCCTAACCCTAATTCCAACATTTATTAAGTTCTTTACCTATACTTATCCCGATTAAATATGGAGAACTTCATTAATTCAAGTTTGCATTGTTGTTTATTAACATGGCATAACAAGCAGTTATCCCAAAAATAGAACAACAAACATGAACGTTTAATTCCTAATGCAACTTAGCTATCCAAATCAAGTGTGACATCCACCTAGATTCAGCTAGTGTTTACTTTATAAGTGAAATTATAAAGATTAAGGATCATAACCACTCTTTCTTTTACTTTTCATTCCATGAGAGAGAGAATCTTCCTCTTCATGGTAAGATGTTAAGTTTTAACATAACCCTTTTATCATTCATTACTTATATAGTTTAATTGTATGTCCCAAGCATATTTCATTATTAAACTATAGTTATGTAAATAGAGAACGACATCCTTGCAATTTAACAAGTTCATTAATATAAGGGAGATTATACTATCTCCTTAATCCAACTCATCATCTTATATTAACAATAGTATACACAGATATAAAGAATACCACAAAGATATCACTATTATTTCCATCATACAAGTACAAAAGTATTCACATCACAAATTGTAGTCCAACACAAAACCTTTTAGTTCATGATGATAAATATACATTTTCAAGATTATGCATTACAAACATTCTGCATGTCAATCAGAATAAAGATCTTAAAAGAACATCACTTTTCTTTTTCATTACAACTCAAGAATGATTCGAAACTCTTTACATAAGATCCAAAATTAAATAAGCCAATGCATCATAAAAGTTTTGTCTTCTTTTATCACTTACGATGTCCATCTGCAAAAATTGCTAGCACGGGTCCAATTCAATGAACTGAGCATGATAAGCACTAAGCATTAAAGTAAAGTGCATTCCACTAATTGTTCCATTAAAAAAACAAACTGCTTTAATGAAACAATTAATATATATCATACAACAATCATAAGTAATAACATCCGAGAAAAGAAGCACAATTAAAGAGTTTGAATTCACTATTAAGAAAAGAGCATAATATAATCTGCAACACCTGCATTTATATCATATGGTTTAATTGATCCTATCAATTACTTTAAAAACGATCAACAAGTCTTGTCATCCAATTGTTTCATAATTCCATAAGAATAGAAATACACATTTATCTTTTCTAAGCAGCAAAAGAAGTTACTTTCAGCCTAGCTCATATTAGGATGATTCATCCTACAACTTAAGCAAAGAAGAAGAATCAATACATACTACTCCTTACACACTTCATCATCTGAAGGACGAAATAGGTTTAGAACTCATCTAACTGCTTCAGTTCAAGGATATCAATATAAGGATTCCATAAATAAGAGACAACTTCTAAACAAGAATCCCAAATCCATCCAAGAAGAATAGAAATCAAAACAGTCTAACTGAAAGTCTTACTAACTTCTTCTGTTAGAAGATATAATTCAAGGATCTGAAACTAGACTTTCCACAAATCCAAGCTATACTCAAACAAAATAAATCTCTTAACCAATCCACAAGAAGTTTCCATCTCAGAAGAGAATCAATTAAAGAGAAGCTCAGTCAATGAACTTATACAATCAACAGAAAAAGGATCTCAAATAGAAAAGGACCCAATCCATAATTCATTTCATTTATACTATGAAATGAATTCCCTTATCTAATTCAAACTTAGAAATTCTTTAACTAGTTCCCAAAAGAGAACACAAAACCAAACACACAGTCAAAGAATGCACACTACAAAATTTCCATTACAAAACTTACAAATTGGTTTCCTATTTCCATTCACCAAGCTCAAGTTCAAATTCAAATCTCAGAACGGAGTACACAAAGATACAGTCCCTAATAGTATATTGTCCCTCAAGAGAACATATTCAATTCTCTTTTTAAAACCAGAGACTCGTTCAATGAATCCAACAAGGAATAGAAATCCACAACAGTGAAAGATACACAAGGATCAATACATCTCACGAACACAAAAGATTGACATCCTATTACAAGGCTTCAATAGCTTGATGCAACAGAGTAAGTAGTCCACTGCGATCCCCAAATAAGAACAATATTACAAAGCATTCTGAATAGTGATACTATATCCTTTCATACAAAACTCAGTATACTAGGTTTTAGATTCAACATTCTATTAAAACCCAAGAATCAAATAAAAGATCAGAAGAGAGTAAAGAAAACCCAACAACGTTTAAGTCAAGAGATGTTCCAATCTTACTTCCAACTCAACTGAAACAAAATCACAACCAGGACTCTCAAGTTTAGTTTAAAAGATTAAAGTAGGGAAGTATTTGTTTCAACATCAATAACAAGGAGAGTAAATACTACATTTCCGAAGCCTCTAAAATTGTTAATGACTTATTCCAAACGAACTATAAATCATCAATACCCATAACAAGATATAATTCCAGTCATTTAATCCTTCTAAAAAGACAGTCAAGCCTTCAACAGGACACGGGTTCACTTAGGGTAGAGAAGAATAGGATACACTTCATATTCACATGCCCTGTCAAGTTCAAAGAAGGTAGTATAGTCTAAAAGACAGAAGTACCACAATCGGTCCAACAAGAAACTACAAGAAGAAGATCTCAAAAGAGATAACTGGTCTACTTCTAAACAAACAAATCTCTCAAGACCCTTTTGAACAGATAGTCCTTAAATGAGATTAAAGCTTTTCAAATCCTTAATACCAACAAAACTCCATCTCAGAATACAAGTATAGAATCAAACACGTCGATTCCAACACAAGTTCAAACACGCACGAATGGAATACCAATACAGTGTCGAACACGAGCTTAACAAAAGTTCAAAACTTCATAAGGCTCTAATACTGGCTCAGACAAACACGAAGTTCAAATACGAGCCTATAATGAAACACGAAGCCCTAAATACAAGCTTAGAACAAAACACCAATGCTCTAATACGAGTTCAAGCATCTTCAAATCCTTAAATAAGAATGAAACTTCCATCTCAGAGTATAGTACAGAACAAAACTCAACAACTCGACTATAAGTTCAACATTCGCAAGAACTGAAAACAAGTACAATGTTGAATACAAAGATTCAACCAAAATTTCAGAACTACACCAAGTTCCACTCAGTCCAGAACAAACACGAAGTTCCATTAAAAGCTCATAACAAATCACGAAGCTTAGAACAACCACGAAGCTCCACTAAAAGCTCAACTAAACACAAGACTAAAATAGAGATTCAGAACCATACAAGCAAAAATGCTAGTTCAGAACGACCAAGAAGCTCTACTACAAATTCAACGAACATAGGCTCTAAATAATAGTTCAGAATGAAACATAAGGCAACGAATGCTAGTTTAGTCAACACTAGCCTCGAATACAAGTTACAGAGCTTCAAAAACAAGTTCGCATGAATATCACCATTAAACTAGCACAAAGAAAGTTTCCCAAAAACTACCATTACCAGCAATGGATTTACATTCCAAAAACCACAAATTTCATGAAAACATGCAAGTAATTAACCGGAAAATCATGCAAATATTTATCTCCAGAGAGCAGAATTGTTTTAATGAATCATTTAGAAGAAAGCAAGAAATCTTAATGGGTAGAGCCTATCATGCCTGATAGTGCCTCTGCCAATTCGAAGGAGACTTCAGCCGAGTTTCCAACCCTTTTTCTTCTCCATGATAGATCAACAACCAAACAATTTTTCTTCCAATGCCTCTTATACATTCCCTTGATAAAAAATAGACCAGAGAAACCAAAAATAGCCAAGAATAAGAAGAAGTCGAATTGCTGGTTCAAAGAACCAGATAGCTCCATGTAGAGTGAAATTCACGAGGCATGCAAAACCAAACAACCTCCCACAAATCCGCCTCCCATGTTTCCAAGACGGTTTGCACACAAAAACCGAGGTGCATAAATGCCATTACTCCTAATTCTCCTACTTATCTCTCCTTGCCACCGCCTCCCAAAACTGGCGGATACCAATTCCAAATCAACATGCAATTCCATACTTAGTGAAGCCTCCACATAAGCCCCACTAAAGTTTAACTAGCCCTTGCCAAACTGGCAGTACCTCCAAGCATTTAAATCCAATCAAATCAAATAAAAGCCATTGGAACCATCGCCGTAGTGACATGCGACCTTAGGCCCCTTTCAAATAGTTTAGGCTAGATTTCCCAAAACTTAGGTTAGTCCAACAATTAATCACCTTAGGTCTTAAAACATTGCCTTAGGTAGTTTCCACCTTAGGCTAGATTAAATTCACCTCCATAAAGTATTAGGCATTAGGTTAACATAGCCAAGAATTACTATAGTAATCTCCCCTTCCCATATTCATTTAGCACAAGAGCTTAGGTTAGGTCACCCCCAACACAATAGAATAAGAAGCTTAGGTTAGATTACAACCCAATTGAATAGACGTAGATAGGAAGTAGGTGCTCTTACCTAGTTTAGGATACCATTAGGATAGTCCTTTAGTTTTAGGGTTCCGATCCCCTTCATAGTCTTAAAGCAGACTATATTTTTGTTACGCCTTAATGTCCTGTAGAGATCAATCCCAAAGATCCAAGCACAACATACAACTGAATGAAGACACGATCGCACAAGTCCTAGAACTTTACAACATACAAAGTTTATCTGCTATGTCTCGAACCAATGAATGTCAATTTACCATTCAGTCCATTAAGAAGATTTAAAACATTCCTTGGATCACTGAAAGTGATCCAAGGATGAGTCAATCAAAAAGAGATAAGTTTTGCAACTCTCAAAACTAGATTGCAGCTTATCAATAAGAAGTGAAATCGATTCTTGCAAGCCATAACATTTCATTCTAAAGAATCCAAGAGCAGAAATGATTTATCCATAACAAGCATGATTTTCAACAATCAAGGAAACACACCTCATGAAAATCACATGCCAACGCTTGTAATGTAAAAGAGAATTATAACAGTTTGTCCAAGGTGTTACAAAAAGATATTACAGATCTGAAATAAAAGTGTAGAAAATAAAAGAACAAAACACAGACAAGATTTAATGTGGTTCACCCAATTTGGGCTACGTCCACCAAGAATCACTTACTCAGATTTTATTACAAGCCACCTCTTTCTCTCAATACAATACCCAAATATGTTTGGAGCTATACTCAACAAACTCTCTGAATTCACACTTGAACTCACACACATCTACAATGATATGTATACCTATCAAAAGCCCAAAAGCACATCAATAGGCAACTACTTAAGCAATTTTACAATACTGTGGGTACCAAAACCATGGGCCAAAACCGCCCCATAAACCTATGGGTCAAAAATCCCGCCCATATGAGAAGAACATGTTTTTGAAATATCAGACACGTTTTTCAAGGCCATTTTTTTTTCTTTGGATCTGCGCCCTTGAACCTCTCTGCACGGGGCTGCCTCCCAGGACCCCGTGAGAAAACTGTGGAGAGTGTACAATACTTTTAGTGTACAGTCTTAACGCTTCCATACATGAAAATAGGCTCCACAACATAACCATTTTTATTTCTAATGGAATATCAACGAGAGTTGGAAAAATTTCATATTATGAATCCATTGTCACGTCGGATGCACAAGCATCAATGGGTATGCTTTTTTCATTTTCATTGTATACACGAGATAAATGCATAACAAGTTGCTTTGATTTATCAAAACTCTTATAGTATTTTCATACGATACTTCAAGAGAATATTATCCCTCTAGGTATTGTCTCTCACTCTATGAAACTATAATTGTTATTGAATCTTGCGAGTTATAAATATGCTTTTACTTTGATTACTCATATTACACATACATAGATAATATTTAATTTTAATATAAGATCAATTTGATGTCGAGTCATGGACCTTCCTTGATATTTATAGTAAATTAGTTAGTGACACACAAGAGGAATGGAATGTGGTTCATTATTGAATGTCTCCAATATTGACAAGATGTGCGTCCCCATCGGTCCCACGATGCGCATTCAATATTCCCTTTAAACATTTCAAGAAAATCTTAAAGTAACATACTTGGTCGAATTTTGTTTTGTATAACCGATTGTGTAATAATAATTATTAAGTCTAATTTTTTAATTAATAAAAGCTATAAAATATTATTTCATGAGAAAAATATTTGTACAAATATTAAGTCTAATTTTTTAAGAATGTATAAAATATAGGGATTTATGGAATTGAATTTTATTAAAAAAATGATAGCCCAAATAATTTTATCTCTTCTCCGATGAGGATATTAATCATGTAAAGACTTTGCAAATCTAAATTTTGAATTCATTGATTATATATCTAAACTTTCTATTGTAGCATTATCCATTTTTAAGCAAGACATGAAATTGTGGACTACCCCACAAAACTCCATACATCTTATCTTTGATTGAGACCATGGTATATTCTTGTATACCAAATTTTTCTTAGGCATTTAAAAATATCTAACACAATTAGAATATTACCATGACATCCTTTTCGTCACCAACTTACTGAAAAAACTCTCAAGTTAAATATTTTCAGCATAGGTTAAATTTTACCAATTATTCTCAATGAAGTTATCTCAAGATGATCTTTCGGAGTAATTATCAATATTTTAACACTTTGATAATAGCTAATAGGCAAGGGAATCCAAAATTCTTTTTGTACCCAAATTTACGATTACATATAATTTCCTTTATCAAGGGACCATCCTAATAGGTGGTTTCTTTCCAAAGTGGCCCGTGTTAATCACCTGCAATTTTTTTAATCTTTGCATGTATTATTCTTTTCTAGCAATTTGCTCCTATATTTCCTAAATTGTCTAGTATGGGTTATTGGCTCACTATGTTTCTATTATGATACTTAAAAATGAAAATCAACTTGAACTTGTTGTTCCAATATCATCAGGATTTCACTGTGATCATTATATGATTATTCTTTAAACTATAAGAATTCTAAGATTGTGCACTTTTTACTCAAGTTAAATTCTGGGTCCCACTCAAGGTGTTCATAGAAACTCCTAACCAAAAGCAAACATAGGGGTAAGATTAAAAACAACAATTTTGATCACAGTATAGCACAAGAATGGTAACAAGGCTCATAAGTGTCCCATACCACTTATGAGGAGTGTCAATAATAGGCACTAGTATAGGATTCAATTTATGTTGAGATGAGGACAAAGAATGTTCACCAAGGATTTAGAGATACTTCAATATTTGAACTTCATTCATTAACATTTTTTATCTTCTAATTTAGTCATAGCTTACTTCTTAATTCTAATAAGGACAGGTGAAAAGGTATCTTACTAATGTAAACACCGACATTAATATTCCATAATTGTGGAGATTCAATTGTCTTAGGAATTTTAGATCCTTCATTCAAAATGTTGGGTATACTGACATGTCTCTAAATTCCTTCAATCCTTTCCACCTTATGATTGTGAAAACGAATGATTACTCTTTCTATGTGGAGGTCTTATTTCTAATCACCTCTTTGTACGGAACTCTTTTTATGTGTTAACATTGAGAAGTTAGATGATACCAAATGTGATGTTCCATCCCCCAAAATATCACACGATTAAATGATAGTTTTTTTAATTTGTTTTATCTTATTTTAAAGTAATAATATATACCCACAAAAGAAAATAGAACATGTACCAAATAAAACATTGATTACCAAAGCATTTATCCCTAAATTAGATATTTGATACATATATGAGAAACTTCTTCAGAAGAGCAATCTTTCCCAATGGTGAATCAGAGCCAAGACTACACTCAACAACAAGGGATCAGACACGAACTCGAATCACTAATGCCACAACAGTATTTAACAAGCCCTGGCCAGGACATTGAGGGCACTCTGTGCCTACTCTTGGATACACTCGTGGACCCGTCTCGTCACTATTCGAGAATGTTATAAGGATTCTTCCCTCCCTTAGTTTTCATTACATAAATTCTTGTTCTTATTCATTCCATACATTGAGTCATATTCACTCAAATATTTCATATTCACATATTTTCCATTAAACTATTGTTTCCTCTTAAAATCCCTTGAGCCTAAATTAAGATATCGGGGATTAGTAAATTGTTTCAAAGGTGACAAAATGCCTTAGACACCCCGCCCTTAACCTCAGCCTATGTTCTTAGATATTGATTCTTAAGAACATAGAGATGGAGTTTCAATAGAACATAAATGGAATCTTGGGTAGAAATGGTTTTACTCTAGTGATGAAGACTAATGGGGACTGTAACATCCTTCCACAAGTTTCCCTAAATATGGAAATACAATTAGGTGGAAATTGTTTTTGAACTATCTAGATTGTTATTGGTAAAATGGAATTGGTCGGATCTTATGGGGAATAGGTGCTTGACCTTAGTAATCTTGAAGAATTAACTTGAGCGACTATGAGGGCTATGGTAGTTCATCTAAATCATAGAGATTGTAACTTGTATTTGATCACAACTTCTCTTTCCGTCATATACACAGTAGTTTTATGATTCTTTCTAATAGTCATATGGACTATAGTATGAGAATTGTTCATGACTCGCACATCCATATCAATGATTGCTCTTTTTACGAAGTGATGACACTCTATGTGAGACCTCTTGGCCTATAGTTTGTATATTAACGTGATAATTGAACTATAATTGTTAATGTCTGCAATTTGTATGATACCTTCAAATTCTTTGAGAAGGGTTTAGAACTTCCCCCTTTGAGGTTTTGATTCCCCTTCCAAATTTGTCATTCTAAGAGTACATTACGGCAGGTCCATCTTTTTATATTAAGAGAGTAATATATGGGAAATTGATTTTGCCTTTTTATTTTTAACTTGCCCCTTCGAGGTTTTGATTCCCCTTCCAAATTTGTCATTTTGAGAGTGCGTTCTTGCAAGTTCATCTTTTCATATCAAGAGAATAATATAAGGGAAATTGATTTTGCCTTGATATTGCTTTTCTACTTACGTATTTTTCAAAACATTAACTATTTGTGATTTCGAATACACTTGACTCAATGAACCCAATTCTACTCAAAGGTTTAAGAAACAGGTTTGATACCAAATTGTAATGTTGATTTTCCCCCAATCTCAATAGCTGAATAGTTTGAACTAAAACTAGTGAGGATTTGGTGGCGAATGAGATTCATAATTATTCATGGTTTAGTCCCACATCGACTAGGTTAGGCAAACATAATTTTTTTATAAGTTAAAAACATAACTTCGTATAGGGAGGTGGAGAGAGGGTCGTGGGACCCGGTAGTTATATGTACATAATTTTATATGTAAATTGCCAAGTTGACATTGTACGATTTTCGAGCCTCTTGATAGGAGTTGGTTTCAAGCATAGTTACTTGAGACGGGGGATGACAAAATTTTTCTAAATTTTGGGGACGGCTAATTAAAAAATATATAAATATTTAAAATATAAAGATATAGTGACTAAATTATATAAATAAGCTGAAATAAAACCATTTGAGATTTAAATAAGGTGAAACTTGAACTCATAAACATCAAATACATTCCTAGAACTGTTACAGACAGGATACTGTGATTTCAAAACACTCAGCTTTTCCAAACATGTTATAAACTTCTATTATGTTCTCCTTCAATTCTCTGATAGCAATCTTCCCAAACTATGACCAAGTGTTATGGTTCACTGTTGACAGTTGTGATCTATTGACCCTCAATTGCTCTTGTCAACCTTCTATTGACAAAACAGAGAATGACAGAAAACAGGTTCTCATTCAGATTCTACAGTCAGACTAAGACTGTCAAACAATAATAGTAGGGTTTCAGGATATATTAGCTTGATCATTACTTGCATAGGCTCGTGACTTGCTTCTTCACAAGATCTTGAATCATAAGTGATTTACAATTAAAAAAATAGTTTAGAGTGTTGTTTTTATGTTTTTTTATTGAAAAATGCGGCAGACCACGTGGGGGACTTCTGGATGTCCCCCCCACGTTTTCCACGTACCCCCATGTCCCCCCCACGTTTCCCCGTCCCCAGGACGTTTCCCAGCCTCCTTAGACGTCCCCAGGACATTTCCCATCATGCATGCACTGTGGGAAACGTGGGGGAAACATTTCCCCCACGTCCCCACGTCCCCATGTCCCTAGGACGTTTCGGACTTGTCAAAAATGGGGGGGATGTGTCCCTGCGTAACTATGGTTTCAAGGCTTAAAATTTGCCTAAAATTTGCATAAGATTGAGACATGTGGCGTGATCCCTTGTGATCGGGTTGTTGGCTTTGGAATACAAGAGGATAATATGTGGCACAATTTCATGTGTTTAGGCTACGGGTTCTAAGGTGCAAACACAGGGCCCAATGTCGCGTGCTTGGGTTATGGGGTTCCCATGATGTCCTATGCTCCATGGACTAAGGGATTATTTGGAATGTGGACATGTGTCACAGCTTTTTTTTTTGATAGATAAACGCTTTTGACCGGAGCTATGAACCGGAGGGTTGCCTGGGACCCCACCCATTATAGCCAATGTCCTGAGACAAGATATTACAATTAGACCAACCTAGACCGCGACTAGTGAGCCCGCACCGACGATGCAATTTCCACCACTGCCATTTTTAGAGCCACCAGCCGCCTCGAACACCAATGCCGACGATGCAAAGTCCGCCACCGCCGAGAATAACTGTCAGTCGTAACCACCGGTGATGCAACATC
The DNA here is from genome assembly GCA_018340775.1 of Taxus wallichiana var. yunnanensis. Classification (NCBI taxonomy): domain Eukaryota; kingdom Viridiplantae; phylum Streptophyta; class Pinopsida; order Cupressales; family Taxaceae; genus Taxus; species Taxus wallichiana. The sequence goes on along the minus strand of CM031239.1, from coordinate 298,271,296 downwards.
CGCCACCACCGATAACCACCCCGAAGGGATCGCGCCTAGCGGGATTTGAACCTAGGTGGATCCAGACACAACTGTCCGTCTTAACCGATCCACCCAAACCCCATTGGCAACATGTGTCGCGGTTATGTGAACTTGGGTTGTGGTATTGGCGACAAATGGCATAGTGATGATGGTCGTGGTTAAGTGCACGCAATTGTTAGGAAGATTAGAGGTTACAACAATATGGTTTCCATACACAAAACCCGGGATTACGCCACATGGCGTAATCCATGTGGCATAATCCTTGAGACTCAAAATGTTTGGTTTCACGAGTTCACGGGATGCAAGGCATCCAAATTAGCAAGTGGTTCAATGGAAATGTACTTTTTACTTTTTCAGATGAAATTCAAAATACACAAATATAGGAGGCGGTTTAGAGGTCGACATGTGAACCAATTAAAAACAGCTGCCCATTCTCTTTTTAGATATTTTAGAGTACCGATACTTTTGATAGTGTATCAATAAACCCAATTACGATTTTATTTCACGAGATAGCGATTAACAAAGTGCATAATTTGAGCAGAGAATTTTCCATTATTCTCGTTGTTAATATATATATAAGAATCGCGAAATAGAGTGTTAAACACAAATAATAGTGACATATATAATTATTTAAGTATGTAATTGTATTAATACAAAGATCAAATCACAATAATTTATAAGAGTTAAATACATATTTTTGCTCTGGATCGATCAAATTCTATCTCTCTTGTGTGTGTATAGGATGAACACTTTGGACTATGGCCGCTTATCTCGTGGAGGAAAAATATTATATATATTATAAATCATGTATTGCCTTAGCAGAAACCATCCGGGTTATATGTAGTATCTCGGTTTGGACACACAAGATGCCCTCTCCCCACAAGCCCACCATCCGCTTCACCTTTTCACATGTGAGATGTGTGTAAAGATATTACAAGAGTGTTCTCTAAAAGTATGATGATCCTTTCCAAAAATCATTGTTCAACCTTTTATAGGTCACCCGGGTAGTTGACAAACAACACCCATTCATAATGAATTACTAAATAATTCATTATACTCCCATTTAATTGGGTCTATTAAATATTTCACTCCCTTTTAATAAGGGTCATTACATTGCACTCCCTTAATAAGGGTCAAAACATAATACTCCCTTTAATAAGGGTCAATTTTATCACACTCCCTTTTGACAAGGGTTTTTAATTATTTATCTTCTCCCAAATTATTACATGGGGATTTTGTCACATAACAATTAACATGTAAATATTTGGCATTACCTTGTAACCCAAACCAAAAGCATTTCTAATTCGAAAGCAGACTTTTGGATGCAAGTGCTTGAGTTGATGTGATAGCCTGCTCTCCTGTTTTCGGCACTAACATTGCTGATGGTTTTCGTGTCATGCCTTGTGGGCCCACCCTCTCTAGCTTAACTGGTTGCTATCTATGTGATGTCCATTAATTTACAAGCTATTTATAGAGCGGCTTATTTCTAAGGTATTTTTCATCCACATTAATAATCTCTCTCTATAGCATGACCTTTAGCCCGATTTCATGATACATTACTAGTTTTAGAGTATTTTATTTCTTATATTCGCCTAGTTTGTATGTTCATTGATAAACAACTTAGTTTTCATACCAAATTTAGTATTGTTATTTTCTGTAACTTAGTTGCTATGTTATAACAAGTTCTCAAAGCGCTTGATTGAATCTAGGTGTCAATAACCAATTTGTCAAACTTCATGATGTCAAAGATACTCTGCTAATGTAGTACGCATGGAAGTCCTCAATTGTACTCGGGCTTATCCGGACTCTCTTTAGGCTTATCTAAAAACTCTCTTTGCTATTCCCAATTGCATTAAAAATATGAATATCTTCAAGATTATTAATGGTGGAAATTAAGGTTAATATTGTTGTTAAATTGCAATTGTGACATTAGTTGACACAGCCATCAATAACAATGGGCTGAATGTTATCATAATTACCACATCATCCAGGAGAGAAAAATAGTTTTTGTTTTAAATTGAGAAATTTCATTTAATGTGTTTAAGGTCTAATGATGTCCAATATTAATTATCACCATGTCCAAAATTAGCTATGGTGATTCATATAGAATCCTTTCTTCAAATTTGGATGATGTCTTTTCTTCAGTGTTCGCTCTCAGGCTTTCCTCCAGTAGTTTGAATATGCAAGTAATGGCTACTCTTTGTAGTAAAGGCCTGCTCAGGGCTGTACCATTCTTACAGGTCTTCATTTGCCACCACAAGGCTTTGTTGATGCTTTCACTGCCTTTCTTCTTACTCAATATACTTTACAAAAGCACTCCTACAAAGGTGTATAAATACACCAGAATGAATTTATGAAATATAAAACAATGAACAATTACAAAATAGAGAATGCCCACGAGTAGGACAACTACAATAAGTCATCTTTTAACTAATAGGATATTTCTTAAGAATGAATTTATGAAATATAAAACAATGAACAAATACGAAATATGGAATGTCCATGAGTAGGACAACCTACAATAGTCATCTTTGAACTAACTAGGATATTTCTTTACATCTTGTCTACATCACAAGTAAATGAACAGAGTCCTAACAAAATGTATTGCACACATCTAAATACCTCTTGGGTATCTTGAGAGGTTATACACATAACAGGATACAATGGGATGGCTCACCTACAATTAGAGAGTCCCTCCATGGCAAGTCACCTCTTAGCTGCGGTTGCTGATCAGCATGTAAGTTGTCTGTAGTTTTTCAGTTCATTCTGATGTCACTTGTTTGTCTCTTATGTGTCTCGCCTTCAACAATTAGTGTTGTGTAAATCAATGCCCCAAATGTTGTGTAAATCAATGCCCCAAATGCCCTTCAGAATGCTTAGGCCCCTAGAGAAGATCAAGTGGGCATCTTGCTTTCAATAGGACCAGCATACCCAGTCCCTGCAGCACCCTAATAATTCCTGTTGCAAAAGAGGGGATTTCAGCATCTACAACATTCCACTACCTGCTTGGAGTGCTTCAACTGCCCAGAGCACCACAGTGGGAATCCCACTAGCTCATAGCATCTGCTATTCTCTGTATTGGTTGCTTGTGTAGAGCCATGAGTCAATGATTTTTTTGAAATGATTGAGCTAATCTTCTTAGTATAGTTCAGATCCCTTTCAGGGTATATTCTCGTAGAAAATGCAAGTCACCTCTCATCTGGATCTAGTGAATTCTTCTGCCCGATGATTCCCTTTTCACTTTTACTCCCAACTTAGAATATCCAGGTTTTGCTTTACAACCTTACAAATTTATTCACAAAATTTAAGATTTAGATGTGAACATTGGATGCAAAAGGTCAAAATTGGACGATTACAGTTAGAAACCTGTTTCATTGGGTTTCTTCTTTTCATATTCTGTTTTTCAGAATTGGTTGCAGCTTAAGGTATTAAGTGGAGTTTTGAAGTTGGAAATGGAAATAATTAGTATCTCAATTTGGTTCACTTAACTGCATTTTCTTGCCTTGGAAGATTGCAGTGTTAGATGCATTGTCATAGTGACATACATGATTTTCTCTCCGAACTGATAGTACAGATTAAATAGAGATTAGTTTTGACTTTTGCTATATTTGAAAAATCTTGGACTCATATGAGTCCCACAGTGGGCATTTCCTCTGTCAGATTGACTCCCAACTGTTCCCAATATGTCATCAATAAACCTGTCTTGCTATAGAACCAGGGTTGTCCTTTAAAATACTTTCTTAAATGACCTATCCATAAATAGATTACAAAAATAGCTCCTGGCTTAAAGTCTGTCTTTGTGTTTTCTCCAACTCCAAGATTTTTGGATTCACTCCTTGGATGTTTTTCACTGTAGGCCATAGCTCCTTTAATCTGCAAAACATTGCATGCTTCTTCAGATGCCAAATGATTTCCTATCTAAACTGGATGTCTACCCTTGAATTTAGTGCAGATTCTGCTCGCAAATGGTTCCTATTTGTCAGTCTTTTTGGAGGATTTTTATCTTTGATGAAATATGGTTCTTTTGGTAGAGATTTTTTTCTGATTTTTGTCATTATGGTTGCCATTCTTGCGGCTAGAGTATTTCTTTACATAGAAGAAGAAATTCTGTCTCCCATATCTTCTCTGTCCCTCAGATGTGGTCCAAAATGGTCTTGAAGCCCTTGAAATAATCACTTCTTCTCATCCTCCCCGCAGAATCACAAAATAATAAAATATCTATCTCTTGATTAGTGATCATAAATACTAACTAAGTGCTGTTTTATGTAAATAGCATAGGGGCATGACGAGTGAAGAATGTGTGTTTAGCATTTCGTGCAGTTTGTCAAGATAAGGACAGAGAAGGGTAGTTTATTGCTTTCTTGCAGATCATGAATCAAAGTCGTTTCTCTGCCCTTTTCTGTGGGAGAGCATCTGTCCGCTCAAAATGTAGTTTGTTCTTTTTCTTCTGGAACAACTGAATTTGTGGCATTTACCTTGTACACTTGAAGATCTAGATATTTTACATTCAATGAGCTCAACCGGGGCTTCTGTTTATCAATGTTTTTTTTTTTCTTTTGACAGATGCTTACAATGCTTACAACAAATGAAGCATGAGTGTTGCCTTGTAAAAAACAAGCTGGAGACTCTACTTCAGGTGACTAGTTAAACGCACTGCTCATTAAAGAAAATTTGTGATTGGGACATTACACTAAGTATTTTTTCCAGCCAATAGTGTACTGTAGAGCGAAAATCTGGTGGATTTTGAATAAATTTCCGTCACATTTTGACAAGAGATCTATAGAAAGTTTGGTGTAGGAAGATGATAGGGCCAAACTGTTCCAATGATAAGATCTGAATCTGCCGTTTCTTCTAGGATATGTTAGCTGTTGAAAAATTAGCTGCAAGGTTTTATTGTTTGTTGATGAGAATCTGCATGTATTTAATGGGATAGTTTTTTGTTTTCTGCTTTAGCTTGAGAAACAGATTGTAGAAGCTCGTGGAACTGTTCCAATTATGCAATAAGCACTGGTATTTTCCATAACTATTCCATGGAGGATTTCGTGAAAGAAGTGAGTTGCAACCCTCAAGAAGCTAGGTGCCCGAGCTGTTTCTCAAGGCATAAAGAGATGCAAGCTTAAGGTCAAATACCCATATCTTCTTTTTCTGGTAAGTAATATATGTTATCATCTCTCCTGAACAAGGGAATGGGCAAGTTTGTTGAGTAGCAGCCAATGTGCCGCTTGGTAATGAGTTTAATTATTGTTAATTTGAGACAGAAAGGTACTGACCTAGTGTTTTGGTCAAGTAACATGGCAGGTCGCTCTCTTTCTGTTCTTGTGCATTTTATGCAGTGAAGATTATATAAGATATAATTGTACTAGACTATCTCCGTCCATATTGAATTCACATATGTATGCTATTGCTTGAGGGTGCGTCATTATATTATGTGCATTTGTTAGCATTTGACCTGGAGTTGGTAGCAAGTTTGTGAAGGATAATTCAATGATGAGAGTGTTTTTGCATAGAAAAAGACTGACATTTTTGGAATTGAGTTAGCTGGCCATGCAAGATAAATATTGATATTCTAATGAAAAACAAACTGGTAGTCATTTTTCGAATCATGAACTCATTTATTGAGGTTTTCCCGTGATGGATTGCATAAGTATGGTTTATGTGTCTGGTATTTACCCAAATATTAATTCTGCTTTATAATGGTTTTGACATGAAAAGTGCAAGCTATTACAGAAAGGGGACCAATGCATTGTTTGTCTGGTATAATCTCTGCGTTACTAATCAAACCCTGAGGTTGAGAAGGGTGATCTTAATCAATCCACAGATTTGATTTTGACAATGGATCTATCTAGTAGGTAGGGGATCTTAGGATTACACTTGCATCAGAGAGATCAAGCTTATGAATTTGTTAAAAATGATTCAAGAGATACAGGGAAGGGAAACTCACAAATTGTACTCAATCAAAATAAAATAAATATTGTTGCTGATATAGCAATATGTTGCATCACATTTTGAATATTTGAGTAACAGGAGCAATGTGGTGATAAACATTTTTATTGGCTGTTCCTAATACATTTTTTTGGGAATTTCTCTTTCCTTAACTCAGTTCAATTGATTTAGTTTAACTAAATTTCATATAAATGTCCACAAGTCACCAAACTCAGTAAATGTGACTTGGGATAGAAGACATACAAAAAGAAGAATGAAGCACCTAAAACTACCACAGAAAGAGAGATGTATATCAAGACATGGCTCGGGGAGGAGGTGGATAAAGATGACTGAAGAACAGACGCAAAGACCCAATACTGCACTTAGCCAATAGCATAGGAGGGAAGATGGGAAGAGTGGTTTCTTTTAACGTTTAAAATCGAGATAAATTTATACCATAGTGAACATGTACTCTAGATGATACAGGAGTTTTGGACTATAGAAGAGACCAGCAATTAGTGCTCCTATAAAAGCCAACAAAATCCATGCATCTCATGCTATCTGGCTGAAGAATGAGTTAGTATGACGAGATATCCCGAATAGTGTTAGATCTGGTGTTATGCAGCAATGAGAGGGTTTGGTTATAATATGTATAGTGCCAAACACTAATTTATCTAATGAAACACTCATGACCATAACACCTACTCCTCCACTAAAAACTTCATAATTTTGTCAGCACCCTTACAAAATAGAAACTTGACAATACAAACTGATAGGTCAACTTTGATGTGGTCTCTCCCTTCACTGCGATACTTGAATGAAGCAGATAAAGCAGTAAGGGAGGTCATGGAGGAAGAGAGACCGAAGTTAGTAAAGGTTTGCTTAAGATCAACATATATGAACAAGCTGAAGGAGTAGCCATGGACTTTTCTCTATCACCAATAGTAGCAAATGCATTCACAGAAATGTTTGAAAAGGCTGCACTAGAATCTGCCCGGTTAAACCTTGAAGTGGTGGTATCTCTTTGTGGATGACACCAATGTAAACGGGCCACATGATAGGGAGTAGCCTGGGGTCTTCCTAGCACACCTCAGTTCAATGTGAGCACATTCAATTCAAATGGAAAAAAAGAAGAAAAGCACTGTCCCCTTCTTGGATGTTCTTATTACTAAAAATAAAATGATGACTCTCTTTATACACATGCATACCATAAAAAGACACTGATTTATACAATAGCGCCAATTGCCATCTCTGCCCTTCACAAAAAGCCGAGAGTAATGAATGTCTTTTTACCCAAGCACTCATGATTGTTGATTGCGAACACTTGGCAAATGAGGAAAAATATCTTAACACAGCCCTAAAAAAGAATTGGTATTGAGACCAGCAAATTTAAAAAGTTTCCTATGAAGGAGAAGGCTTTCTTACCTTACATTCAAGTTACTACAAAGAAATAAGTCAGAGTTCTAATAGAAAATGGCAGAAAAATTGGCTTCATGGTGGTTAAAATCTTGAGAAATAATAGTATTCAAAGTGCAAAAAACCATTGTAAATCGATACTCAAAAAAGGTGTATGAAATTTGGTACGCATGTTTGGTTAATATTTTTAAACCGGTATTAAAGAGCACCCAAACTTCCGGTTATGGAATGAATGAATATATATATTGCCCTTTATGAACTTTGTTATCACATAACCCGAAGTCTAGGAACCAACCTTCGATACAATCTAGGGGATGGAGATTGCCTCGGTTTGGTTTGGTCTCGTATCGGGGCCTAACTCGGGTTCTTGTCTCTCTAATGCAGCAATTTGAATCTCCATCATCAGTTTGATCATCATGGTTCGTTCACTAATTGGATATTTATCGAGTGGGATAATTGTTGGTGTGTGCTGACGATTTGATTCGAGATTGCATAGGGAAATAATATCTAAGGGGGGATGCAATGCAATATATGCTTCAGATCGGTCGGGGGGAAGGATGAGATGAGGGTGAGGAGATAATAGACATAGACTAGAAGTTTGGGTCAAGATCAAGATGAACGGCGAGGGGGATGCCATTTAAGTGAGATAAAGAACGACACCTCCTTTCCTTTACAAGTTCTATTGGGATTGGGTCGGGCTGGACCCTATATAGATAAGTTCATTATGCCCCTACCCGACCCCCACCACCAACCCCACCCCCACTCCATAGATAGTTATAGTTATATTTCTCATTAGAGTTCTAGTTATAGATGGGGGCCCATATATATATACATATATACAATAACAATTATGGATAGGGGGCTCAACCCTATTTGTATATGGGAGGATCTATTTAGAATGGGGCGCTCTTATATAGTTTCTCGGCGTATCCCCTCACTATCCTCCACTCTATATAGATTGGGGCCCTAATGGATATCCAAAGGGTTAAAGGTAAAACAATTTGTAATGTTCCTTTTTCCTGCGCTAAAGGCCTAAGGGTCAGGTCGAGTCCAAGCCGTGGTCAGACCCAAGGGGCTGTGGACGCTAGGAGCTATTGGGAAGGGGCCACGTGGTTCTAATATTCTAATTTTGCGTTGAGGGTCACTTTTGGACCATGGCGACTTAAAGGGGAAAAGTAACTTAAGTTACTTTTATTTTTATTGGCCCCTCCATGGAATGAAATGCGTCTAGGGTTTGTTGGGGCTCTTTTGCCTTGGAGAAGTATATAAGGAGCTAGGGGAGAAAGGAAAGAAAATTTTGGCATACATTTTATTGACCCTTCACATGCAACTGCTGTTTGCGCATCTACAACTTGTGGAGTAAAATCCCACAGGGACCCTAGCTTCGGTGGTGAGAGACCCATCCCTAGCTAGCAGGGCATTCTTTGGTAGTGAGAGATCTACCCTAGTCTATCATTTTGGAGCCGCTTTCAGGGCTGTGTTACAGAGATATTATTAGAGGGTTCAAAGGAAGGGTTTGAGGATTTTGGGGGCATTTGGGGAAGATAATCAGAGGGCTTCCAGATCAGATTCATGACAGCCATTTGGGTAGGGCGTGGCAACACGTTGAAGGCATCTTCATCAATTTCCAACCCTTTTCCTAGCTAGGTGACTTGCAGCCTTTATTTGGGGGTTTTCCAGTCGGCCATTTTCAGATTTGAAGGTGGAAATATTATTTCCTATATTGTTAATGTTATTTCCAAAGACCCTTAATTTTTGCTCTTGTATTTAGAGAGTTACAAACCTCTGAAGTTTTCCAGCTGTCTAGGGCATTCTGTAATTTTTCTGGCAGCATTTTAATTTTTGTAAAACTCCAAAAACAATGTTATTATGTCCTTTATAATAATATCAAGCTCTCTTTAAATTTTCAAGTAATTTGAGTGGATATTTAGGAGATATTAATTTTCTTTAGTTCGATGTCCTTTGTAAAAATCTGCAAAAATCAGTATTTTATTTGGCTGCAAATTTTCAATATTTTGTGCATTTTTAAGTGGTATCCCACTAGGGATATTTCAATGGTATCAGAGTTGTTGTTCCTCCAGCATGTGTGGGTTAAATATGGTAGTTTGGAAAGATCTCAATGTGGGTTTTATGAAGGAAATGTTCACCAACATGGTGAAACAACAAGAAGCCACTAACCTTTATTTGAGTCAAAGCAAATCTTGGGACAACAAGGAAAAAAGGTGAGAACAATAATAAAGGGCACCCAATAGAGGTGATTGATGAGGATTCTTGTTGGAGGAAATACCAATCTTTGAGTAAGGGTTTCAGAGATAATATGTCATTTCCAGATTATTGCATGATGAAGATTGGTAGCAAGCCCAAGCGAGATCATCATATGCCGATACCTGAATTACAAAATAACTCATTTGAAGTATAAGAAGCTTCTAGAGAAAAAGGTATGATTTCCATTGAAAAAAATAATTGCATTAGTGAAACTTTGCTTGTTAGAGAAATTATTCTAGTTCAAGAGAAGAAATTTGTATAAGCAAGCAAAGAGGATGTAATGGAAACTCTAAAACGGTGTGTGAATGGAATAGCAGAGCTAGAGCTGCTAGATTGATAGCCACCCAAGCAAGACAACACCTACAAGAGTTCAAGGAAAATATGTGGGCAAATGATGTAAGGAAGTCTAATAGAGCAACTTGCACATGAGGAGGAGCCTCACATGGACACTTGTGTAAAATTGCAGCTTGTTGTAATTTCCAAACTAACAACTTTTGATCAGCTTTTAGATACTTTCAATGGGCACTCAGGCAACAATGTTGGGGGCAGCTCAACATATGTCTATCTTGAACACACAGAGGACATTGATGGCATTGAAAGGTATGAACAAACATGGCTGGTTGGTTGCAAAATTGAAAAAGATATTTCAATCCAAAAGGTACCTATCAATCCTCCAAAGAATAAGTCATTATCATATGGGATGGATTTACCAAGCAGTAATGAGCATAAATTTGTGAAAGGTGTTGATTCTTGTTCCACTTATTCTCCATCTAAAATCATGAATCACAATAGGGATGGTGTTGTTTTGGAGGTTTCTAAATCAGCAATAGAAGGTGAACCTTTTGATGATATTCTTTATAAGGAGGTTAGTAGTAGCATGGATTTATTTCATCATCTTCATCCTATATCATTACAATAGTTTTATCATGATGGTATTCAGCCTATTGTCGATAAGAATGCTAAGAATTTGGTGCATCAAAGTCAAGTCATCATGAAGACAAAGAGTGATAATCTTCTTTATGAGGAGATACAAGAGAAGCAAAGATGGCAGACCTTACATGATACAAGGGTTCATGGGCATTATAAGGTATGGGATCCTGGTAATATGTTGCAATTATCCAAAACTATCAATTCTAATTTTGAAAACTTTGTGACTGATTTCATAAGCAAAAGAAGGAATTCAAATGTGTCTTTTGGGATTACAAGTGTTGGCAAGCATGATTTCTTCATTGGAGACTCCGGTGCAAGAAGGGAGAGTAACTCTCAAGTAGTCATAAAGAGAGGAGAAAATGCTTTATTAATAGAGCCCATGACTGATTTTTATACCAGCTACATGGTGGAACCCTTGGAAGGGAGTTAGTGGATTAAGTGCTCAAAGAATCAAGGTGCAATTTGTTGTTAAAAAAGAAGAGTTGAATTCAAGGTGCATTCATGACTTTAACATCCTAAGGTATGAGAATGGTTACCATTTTCCTAGTTTGTTGAGTTCTCCTATGTTGTTGCCATGTTTCTATTATTTGGGACAACATTTATATGCTTGGATGATTGAGGAAGACTATTTCATAATCACGTCTCAAGGTATGCTAGATGGGATAAACACATCCTCCATTCACATTGCTCTTGATTTAGCTAATAAGCATATGTTGGCAAAGAAAATAATGTAGGAGCCCATGATATTGAAAGGACATGAGGTATGTGGTATATTTATTGTGGTTGAATTTGCTAGAGGTAAGACTATTTTTGGGATGCAATGGTTGCATGATGTTAAGGAAGACGATGATGCATGTGTTGAAAAATCAAAGGAGAATGAAGATGTTGATCCTATATCAGAAATTCTGAGTTGCAAAGGTATGATGAGCAGCCCCAATTATGCTATTTCAGATGTGTTGTCTTCTCTCATGACGAGAATCAATGGGTACAATAAAAGGTATGAAGTTCCTTATGATAAAGTTTATGGATGCATGAGTTCTAATGTTGATTTCCCTTTCTCTTGCATTTACGATGAAATGAAAATATGGGGAAAGAGAATAAAGTATGATGAGGGAGCAGCCATGTGTATTCCCAACATAGAAGGAATTGATGAGTTATGTCCATGGAAAGACATGTCTTGCACAAAGAAGGTAACTCATTTCTTTATTGTCATTAAGAGATGTGAAGTACTTGAATGTGTTTGTACATTTGGGTTACTTGAAGTTGGAATCATTCATTGGACATATTGGCTTCCATCTTTTGGGAAATTTGCATTCATCCCTCATGTGGATAAACTGAAAATTTTTCAAGGAAAACAAAGAAATCAGATTTCATGGTATACAAGGGCAGATTGCAAAAGATGTGATTGGTGAAGAAAGAAGCATGTCGTTGCAGCGGTTGAATTGTGAAGGAACTCAACGTCTTGTGGATCATGGTGACATCACAAGGTATGAGACAAGTGGGATATTTGATGACTCCTATTCTGACGGATTGTTTGCTGCAGACACAGAGCACACCATGATGACTTATGTGGAGAGTGAGTCGGATGATGTTGAATTGGGGAGTGAGTTAGATATGATGGAGACTTTGACTCTAGATGGGGTGAGTGGAGTCATGGATGTGGGTGTAACCAATAGTGTTGCACATGAGACAGTTACAGAGATTGGGATTACAGGCTCAGACCATCCGAGTTTATCATTATGTTGGTTATCTGAGGTTTCGGTAGACTGGAGATCTCATTTGCTTGTTGAGTACTCCAAGAACCGACACACTTGTGAGATTTTGGATGGTCACATATAGGATGACAACTACAGATTGGAGGATGAGATGATCTTCTATTAGGGCAGATTGTACCTTGTGTCAGATTCATGGTTGAGGATGGAGATATTGCGACATGTGCATTGTTCTTCCGTGACTGGGCACTTGAGCTTCGATGAGACCTATAGGTTCATGTCAGAGAGGTTCATATGGCATAGGTTGAGTGAGGATATCCTCAACTGTATACAAGCATGTACGGTTTGTCACTATGACAAGTCAGAGCTTACGGGTTCATTATTTTTGAGTCGACATGGGATAACACACCTATGTATTTTACTGCTTCTATGCCCGCGAGCACTTCGCCACGTGCTAGTCAGTGGAGAGACGAAATTGACTCATGGTTATTCGGTAGGTTCACATTCAACATAGGAGGTGGACTATGTGGAGCTGATATTTCCGGTTGACTATCTACTGGAGTCTTGGGACTTTTCCCCCACAGGACACCTTGAGATACATTATGAGGAGCCTTGCTCTCACATGAGTGCAGGTCATGTGGGAGAGTTAGCACCATTTGTGTGTATACAGGTTGTTTCACAGGTTGATCCAGGGGATTCTACAGATTTCAGAGTGGACTTTCATACCCAAGAGTTGATTGGAGAGGTAGTGAGTGATCACATGATGACAACCTTGCATTGGTAGGAATTGGACAGATTGGCAATTTCGGTGTGGGTACCAGTGGAGAGTCGGTTTGGGTATCATTCTACTTCACGGACAACATTGTTCTCGATACCATATGGAGGTCATGATGACTGCATGGGGTTTCTTGGTTACTTGATTACACCGATCCTTGGTTGATGGCAGGGTGAGGTGGAGAAACTTACGGCGCGGTATTCAGCTTCTGCAACAGGACAGGATAATGCTTGGGGTCAAGCATTTCTCGGGAAGGGAGGACTGTAATGTCCCCTTTTCTTGCGCCAAAGGCCTAAGGGCCAAGTCGAGTCCAAGCCGTGGTCAGACCCAAGGGGCTGTGGACGCTGGGAGCTATTGGGAAGGGGCCACGTGGTTCTAATATTCTAATTTTGCGTTGAGGGTCACTTTTGGACCATGGCGACTTAAAGGGGAAAAGTAACTTAAGTTACTTTTATTTTTATTGGCCCCTCCATGGAATGAAATGCGTCTAGGGTCTATTGGGGCTCTTTTGCCTTAGAGAAGTATATAAGGAGTGGGGAGAAAGGAAAGGAACTTTTGGGATACATTTTATTGACCCTTCACGTGCAATTGCTATTTTTGCGCATCTACAACTTGTGGAGTCAAATCCCACAGGGACCCTAGCTTTGGTGGTGAGAGACCCATCCCTAGCTAGCAGGGCATTCTTTGGTAGTGAGAGATCTACCCTAGTCTATCATTTTGGAGCCGCTTTAGGGTGTGTTACAGAGATATTATCAGAGGGTTCAGAGGAAGGGTTTGAGGATTTTTGGGGGCATTTGGGGAAGATAATCAGAGGGCTTCCAGATCAGATTCACAATAGCCATTTGGGCAGGGCGTGGCAGCACGTTGAAGGCATCTTCATCAATTTCCAACCCTTTTCCCACCTAGGCGACTTGCAACCTTTATTTGGGGTTTTCCAGTCGGCCATTTTCAGATCTGAAGGTGGAAATATTATTTCCTATATTGTTAATGTTATTTCCAAAGACCCTTAATTTTTGCTCTTGTATTTAGAGAGTTACGAACCTCTGAAGTTTTCCAGCCGCCTAGGGCATTCTGTAATTTTTCCGCAGCATTTTAATTTCGTAAACGTAAAAATAGAGTTATTATGTCCTTTATAATAATATCGAGCTCTCTTTAAATTTTTGTGATGCCGGAAAAAGACGACAACGCGGCGATGACGACGTACAAAAACAACCAACTCGAAAATGCGACAATTTTTTTTTGATGATAGTGCCTACATACAGGCTCGAACTAAAACAGTCCCTATAATGCTTCGGGAACGATGATGATTAATTAAATCTCATTCGTCGTCTCACAAAAGAAAAGGAGGGTCGTCTTTCGAGTTAAATTGTCTGATGTCTGGTGCTGTCGTAATAGCAATGTTTTCAATGCTACTTTAAGGTATGATGTAATTTATTATTTATTACGAGAAGAAATCACTGACCACTCAATTTCTTTCTTTTATTTTCATTTTACTATCCAATTATATTACGCATATCGTGATCTAATACATTATATTATATATATATAGAAAGGGTCGCACATTGCGATATACATACTCAGGCACTATTCCATTTCATTGTATGATTTTATGTGTTTAGGTATATGTAATGCCTTATTTATATCTAGGGTAATTATTGTTTGAAAATTTTATTACATAACATATCACTACTACCTAGTAAAGTATCTAATACCCAGCTACCTATATCCCCATTTTAAAAAGAAGACTTGTAAAGTATGGCATTCCAAACTAATGCCAAATACTATGGTTGGGGCGGTGGAAACTCTACTACCAACTGTCCTCTTTATGACTCCTTGCCTCCTTGCGTGTAGCTTCACCCAACCGGCCACCTAACATTTATTTGACTAGATTTTGTAAATCCTACGCCTCCTCTTGGTCGGTCTGCCTGTTTGATCTGCCCCGGCCGCGTGAGAAGCAAGGTGGAATTATTAACCTTTCGGCGCGAGTGACAAGCGAGCTACCTCCACTTCATTGGGTGGTGCAGCAAGGTGTATGCATGGCGGGGTTCTACAGGGGCGCCTGCACAAAGGGCTGTGAGCGGTGGGGCGTCCAAACCAGTGGCCGTTCCCACTATGCTACTGTCTCTGTTCAAGATCGGATGCAAGCTCAAAAGAAAACAGAGTCCGCCTTCAAAGGATTTACAACAAAATCGCTTAAGGGACAGTGAAGGCATCTCAAAAAAAAATCGATTGGGGCAGGACGAGTATCAAATGGTGACCTGTACAAGAGACACAGCCTGGCCGCGTGGACAGCAAAAGGGAAGACTGCAACCGGTAAGGGACGCATTACCTCCGCTGTCATTGGGTGCTGCATGGTGTATGCGGGGCGTGGAGTGCTCAAAAGCGGGCAGGTTCTCCAACTACGTTGTTATCTGTTCGGTGTTGAAAGCATCCTCAAATGCGTGGTTCTCCTTCATGCATTTATTTATTATTATTATTATTATTATTTTCAAAATCCAATGAGGGACAGTAGTGTGCGATCCCCTACAGAAACTGTCAGAAAACTGCCTCCCTAGAAACCGTCACCCTCAAGTTTTAACGTGGACTGGAGTGGATATCTCCTAAAATTGATTGAACTGGATTTGTATCTATATCAGAAGCGGGTTAAATTGTCTCTGAGAGGAAACTACTGTCGTGTCCCTATTTTGTTTGTTGTATGCAGAAGAAGAAGAAGATGATTGAGAATTTAGAAGGCGCTTCATTCGAGCGTAATGTCAAGCTATATTGATTTTGCTTCTTAGCACCTGTGATATATGCACTGTAACAGTTGTAGCACCATCCCCTTTACCAAGCTTCGAAACATCCAATGACCATCTCCATGTAATTTTTGTATGGTATAAACTTTATCATGTGTAAGCACTAACAACTAATTCCAAACAACTATCTTGCGAGTATTTTTAATGGTGTATCATAGTATAGTGTATGCTCAACTCTTGATAGAGGACGAGTGCTCCTTTGTAGAGTCTCGTCTTTTGAGCTATTTCTGTGTAATTAATTTGGTTGTGTTTCCAAGCAGTAGATAACAAAAATGTGATCTTGTCGAAGCAATCTGTAAACATAGTTTTGCACGGTAAAAAAAAATGCAATGTATCAGGCTTGCAGACATTTTTTTTGATGCTAAGTGAAGCAATTTGTAAACATAGGCTTGCACCATAACAAGGCGCACTGTATCAGACCTATGGTGATAAAGAAAGGACCAGGTTCTATTTCCAGTTTCTAAATTCTGTAATGGTTCAAGATCAATCTGTGTAAAACTACTACTCCACATCTTAATAATATGGTAGTGAGGAAAATGACACGCCTTTTAACAGTTTTCCCTTGCAAAAATGTATTTCGTAGCTCAAGATATTCCTCATACTTTTTTTAATTTTATACTTATTAAGGTCATTTCAACAACAATATAGAATAAAATATGATATGATATAAATAATATATACATAAAATATAACTAAAGTGATAAATTTATCTATACATCAATTATACAATATAGATGTTTTAGGAAGCAAATATAAGATTTATATAAAGGATTAAATAAAACATTCTTAGGAAGCAAAAAGACATGTAAATGAGATGAGGGAAAATTTAAGCTTTTGATGTATATAATTAAGAATAAGTTATAATATTGAAAGGAGTTTTTGTAAAATTCCCAACACCCTTCAAGAGGGTTCCAAAATTACTTTCAAAAGGTTTAAAGCAAGAACTACTAACATGTAAACAAGATTAACATACTCATGAGAGGTTCCAAATCAAGAAAGAAGGAGAATAGATAAAATGTCATCCTTTCAACCTTTGATTCCATCTATATTACATGCTTATTATTGGAGTTCAAAAGAACAACTTTCATTCAACATTTGTTACAACACTTTCTACTTCATGTGGAAACAAATTTGCAACAATGTAAGCTAAAATACAAGTAATATTACATACTTCCTCCACTCAAGATGGTAAATACATGGTGGTTTTACATTATCAACAACAAGGTTCCAAAACTCCAAGGTGTTCTTCATCCATGCTCCAAGTTCCAAGTATTTCAAATCACAACCAAGATAGGGGGAGAGGCAACACTCTCCTCCCAACCAAAACTCAATGAAGAAGAGAAGCAATCTCCTCCATTGACCCCCGAGCCCCAAACACAACACAATGAAGGGTGGTCTCCAACTCAAGGCAACAATACTTGCTTCCACAATACATTTTTTTTTCACAACATTCAAGGTTTAAAAGAAGAAACAAAAAGGAACACAAGCAATACAATACTTTTCACAACAAGGCTTTCATCCAAGCCAACAAGAGAAGGAACTATGGGAATGTTTTCCTTATGCCTCCCAATTGAGATGAGATGCCCATCCAAAACCCTCCACAATAAAACTCAAGCCCCTATGACTCTTATGCCTCCCTCAAGTACCCCTTTTTCCTCCCATACTCTTATGCCTCCCTCCTCTTATGGCTCCCTCAAGAACAAGGTAAGAATGTAAACATTCTCACCCAAGATGGGCATCCCTCTCAAACTCCCTCCACAATATCCTAATCTACTCTTATGCCTCCCTCATGAGTATTCCCATAGACCTCTCCTATACTACACAATAAGCATTCTATCCATTTTTCACAATACACCAAAGTAAACATGCATTATTCACAAATTTAGCATAGAAGCAACAATAATATGAAAGCAAAACAAAGGAGAAGGTTTCCTACCTCTCCATTGGAGAAGCCTAAACCAAGAAATTTGTCCAAGCTCCCTCCCAAAACAATCCAAGCATGCAAGTCCAAGCTCCTTCCTCTTTTTTTTTTCTTTCTCCCAATTCTTTCCTCTCCAAAAATAACAAAAGAGAACTCTCCACAAACCAAAAACAAAACTCCAACCCCCTCCACAATAGAGGAAATTTCCATAAATAGACAAGAGGAAGAGTAAGGGTGATGTGGCTCCTTGTAGGATGCCACATCACACATCCTCAAGACCACCTCCCTTTAGTCAACTCAAATCCCAAAACACCATAAATGAGTGGTTGGGTTGAATGACATCTCTCATCCACATCCATCCCTTTCCATGTGTCTTAAGGCACAAATAAATGCAAAATGAAGAAAAGTGCACTCCAAAGTCATATATCTCTTCCCAAAACAATAAATAATCCCCTTTTTGGATTCCCAACCCATAGATATGGTTGGTAAGGGGTTTTAGGAAGTGTGGGACAAGTTCAACTTGTCCCACAAGTCCCCTAAAATTGCCCTAAATCTCAAATTCGAGATTCAAAGGATTTGGAGTGGTCAACACTCAAAACCAAGCATTCAATACATGAGGAAACACAAGGCTCAAGAAGCCAACCATCAAAATTAATTACACCCACTAGACTTCCCTCCAAAACTAATTTTTTTTTAACAAGATGTTAAATTAATCTAAACATACTTAGCAAAAGTAACAAAAAGACATCAAAAATGAATTCATCCACTAAAGTAAATTAAAACAAGTAAATAAAATTCTTACCCCCTTGGTCACATTAGAAAATTTCCCCCCCATGGAATTTTTTTTTTTTTTTAACACATAAAAGAACAAAGGTAACCCAATACAATTCACTAGTTGCCTTGACGACCAAAGTTGTCAGAACCACCCGACATCCTGTTGTGTTTGGTTCCCAATCCCCTCATGGTTGTGATCATGTTGTGTTTCGCAAAATATAAAATACCTCCTTCGGCCTTCGGCCATGTTAAAATATCCAAAATAACCATATGCATGAAATTTGCTAACATCTATACGTAATTCAATCAATCATTATTTCTAGGTCTAAATCACAACTTAATTATGCATTTCATCATTATCCAAAATTATAGTAATGTAAATTCAACAACTACATTCTACTCATCATGGCGAAGAAATCCAATGTTAGAACACATGCAATATATCCATATAAAAATAATATCGGTATCCAATAGTTTGTCCATGAGTCAGTGTAGATCATACTGAAAACAAAATCCAATCCTAATCCAAATGCATCTAGTCACAAAACATCATGCTAATCAACATAAGTATAAGTCATGTCCATATCCAAAGTCTGCATAACTCAAAATGATAATCAACTAAGTGTCGTAGGGAAGTGGGCATTACAATTTTCAAGTAAATCAAGTGGATATTTAGGGAGATATTAATTTTCTTTAGTTCACTGTCCCATCTTGTAAAAATCTGCAAAACCGGTATTTTATTTGGCCGCAAATTTTCAATATTTTGTGCATTTTTAAGTGGTATCCCACTAGGGATATTTCACAATTGACACTAGCTAAACATGAGATTCACTAAAATGACACGATCTATTTAGAAAAATTTGACATCATAGCTTTACAAAATTATTGGAAGACAACAAGGGTCTCAAAGTCACTAGTATGCCCGTAATAAAGTTGTTTTGTATAGGTTGCAAAAGCAAAAGGCCATAGAAGATATTCATGGAAAATTCTCACAAGTTTTGGTGATTCTAACACATTAATTTGGGGTGTGATTCGCGAGGGTAACATGTTAACATCCACCTCTCTACTAACATCCCTTAGATATTCTTGTATATTCTGTGGGTATTCTTACATTATAAATTATTATTAACAATGTTAATGCAGATGTGGAAATTAGGTTTATATTAGTTCGATTTAGTTGTATAAAAGAATGTTCTTGGATCTAATTGACAAGAGAGGGTTTTAGAATGATATATGGTTTATCATAATTTCAGAGATGGTCGTTAGAAAAGATAATGCTATGCGGGTTTAGATCTGTGAGGTGAAGAAGACCCAAGAAAATCAGCATGAACAAAGCAACTTGGTCGAACCGTATCCTTTGTCAGAACTGTATTATTTTTAAAGAACTATAGCACGTTTATGGTAGCTATGATAGAAAACAAAATCGACTCGACACTGCCTCTGTTGTCGCCCCGAGCTCCGAAAACCTTGCTTGCTTTTACCAAATTCTAGACGGATCTTTAGAAATTTGATCTTCTTCCTTGGAATGCTAATGTGGCAGCAACACCTTGCAAAATAGTAATATATGGGGGATGTTTTCTGGGGCCTGTGTTATCCACCTATTATTATTAGGCCCTTGAAGGAAACAATTCTTGTAAGATATTAAAAGTATAATGTGGTTCAACAAAGAGTTCAATGTAATGCACGTGTCCAAACTTTATCATTTTGAATGATTTGATCAATGGAGTATGTAAATGTTAGATGCTATTCTCTAAATGTTTATAATTGCTTTGCTATGTGAATGCTTCTCTATCACTCATAGGTGTATAATTAGCAGATTCAATTAGTAGATATAATAAAGAGAAAAATCACACGAGGATTTAGACATTGTATAGGACGAGAAAAATAAATCAACAATTGGGGTCACGTAACTAATAATGGCCAATTTATAGAGATGGTGGCATCATAAATAGTGATAAAAGCATGATGATTCGATTGGAAGCGGTATCGATTCATCTTTCAAGTGTTTCATTCCCATGCCATGACATGCTTCTCACATTGCCCTTTATTTTGCATAGCATTGAAGTCATTATTTCAAAAATTGTGAAAACACATTGAAATTAGGGGAAGGAGGACTGATAGTGATTAGGGGTCTTATGGTTAATATAGTAATTACACTATACTTCACATTTAAATTACATTACTAGTACATGTTCACAAAATACTCAATAATTGTCCAACTTTTACATAATTATGCTGATAGGTGTTGCTTCTATGAAATGAAGCGAGCTGGTATTATACATGCACGGAGGATCGAGTGGTGGCAGCAGTTCCGTACAGTGTGTTGATGTCCAGCTGAAGGTGGATCTTCATTGCAAATATCTGATTATGCGATACTGTACAACACTGTGCATGATTATGTGCACGATGAAAGGGTTTCACTGCTACGATCACCTTCTTATCAGGATCGTATATGATGACCTCTTTGTGGCAGTTTTCAAAGCCATAGTACAGCCCAAAACCACTTATGCACCTTATGCTGCAACTTGCCCAAACAAAATGCCTCGGAAGAATGAGGATCGTTGATGCTTATTACAAGGAACCATCTCATTCTTCCACTTTTCCTCCTCCACCTTATAAGATACTCCATTTTCATTTCCCAGATTGTCACTGCTGCCTCTTCCAACTCCCGAGTATGGATATTTCCCCTTGCGAAGAGCCTGAATAAATGTTGAAGCATTTACACTTAGGCATATCTGCACCTCTGCCAGAGAAGAAATCATATATCAAAACCATGCCGGTTAAAGTATTGTCAAGGTGGTTGAAAAGGTTTATTAGAAACAGTTTTTGGTTGACGAAGACAGTGAGAAGAGGTCCTATATCACAATTAAAATTCAGTGGGAATGGGAGGAAGCCTTTGGAACAAGTTTTGGTCAGGGTAATAAATGAGTATTCCACAATATTCACCACCTTCTGCTTGAGATCCACTATATTCACCTCCTTCAGCTTGTGTTTCAAGCAAGGGAATGGCCTCCTTACATATTGGTCCAAACTTCTTTCTGTCTTGATAAACTTGAAGATGCTCACATGGGAGTTCGAGGTTTGAGAGACATTTCAGAGGTTGGTGTGAGAGGGAAGTCAGTCCCTGAGTAGGCAATATTTGCCTATGTCTTCCGGAAGATCATCAAAAGTAGCTTTCATTTCTTCTTGTATTCGAACTTGTTCAACATCACCAGGAATATTTTACATTTTAATCTCCTCTTGTCCTCTGATTTGCAAATTTCAAAGCAATGCATGGGTCACTTGGGTTTGCGAGATCCAAAATGTAATCACTTGATTAATAACTTCTCTCCGAGTATAGATTTTTCTTTCCATTTGCTCTTTTTGTACATACATAGAAAAGTTGAAAGAAAAACAGTTTTAGAGAGACGCCTTTTTTTGGGCTCACCTAACGGTTTGGAGTAATCCGCCATGAGAATAATTCTTGCTAGTTTGAGATATAATTTGTTTTTGCTATGTCCATCTTACATTAATTTGAGGCATGAGTTCTTTCTAGCCCCACTCCACTTTAGCGCACCGTGTTTTCTTTGTGGGCCCATGCCAATTTAATTACACCCATAGGCATTCCTTCTATTTGATGTATCCACCTAAAACTGTTGTACAAAGTAAGCAATTGAAGGTTGTCTTTTCATTTCGCATGTGTGCCAACGATGCATTAAAATTTTAAATCTCACGATACGTTTACAATTTTAATTCTTTTTAGATCAAAATGTGATTTCCCTGGATTTTTTTTACATGTATAAAACAAAGTTCTTAAAAATATATTTGACAAAACATAAGATCTAGAACAGATAAGATTATAGGGCATTTGCTCATACTCCAGCCTGTCCGAAAGCAAGAGCTTTGAAAACAAAAATTACCATACATGTTGCAGATGTTCACTCCCAGCTGCTCCAATTTAACATCCATGTTTGAGCAGTGAGGGTCATGGCCGGCATACAGAGAACAAATCCAAGCGAGGTTTGGAAGGTTAGAATCTCAAGCTGGTTTACACTTAACGGAAGAAATGCCATCGTTTTGTTCCATTCAATCGCATTTTGGGAGGTAATAAACCCTCAAATTTATTTAGGGTTTTTTTACCTGCTCTTTTGTGCCAGTTTGTTGCACAAAAGTTTTTGTCTTGGTCTGTTCCCACTTGAACACTTGACCCATTCCTTTTCCTTTATGGCAGTTTCATTTTGGGGTTTGGAGGAAGAAGCTATGGAAGTATTACAAGTGAGGGCATTTTGAGATGAATATTAGAAACAAAATTATAATTTCGTCTCTAACAGTTATTTCTTTTATTTTTGTTTAGTGATATATTGACTTTGAATGCACTTGCATGGGTAGGAGTAAGGGTTTCAACATTTTGCATTCTATTTTATAGTCTGTGGATAAGGATCGGTGGAGGTGGGCGCGTAGGGAGAATATCATCTCTAATAAGCAACCACACTCTCCACTTCAAATCCTCCAAGGTTGATGTGGCCGTGATTTTTCTTCTTAGGGGAAGCAAATCCGTTGCCCGTGCAACCAATAAAACAAACTTTACAACAGTGCCCTTCAATCCCCGATCCCCAAAATCGCTACAACCAAAAATCCTACACCATATGTTGCTCTTTCTCTTCATGAAAAAGAAAACTATGAATAATGATTCAAAGAAAAGACCAGAAATAATTGCATATGAGAAGACCAATTTGTGGTGGAGATGTTGATGGCACAATCCTCGAGTATGGGGATGAGGTTTTTTCATATCATGGATACATTTG
The DNA here is from genome assembly GCA_018340775.1 of Taxus wallichiana var. yunnanensis. Lineage (NCBI taxonomy): Eukaryota > Viridiplantae > Streptophyta > Pinopsida > Cupressales > Taxaceae > Taxus > Taxus wallichiana. Next base: position 298,247,981 of record CM031239.1, on the reverse strand, counting down.
AGAAAAGGGTGCACATAATGGGGATTTGTATTATACACTTTCAAGGGAGATGGAATATTCTATGGGTGCAATCAAGTGTTCGAATTTAGAGGATTCACAGTAGCCGCACCAAAGGAGTGTAGAAAACCAACACACAACAAAGATGGTAAGGCATGCCCCTCTTATATTGATATGTTGACGTGTTCTTCTCCCTGTTAGGAAATGCTTTGATTTCACATTACTATGGGCACGTTACGGTGTCTTTGTTCATAACCTTGTAGATATGTCCTCTGTTTGTGCTTGTTTCTTCTTGCTAAGTGAATGGGCACATAAAATAGAAGAGATTCTTATTTATCTTACCATTTTCCCTGAAATAGTAAATTTAGCCATTACCACTTTTCTTTCTTGTGGAAGAAGAAGAATAATGTTGTAGACATGGATCTTGTGATGATAGACTAGAGAGATGGACATCAAGGAAAAGTAGCAAGCAACTAAGATATAGAAATTGATGCAGGATGTGGTGTCGAGTAAGGGCAATATTTAACAACAGAATCTTACTGTCGTTTGCATAATAAGGACTTTTACACATTTTGCCAGGTGGGAATAGATTAGCCATAAGTGAAACTCATTTTGAGCAATGGGTTGTAAATAGTTTTTGATGATATTTGGGGATATGATATAGAACCTTATTATAGCCGCCAAGAAAGGAAACCATATGGGTTATAGTTATAGCCATTATTTCGGTTGGCAAGGCCTTTGTAGAGTAACCTTCCTTTCACACTGAGAAAGGAATGCCAAAGCAATTGAAGGCTCGTATACAAACCTTCACATATTCATCCGTCTTTCAAGAAACGACAACAAAGGTAAAAACTGGTCTTTGGCACACTTTCTTGTCTATATGCTATTTTACTTTCTTGAGAGTTCATAAACATGTCCAGAGGGACAATAGGATTCCTAGTACTTGGTGGGAGTCTGGGAAATGTAGGCAGGGATGGTGAATGGCAGGATTCATACATGTCTTGCTAAGATCAGTTTAGTAGTACTGAGAATTTTTTGAGAGAATTTAAAATGGAGAAGACGATTTGCCTAGTGGACAGCCCCAAATATATAATATCTAATCCAAATTAGATATAAGTTCAGTAACGTGAATTCATCTCGAGGCTTCTATTTATTGTTTTTAAAAATAATCAACTTAAATACATCATCATCCCATAAAGTGGGCAGCCAAAGCCCTTATGTTATAGTAAACTGAACATGTTTTTACAAATTTTGGTATAAACTAAATATGTTTTCACTGCCATCTTTTCGTAAATTTAAATAAGCACGTAAACTATGAGCAATAAAACTTGTTAACTTTTGTTTTAGTTTCTAATTTTCACCATCTCTTAGTGTAACGTACAAGGTTTAAACTTTAAATATGGCATAATTTTTGAATATATCCAATATAATATTGATAAGCATTACCATGTAAACCCAGATAAATGTTAGTGCTCACACAGATTCAGAAAACGTAAATCATAACTCAAACCATGTGCTATAATTATTTCTCTATTTTTGGAACTGCTTGTTTTTTCTGCCATGCCCTCAATATTTTTTTGTAAGGTTGGTTCTTTTCCATCTAGCTCCCGAGGGTTTACCAACGTGGTTTCTCCTACATTTTGAAGAATGAGTAGTTCTATATTTGTACATTTTGAGACCCTCCGCCGCGATTGTTCAGTTTATATGTTGATTTTTTCCTCTTTTAGATTGGTTGTGTCTTCTTTGTAAGTTATGGTTGATCATGCTCTGGTTTCATAAAATCTACTTCTGTTTTCTATTTTGAGGCCCAGAAATCTAACTTTTAGATAGTCTAAAGCTCATTGTGAATTATGGAGTCCAAAATGTACCACGTAAGACCTTTTATGAATATGAAGGTTTGGCATTTCTGTGAAGTTAGAAGAGTGGATACTATATTTTCCTGCAATTTCATGAATATTGCCAACATGCATAAGCACTAACATTTTTTCAGATGCTTTTTGAATACTTACGGAGAATGAAACTTTTGTCCATTGCGTCCTTATGTTTTCCCAATTGTATAGAAGTTATTTGTTAACTTCAATATTAACACATGATTACGAGGAGATATTTGGTGACCTTGGTTAAAATTTATTTGATACTTTACTTTTGGGTATAATAACAAAGTTTTACCTACCCTAAGGAATTATTTACTGAACCACAAATTTTATAAGCAAACTGCATTTATTGGACGACATGATTGTGACATCAACCGCCATATTCATTTTGAAGATGTTTAATTTGTCATTTTAGATCCTAGTGGCCCTATGGCCTAGACCATGGAAGCTTGAGAGTGAATGCTACTTTATAATTATTGTATGATGATATTGTGATTGTGCATGTTTGTGTATGTTGTATAGCTTCAAATTTTTTTTGAACCTTTTGAATAGTTCAAAATTCAGCTTATTTTTCTCCTTGAACATGTAGACACCTGTAGTTTGATCAAAGCACTATTATTCCTAATATTACATTAACTATTCTCCTCCTTCCAAATTGACGACATACCGTCGGTTAGACCTATCTAACTCCCTCTTACGACACTCTTTTGGTCGTATTCCTCTTATAAACCAATTAAACATGCTATTATAGCCTCGTTTTGACTAAACCATCTTCTCATTCCCTCCTAGACAACTTCTACTAGCTTCCTAGACTATCAATCCATTTCATTGGATTGATTAGACCTCTCAAAACTCTCTCAAAACCCTAATTCCTCTCTAAACAAGATTAATTAGCCTAACCTAGGTTAATTACCCTAAACCATGATCAACCTCTTCTAAACCTAGTCAAATCTTACTTTGACTCACTAATGAGCTTTTGACTCTGCTTTAGTTCCACATGCACCAAAATTCCCCACTTTCCAAATTGGAAAACTATAAATAGCCCACTACCCCTAGACCACTTCTAAAAAATCTCCTTCTTTCTAACATAAACTGTAGTATTTTGCTTAGGGTTTAGAACTTATTTCATTTCTTTTATTGAACTATTGTTTTTGCCATTGCACTACACACCAAACATTGAGTAAATGAGAAGAACCATTGGCTTTGAAGCCATTAATGGTGAGCTCTCATTCTCATAATCATAAACTGGTTGCTTAGAATCTACCTATGTTCATTTTTAAAGCTTTCAAGTAGATGATTACCAAATATGCTAGATTTTCTTGTTTTCTTTCAATTTTAATGTATGCAAAGTGATGAATCTTTGTTTATCTCTTATCGATGGTCAACTCGACTAGTTTGGTAGGATCCTTTGGGATTTCTTTAGAGATTCTTATCCCATGTCCACGGCTTTTGCAACTTTTCATTGAACACAAAACCTACCAAAAATTTGGAACCTTGTTCTTTGTGCTCTTAGGGTTTAAAGTCTTACTGATTTCCCTTCCGAATAAATTTGTAAGAGGTGGTATAATAGGAATGGGCTTTATTTTTGTGACTACTTTATATCTTATATCATACTAACTCTATTGTGGTTTTTTGAGACATATATGGCGGATTTTTAGTAGTCGTGCTTAACTAGTGACATCTTTTTCCATGATTTCCATAGTGTTATCATCAATTAGCTTTTTGTCCATAGCTCACAACATTTGTGCAATTGTGTCCTCTTATTTTTATCTCTTTTTCATGGTATTTTAGCGAGGGTAAAATAAAAATAAAGATCCAAAACTACATCTACAACTTGTTGAACCTAGATACTTTCACAAACTAGAAAAATTCAAGCTCTATCCGGTATGGTACTATCCACATACAAGTTGCATCAATGTTAGTATTCACCGAAACCGAAAGTTCTCATACATGACAAGAACATCACCAAACCATTTTCAAAGAGGAGCAATCAATGACATACATCGGTGAGAAAGCATTAGGAATTTTTGACTCCCATCAACTTCAAGGACTTCTTAGTAGCAATTCCTTGAATGAGTTTTTGGACTTAACTATGGAAATGTGTCATGTTGTTTTAGGACTTCATGCACCAATGCCTTGTGGGGCTTGGGGACTTAACAAATCACAACGACTTGTGGAAATTGAAGACTTAACAATATGGAGTGTCTTGTTAGATTCAATGACTCCATAAGAACAAACTCCTTGTGAACTGTTTGAGAATTGTTAATTTAGAGATTTGACCATTCAATTTTTTTTTCTTTTAATAACCTTATATTTAATTTGAAATTTCAATGTAGAGGGATTTTATGAAATAACAATAATTGACATGGGTGGAATCTTCATTTTTTTATTGGATATGTTTTTGTTATGTGGGGAGTTGAGTATGATTCTTTAGCTTGTTTGAGTAGAAGATATGGAATTTGCGATACAAATATTTGTAATCTTTTCATTATACTCATTTTTCAATTTAGTCTAGATTACCTCCTTAATGTTTTTGCTACGGTATTTTTGTATAAGAGCCATTTTGTATGTGCACATGTTTGGATATCGCAAGGCCTCATTTTTACTACAATCTCAAGAGTTTGGACACTTAATCTTATTACATATGCTTTTCTGCTTCCTTTTATTGTCCGCAACCTCACACTTAAATTTACTTGCCTTTGGTTTGTTAGCTATTATTGTTTGTATTCATTTTTCGCTTCCCCTATTGACGTCTCCATTGCACCTTCTGGGTGCACTTGCTTGCACTAGTATAAAGCACCCAATCACATCATGCCATGCAAGGTTTACAACGACTTGATACCCAATACACAACACAATTATAACACCACAATTATTGAATCAACTACTTTTTAATGCTTTTTTTACTTTTTATTTTAAATCAATTTAGAAAATGACTTTCCCTACACTTAAAACACATTGAATGAGAAATACATATTTAAAACATGTTAAGTTTCAAATGTATATTTTTTCATACATTTGTTTATGTTTATATGATGCATTTATTACCCATCTAACTAGGGTGTACAAGTATTGACACCGTTCCCTAAACATGTCATTATACTACACAAGTTGTAATTAGTTTTAATGAAGGTTACAAAGAAGATATCTTAGTAGAATTCAAACTTTTCATATTTATTTTTATTGGAACACACCATGTATACACATAAATTAATCAAATTATGGAGTATAGGCATATACAATGAAATGCCGACAAATTTGAATCATGGCCCAATGTCCATGTCAAAATAATCATGACTCAAAAGGCTAGAAAACAAGATAGAAAAGCACAATTATACAAAATTAGTATCAACAAAAATACATCAAAACACCAAATGTGAAATTTAAGCACAAACACTTCCTGCATGAAGTTGGTGACAAATCATTCTTAGGAGGAAGAATAGTTTAAGAGGAAAGATCTCCCAAGGGAGGTGTTGGTGAAATAATTTGTCATAGTGCAAATTATTGGTTTTCACCAATGGTCACGGGGCTAAGCCCCTCCTTATTGGGTATGGGGAGGCTCACATTATTGAATGTAAACTAACTAAAATTGTGGGGTGTCGTTAGGTCGGGATTATGCATGAATACTCCACTAGACTTGTGACAAAGTGCTAGTACAATGTACAAGAGAAGAATTTTCTTGGGAAAAATTTAAAGGGGAGAAGGAGAAATAAGGAGAGAGGGTTAATGCCGTGAGTAGGAACTAGTAGATTCTCACCAACAATAACTAGAGTAGGTCCACATTCAATAAGAAGAACACAACAAAGTGTAAACAATCAATAAGACTAATAAACTAGTGACACAAAATTTTGTAGATTCATTAATCAAGGATACAAAACTCCCTTTTGGTTATATAAGATCACCACCCTTGCAAAGTTGGAGAGTAGAGAAGATAGAGGAACATAGACAATGACATAGAGGAAATGTAGCTTTTATTTCTTGATGTAGTAGTGATACAAAACTCAACAACATATAACAATCAACAATTGCAACCCTTTGGAATGGAGAAACCATTCCAATTTATAACATACAAAAATGTCTCTTCCTCTTCCCCCATGTGACTTTCATCTCACTACCATTTGTGACTTTTCACATTCTCTTAGGAATGAAATTAATTCATTTTCTTATTTTTGAAAATGGATTTTTACAATGCAACACTAAGTCACTTTGAATAAGACGAAAGAGTGGAAAAAGTACATTCCCAATGAAGAAATAGAACATTAGAGAGAGAGAGGGAGGGGGAGAGAGAAGAAGAGATAAAGAGAGGTGGAAATCCGGAGACGGTAAAACTCTTGATGAGGCATTATTCTCTTTCACCAAGAAAATCTTACGGTATTAGTGAGGGCATATCGAAATTTATCGCAATCGCCCTCCATGAAAACATCCTTTGTAGAAAGAAATCTAAGAATTTGAGACATGTTATCCATTTAAAGTTATTTTATGTTGTTTGTTTTCTTAATAATGTTGAATTCATAATTATGTACTCCCCTATGTTCATTTCAAACTTTCCATTCACATCCTCATCAAGTATCTCAAAAAATTTAATGTCATCAATCAAAAACCTCTAATTCTAAACCTCGATCTGAAAATATTTTCTACTTGTCGCTCATATCACCAATCGATGTACAAGATCAATTATTGATGAATTTTTGTACATCAATTATTCCCTGCATTTTCTAGAACTCACAACTACAAATACATGCTACATAGTGCTCCAAGAAACAAGTATCGTGGTTGGGTTTTGAACCAACAACCTCTTGGAATTCCCCCATTTTTTATTTTGGTGCCTTCAAGCTCACATAATTAGTCCAAGAGAGACTTCAACTATAAATTCGACCTCATACACCACATATTTCTTGGGGAGGAATAATATTGGTCAAGTAAAAAAGTGTGGTCCATACAGGGACTATCCAATCAAAATCCTCAACGACCCATAATTGTCCTTCTTTTGTCATTAATTGTTGAATGTTGATGCCATCATGATTTTTGATGATGAGAATGTACGTGTCATCACCACCTTTCAACTCTACTTCCACTCCACATCTTCCTGTCTCTAAATGCAAGGGCTAAAAGTACAAACAAAAATTCACTTCGACAATATTCTTCTACCACTCCTTACATTCACAAATATCTCTATAAGTTGTTTCTACATCATCTTAAACAACACCCCTGGTCTCATCCAAATGATTGACATAAATGTCATTGGGTAGTTGGACGGTTGAGTTTCACATTGTTTTCCCTTTCCATTTCAGCCACCTTCACACTTATCCACACTCTAACCGCTTCTTCTTCACCTGTATTCCTCTCCCATTGTTTCTCTACATCTAATTTGACTCCTTTAAAATATCTCCTTCATCTGTTTCCATTGTACATTTCAAGTATGATTTCTAGATTATACACATCTTTTCGTGCAACCTTTTTATATACATATGTGGTTGTTATATTATTGTATAATAGTATTTGTAAAACTATATTGCACTACCATGGAATGCCAATAATAATAAAAATGTGGGTACTTTTTGTTCCAATATGATATGGAAGTCACATAAAAATCTCATAAATATGGTAAGGACTTTACAATTCATAAATAACAATGCCTCATATTACATAAGACATTAATTTACGAAAGTAACATTGGCGGAGTTGGGTTTTTGGATTTTTTATTTTTATTATTTTTGATCATTGGTAAAAGGAGGGTTTGGGTGGTCCCTATCCTGTTACAACATGGATAAAAATCCAGATAAATCCATTAAAATTTCAAGAAACAAGAATCTAGAACAACATGAACGTCTAGTTTAGGGGTGTCTAAAACCAAAAAAAGCTAATAAAACCTAAACGAGATCAACAAGAAACCTAAACCACAAGAGGATGTCTAAGATTTCATACCATGACTCCTAGTCATGGTAGGATGAATGGTGTGTGGCATTTTATTTTTAACTCTTGTCCATCTATCATCTCCCTCTTTCGAAGCTATAATGTCCACCTTCCCTAGAGATTTAGTAATCATAGAGATTACATTGTTGTTTTCGTGCTTCGTATGGGGACCTGCTTCCTTTGTTTTACCTACCAAATTAATAGTGGTTCCCACTTGCAATTCCATTTCATTCAAATCAATATGGGTCCGCTCGATGATAACATCATTCAAGACACGGATCCACCAAAGATGGCCTCATATCTCTCTGCCACATCCACATTTAATGCCATTTTATCTTGGTCTTCGATCAATTTTTTATTTGATTTGGTGACATTTACTCCCCCGCATCCACCATTCGACGCTATAGGCGTGACCTCCGCCATTGATCTTGACTTTTTGACATTCAAATTTGCTCGTTGACCCTATGTGTTGCGCTTTTGATAGTTTGGGACACTACTTCCGCAGTGGTGGTGGTCTCTGCGTGGGAAATGAATTCACCATCCTCCCACGCTTAGAAACCAGATCACTGTCTCCTTGACAAGCACCGCTTGGAGTTGATCCCATGCTTTGCATGTTTGTCTCTGTCTTTTCGCAGAATGGGGTTTCTTTCTTTCTTGTAGTCAAATGCTCCGTGGTCCACTCTTGTAGATTTAATGTAGAACATAGGTGAATCCTCGTAGATTAGGTTTTGCAACTAGACTCCATCTCTAGACACAAATTTTATGGTCTCCGAAGGTGAGGAACCAACAGTACATTAATACACATCCTTGTTGCAATAAATTTGGACCTAGCTGATGTATTTGGACCCGAGCAATCAGATCTCCCATTGAATTTTCTATTCCTGCTAACACATCCACCTCCCAAAACTCCAAAGGTAGTGTATAAAGCGTTACCCAAATAGGGCAAGCAATGGGAATGTGTGTTTTTGAGCCTGGTTTTATTTGACAATGGAGAAAGTAGTTCTACCATAGAACCATGGTCCACCTTGCAAAACTTGAACTAGATCATCTTTTAGGAGAAGACAAATAGGAAGCCTTTTTTAGATAGGGAAAAATATTAACTTGGCCCATAAGCTTCCATTTATTCATGATCCAACTCCTAACTTGGTCAATGGTCAATGTTAGGTGGATCCCCGCAAAACAACCCATCAAGGAAAACCAAGCCTCCCATGAGCTCGTCCACCACCGAATCTAGTACCTTCAACCATGGAGTCTCCTACTTCCATTCGGGTTCCAACTTTAGCAAGTGGCTTCTTTTACTAATTCCTTCCATTGCATATAATTTCCCACAACTCTATCATCCCATGTTGGAGAGCGGGGGCATAACAAACCCAAAAGAGCTAAATGGCGGTCTCCATGTTCGGCTTGCTCCATCTTCTCCATCATCGGTCTCTAGTTTATTGTTGTGTTATTCCGAGATAAACAATATAACTATTTTTATTCTTGCTTGAAAAGGTTGAATAAAAACTTGTAATAGCTTAGGCATAAGGGGATTTTGGAGCCATTTTCTTAATTTATTAGTCTAGGTGGGAAACTAATTTTTACAATCTTGTCACTCAATGACCTTCTTTATCTCCCTTTCTTTCTTAATATACAAAAATTAATAAAAACATTAAGACGAGTAAATCCATTCAAAACGTCTACGCTATCTTCCCACACCTTTAATGGAGTTTTGAATGTTTCATCCCATTCACATGAAACCTCTCCTCATTCACTTTTCATTATGCACTAACTTTTAATGGTTAACACATCAATATCGATGTACCTTTTGTTACAATTAATAGTTACTTTTGCCACTCAAATAGCTTTCTTCATTGTATTTATTTTAATTTTTCCAAAATTTTCCAATTATTTTTCTATATAATTAATGTTCAATGTATAAAGCATTTTGATTAACAATATGAAAATAAGAATTGACATTCAAATTAGGTAAAGAAAGAATAAACAATGTTAATTGCTTTAGTGGTGAGAAATTGACGAGTTCAATACGAAACACTTTAAAAGGGGGAGTGGAAAAAATCATGAAATCATTAGAACGAGTCTCAACATCGTGGCCACATCTCTTTGGAGGAAATCATTTGGGGTGTGACTACCAATTCTTTAGTTTAGCTTTAGATGGTTCATGTTGATGCAAAATCACAGCACCCCCGAATGGCCTCGGATCTGAGTGGGGCATTCGGTGTGATCTGCATAATATTGGACCATCTCTCAAGTTGTGGGACTTGCGGACTTGAGATGGCCCTCCGAGAGAAAGCCGACTTCTTCTTCCTAAACTACCTGCCACAAGCTACTCTAGTGCGGGAAAACCTATCTATCCTAATCTAACCATTCCAAGGAGACAGGAGAGAGAGAAATGCATAAAAACAGAGCCTACACTAAAGCGGTGATACACCAGAAAAGGAAGTGGTTGATCACAAATCCAACTACCTGAAGTGGAGAGAGGTGAGAAAAGGAGAGGGTGGACAAGATGCACCACAGACTAGAGATGTTCACACAAAACACCACTTCAAACCCATTAAAGATAGCTCCACGTAACCGCAATAGACATCAGAGTATGCACAATATACCCTGCAACGATGAGAGGCAAGAAGAGACAATAAAATAAGCAAAGGATGGAAAAATGCATCACAAAACAGATTTTATTGCTCCATAAGTCACACAATACATCATCAGTGGGCAAGAGGAAAGAAAATGCCATTACAGAGCCATGAGAAGAGGCTTAAGCTCCACATTTGACCCTAGGGAAGAAAGAGAGAGGGGGCATGAGAGAAACAATGACCAACCTTTGAAATATGCCCCTCCTTTACAATATATAGAAGAAAGAGAGGGAATAATTCGAATCCTGCTTTAACCACTCCAAGATATGCATTGAATTCACCTACTCCAACCACCCTAGAAAGCATTGAAATCCACCTGTAATAATGATGGGCTTCACTGCAAGACCCATGCCTCCATGTGTTGTTCCTTGCTGGGCAAGAACGGAGGCCCATTCTTCATCATGGTGGCAGATGGGAGACTTGGATGACCTAAAAAGGCGGGCCAAAACATTAATGGTGGCAGGTGGGTAGTAGGTGCTAAGAGCTTTCCAAAAAGTCCTTTCCCGCTCAAAACCGAGCTCCTGGTCGAAAGATATGGTCTGTCTAAAGATCAAGGTCGCGGGCTCACAATATTTAAAAGAGTCCATCCGTGCAAGACCCACGTGGCATCCTTGCGCATCTTGAAGATTCAGCCCCTTCCTCTCGCTCTTGAAGTTGTGCCGACACGTGGCGGCTTCCGCGGGCCTCGCTCGGTTTCCTCTACATTTCGCTTGAGTCCCTCTGTTGGTAAAGACACTCGCTTAACCCGAGACACGTGGAGAGTTGGTGCATGTTTGGGGACCGCTTTTGGATTCACCTCTTGAAAGAGTGTCGAAGAGACACGTGGCATCTTTCACGGGCTTGCTTTATTTCTTCGTGTTTGGCTTAGTCCCTTTTGTTTGGCGGGGCCATATGTCTGACCCAGGACACGTGGAGGCTTCGTGCTCATTTAGAAACTGCCCCAAATTTTTCCTTTGAAGATGCGCCGAGCTGACACGTGGAAGCTTCCTCTGGCTCTTTCCCTGTTTAGAATTTTCAATGGCCGGTTCGACTTTTCGGGCTCTGAGACACGTGGAGGGCCTACACTTGTTTGGGACTGGACTTTGGATCCGACCTTTGAAGATGCGCCGATTGGACACGTGGAGGCCTCGTTGTTTCTTATTTCCTTATCCAATTCAACACTGTCTCACTCCCCATTTTGGACACGGGACATGTGGAAGCTTGGTGTTCATTTAGGGACTACCCTTCGGGTCTCACTCTCGAAGTTGCGCCGACGCAACATGTGGCACCTTCCGCCGATCCTAGTCTCTTTAACGACCAACTGTGTTCTTTTGACTCGAGCACGTGGTGAGCCCGCGCTCATTTGGGAGTTTTTTTGGGCGCACCTTTGAAATTGTGCCGATGAGGCACATGGAGGCTTCTACCCCTCTTATACTTAGTCGATTCAATAGCCTAGCTCTGTCCCTTTTTCAAACCTTGGACACATGGAAGCTTCCCACTCATTTGGGGGACTTCCTTTGGCTTCGATCCTGAAGGTGCACTGTTGAGACACGTGGAGGCTTCCATCGACCCTCTTATACTTAACTCGATTTGGGCCTGTTTCGCCCCCTTTTTAACTCTCCACATGGCAAGCTTACGCTTGTTTGGGGTCCCCACTTTGAATTCTGCCCTTGGAATTGCACTGATGAGGCAAGTGGCACCTTTCGTGACTCGCTCTATACTTAGCCGATTCAACGATCGTCTCTGGCCCCCATTTGGACTCTGACCACGTGGTGAGCCCTCGCTCATTAGGGAACTCGCTCTTGATGCGCCTTTTGGAATCGCACCGAGTTGACACGTGGCACCTTCCGCAACTCTGTTGTTTGGTCCCGAGTTGACTTGTATGCGGTGAATTCTCAAAACTTCACCCCTTTCTCCGATTTTCTCCTATTGAGCTCTGGACTCGTTTGATATTGTTTGATCTTGCATTGTCAAGCCCGCCCGCCCCTCAGATTTGGGATCGATTGTGAGCTCCCTGGAATGAAACGGCCTTTAGATTTTCTTCTATGCAGGGTCGTGTTTGATCAATTTCACCCGGGAGGGGGGTAAAATTGGGATAATAGTTCCTACTGGAGAAACCTTGGGATGACATGCACAATCTAGATCTTCTCTAAAAGAAGAAACCAATACTTTAAATAGATTGACCTATACAAAATTAATTCTCTCATTTATTACTTGTTTGATATTTTACAATAAGAGGCCACTACTTTAATCAACATGAAATCAATTTTTTTTGATCTCACATTTTGTATCATGGTACACATGGTTGCAAAAATAAAATCAGTAAAATTGATGAAATTAGTGATACAATGAGTCGTGTTTCGTTGTTGGAGTGTTTGAGATTGAATATTAGCTTATGTTTCTCAAGTGGTGTCATTTGCAATGTATCACATCAGAAATGAAAAAACAAAGGAAAGAAAGAGATGTTGTTTTTGTAGAAATTGATGAATATTTATCGTTTGCCTCATAAATCGATATTAATTATCGCCACCAAGATGAGGACAAAACCATCCAATCTTAGTAAATATACTTACTTGAAATTCTTCTCCACTTAAGGAAAGTGTTTTTGTCATGAGAATCTTGAATTTACTATCAATAGAAAATAAACACGCACTTTGGGTAATGTAAAGCTTTGATCCTTCCATAACGGGGTTAGAAGCGAAATTTCACGCACCACTAATGCATTGTATTCATGCATGTTAGTAATGGGGCACTAGTTAAGTACTATTATCTTTGTTACATTTTGTAATACCATAGATGATTATAGAAAACTAGACTAACTCGGATGTATTTTGGACCATGAGTATGTAGAGTGTAATGCCTCCGTTTTTTAAAAATAAAATAATAATAATACATATATAATTTAATATAAAATAAAATAAAACTATATGAGGTAGGGCGAAATAAAGAAGCTCTAAAAAAATTGCAGTTAGGGTTTTTTTTGTCTTATTGGCTTTTGGAGTGGGCGAGTTTGGGGGCGGCGATAGAGCAAAACCAACATCCTCCCACTGCGCCAACACACTGTATGGACACCACCCAAAGCATGAAAGACAGAGGAATGCTGTCAGATGTTGTAGTTTGCCAATGCCTTGAGGCGCGGTGCAGAGTTTGAGCAAATGAAAGAATGGGGCGTGCGCAGCAAACAAGGCTCAAATCCCAGGAGTTTACATTTGCCAGTATCCTCCCAAGCTGCGCCAAAATGGGGATGTTACCCGTTTTTTTTGTTGTTTTGCACAAAATGGATTTGTTTTTGTTCTGTGCAAAGCGGGTTTGTTGAATACCTTGGAACCTTTAAAACAAATTCTGCATCCATTGCTAGCATCCTCACGCCAGTTTCTTAAATAGGAGCTTTGAAATAGGGCGTGTGAACCATTCGACTAAATGCATGGAAGGAATGCAGTTTCAGGGACTGCAATGATAGCAGGATAAGAAAAAATGGGTCTGTTTAAAAGGTGCTGAGCTGTTTGTTTGAATGCCTCAAAGAAATGCGGTCTCATAGAATGCTATGATTTGTAGGATGTGCAAAAAAATGAGTTTGTTGAAAAGGCCTTGGAAACTTTCAAGCAGATGCAAAACCATATCTTGCAAACTTAGCTATATTCTCCCTATGTGTGCGCCTAAATGGGAGTTTTAAATCAGTATATGGACTGGTAAAAGTGCATACAAAATGTGGGAATAAACACAAGGCATGAGAGCTGTTTGACTAAAATGCCTGATAAAAATGCGGCCTGCTGGAAAGGAACCGGTATTATAGACTGAATACATGCAGTTTTGCACATAATGGTTTGTTAGTTCTGTATGTAAGTTGTGGATGTACAAACAAGTTGGTGCTCATAAGGATCGGTTGAGCTTGGATTCATTCATGGAGATATGCATGCTCATAACCTCCTATGGTGGGCGAAAGCCAAATTTCATGACCTTTGCAAGCGTCCTAACTCCTTGTGCCGAGATGCGAATTTTGGAGCAAGATTGTCGTGTGGTGGACTTGTTGTTTGTATGCGTCCTAACTAGCTTAGGGCACCTCATACACTGCATCATCGATTAACAGGATTTGTACGAAGTGGGTATGTTAAAAAGCTCGGAAAATTTCAAGCAACTACTTATTCTGTTGGAAAAATTCAAGTGATCGGGAAGTTGGTGTGATGTGGTGGAGGTTAGATCCAGGCTCGTGAACCGGTTGGCGAAGTGCCCGAGCAAGAGACTGAACCCAAGCCTGCGGCTTCAACCGACTTCGTTCTCCAGGCATGGTTCTTCTTCCCTTACCTCTCATAATTCTCGTGTTTTAGTTCTCTTTTGCAATTAAATAGAATTTTAAATTATTATAAATTTTAATACAGTTAAATGTCCCTTCAACTCGTTGCAAAACAATAAAGTGTCGTGTCGCAACTCTCAAAGTCTTTTTAACTCGTCTACTTTAAACCATGAACTATCACCCTCGCTTCAAGATGATCTAGAAAATTCTTACCCTTTTGATCGCTTCAATATCATTTTATCGACCAGACAAATTTGACTCTCCATGGATTAAGTTGACGTTCTTCCTGCTTGAAATAGTTAAATTTTGCAATTTTTGGAGACTCACTAAGTACCCTTCGCAACTCTGGAAACGAGATGTGAAGTTTCATTCGTGTACCTTGGTATACGAGGAGTCGCCTTGATTTTTGGTTTGACCCGAAACGATCGTATGACATCCTTTTGATGCCCTTATAGGAGCCCTGTCACACCGGTTTACAACAATAGAGAGCTGTTAGAACTAGAAAGTTGGATTTCGTTTGGGACCACCAATTGAAACCCGGAAAGAGAAATCACGTTCCGTCTTCGCAAACCTCTAGCGTTTATACTAGACAAATGCATGGAACATTCAACATAGGAAAGAGCACTTTTCGGGATAGTTTGGCGAAGCCATTTTGTAAGCCTCGATCGCAGTTTGACGAGGTCAAACTGGACCAATTTCTTCTTGTCGCTCCAGAAAACTTATCGCCATTTAAAAATAGTTTACTAGTTCTTCGTCCCGTCGACTCTGATGAACTCTCCTTATATAGGGGAACTAGTAGGAGATGTCTCATTGCGTGCTTCTCCATCGAATGTCAGTTATGGATGTGGTTTTCTGGGCCCTCGAGTTAACTTTTGGCATTTTACAACTGGGTGAACTACGACCAGTGGCCTCGGAGAACTAACCGCCAAATGCAAACCGTTCGCTCCTTTTCAATTCCGTCAGTTGCTATGAATTCTTGGTATTTCTGGGGACACGTAGAAAGTTAATCGTGATGTGTGTGCTCATCGAAAGGTAACCTTTGGAAGCAGTTTCTTAGCCTCCGAGCCCATTTTGTACGTTTTGCAGCTAGTGAGAAAATGTAAAAGTAGAAAGCTGCGGACCCTCGTAGGGTTGCCAAATCACCCTGGAAACTTTTAACACACGTAAATAACTGTTTAAAACACTATAATGAAACTTGTTGTGTGTATTGGAACTTTTGACAAAATGATGTTTTCTCTCTCTTCCTTTCTCTTTCTCTCTCCTGGGTTTATAAAATGTAGAAAAATGAAATGCAATGAATACATGTTTCTAGACTTTTTATTTCGATTGGCAAATTGTAATTATTGTCTGATGTAAATGGGAAACTGAAAAATGACAATTATGATTGATTAGGGTGGATGCCATGCCAGCGAATTATCGCTGATATCATGCTCACGTGGGTTTTGCAGGATGGATGAATGACGACGAAGAAGGCGATGTGAAATTTAATTATTATTATTGTAATTCTTATAGGTCATTTTAAAATGAATAACTGTGTTATGTAGTCTCTTGTTACCGAAAAGTTATGATTGAGATTTGTTAACATGTATGATATGCTAGTTTAGGGATACTTAGGAAATGTGCATCTAATCATCGGTTCAATTTGATTCTTAGTTGTGTATGGCAAAAAGGGTTTGATTTATACATAGTAAATTGAAATTGAAGTTAATATCTTGTAGTACTTTCTCAGTATTCATTAAACGATTAAATTAATTACTGGGTTTTCTTCTTACCTTGCAAACATAATAAAAGTTTTAATGGAAACACTCAACCTTACTAAAATATTCGTGCATAACTTTCCTGCATGTGTGATCCTTTTTACCTTATAAGAAATTTAAACCGTAGAATCGAACTTAACCTTTACACCCGATGGAGCATCTTGGTTTAGGCAAATAAGATCCCAAGAAGAGGGGTTTATCGTCTTAATAGGTACGTTTAGTGACATCGACATAAACTAGACACATAGGAGCAACACAATCAAATAAATCTTCTACATCGAATGAATTTCTTGTGAGATCCAGATGACATCATGGAGCTAGGGAAATAGTGGTTCTATCACTTAAAATTTTGCTTATGAATAGATCCTCTTAGCTATAGGTGCCATCTTTGGCTAGTGACAATAGAGTGCTTTGATCTCTTACGGAGGGTTTATAGGGTGAATATGTTTGAAACCTTAATCTAATCTATAAGAGAGCGTAAAGCCCTAAGTGAAAAATTGGAATGGAACTAAACCCTAGTTGACTAGGATGTTCACTTGTGGTTAGAAAACCATAATCTAATTCCTTGCATACGAAATTGTGTTGAAAGATGTTTTTTTAGAACCTTAGAAATTGAACTCTCGTCTCATAATCCCTTGTTATGACATTTTATGGCATTAAGGAATAAAGAGTATTCCTTATGCGGAATCGTGAAGTGTAGTGACATGGGATCTTCGTGTACATAGATCACTTGTGATTATGTGTAGTTTTAATGCTCCTAGCCTTGTACTTCCTTAAGAAGTCAGACAAGTGCTGTCGTAACTCTTTTGTTTTAAGACGATGCTAAGAACGAGACCTTAGTGCGATATAAGAGCATATCATATGATGTTGCACATGAGATAGGAGATTAGGACTAAGGTCAATTTTGGAGACTTTATAACTTAAATAAACTTCTTCATGTGTTTCAAAGAATATAAATTATCTTGGTGTGACCGAACTTCGAGCAAACAAAAGATATATAAATATATTAAAAAAAAAGTCCATAAGTTATTGAACTTTATTAACTAGGGTAGCGAAATTAACTATTCCGTGATTGATGGATGTTCTTGGGGAGCTATTTTGACTGTCTTCCTTAATCCCAATAGCTCATCTAGACATCACATTAGAATCTTTGTGTAGCAAGAGTAAATTTTATACATTAAATAAACGTTTGAGAAGCAAAATCTTAACATAAGAATGAGAGAATTAGAATCTTGTAGGCATTTTGAAATATGAAAAAATACTTATGTAAGTTCTGAAGATTGTCATAAGGGTAAAGAGCAAAATTATATGGTTGAACAATAAGTGAAAAGTGAAAAGAATTTTCAGAACATGTAGGTGGAAAAAGGGAGATAATTATGCTTACATAACAATGTTCTTGGGATGCTAATCGTAACTAAAATACATTTAAAGTAATGATGTGTTGTGGGTTCGCCATTCTTGAAGTCAGGTTCTTGTGGTTGGGTCTCTACTAGCAACCTTCCGTTGGGAAAAGTGTAGCGTCAGCATGTATTTGGTGTTATCATGTGTCTATGTGATTTGATGACTTTTGTAAGTGTCGTATACGTTGTCGAGTTTCCTACTCGGAGCCCTTGCTGTGTTGTGTGTAGCGTGCATTGTAGGTCAATTTTTTTTTAATCGGTATTTTCTTGTTGTATTTGGGCACGTAAAATGTGGGCACCACATAGAGAGTGTTGTGACACTAAGGGTAAACAAATTAAATACAATAAATAACCTACATTAATAGTGCATACAATGATGATACCTACGAAAATATTGAAATTATCATACCGGTCCACAATATTGAAAATGTAAATCTAAACACGGTTGTTGGCTAGACTACTATAAGAAAAAGAAGAAAGGGAAAATTGTTAATGATCCCTTTAGATGCATTTAAAATCCAATGCGAAGGAGTCTTAGGGATAAGTTGGACGTTTGTTTACTTTTGTGTTTTTGTTGTGTTGTTTGTTTGGTTTGGTTTTTTGTAGTCCCTTTTACCACCGAAAAGGCAACCCCATTCAATCCTTATTGATATATCTCTGTCTCCATTGGAACATGTCGGGGTAGGTTCCCCTCAACCCTTTTTTAACTTGTATATATAAAAAGACAATACCTATTCACTCTTACCTATTTATACACAATATAATTATTATTGACAACTTTTATTATAAATTGTCAATTTTTAATTATATACGGTATTTTAATAATTTTTTAAATTTTACACTCTTAATTGATCTCACTTTTTCTTTGTTGTAGTTTATGGTTTTGGTTCCTTCATATATTTAAGCATATATTATTAACAAAATTTTGAAGGAATTTATACGTGGTATTATTGTAGTGGCCTTTTTTATGAATAAAGTTAACTCTTATTTAATAATCTTATTCTGATTAAAAATACATCCTTTCATAGCTTTTTATTTAATTTTGTATATTTATTTCAAATATATCCATTACCTCTTTAAAAATTTGGAATGTGAATGTTTAAATTGTGAGTTTATAATGTAGGAGCATCAACAAAGGAGATGTCTACGAAATAGATGACATAAAGTGATAAACATGTTTGAAACCCTGAGTTAGAGGTTCTTGGAACATTTACAACTAGCAATCACACATGAGGTGTGCGATGTTAACGTCGAAAGAGAAATACGGGTAACGGGAGAAGGAAAGTGAAACATACAACAAAGTAATATGATGTTTGTAGTTGGAAAATGAAAAACAAAATGAAGTAGTGGAAATAGGAGTAGTGGAAAAGATTTGGATTGGAAAAAAAGTGGTGAAGCTCGAAAGGGAAGGGCCGATGGGGATTAAGACGAGAGTGTCAATGACAGGGAGAGAAGATGGGATCCCTCTTGTATATGTGACTGTAGAAGAGGTGTTGAGGACATTTTAGCGAGTAACAATTGAATGAAAAAGGTGGTGATATTTGAAAGGTGGATAAGGAGGGAACTCTTGATATAGTTTGTGAACGTAAGCCCCTCTCTTTGCGTGCCCCCAATGTCAACAAAGTGGCTCTCTGTAAAGTAAGCCCTTGATATTTGTGGATCAAAAATGTGAAGCCATTTTAAGTGGTATCTCGCCTTTGGTAACCTCTGGAAATTCGGTTTCTTAATCGATAACCAACCTTTCTCTTAGACAACATTATCAAATGCAAAATGCAGCGCACCCAAATCTTTTACTTCATATTCATGTTTTTACTTGTAGTTTCTATTCTTTAAGGGAGGATTGTGAGAAGAGTAATTATCTATTAAGCTACGCCCATTTCAAGCTCATATGCGTAGCCTTCTATATCATTATTTTAAAACAGTTTCTTCCTTTTTTTCTTTTTAGATTTTCTTGATTGCTTTATGATGCTCCTCGTCTGCTGTTGCATTTTCTTTTTACCCTTCTCCAATGGTAACCCACCATCATAGAATTTCCAAAAGACTTCATTTTTTGTCTCTTCAATTCCACTTTGTGGATTTCCTTTGTCCGTTTGCATGTGGCTTGAATCAAATGAAGCCCATGACATCATCAGGAAAAAATGTACGTGGAACAAAGGCCAACACTGAGAATGGGGAAAATTAAGGGGCACGATTGATAAGGAAGAGGTGTATTAGACACAAATAAAATCTTTTGTAGTGATTGTTCACTCGTGAATGCAAATTTTACACGTTTAAATGACTTTATCTCATAAAAATCTACAACGCTTGAGAAAGTGGGCCTTGTCATGTAAACGTCTATATATTGATCATGTTTGATCATGAATGAAGAGTTAAGTTTTTAAACTCTGAGTCATTTGCTTCCACAAAATTTATCAAAGGATTGATCCAAATTAAATCTAAATATATGCTAGTTTTTACAAGGCTTGTTTATTCGGCCTTATTATATATTGTTTGACATCCAACCTGCCTCGCCTATTGATTTGGTGACTTGACTATACATTATGACACATCACAACATGGGGCACAAATTGTTGCAAGGACCTCCACACTATTCACCACCCAAAACTGTTGCCAGCTATCTAAATCTCCTTAAACCATGTATTGCTTTGTTGATGAACAATTTTCTTGGTGTGGACTAAATTTTAATTAGCTTTGACTTTTCGCGATTGACGTCCTCATCTTCCACTTCTTCTCATCGAATGTCTCTCTCGACATGTGTCACAACCCCCGCACCAACCCACCGTGAATCACCTTCAGCGTAAAAAGGGAAAACTCCAAAAGGTTCAAGGTCTGAGACCTAGTCGAGACCGAGCCAAAAGCCTTCTTGTTAAACTTTGTAGCCCTCTTTCAGTTGCAAGTTTAGGTAATTGTAGGAACATTCGTAACAATGTTAGGTCTTCTAATAAGACCTTGGCTCATCTCTTAACAATTTGACTTTGACTGTCCTTTTCTACTTCAATTCTCCACCTCTCTCGATCTATGATAGGTGGACTTTATTGCATTTTCATGCTCCGTATGGATTAGAAAACTGTGTTAATGTTTCTCCACCATCTTAGGGTTTCTCTCTACATATCAAGGGTAACGAGCAGGGTTCCCTCGATCTAAAGTCGTAAATGTGTACTCTTCCAATGACCCTCGATGTCAAATAATTTGAATTGTGCGACGTGTAATTTGGTAGATATGAATATGAAGACATGAATAAAATGTTACCAAAAAGATGGCGGAAAGTAAATGCCTCCATGTCTATGGTTTCAAGTCCATCTATCAGAAGACATTTTCTTTGGTACGTAAAATGAAGACTTGAATCGAAAGTTGGAATTTCCAAGTTCTATATATAAATCGAGCTTAATAAAAACATGAAAACAATATCATTAACAAAATTATTCAATATACAATATACAAAACATTATATATGTTATTATATAAATATATACAAATATAATTTGTTATATATATTGAATAACTAAAAACTTTAAAAAAGAGTAGAATGTATCATTAGTAAAATGTAAATTGTATTGTTTATTTATAATGAATAAACAAATAATTAAAACATATTACAAAACATGATATAATAAAATTTTAGGGTTTTGTTTTGCCATGTATTTAATAAAGCGGAATAAAATTCAAGCGGGAAAAATAAACCCATGTCTAACAAACCCACCAAACAAAGTTAAGCGCTCTTCAAAACCTAGAGTAGGCGAGAACATGGAGACCGACACATCCTAAATGGATTTTCACACCTAGCATTTTCCTTGCATAATAATACAAGCACTTTATATGAGATCCGATGGCGTTAACCACGCTAAAACTTAAGTTAACGTTGTAAATTTCATAGTTGTTACGGGAGGCGTGCTAAACGAAGCTCTCACAAATCGCTAAGCGACACAACAACCTCAAACGTGGACGGGCAAGATCAATCGGTCAATGATACGACCTGCCACGTGGATGTCTGGGATAGCTTCTTATCCGCACGGATGTCGAAAGGTGGCACGATTCTAGGAGTATAAACACCTTCAACGTAAAAATACCCCTCTTCTAAAGAAGCGATATTTGTTTTGAATTGAACTACCATAAAAGGACATGACTCAATTTAAAGCACACATGCAAGAATAATAAATAATTCGAATTCTTAAAAATAAGATAATAGAAAGAGAAAGAGACAATAACTAATTACGTCGAAAGGCGTGTTCTCTATGGGAAAAGGCTCCCCCTCTCTGACATTGACGGTGATAGCAATGGCTGTGATCAATTCGTCCACGATGTACGGAATCTTTCCAGCCTTACACTTGGCACTTGGCGCAGCAGATTCGATTTAGCGAGTTTGTCTCACGTGGGTGCAAAGAAGCGCAGACAGTCTGAAATGCCGATTGTTCAACTAGATATGACATGATAATGACAGGTTTTACAAAGACGTCCTTCCTTCTTGGGCAGGATTGCTTTGACACGCTTGCTTGAAAACTACAACTCGGCCATCCCTCTTTTAGCAATCGGTGGTGTGCGGTGTGTGTGTGGGGTCGTGGGAAAACTAGGTACCACCAATACATACACTCCTCTCGTAACCCTACATTCTACAGACGCTTGCAACGGGAAAGGTATGAATTTTTGCATGATGATTTTAACCATAGGGTTAGGTGTTCTGCTACTTGCTGTTTTTCTTCTCTGGAAGTCCTCTTCAGGCCTCAATCTTCCCCCTGGCAGCTTCGTCTGGCCACTTCTCGGTGAATCCGTGGAGTATCTCGCCTCTCAAAGGAATAACGCAACACGCGATTTCATGGAGAAGAGAATTAAAAAATACGGAGGAGACATTTTTAAAACCCACTTTCTGGGAGCCCCTATGGTCGTCTTCTACAACCCTGCAGGCAACCACTTTCTCTTCTCCAATGAAAACAAACTCATCCAGATCCCTTGGCCTACTTCTCTTGCCAAGCTATTTGGAAATTCGTTGCTTACGAAAGTTGGGGATGAAGCGAAAGATGTGAGGAAGACGCTGCTTACCTTCTTAAAGCCGGAAGCACTGCAAAACTTCGTGGGCAGAACCGACTTCATTATCCATGACCACCTCACACGTTACTGGGTTGGGAACGAGCAAGTAAAGACCTTTCCTCTTGTAAAGCGTTGATTGTTTACTGTAGCTTGCGCCCTTTTTCTCAGCCTTGGCGAAGGACCGGAACAAGCCGAGTTGTATGATCATTTTATTGACATGTTGAATGGAATGCTATAGATTCCTGTGGATTTGCTGGAAAATCGGTACCGCGAAGCCAGAATCAGTAGCGATCAGATACGGCGAATAGTGCAACGTGTTATTGACGAGAGGAGAGAGGACCTGGCAAGTAGTTTGGCTTCTTCGGATCAGGATCTGCTATCCTACCTGCTCTGCAACGTAGATGGACGGGAGAATCCATTGAGTGACAGTGACATTAAGGACAACATTTTGCATCTTCTAAGGGTCGGCCATGACACCAACGCTGTTACTGTAACACTCCTATTAAGGAATCTGGCTCTCAATCCACACTGTTATCGCCAAGTCCTCCAAGGTATAATAATAAGCCCTCGATAATGTGTTTACGTTTCTTATCTTATGTCTGAATTTGGAATTGATTGTAGAGCAACTGAATATAACCAGAGAGAAGGGGGAAAAGCTGCTACAATGGGATGACATTCAAAGGATGAAGTATACATGGAACGCCGCACAAGAGACTCTGAGACTCAATCCTCCTGCAGGAGGAACATGGCGGAAGGCCATTGTTGACATCTCCTATGGTGGTTTCACCATCCCAAAAGGGTGGAAGGTATGGTCCTTTAGTTTTTAGGGATCGGTTGCACTTACTTTGGTATAGCTCTGATATAATCTTACTGTGACGCAGCTGCAATGGACATCGAACTCGACACATAAGAATGCAAAGTACTTCCCTGATCCAGAGAAATTCCATCCAGCAAGGTTTGAGGGGAACGGACCCGCCCCCTACACATTCGTGGCATTTGGAGGAGGGCCTCGAATGTGTCCCGGAAATGAATTTGCGCGGATGGTGACTTTGGTTTTCCTCCACAACATTGTAAAAATGTTCGAATGGGATTTGGTAGATGGAATGAGAAGGTGATTGTTGATCCCTTTCCTACTCCGTCTTTGTCTTTGGAAGAACCGTGAGGGACATCCACAAGATTCCCTATCTGCAGGTGGTGGAAGAGACTTGTCTTGGCAGTTTCAAGCAAAGCAGTTCGGAGGACGGATGGAAATTGGCGTGCCTTCTGTAGAAAAGGTTTGGTCCTTGTTTATTGTGAATGTTTGGCAATGTGCTTACGTTGTTTTTGGTGGATTATGTGCCGACATTTTTCGATAACTTTAGTGCCAATGTTGTGGCTGATGGCAACACAGTCTATCTTGGCCTGTGGGATACAGTAGGTAGGTGAATCTGGGATGACATATTTTTATATTAGATGGCTCTTGGTTGATTTATTAAGAGTTATAACTGCGATTCCATGGTATGTGCTTTTCATGGGTTAAATTTTTCAGAGATCATTTTATTGTGCTCCATTTTTTATTCTTTCACTTTCAAGGAATGGGAAACAGTTGTAGAGCTTTAAGTTTGTATGGCTGCCTATTGAACTTTTATGGTATAGGTCATGTGGATTACAATAGACTGAAACCTCTGAGCTATAGGGGAGCAAATGTATTTCTTCTAGCATTTTCTCTCATGAAAATATCTCGAAAAAGGTTTGCCTTTTGTCAAGACTGCAATTTTATAATCTTTATCATTATTGATAACATCCTACTAAAAGCTTTGCTTTATGCTTCCGTGAAAATGTCGGTGTTCCTCAAAATGGATAAAGACTTAACTTGCGTGAAGCCTTGACTTTGCATGGGCTTCCCTGACTCAGGGGCATTTTCCCCCTGTCTTCCGCCCATTCTGCTCATATTCTGGATATCATGTAATCGCTTTGATCTTTACCTTGTATGAATATGGATAGTGTTCACTTGTTTAAAGACACAAGTTTCATTGCCTTATTAACATGCGGGGACGATTTACTTTGGGAACAACGTGGTTCAAAGAGCCTCGGAAAATTCATCTTATGTGAATTATATTCAAGAAAATGGACATACTTTGGGTGCTCGGGATAACGTCACTATATTCATCGGGACGACAATCATGTTGGAACCGGTGACATTTCTCGTCACTAAGCACCCTCTCTCTGGGTCAATATGTACTTTAGCTAATCTGTATCGTTTTCTTCTTCATAGGCATTTATGGTTAGAAATGTTCATTCCCTTGAGGATTACAAGGGACATGCGGACAATTTTATGAAAAGGTTTTAGAATATTTAATAAAAAATCCTGCCATAGTTATCACACTGCGAGTTTACACCGGTTTGTGTATTCAAGTGATGTTTGTTCAATGCATGCATGTATGGATAACACCTTTAAGCAGCTTTGTGAATTGTGTATTTCATAGTTTGTGTCCTCTTTGTTAATGTCATGAGTCTCCATTAAAATTCAACAGTCTTTAGGATACTCAAATGTATTAATGTCAAAAAAGTCTTTTTCTTATTATTAGTGTTGGTCTAGAAAGTAATTAAAATATTGTTTTTCTTCTCCAAAATTTAATTACAGTTGTCTCTTTCACGCCACCTTGTTTAAGTTTGGGCAATGCATTACTTTTTGAGTTAAAAGGATTCATAAATTTGGGACTTCTTATGCATCACCATGCACAACAATGAATTTGGATTCGGAGAAGCCCAAATTTAAAAAAATGTTATACTAGCCATAATATTGAACTTTATGAATGGGGCCTCTCTGAGCAAGTGGTAGACACTACAACAAACAGGGTCTTTTTACCACAATTATTCTACAAAATTTCAACAATTTAAGAGAATTGTAGAATATTTGTGGTATCTCTATAATAATTTCAAAATTTGTTTTTTATGTTTTGTAAAATTTCCACAATTTTTATATACCTCTAAAAACTTGTAGAAAACCTCCATTTCTAAACATCTATTATGGAATATCCACTTTTATTAAGTTTTCAAATATATAATTTAAATAATATCTACAACATTTATATTGTTCTTGGAATAAATTAAAATAAATTATCAATTAGAATAATAATATGTAGGGATGCCACATTAAATAGTGTTGAATGTTATATATGAAAATCGTGGAAATGCCACATAACTCGATATTTAGACTTTCAAAGTATGTTTTATGTGGGTAAATTAAAGAATACACAAAAATACATTTATTCTTCTTGAAAAATTCATGATCACCTAGTGTTATAGAATTGCTCTTCAGAGGGGCAACGAGATTAGCTTAAATTAAAAAAAAAAATCAAACATTTGTAAAAATAATATAAATTATGTAGGTATGGGCAAATAGTTGAAAACCCGGTGAAAATGTAGGAAATGGAATTTTCTCACAAGGCACGAGTTCATAACTTTAAAACAGTTGATCCATACAATAACTCACTTAAAGTAAATGGTAATCCTCACTTCCACCCTCCTTCGTCTTCTTCTCTAAGTTATTCTGGTTTTGACCTACTTGATATTCGTTTCAGGTAGATGTCCTGAAAATGTAAGCTTTCACAGTGTGTCTCTTGTCAAAAAAATTAGGACTTTGGAGTATGAGACGTAGGCCTAACGACCCATGAATTTGTGACATTTATATCCATTTTTCCTTGGGTTCTTCCTTATTTTGCAGAAGAAAAATAGTAACGGAAAGCGGTAAAATCCAAGGAATGAAACCAAGTGTAAAATGAATGAAGTGGGGCATGAATTTATAAAATATACAGGTTGCTTGAGAATAAGTGTGGCCATGTATGCAACTCGCTCCAATTAAGGGTGTGGAAGACTAATGATAAGGAACGTAATGCTAGCTGTGGAAGTTTTGATAAGTACATGTAATCATAGTTGTGTGTATTGCAATTTGCTTCTTTTGGAATGAAAAATCACCAAAAATAATATTATAATTCGAAGCCACAAATCATTAATGAATTGCAGGTATTACAAATTGGAGATGACTTTTGGTCCTTGCAGCGAATTTTTAAAGATCTTGCACTGCCGAAATCCATCAGCCATGGCACTTATTAGAGCCTTCAGTCCTAGACTCTCATATGCCATTTTTTGCCCTCCTGCTGTGAGCTTCAAGTCAAGGCACTTGGGTGTCATGGAAGGTTCGTTCAAAGGCCATGCCCCACCGGTCAAACGGTGTAGTTCACCGGAATAGTCATTGCCAGGTTATAAATTTACAATATTTTCGTTTAGATTGTTTATTATTTTATGAAGTTTATTTTGATTTTTTTATTATTTTATAATGATTTTATGAAAAATATTTTTTTATAGATTTTATGAATTCTAAAATAATTTTACGTTTTTATTTGGAGAGCTTCTTACAATAGGTGTAGATAAATACATAACTACATCATCGCGAAACATAGTGTTATGGTAGGTTTTATGCCGAAAGGCGTGTTCTTTGGTAGAGAGCCCCTGTCGTGCCTAACACGGAGACGAGATAAACGAGAGGCTATGATCATTTGGTTGACGATGCACATATATGGATCAGCCTTACACGTGTCGGACATAATCGAAATGAATGTCGAACCACCAAGTGAATGTCAAAAGGGATTAAAAGTCGACTTATGGTAACATATTCTCGTTTGATTTCTATCTCTAAACCATATGCAAAGGAGGGAAAAACAGGATGCCTATCGGCAATGGTGGACATGTCCAAAGTGGCCCGTCCTCCATTTTCATCTCAAACAAGTGATCGTGCTCATCCCTCGCTCACCATTAGAAATGACCAAAAAAACATTTCTTCTCTGGGGCTTGATTAATGTTTTAGTTTATAGGGAATGCGATTTTGGATAGGTTCTTTCGGTTGTCTCTCTCTCGTAGTAGTTGTTGCTCCTTGCTGTGTGATTTTTGAAGGCTGAGATTGTGTGTGGTTTTGTGCGTAATATCACTTGTGGACATATTGTCTCTTAGGAATCTGCCTTGCTATAAAGGTATGTTTATTTTGAATAATGTCTCTACAAATGCGAGTCTGGTTCTCACTCGGATGAGGACTAAGCGAGTTTTTAGGAGGCTCGTAGAGTCCTAAGTTGAAATAATAAGTTACCTCGGGTACTGCAATGTACTATGCAAATTCAAATATTTTTCTTTGAATCTAACGGTTGTTGTGGAGTGAAATATTTGTAGAAAACTTTATGGTGCATTACCAAGATGGTGGTGAAAGATAGAAGAAACTTTAATTTATCCCTCAAGTCTCCAATTATTTTACAAAACAATCCACAAGACGAGTTTCTTGTTATGGGTTTCTAGAAAATTTTTATCTCATTTTGGTACTTTTGGTCTTTAGGATGTTTTGCTCGCATCTTTTTCATATGGTGGTTCAATTTCGTCCTTGAACATCATTGTTTAGTAAGCTTCTTCAAAGTGAAGCTTTTGGAATTTTATCGGGTAATTAATTTTCAAATTATTGTTCTACTCTAGGTGTGGAGTCTAATTGGTCAAATCTTTTAAATTCATCTTAACAAACTCGAAAGTGAATTTGGAAATGCTTACAAGCTGATGAGATTATATTGATGGAAAATAATATCTTGAATCTTAGACAATGGAAAAGATGTGAAAGCTCTTTATGTGATAATTTGAAAGAACCTTTCCTTATCTTCCTTTACTTTAGCAATGATGGTACAACTAGACAATTGCTAGAATGAAAATCTGAAATGAACCATAATAACCAACATGCTTAGTTATCAAGTTGGGTTGCTTATCCCACTTCTTATTATATGTGACACTACTGTGCATAGTCAGTATTAATTTTTACTATATGGAGCTAAGTTCTAGGAAATTATTCCGAAGTGATTTACCGGTTCGAAATGCATTGTTAATGTTTTGGTAGTGCCGAAACGACTTAGACGCCTATTAGAAATGTCCACGAAAATAACACACCCATTTGTGGGGTGTTTTGGAAGGAATACAAGCATTATTGTAGGCATTTGGGTGTTTTCAATGCTTGAAAAAAATAAAAAAAAAATTAGAAGGAAAAGAAACACTAAAAGTAAACTAAACTACCATAAACTCCACCCCCTCACCAGTCAAATCCAGTCAAAAACATATCAAAAAGTGTATTCGATTTTAATGAATACCATGTATTATAAGTGTATCTTTTATGGACTAAAAAGGACTATTGTGCATTTTTGTATGTATTTCTATTCTTAATAATTTATTCTATAGATGTTTTGGTATGTATTTCTATTATTAATAATTTATTGTATAGATGTGTTTGTGTGGTTTTGTCTCCAAGGGTTCTTGGGAAATTGATGTTTCAAGTTTTCTTATCCGTTTTTGAATAATGTTGATATAGCATAATTTGTTTCCAAGGATTGCTTAAAGATTGACTTTTCAACTTTTTTGATCCGTTTTTGTGTAGCGGAGATATAGATTAATAGTAACAAAGTTTTTCAGAGCAATTGGTGCACCTATAGTTCAAAATTTCAGATTCAACAAAAACTCAACAGGGAAAATTTGACTTGGGTTCATGTTCGTTGAAAAATCGACAAAAAATTGAGAAATAAGCTATATATTCAATCATAATAACCTTAAATAACATGTAAAATATTGTCAAAACATAAGAAATGAACTTCAATAACACAAGCCTATTTTCTGTTAGATTTATGGAAAAAATTAGAGTGCATATCTTATTATCATATGATGATTGATTATCATCACTTAAAAATTAATAATCACACAAAAATAACATTTTATTCCCCTTCCCCATCTCTCGTCAAATTGAAAGTGGATGGTAAACCATGCTTCCTGCTAACTTATGGGTGGATATAGGTCTTGTTATTGGCGTTACCGGATCTATCGTCGACATTGTTTACAAGTACTCCTTTGCTCCACCTTCTCTGCCTCTCTTCTTCGTCATCAAGTTTGATCGATACACGGGCCCTCATTGGGATGCCAACAACTCCCTCCATGTTCCTATTCCACCAAATTCCAGAGGAAACCAAAGAAAAATACTACTCAAAATGGCTTGGGTATTTCCAATCCGTAAATCTCAAGGGCTTACTCTGCAATGGGAAGCTATTGACATTACAGGCACATAAAGACAAGTAATGTCCTTTACGGCTATATCAAGAGCTCCCTGACTATCGGCCCTTCAAATGTCCACTCCATTTTCATTCGGTCGTTACTCCTAAATGTCCTCCACACCTCTCTTTCCGTCACGCTCATAAGAGAAATATCATCTTCGTCACCTTCCTTCCTCTCTCCCCTCTTAATCCACGTTGGTAATTAGCTCTTTGGATGCTCTGTTACTTTTCATCTCAAAACTTTTTCTCCTTAATGTGTTCAAGAAATTCCTCCCGTAGTTGTTCTACCACCTACATTTACATTTTTGCTTTGTTATATGTTTCAGTTTCCTTCTCCATACTCCCTTATTTTAGTTTCAGCGTTTTCATCGCACACTTCACGTGCGATTGCTAGTATATTTGTAGCGCTGTTGATCTATCTCTCAAAATGACGAATGCGATTTAAAATATTTATATAAATTTATATTAATATTAACTACTCCACATATTTTTGTTCTAAGAAATTCATGCCAAACTAGAACAATAAACCTATAAATCGCTGTGACTATTAACCATTTGCTAATTCCAATGTTTATCATTAATTCATAAAACCACGTTCCACTTTTCAACTTATATTCCCTCCTCACATTAGAGTGTAATTTCTTGTCATATCATTTTAAATTATTAATTATTGCAGATTTCATACTTGTGTCATATCACAGAAAGGATCACTGTCAGCCTGCAATTTCCATTCATTGCATTGTAAAATAGTGATTGACACCCACGCCTGCACAATTAATTCGAACAAGGACATCTCTCTTTCAGGCGATAAATGATAGCTGTGTGTGATTGACAGCAATGTTTTCTTTTTTATGGCTGATTTCATTGTTTTCTAGACAATTTATCAAGGCGATCTATAAATTTCTCTCAACGGTAAAACCAGTGTTGAATATGGCTATGGCGGTCTCTTCTCTTTCTCTTTCTGTTCTTGTGTCCCTTTGCTTTCTGTCCTTTATTTTGTTCAACTCGAACCCGATCGAAGCACGGGAGGTCAAAGGTTTATATTATTTACATTTTGTTTGCTTAAGAGTTTGAAGTAGTTTTTGCCCCACGTATATTTTGAAGCATATATGTTAATAAAAGTTATGTCGCTGTGTAGCAGGTTTTCGTGATGGGGTAGCAGGTGTTACTTATGACGCTGAGTCGCAGTGCTGTTATTATAAGTCTAAATTGCTCTGCTGCCTCTCCAATCCTCCTAATCCTCCTAACGTAGATTTTGATCCCAGCCCACATAAATGTTGCCACAGATTGAACTTTTATCGTCTCCATCCTCTTCTTCTTTCTAATCCATAAGAACCATTGTATGAAGTGCTTCGATTTTGTGTGGCATTTTTAGGACGAGAGGCATGTACCTTACTTTGAATAATGCTTCCATAGCTGCCCACAAATCCTTTTACAGAGTGGAAAATAAAATGTTGTAGTGAACTAATGTCTTGGAATGCCAATGAATGTCAAAAGTCTGAACACACATTGTCGTCTGAAATACCGCATGTGGTTTCATGTCAAAATAAAGGAAGAGCCTTCTTATTCTACTCTCTGGAAAGAAGAAATGAAAACAATTATTCAAGATAAAGCATAATTAGTTTTAAATCTTTAAATATTTTCACTAGCCCCAATAGTAGTTTTAGGGCAGTACAATGGGCTTAAAAATTGTACTGAAGCAAAGAAAATGTGTCGATCTGAAACTAGAGGTATAGATCATTGTTGTCATTGTAATGAAGGTTTTTTTTTCCTTTCCTTTTTTTTTTTTTTGGGGTATAATGCTAAAATCTATCAAAATCCACACAGTAAAAGGAAATAGTGCAATATATATATATATTAATAAATCACTGTTGCCATTGTACTGAAGTCCAGTTTTGTTTCTTTGTGGTCGATGGAAGTCTAGAGATGAACCTATTAATGCATCTAAGCATGCTAAATTCTCTGAACTGTGTATGCTTCTATGTATACCCTATGCTGTCATGGTTGCCTTCGCATGCATTGCTTTGAATAGATACTACATTGCTTATTTTTAGCTGGACAAAGAGCTCTATCTGCAGATAGAGTTCTGTTCTGCAACTGCTTTCTCCTCGTCATCATCTTTGTGTTGTGAATCTCACTGGAAAAAATTACATGGTCATAGCTCAAGGGATAGATCAGTTGTGCTTGGAAATAGTTCACAGTATCGAACATGCATCCCTTTGGACAGTCTTGTGATGAAATTTCCAACTCGGATGATGAAAATGCACCATTTAAAAGACTCTGTTCATGCCCAATTAAGTAATATAATGATAATCAGAAAGTTGCAGATGAAGGAAGAGACCTATAATTCCTAGATGCCCATTCAGAAATTTGTCAAAATCCTAGTACCATCGCATGGTAAAGGCTGCGTTCTGTTTTGCCAGTCAAGGTAACTGCTACCAAGTGTCCGGTCAGACTTCAGACAGTTTTCCGAAGAACGCATCATTCATTTTGCAGTAACAAATACACAAACAAGTAGAGATGGCACTCACAGGATTGGCGGGGTAATAAGGGATACAGGCAGGACGAAGTTAAAAACTTAAGTAGTTAATGAAATATAGAAGAGCAATCACACGTAAGCAGTGCAATAGAGTCACCAAAAACGATGTGCATAAGAAGTTAAATGTGAAGGCGTTAAATATTTCAAGATGAAGAGTGGTGGTGAATGAGGTGATTAAGGGAGGAGAACTCTAAAGGTGGGAAATTTTTTTGGAGGGAATGTATATGAAAGTCATCTTTCTTCAGATTAGTTCTTCAAGTATTATATAGTTGTTAATTGAAATGTTATACCTTGTGTTTCAAGGGTTCTTAGAACACACGATAATTTAAGAAAAATCCCTTGCAAATGTCGTGGGACACTTTAGAGATAGGTTTATGTGGAGGACACTCGGCATCCCATGTCAAGTTAGTAGTTGAATTTCATAATTAAAAGCATGGCTAGTCGGATGCTTTCTAGCCATATTTACAATGTTAGATATGTACCAAAAAAGTTAAATTTTGGATCCCTTTGTGGCGATGTTTGTAATTCACTTCCCACGGGGGTGTGGGGGCTTCGCCCCCACTCATCTTGCGGGGGTCCATGGGGGCAGCGATGTGTTATAGAGCACCCCCTGGTGAAGGTTCGATGGTGGAGCCCCAAAGCAAAAATTGAGGAGTCAACCCCTTGTTCTAGAAAGATGAATTCAATCGAATTCTATTTTTAGGAAGAAAAATCCTAATGGCTTTTTCCACTCTATTTTTAGGAGGAATCCTAAGTGTACTTCACCAATTAGGTGTATATATTTTTGTGGAGATCTAAAGTTGCTCATAACGAGTTCACATGTAATATGTTCATCTTGAGTTAATAAAAGCTTGATATCTTGCACCGTGGATGTTTCCCTAAGCACTTAGTGGGTTTTACCATGTAAATCTGGTGTTCGTCTCTTGCATGTTTGGTATTTTATATATTTCATTTATCTTTATCTCTGTAAACTATTATTTTGTTATTCAACTTTTTGCATATTCATTGCTACAATGTATGTGGTTTTCTAACATATAGACAATTATGTTAGGCCATTTGGCATGTTTGCACAAACAAAAATAGATGTCTTCGTAAGAGGTTTTTGTATTGATTTTTATTGACTCTACCTCCTCAATATTCGAGGTTTTAAAACACATTAACTTTGAAGCATTTTATTTTGTATCTATGTCATGCCATGATGCACACAACAAGTTTTCTCATGGAAGAATTATCTACCTAAAATTTTGATAACAAAAATATAACGTATCATATGCTATGCGAGAACACGAAATGGTATGGTTTCCATCATCATGACTTTTAAAATATTTCTCATGGAGGATTGGCACAAGCTAAGAAAATCATGAGTGGATGTGAGGGTGGTTTTAGCGGGAAAATCCAGTAGAATACAATAAACCTGAATAACACTAGATTAGCGTGTAAACCTATAACTATGGGTAGTGAGGTTATCTAAACATACGTACACTTAAAATTTAACAAATAATCTCTAGAATTAGTAAGCAATCAAATATAATTTTATGAACCCAATCCATTATAATGAAAATGAAAATCCAAATACAAGAAAGGATTGGAAGGTTGTGAACTAGAAAAAGAACAGAATATTCCTCCCTTAAGATGCATTTATGATCCAATCGAATGGGTCTAAGGGATGAGGTTTTTGTTTTCTTGTGTGTTGTTTTTTTGGATGGTTCTTTGGTTTCGAGTGTGCTGTTTTTTTGTTTC
Source organism: Taxus wallichiana var. yunnanensis (assembly GCA_018340775.1). Lineage (NCBI taxonomy): Eukaryota > Viridiplantae > Streptophyta > Pinopsida > Cupressales > Taxaceae > Taxus > Taxus wallichiana. The sequence goes on along the minus strand of CM031239.1, from coordinate 298,213,733 downwards.
ACTTTGCCGCTGGTAGAGGCTGTCTCAATTGATCCTCATTGTTATATCTTTGTCTCCACTTTTGTACTGGGTAGGGTCCCCTTGACCCTCTTTTACCTCTAATAAAAACATATAATTTTATTTTATTTAAAATCTTTATCTATGTTAACATTTCCATTCCAGTTTCCAATACGTATATTAATTGCCACGAACTTGGAAAGACTAGATTTTGAATGGCTTTGTAACATTTTGGGATTAATGCAATTACATTAGTATGTGTTTCAATAACACAATTGTTTAACCAAAAGTTCCATAAAATTACGATATAATTACATTTATTAATGACACAAGCATTTCAAAAATAGAAAATGTTTCTAAACATAAAAATGTTGTATTTTAATAATACATTTTTGAGATATTACGAAGGTTGTAAAAATTTAAACACATTAAGTATTATTAATAAAATATTGGTCACATACATTGAAATGAAGTGATTATTAACTCGACGTTAATTTTTGTCACTACTAGTTCAAAAATACTCTAATTATTGAAGAAGTTAAAAAACAAATACATCATACCAATATTTATAGAAATGGAACTTTATCTATCACCCTAAGATCTTAAATAAGTATTGTTTTGGACAAAGCATGTTGTATGTACGTGTCGGTGTATATTTATTTGTGTATATATATGTATGTATATAAGTTTACACACATAGAAGCATATATACATATAAATAAACATAGGCACACAATAAAAAATGTAAAAAAATACAATACATTTAATTTTAAGCCATACAAGATTTTTTTATTGCATATATGGATATTTGTGTTTTTGCACAATATCTTAAATTTCCGCTTCCGAGAGGTAGGCCCACATCCACATAATAAATAAAAATACTAGCTTTTATAATATCTCAATAATTTTTTCATACATTACTTCCCCTCCCACACACATATATATTTTAGTGGTGTACTTGTAAGTACATTGAAAAGATATTAATACATATTTAGATATATCAATACAATTTAATATACATGACGAAAATTTTAATTACGTCGGAGGTCTTCTATGTTGGAGTGATGGTTTATTTTCTAATAGTGGAAAGGGACACATACGGTTGAGATCAAATGTGGATGGGCATTGAAAGTACACTGTGGTGCAAGTTGTCCATTTATTTGAGTAGATGGTCATGTGAACATTTCCCTTGTGAATAGTGTGTGTTAGGACCTTAACATTTATGCATGGACGCATAAACAACATGCATGTTAGTGGTGTTACAATTGCATATAAGATGGTGATGAGTGTGGGGTGGGTTTTGGCCCATCCTAATAGGGATGAGAACTTTCTATTGTCTATACGACATGGACATGCGGGAGGGAGAGGGGATTTAGGTAGCAACTAAACCATTAGTGTAAAAAAATGGGTAGTGGGTTGGATAGGTTGTGTCTTGGTTACTTTGGGTTATGACTAAGTTAGTTTTTTTTTGTTTATATTATCCAATATAATATAATGGTATTTTAAATCAAATACTATATTTACATTTGCATATAATATACATTAAATGAGACTTATATATATTATAACATGGATAACTATTTTTTTATTAAGGGTAAAGGTGTTTTGGTTGGGGCCCTACCTAGATACAAAATGGGCCTAAGACCAGATATTCAACAACCTAACAAGAGACAAAAACAAGACTAACAAACAAGCATAGTTAACATGAGTCCAAATAACAACGGGATGACAACACCATGAAAGCACAATATCAACACAAAGTCAACACAAATCCTGCACACAACAACAAGAACACCCGAGAAGGGACAAAAATAATAGAACATGAATAATAGAAAAGAAGTAGCAGATAAGAATGAAAGGGGCATTAGATCTAACAAATTTTGCACTTGATCCTTGTGACTTTGTCACATTGCGGGGACTGAATGATTGCGTTTGTTCCGTATCGACTACACTGTGTTCCACCCATCATCGGAATCAAGAGTATTCCTTATGCGGAATCGTGAAGTGTAGTGACATGGGATCTTCGTGTACATAGATCACTTGTGATTAAGTGTAGTTTTAATGCTCCTAGCCTTGTACTTCCTTAAGAAGTCGACAAAGTCTTTGTCGTAACTCTTTTGTTTTAAGACGATCTTAAGAACGAGACCTTAGCGCGATATAAGAGCATATCATATGATGTTGCACATGAGATAGGAGATTAGGACTAAGGTCAATTTTGGAGACTTTATAACTTAAATAAACTTCTTCATGTGTTTCAAAGAATATAAATTATCTTGGTGTGACCGAACTTCGAGCAAACAAAAGATATATAAATATATTAAAAAAATTCCATAAGTTATTGAACTTTATTAACTAGGGTAGCGAAATTAACTATTCCGTGATTGATGGATGTTCTTGGGGAGCTATTTTGACTCTGTCTTCCTTAATCCCAATAGCTCATCTGGACATCACGTTAGAATCTCTTGTGTAGCAAGAGTAAATTTTATACATTAAATAAAAGTTTGAGAAGAAAAATCTTAACATAAGAATGAGAGAATTAGAATCTTGTAGGCATTTTGAAATATGAAAAAAAAAAAAAAATACTTATGTAAGTTCTGAAGATTGTCATAAGGGTAAAGAGCAAAATTATATGGTTGAACAATAAGTGAAAAGTGAAAAGAATTTTGTAACATGTAGATGGAAAAAGAGAGAAAATTATGCTTACATAACAATGTTCTTGGGATGCTAATCGTAACTAAAATACATTTAAAGTAATGATGTGTTGTGGGTTCGCCATTCTTGAAGTCAGGTTCTTGTGGTTGGGTCTCTACTAGCAACCTTCCGTTGGGAAAAGTGTAGCGTCAGCATGTATTTGGTGTTATCATGTGTCTATGTGATTTGATGACTTTTGTAAGTGTCGTATACGTTGTTGAGTTTCCTACTCGGAGCCCTTGTTGTGTTGTGTGTAGCGTGCATTGTAGGTCAATTTTTTTTTAATCCTCGGTATTTTCTTTGTTGTATTTGGGCACGTAAAATGTGGGCACCACATAGAGAGTGTTGTGACACTAAGGGTAAACAAATTAAATACAATAAATAACCTACATTAATAGTGCATACAATGATGATACCTACTGAAAATATTGAAATTATCATACCGGTCCACAATATTGAAAATGTAAATCTAAACACGGTTGTTGGCTAGACTACTATAAGAAAAAGAAGAAAGGGAAAATTGTTAATGATCCCTTTAGGATGCATTTAAAATCCAATGCGAAGGAGTCTTAGGGATAAGTTGGACGTTTGTTTACTTTTGTGTTTTTGTTGTGTTGTTTGTTTGGTTTGGTTTTTGTAGTCCTTTTACCATGAAAAGGCAACCCCATTCAATCCTTATTGATATATCTCTGTCTCCATTGGAACATGTCGGGGTAGGTTCCCTCAACCCTTTTTTAACTTGTATATATAAAAAGACAATACCTATTCACTCTTACCTATTTATACACAATATAATTATTATTGACAACTTTTATTATAAATTGTCAATTTTTAATTATATACGGTATTTTAATAATTTTTTAAATTTTACACTCTTAATTGATCTCACTTTTTCTTTGTTGTAGTTTATGGTTTTGGTTCCTTCATATATTTAAGCATATATTATTAACAAAATTTTGAAGGAATTTATACGTGGTATTATTGTAGTGGCCTTTTTTATGAATAAAGTTAACTCTTATTTAATAATCTTGTTACAGATTAAAAATACATCCTTTCATAGCTTTTTATTTAATTTTGTATATTTATTTCAAATATATCCATTACCTCTTTAAAAAATTTGGAATGTGAATGTTTAAATTGTGAGTTTATAATGTAGGAGCATCAACAAAGGAGATGTCTGAGAAATAGATGACATAAAGTGATAAACATGTTTGAAACCGAGTTAGAGGTTCTTGGAACATTTACAACTAGCAATCGCACATGAGGTGTGCGATGTTAACGCCGAAAGTGAAATACGGGTAACAGGGGAGAAGGAAAGTGAAACATACAACAAAGTAATATGATGTTTCTAGTTGGAAAATGAAAAACAAAATGAAGTAGTGGAAATAGGAGTAGTGGAAAAGATTTGGATTGGACAAAAAGTGGTGAAGCTTGAAAGGGAAGGGCCGATGGGGATTAAGACGGGAGTGTTAAGGACAGGGAGAGAAGATGGGATCCCTCTTGTATGTGTGACTATAGAAGAGGTGTTGAGGACATTTTGGCAGAACAATTGAATGAAAAAGGTGGTGAAATCTGAAAGGTGGATAAGGAGGGAACTCTTGATATAGCTGTGAACGTAAGCCCCTATCTTTCCGTGCCCCCAATGTCAATAGTGGCTCTCTGCAAAGTAAGCCCTTGATATTTGTGGATCAAAAATGCCCAAGCCATTTTAAGTGGTAACTGCCTTCGGTTACCTCTGGAAATTCGATTTCTTAATCGATAACCAACCTTTCTCTTAGACAACATTATCAAATGCAAAATGCAGCGCACCCAAATCTTTTACTTCATATTCATGTTTTTACTTGTAGTTTCTATTCTTTAAGGGAGGATTGTGGGAAGAGTAATTATCTATTAAGCTACGCCCATTTCCAGGCTCATATGCATAGCCTTCATACATCATTACTTTTTAAAGCAGTTTCTTCCCTTTTATTTCTTTTTAGATTTTCTTGATTGCTTTATGATGCTCCTCGCTACTACTCGCATTTTCTTTTTTACCCTTCTCCATGGTAGCCCATCATCATAGAATTTCCAAAAGACTTCATTCATTGTCTCTTCAATTCCATTTTGTGGATTTCCTTTGTCCGTTTGCATGTGGCCTGAATCAAATGAAGCCCATGACATCATTAGGAAAAAATGTACATGGAACAAAGGCCAACACTGAGAATGGGAAAAATTAAGGGCCACGATCGATAAGGAAGAGGTGTATTAGACACGAGATAAAATCTTTTGTGGTGATTGTTAGCTCGTGAATGTAAATTTTACACGTTTAAATGACTCTATCTCATAAAAATCTACAACACTTGAGAAAGTGGGCCTTGTCATGTAAACGTCTATATATTGATCATGTTTGATCATGAATGAAGAGTTAAGTTTTTAAACTCTGAGTCATTTGCTTCCACAAAATTTATCAAAGGATTGATCCAAATTAAATCTAAATATATGCTAGTTTTTTACAAGGCTTGTTTATTGCGGCCTTATTATATCTTGTTTGACACCCAACCTGCCTCGCCTATTGCTCTGGTGACTTGACTATACATTATGACACATCACAACATGGTGCACAAATTGTTGCAAGGACCTCCACACTGTTCACCACCCAAAACTGTTGCCAACTATCTAAATCTCCTTAAACCATGTATTGCTTTGTTGATGAACAATTTTCTTGGTGTGGACTAAATTTTGATCAACTCTGATTTTTTCGTGATCGACGTCCTCATCTTCCACTTCTTCTCATCTGAATGTCTCTCTTACATGTGTCACACCCCCCCGCACCAACCCACCTGTGAATCACCTTCAGCGTAAAAAGGGAAAACTCCAAAAGGTTCAAGGTCTAAGACCTAGTCGAGACCGAGCCAAAAGCCTTCCTGTTAAACTTTGTAGCCCCTCTTTCAGTTGCAAGTTTAGGTAATTGTAGGAACATTCGTAACAATGTTAGGTCTTCTAATAAGACCTTGGCTCATCTCTTAACAATTTGACTTTGACTGTCCTTTTCTATTTCAATTCTCTACCTCTCTCGATCTATGATAGGTGGACTTTATTGCATTTTCATGCTCCGTATGGATTAGAAAACTATGTTAATGTTTCTCCACCATCTCAGGGTTTCTCTCTACATATCAGGGTAACGAGCAGGGTTCCCTCGATCTAAAGTCGTAAATGTGTACTCTTCCAATGACCCTCGATGTCAAATAATTTGAATTGTGTGACGTGTAATTTGGTAGATATGAATATGAAGACATGAATAAAATGTTACCAAAAAGATGGCGGAAAGTAAATGCCTCCATGTCTATGGTTTCAAGTCCATCTATTAGAAGACATTTTCTTTGGTACGTAAAATGAAGACTTGAATCGAAAGTTGAAATTTTCAAGTTCTATATATAAATCGAACTTAATAAAAACATAAAAACAATATCATTAACAAAATTATTCAATATAAAATATACAAAACAATATATATAATATAATATTAATATATACAAATATAATTTGTTATATATATTGAATAACTAAAAACTTAAAAAAGAGTAGAATGTATCATTAGTAAAATGTAGACTTGTATTGTTTATTTATAATGAATAAACAAATAATTAAAACATATTACAAAACATGATATAATAAAATTTTAGGGTTTTGTTTTGCCATGTATTTAATAAGCGGAATAAAATTCAAGCGGGAAAAATAAACCCATGTCTAACAAACCCACCAATCAAAGTTAAGCGCTCTTCAAAACCTAGAGTAGGCAGTAACATGGAGACCGACACATCCTAAATGGCCTTTCACACCTATCATTTTCCTTGCATAATAATACAAGCACTTTATTTGAGATCCGGTGGCGTTAACCACGCTAAAACTCAAGTTAACGTTGTAAATTTAGCAGTTGTTACGGGAACTGTGCTAAATGAAACTCTCACAAATCGCTAGCGACACAACAACCTCAAACGTGGACGGGCAAGATCAATCGGTCAATGATACGACCGCCACGTGGATGTCCTGGGATAGCTTCTTATCTCGCACGGATGTCGAGAAAGGTGGCACGATTCTAGGAGTATAAACACCTTCAACGTAAAATACCCCTCTTCTAAAGAAGCGATATTTGTTTTTGAATTGTAACTACCATAAAAGGACATGACTCAATTTAAAGCACACATGCAAGAATAATAAATAATCTGAATTCTTAAAAATAAGATAATAGAAAGAGAAAGAGACAATAACTAATTACGTCGAGTGTTCTCTATGGGAAAAGGCTCCCCCTCTCGACATTGATGGTGATAGCAATGGCTGTGATCAATTAAATCCACGATGTACGGAATCTTTCCAGCCTTACACTTGGCACTTGGCAAAGCAGCATTCGATTTTAGCGAGGTTTGTCTACGTGGGTGCAAAGAAAGCAAACAGTCTGAAATGCCGATTGTTCACCTAGATATGACAAATAATGACAAGTGATTTCAAAGACGTGTCCTTCCTTCTTGGCAGGATTGCTGACACAGTTGCTTGAAAACTACAACTCGGCCATCCCTCTTTTAGCGGTCGGTGGTGTGCAGTGTGTGTGGGGTCGTGGGAAAACTAGGTACCACCAATACATACACTCCTCTGTAACCCTACATTCTACAGGACGCTTGCAACGGGAAAGGTATGAATTTTTGCACGATGATTTTAACCATAGGGTTAGGTGTTCTGCTACTTGCTGTTTTTCTTCTCTGGAAGCCCTCTTCAGGCCTCAATCTTCCCCCTGGCAGCTTCGTCTGGCCACTTCTCGGAGAATCCGTGGAGTATCTCGCCTCTCAAAGGAATAACGCAACCCGCGATTTCATGGAGAAGAGAATTAAAAATACGGAGGAGACATTTTTAAAACCCACTTTCTGGGAGCCCCTATGGTCGTCTTCTACAGCCCTGCAGGCAACCGCTTTCTCTTCTCCAATGAAAACAAACTCGTCCAAATCTCTTGGCCTCGCTTCTCTTGCCAAGCTATTTGGAAATTCCTTGCTTACGAAAGTTGGGGATGAAGCGAAAGATGTGAGGAAGACGCTGCTTACCTTCTTAAAGCCGGAAGCGCTGCAAAACTTCGTGGGCAGAACCGACTCCATTATCCATGACCACCTCACCCGTTACTGGGTTGGGAACGAACAAGTAAAGACCTTTCCTCTTGTAAAGCGTTGCTTGTTTACTGTAGCTTGCGCGCTTTTTCTCAGCCTTGGCGAAGGACCACAACAAGCTGAGTTGTATGATCATTTTATGGACATGTTGAATGGAATGCTACAGATTCCCGTGGATTTGCCGGGAACTTGTACCGCAAAGCCAGAATCGGTAGCAATCAGATACGGCGAATACTGCAACGTGTTATTGACGAGAGGAGAGAGGACCTGGCAAGCGGTTTGGCTTCTTCGGATCAGGATCTGCTATCCTACCTGCTCTGCAACGTAGATGGACGGGAGAATCCATTGAGTGACAGTGACATTAAGGACAACATTTTGCAGCTTCTAATGGCCGGCCACGACACCAATGATGTTACTGTAACACTCCTGTTGAGGAATCTGGCTCTCAATCCACACTGTTACCGCCAAGTCCTCCAAGGTATAATAATAAGCCCTCGATAATGTGTTTACGTTTCTTATCTTATGTCTGAATTTGGAATTGGTTGTAGAGCAACTGAATATAACCAGCGAGAAGGGGGAAAAGCTGCTGCGATGGGATGATATTCAAAGGATGAAGTATACATGGAACGCCGCACAAGAGACTATGAGACTCAATCCTCCTGCAGGAGGAACATGGCGGAAGGCCATTGCTGACATCTCCTATGGTGGTTTCACTATCCCAAAAGGGTGGAAGGTATGGTCCTTTAGTTTTTAGGGATCTGTTGCACTTACTTTGGTATAGCTCTGATATAATCTTACTGTGACGCAGCTTCAATGGACAACGAACTCGACACATAATAATGCAAAGTACTTTCCTGATCCAGAGAAATTCCATCCAGCAAGGTTTGAGGGGAACGGACCCGCCCCCTACACATTCGTGGCATTTGGAGGAGGGCCTCGAATGTGTCCCGGCAATGAATTCACGCGGATGGTGACTTTGGTTTTCCTCCACAACATTGTAAAAATGTTCGAATGGGATTTGGTAGATGTGAATGAGAAGGTGATTGTTGATCCCTTTCCTACTCCGGCTTTGTCTTTGGCAGAACCGTGAGGGACATCCACAAGCTTCCCTATCTGCAGGCGGTGGAAGAGACTTGTCTTGGCAGTTTCGAGCAAAGCAGTTCGGAGGACGGATGGAATTTGGCGTGCCTTCTGTAGAAAAGGTTTGGTCCTTGTTTATTGTGAATGTTTGGCAATGTGCTTACATTGTTTTTGGTGGATTATGTGCCGACATTTTTCGATAACTTTAGTGCCAATGTTGTGGCTGATGGCAACACAGTCTATCTTGGCCTGTGGGATACAGTAGGTATGAATCTGGGATGACATATTTTTATATTAGATGGCTCTTGGTTGATTTATTAAGAGTTATAACTGCGATTCCATGGTATGTGCTTTTCATGGGTTAAATTTTTCAGAGATCATTTTATTGTGCTCCATTTTTTCTTCTTTCACTTTCAAGGAATGGGAAACAGTTGTAGAGCTTTAAGTTTGTATGGCTGCCTATTGAACTTTTATGGTATAGGTCATGTGGATTACAATAGACTGAAACCTCTGAGCTGTAGGGGAGCAAATGCATTTCTTCTAGCATTTTCTCTCATGAAAATATCTCGAAAAAGGTTTGCCTTTTGTCAGTACTACAATTTTATAATCTTTATCTTTATTGATAACTTCCTACTAAAAGCTTGCTTTCTGCTTCCGTGAAAATGTCGGTGTTCCTCAAAACGGATAAAGACTTAACTTGGGTGAAGCCTTGACTCGCAGGGCTTCGAGTGAGGCATTTTGCCCCTGACGTCTACCCATTGTACTGCTCATATTCGGATATCATGTAATCGCTTCGATCTTTACCTTGTATGAATATGGATAGTGTTCACTTGTTCAAAGACACGAGTTTCATTGCCTTATTAACATGCAGGACGATTTACTTTGGGGAGCAGCGTGGTTGCAAAGAGCCTCGGCAAATTCATCTTATGTGAATTATATTCAAGCAAATGGACATACTTTGGGTGCTGAGGATAACGTCATTATATTCATCTGGGACGACAAGCATGCCGGAACTGGTGACATTTCTCGTAACTAAGCGCCCTCTCTCTGGGTCAATATGTACTTTAGCTAATCTGTATCGTTTTCTTCTTCACAGGCATTTATGGTTAGAAATGTTCATTCCCTTGAGGATTACAAGGGACATGCGGACAATTTTATGAAAAGGTTTTAGAATATTTAATAAAAACTCCTGCCATAGTTATCACACCTACGAGTTTACACCAGTTTGTGTATTCAAGTAATGTTTGTTCAATGCATGCATGTATGGATAACACCTTTAAGCAGTTTGTGAATCGTGTATTTCATAGTTTGTGTCCTCTTTGTTAATGTCATGAGTCTCCATTAAAGTTCAACAGTCTTTAGGATACTCAAATGTATTAATGTCAAAAAAGTCTTTTTCTTATTATTAGTGTTGGTCTAGAAAGTAATTAAAATATTGTTTTTCTTCTCCAAAATTTAATTACAGTTGTCTCTTTCACGCCACCTTGTTTAAGTTTGGGCAATGCATTACTTTTTGAGTTAAAAGGATTCATAAATTTGGGACTTCTTATGCATCACCATGCACAACAATGAATTTGGATTCGGAGAAGCCCAAATTTAAAAAATGTTATACTAGCCATAATATTGAACTTTATGAATGGGGCCTCTCTTGAGCAAGTGGTAGACACTACAACAAACAGGTCTTTTTACCACAATTATTCTACAAAATTTCAACAATTTAAGAGAATTGTAGAATATTTGTGGTATCTCTATAATAATTTCAAAATCTGTTTTTTATGTTTTGTAAAAGTTCCACAATTTTTATATACCTCTAAAAACTTGTAGAAAACCTCCATTTCTAAACATCTATTATGGAATATCCACTTTTTATTAAGTTTTCAAATATATAATTTAAATAATATCTACAACATTTATATTGTTCTTGGAATAAATTAAAATAAATTATCAATTAGAATAATAATATGTAGGGATGCCACATTAAATAGTGTTGAATGTTATATATAAAAATCGTGGAAATGCCACATAACTCTGATATTTAGACTTTCAAAGTTATGTTTTATGTGGGTAAATTAAAGAATACACAAAAATACATTTATTCTTCTTAAAAATTCATGATCACCTAGTGTTATAGAATTGCTCTTCGAGGGGCAACAAGATTAGCTTAAAAAAAAAAAAAACTCAAACATTTGTAAAAATAATATAAATTATGTAGGTATGGGCAAATAGTTGAAAACCTGGTGAAAATGTGGGAAATGGAACTTTCTCACAAGACACGAGTTCATGACTTTAAAACAATTGATCCAGACAATAACTCACTTAAAGTAAATGGTAATCCTCACTCCCACCCTCCTTCATCTTCTTCTCTAAGTTATTTTGGCATTGAACTACTTGATATTCGATTTCAGGTAGAGGTCCTGTAAATGTAAGCTTTCACAGTGTGTCTCTTGTCAAACAAATCAGGACTTTGGAGTATGAGACGCAGGCCTAACGACCCATGAATTTGTGACAGTTATATCCATTTTTCCTTGGGTTCTTCCTTATTCTGCAGAAGAAAAATAGTAACGGAAAGCGGCAAAATCCAAGGAATGAAACCAAGTGTAAAATGAATGAAGTGGGGCATGAATTTATAAAATATACAGGTTGCAAGTTGCTTGAGAATAAGTGTGGCCATGTATGCAACTCCCTCCAATTGAGGGTGTGGAAGACTGATGATAAGGAACGTAATGCTAGCCGTGGAAGTTTTGATAGGTACACGTAATCATAGCTGTGGGTATTGCAATTTGCTACTTTTGGAATGAAAAATCACCAAAAATAATATTACAATTCAAGCCACAAATCATTAATGAATTGCAGGTATTACAAATCGGAGATGACTTTTGGTCATTGCTGCGAATTTTTAAAGCTCTTGACATTGCCGAAATCCATCGGCCATGGCACTTATTGGAGCCTTCAGTCCCAGACTCTCATCTGCCATTTTTTGCCCTCCTGCTGTGAGCTTCAAGTTCAGGCACTTGGGTGTCATGGAAGGTTCGTTCAAAGGCCATGCCCCACTGGTCAAATGGTGTAGTTCACCGGAATAGTCATCACAAAGTTATAAATTTACAATATTTTCGCGTTTAGATTGCTTAATCTTTTATGAAGTTTATTTTGATTATTTTATAATGATTTTATGAAAAATAATTTTTTTATAGATTTTATGAATTCTAAAATAATTTTACGTTTTTATTTGGAGATCTTATTACAATAAGTGTAGATAAATACATAGCTACGTCATCGCGAAACATAGTGTTATGGCAGGTTTTTACGCCGAAAGGCGTGTTCTCTGGTAGAGAGCCCCTGTTGTCTGACACAGGACAGATAAACGAGAGGCTATGATCATTTGGTTGACGATGCACATATATGGATCAGCCTTACACGTGTCGGGCACTGAAATGAATGTCAGAACCACTTTGAAGTGAATGTCAAAAGGGATTAAAAGTCAGGACTATGGTAACGTATTCTCGTTTGATTTCTATCTCTAAACCATATGCAAAGGAGGGAAAACAGGGTGCCTATCGGCAATGGTGGACATGTCCAGTGGCCCATCCTCCATCGTCATCTTAAACAAGTGACTGTGCTCATCCCTGCTCTACCATTAGAAATGACCCAAAAATAAAACATTTCTTCTCTAGGGCTTCAATCAATGTTTTAGTTTATAGGGAATGCGATTTTTGGATAGGTGCTTTCAGTTGTCTCTCTCTGTAGTAGCTGTTGCCTTGCCTGTGTGATTTTTGAAGGCTGAGCTTGTGTGTGGTTTTGTGCGTAATATCAGTCGTGGACATATTGTCTCTTAGGAATCTGCCAGCTATAAAGGTATGTTTATTTTGAATAATGTCTATAAAAATGCGAGTCTGGTGCTCACTCGGCTGAGGACTAAGCGAGTTTTCAGGAGGCTCGTAGAGTCCTAAGTTGAAACAATAAGTTACCTTAGGTACCTGCAATGTTCTATGCAAATTCAAATATTTTTCTTTGAATCTGACAGTTGTTGTGGAGTGAAATATTTGTAGAAAACTTTATGGTCTCATTACCAAGATGGTGGTGAAAGATAGAAGAAACTTTAATTTATCCCTCAAGTCTCCAATTGTTTTACAAAACAATCCACAAGATGAGTTTACTGTTATGGGTTTCTAAATTTTTTTATCTCATTTTGGTACTTTTGGTCTTCAGGATGTTTTGCCTGCCTCTTTTTTCATATGGTGGTTCAATTTCGTCCCTTGAACATCATTGTTTAGTAAGCTTCTTCAAAGCTGAAGCTTTTTGGAATTTTATCAGGTAATTAATTTTCAAATTATTGTTCTACTCTAGGTGTGGAGTCTTGGTCAAATCTTTTTAAATTCATCTTAACAAACTCAGAAAGTGAATTTGGAAATGCTTACCAAGCTGATGAGATTATATTGATGGAAAATAATATACTGAATCTTAGACAATGGAAAAGATGTGAAAGCTCTTTATGTGATAATTTGAAAGAACCTTTCCTTATATTCCTTTACTTTAGCAATGATGGTACAACTAGACAACTGCTAGAATGAAAATCTGAAATGAACCATAATAACAAACATGCTTAGTTACCAAGTTGGGTTGCTTATCCCACTTCTTATTATATGTGACACTACTATGCATAGTCATTATTAATTTTTACTATATGGAGCTAAGTTCTAGGAAATTCTTTCGAAGTGATTTACGGGTTCGAAATGCATTGTAAATGTTTAGGTAGTGTCGAAACTACTTAGACGTCTATTAGAAACATCCGGACAACAACACACCTATTTGTGGGATGTTTTTGGAAGGCATACAAGCATTATTGCAGGCATTTGGGCGTTTTCAATGCTTGAAAAAACTAAAAAAAAAATTAGAAGGAAAAGAAACACTAAAAGTAAACTAAATTACCATAAACTCCACCCCCTCACCAGTCAAATCCAATCAAAAACATATTAAAAAGTGTATTCGATGTTAATGAATACCATGTATTATAAGTGTATCTTTTATGGACTAAAAAGGACTATTGTGCATTTTTGTATGTATTTCTATTCTTAATAATTTATTGTATAGATGTTTTTGTATGTATTTCTATTCTTAATAATTTATTGTATAGATGTGTTTGTGTGGTTTTGTCTCCAAGGGTTCTTGGGAAATTGATGTTTCAAGTTTTCTTATCCGTTTTTAAATAATGTTGATATAGCATAATTTGTTTCCAAGGAATGCTTAAAGATTGACTTTTCACAGCTTTTGATCCGTTTTTGTGTATGAGAGATATAGATTAATAGTAATAAAGTTTTTGAGCAATTGGTGCACTTATAGTTCAAAATTTTAGATTCAACAAAAACTCAGCAGGGAAAATTTGACTTGGGTTCATGTTTGTTGAAAAATTGACAAAAAATTGAGAAATAAGCTATATATTCAATCATAATAACCTTAAATAACATGTAAAATATAGTCAAAACATAAGAAATGAACTTCAAGAACACAAGACTATTTTCTGTTAGATTTATGGAAAAAATTAGAGTGCATATCATATTATCATATGATGATTAATTATCATCACTAGAAATTAATAATCACACAAAAAATAAGATTTTCTTCCCCTTCCCCATCTCCGTCAAATTGAAAGTGGATGGTAAACCATGCTTTCTGCTAACTTATGGGTGGATATAGGTCTTGTCATTGGCGTTACCGGATCTATCGTCGACATTGTTTACAAGTACTCCTCTGCTCCACCTTCTCTGCCTCTCTTCTTCGTCATCAAGTTTGATCGATACACGGGCCCTCATTGGGATGCCAACAACTCCCTCCATGTTCCTATTCCACCAAATTCCAGAGGAAACCAAAGAAAAATACTACTCAAAATGGCTTGGGTATTTCCAATCCGTAAATCTCAAGGGCTTACTCTGCAATGGGAAGCTATTGACATTACAGGCACATAAAGACAAGTAATGTCCTTTACGGCTATATCAAGAGCTCCCTGACTATCGGCCCTTCAAATGTCCACTCCATTTTCATTCGGTCGTTACTCCTAAATGTCCTCCACACCTCTCTTTCCGTCATGCTCATAAGAGAAATATCATCTTCATCACCTTCCTTCCTCTCTCCCCTCTTAATCCACGTTGGTAATTAGCTCTTTGGATGTTCTACCACCTACATTTTCATCTCAAAACTTTTTTCTCCTTAATGTGTTCAAGAAATTCCTCGTGCGATTGCGTAGTTGTTCTATCTCTCACCTACATTTACATTTTATATAAATTTATATTAATATTAACTACTCCACATATTTTTGTTCTAAGAAATTCATGCCAAACTAGAACAATAAACCTATAAATCGCTGTGACTATTAACCATTTGCTAATTCCAATGTTTATTTTATGGCTGATTTCATTGTTTTCTAGACAATTTATCAAGGCGATCTATAAATTTCTCTCAACGGTAAAACCAGTGTTGAATATGGCTATGGCGGTCTCTTCTCTTTCTCTTTCTGTTCTTGTGTCCCTTTGCTTTCTGTCCTTTATTTTGTTCAACTCGAACCCGATCGAAGCACGGGAGGTCAAAGGTTTATATTATTTACATTTTGTTTGCTTAAGAGTTTGAAGTAGTTTTTGCCCCACGTATATTTTGAAGCATATATGTTAATAAAAGTTATGTCGCTGTGTAGCAGGTTTTCGTGATGGGGTAGCAGGTGTTACTTATGACGCTGAGTCGCAGTGCTGTTATTATAAGTCTAAATTGCTCTGCTGCCTCTCCAATCCTCCTAATCCTCCTAACGTAGATTTTGATCCCAGCCCACATAAATGTTGCCACAGATTGAACTTTTATCGTCTCCATCCTCTTCTTCTTTCTAATCCATAAGAACCATTGTATGAAGTGCTTCGATTTTGTGTGGCATTTTTAGGACGAGAGGCATGTACCTTACTTTGAATAATGCTTCCATAGCTGCCCACAAATCCTTTTACAGAGTGGAAAATAAAATGTTGTAGTGAACTAATGTCTTGGAATGCCAATGAATGTCAAAGTCTGAACACACATTGTCGTCTGAAATACCGCATGTGGTTTCATGTCAAAATAAAGGAAGAGCCTTCTTATTCTACTCTCTGGAAAGAAGAAATGAAAACAATTATTCAAGATAAAGCATAATTAGTTTTAAATCTTTAAATATTTTCACTAGCCCCAATAGTAGTTTTAGGGCAGTACAATGGGCTTAAAAATTGTACTGAAGCAAAGAAAATGTGTCGATCTGAAACTAGAGGTATAGATCATTGTTGTCATTGTAATGAAGGTTTTTTTTTCCTTTCCTTTTTTTTTTTTGGGGTATAATGCTAAAATCTATCAAAATCCACACAGTAAAAGGAAATAGTGCAATATATATATATATTAATAAATCACTGTTGCCATTGTACTGAAGTCCAGTTTTGTTTCTTTGTGGTCGATGGAAGTCTAGAGATGAACCTATTAATGCATCTAAGCATGCTAAATTCTCTGAACTGTGTATGCTTCTATGTATACCCTATGCTGTCATGGTTGCCTTCGCATGCATTGCTTTGAATAGATACTACATTGCTTATTTTTAGCTGGACAAAGAGCTCTATCTGCAGATAGAGTTCTGTTCTGCAACTGCTTTCTCCTCGTCATCATCTTTGTGTTGTGAATCTCACTGGAAAAAATTACATGGTCATAGCTCAAGGGATAGATCAGTTGTGCTTGGAAATAGTTCACAGTATCGAACATGCATCCCTTTGGACAGTCTTGTGATGAAATTTCCAACTCGGATGATGAAAATGCACCATTTAAAAGACTCTGTTCATGCCCAATTAAGTAATATAATGATAATCAGAAAGTTGCAGATGAAGGAAGAGACCTATAATTCCTAGATGCCCATTCAGAAATTTGTCAAAATCCTAGTACCATCGCATGGTAAAGGCTGCGTTCTGTTTTGCCAGTCAAGGTAACTGCTACCAAGTGTCCGGTCAGACTTCAGACAGTTTTCCGAAGAACGCATCATTCATTTTGCAGTAACAAATACACAAACAAGTAGAGATGGCACTCACAGGATTGGCGGGGTAATAAGGGATACAGGCAGGACGAAGTTAAAAACTTAAGTAGTTAATGAAATATAGAAGAGCAATCACACGTAAGCAGTGCAATAGAGTCACCAAAAACGATGTGCATAAGAAGTTAAATGTGAAGGCGTTAAATATTTCAAGATGAAGAGTGGTGGTGAATGAGGTGATTAAGGGAGGAGAACTCTAAAGGTGGGAAATTTTTTTGGAGGGAATGTATATGAAAGTCATCTTTCTTCAGATTAGTTCTTCAAGTATTATATAGTTGTTAATTGAAATGTTATACCTTGTGTTTCAAGGGTTCTTAGAACACACGATAATTTAAGAAAAATCCTTGCAAATGTCGTGGGACACTTTAGAGATAGGTTTATGTGGAGGACACTCGGCATCCCATGTCAAGTTAGTAGTTGAATTTCATAATTAAAAGCATGGCTAGTCGATGCTTTCTAGCCATATTTACAATGTTAGATATGTACCAAAAAGTTAAATTTTGATCCCTTTGTGGCGATGTTTGTAATTCACTTCCCACGGGTGTGGGGGCTTCGCCCCCACTCATCTTGCAGGGGGTCCATGGGGGCAGCGATGTGTTATAGAGCACCCCGGTGAAGGTTCGATGGTGGAGCCCCAAAGCAAAAATTAAGGAGTCAATCCCTTGTTTCTAGAAAGATGAATTCAATCGAATTCTATTTTTAGGAAGGAAAATCCTAATGGCGTTTTTCCACTCTATTTTTAGGAGGAATCCTAATTGTACTTCACCAATTAGGTGTATATATTTTTTTGGAGATCTAAAGTTGCTCATAACGAGTTCACATGTAATATGTTCATCTTGAGTTAATAAAAGCTTGATATCTTGCACTGTGGATGTTTCCTAAGCACTTAGTTGGGGTTTTACCATGTAAATATGGTGTTTGTCTCTTGCATGTTTGGTATTTTATATATTTCATTTATCTCTATCTCTGTAAACTATTATTTTGTTATTCAACTTTTTGCATATTCATTGCTACAATGTATGTGGTTTTCTAACATATAGACAATTATGTTAGGCCATTTGGCATGTTTGCACAAACAAAAATAGATGTCTTCGTAAGAGGTTTTGTATTGATTTTTATTGACTCTACCTCCTCAATATTCGAGGTTTTAAAACACATTAACTTTGAAGCATTTTTATTTGTATCTATGTCATGCCATGATGCACACAACAAGTTTTCTCATGGAAGAATTATCTACCTAAAATTTTGATAACAAAAATATAACGTATCATATGCTATGCGAGAACACGAAATGGTATGGTTTCCATCATCATGACTTTTAAAATATTTCTCATGGAGGATTGGCACAAGCTAAGAAAATCATGAGTGGATGTGAGGGTGGTTTTAGCAGAAAATCCGTAGAATACAATAAACCGAATAACACTAGATTAGCGTGTAAACCTATAACTATGGGTAGTGAGGTTATCTAAACATACGTACACTTAAAATTTAACAAATAATCTCTAGAATTAGTAAGCAATCAAATATAATTTTATGAACCCAATCCATTATAATGAAAATGAAAATCCAAATACAAGAAAGGTTGGAAGGTTGTGAACTAGAAAAAGAACAGGAATATTCCTCCCCTTAAGATGCATTTATGATCCAATCAGAATGGGTCTAAGGGATGAGGTTTTTGTTTTCTTGTGTGTTGTTTTTTTGGATGGTTCTTTGGTTTCGAGTGTGCTGTTTTTTTGTTTCACTTTGCCATTGGTAGAGGTTGTCTCAATTGATCCTCATTGTTATATCTTTGTCTCCACTTTTGTCAGTGGTAGGGTCCCTTGACCCTCTTTTACCTCTAATAAAAACATATAATTTTATTTTATTTAAAATCTTTATCTATGTTAACATTTCCATTCCAGTTTCCAATCACGTATATTAATTGCCACGAACTTGGAAAGACTAGATTTTGAATGGCTTTGTAACATTTTGGGATTAATGCAATTACATTAGTATGTGTTTCAATAACACAATTGTTTAACCAAAAGTTCCATAAAATTACGATATAATTACATTTATTAATGACACAAGCATTTCAAAAATAGAAAATGTTTCTAAACATAAAAATGTTGTATTTTAATAATACATTTTGAGATATTACGAAGGTTGTAAAAATTTAAACACATTAAGTATTATTAATAAAATATTGGTCACATACATCAAATGAAGTGATTATTAACTCGAAGCGTTAATTTTTGTCACTACTAGTTCAAAAATACTCTAATTATTGAAGAAGTTAAAAACAAATACATCATACCAATATTTATAGAAATGGAACTTTATCTATCACCCTAAGATCTTAAATAAGTATTGTTTTGGACAAAGCATGTTGTATGTCTCGTGTCGGTGTATATTTATTTGTGTATATATATGTATGTATATAAGTTTACACACATAGAAGCATATATACATATAAATAAACATAGGCACACAATAAAAATGTAAAAAAATACAATACATTTAATTTTAAGCCATACAAGATTTTTTTATTGCATATATGGATATTTGTGTTTTTGCACAATATCTTAAATTTCCGCTTCCGAGAGGTAGGCCCACATCCACATAATAAATAAAAATACTAGCTTTTATAATATCTCAATAATTTTTTCATACATTACTTCCCCTCCCACACACATATATATTTTAGTGGTGTACTTGTAAGTACATTCAAAAGATATTAATACATATTTAGATATATCAATACAATTTAATATACATGACGAAAATTTTAATTACGTCGGAGGTCTTCTATGTTGGAGTGATGGTTTATTTTCTAATAGTGGAAAGGGACACATACGGTTGAGATCAAATGTGGATGGGCATTGAAAGTACACTCGTGGTGCAAGTTGTCCATTTATTTGAGTAGATGGTCATGTGAACATTTCCCTTGTGAATAGTGTGTGTTAGGACCTTAACATTTATGCATGGACGCATAAACAACATGCATGTTAGTGGTGTTACAATTGCATATAAGATGGTGATGAGTGTGGGGTGGGTTTTGGCCCATCCTAATAGGGATGAGAACTTTCTATTGTCTATACGACATGGACATGCGGGAGGGAGAGGGGATTTAGGTAGCAACTAAACCATTAGTGTAAAAAAATGGGTAGTGGGTTGGATAGGTTGTGTCTTGGTTACTTTGGGTTATGACTAAGTTAGTTTTTTTTGTTTATATTATCCAATATAATATAATGGTATTTTAAATCAAATACTATATTTACATTTGCATATAATATACATTAAATGAGACTTATATATATTATAACATGGATAACTATTTTTTTATTAAGGGTAAAGGTGTTTTGGTTGGGGCCCTACCTAGATACAAAATGGGCCTAAGACCAGATATTCAACAACCTAACAAGAGACAAAAACAAGACTAACAAACAAGCATAGTTAACATGAGTCCAAATAACAACGGGATGACAACACCATGAAAGCACAATATCAACACAAAGTCAACACAAATCCCGCACACAACAACAAGAACACCCGTAAGGGACAAAAATAATAGAACATGAATAATAGAAAAGAAGTAGCAGATAAGAATGAAAGGGGCATTAGATCTAACAAATTTTGCACTTGATCCTTGTGACTTTGTCACATTCGGGACCGAATGATTGCGTTTGTTCCGTATCGACTACACACTTTCGTGTTCCACCCATCATCGGAATCAAGAGTATTCCTTATGCGGAATCGTGAAGTGTAGTGACATGGGATCTTCGTGTACATAGATCACTTGTGATTAAGTGTAGTTTTAATGCTCCTAGCCTTGTACTTCCTTAAGAAGTCGACAAGTCTTGTCGTAACTCTTTTGTTTTAAGACGATGCTTAAGAACGAGACCTTAGCGCGATATAAGAGCATATCATATGATGTTGCACATGAGATAGGAGATTAGGACTAAGGTCAATTTTGGAGACTTTATAACTTAAATAAACTTCTTCATGTGTTTCAAAGAATATAAATTATCTTGGTGCGACCGAACTTCGAGCAAACAAAAGATATATAAATATATTAAAAAAAGTCCATAAGTTATTGAACTTTATTAACTAGGGTAGCGAAATTAACTATTCCGTGATCGATGGATGTTCTTGGGGAGCTATCTCGACTCTGTCTTCCTTAATCCCAATAGCTCATCTGGACATCACGTTAGAATCTCTTGTGTAGCAAGAGTAAATTTTATACATTAAATAAAAGTTTGAGAAGCAAAATCTTAACATAAGAATGAGAGAATTAGAATCTTGTAGGCATTTTGAAATATGAAAAAAAAATACTTATGTAAGTTCTGAAGATTGTCATAAGGGTAAAGAGCAAAATTATATGGTTGAACAATAAGTGAAAAGTGAAAAGAATTTTCAGAACATGTAGGTGGAAAAAGGGAGATAATTATGCTTACATAACAATGTTCTTGGGATGCTAATCGTAACTAAAATACATTTAAAGTAATGATGTGTTGTGGGTTCGCCATTCTTCAAGTCGTTCTTGTGGTTGGGTCTCTACTAGCAACCTTCCGTTGGGAAAAGTGTAGCGTCAAAGCATGTATTTGGTGTTATCATGTGTCTATGTGATTTGATGACTTTTGTAAGTGTCGTATACGTTGTCGAGTTTCCTACTCGGAGCCCTTCTTTGTGTTGTGTGTAGCGTGTATTGTAGGTCAATTTTTTTAATCCCGGTATTTTCTTGTTGTATTTGGGCACGTAAAATGTGGGCACCACATAGAGAGTGTTGTGACACTAAGGGTAAACAAATTAAATACAATAAATAACCTACATTAATAGTGCATACAATGATGATACCTACTGAAAATATTGAAATTATCATACCGGTCCACAATATTGAAAATGTAAATCTAAACACAGTTGTTGGCTAGACTACTATAAGAAAAAGAAGAAAGGGAAAATTGTTAATGATCCCTTTAGGATGCATTTAAAATCCAATGCGAAGGAGTCTTAGGGATAAGTTGGACGTTTGTTTACTTTTGTGTTTTTGTTGTGTTGTTTGTTTGGTTTGGTTTTTGTAGTCCCTTTTTACCACTGAAAAAGGCAACCCCATTCAATCCTTATTGATATATCTCTGTCTCCATTGGAACATGTCGGGGTAGGTTCCCCTCAACCCTTTTTTAACTTGTATATATAAAAAGACAATACCTATTCACTCTTACCTATTTATACACAATATAATTATTATTGACAACTTTTATTATAAATTGTCAATTTTTAATTATATACGGTATTTTAATAATTTTTTTAAATTTTACACTCTTAATTGATCTCACTTTTTCTTTGTTGTAGTTTATGGTTTTGGTTCCTTCATATATTTAAGCATATATTATTAACAAAATTTTGAAGGAATTTATACGTGGTATTATTGTAGTGGCCTTTTTTATGAATAAAGTTAACTCTTATTTAATAATCTTGTTACTGATTAAAAATACATCCTTTCATAGCTTTTTATTTAATTTTGTATATTTATTTCAAATATATCCATTACCTCTTTAAAAAATTTGGAATGTGAATGTTTAAATTGTGAGTTTATAATGTAGGAGCATCAACAAAGGAGATGTCTACAGAAATAGATGACATAAAGTGATAAACATGTTTGAAACCTGAGTTAGAGGTTCTTGGAACATTTACAACTAGCAATCGCTCATGAGGTGTGCGATGTTAACGTCGAAAGAGAAATACGGGTGACGGAGAAGGAAAGTGAAACATACAACAAAGTAATATGATGTTTCTAGTCGGAAAATGAAAAACAAAATGAAGTAGTGGAAACAAGAGTAGTGGAAAAGATTTGGATTGGACAAAAAGTGGTGAAGCTTGAAAGGGAAGGGCCGATGGGGATTAAGACGAGAGTGTCAAGGACAAGGAGAGAAGATGGGATCCCTCTTGTATGTGTGACTATAGAAGAGGTGTTGAGGACATTTTGGCATAACAATTGAATGAAAAAGGTGGTGAAATCTGAAAGGTGGATAAGGAGGGAACTCTTGATATAGCTGTGAACGTAAGCCCCTGTCTTTGCGTGCCCCCAATGTCAACAAAGTGGCTCTCTGTAAAGTAAGCCCTTGATATTTGTGGATCAAAAATGCTGAAGCCATTTTAAGTGGTAACTGCCTTTGGTTACCTCTGGAAATTCGGTTTCTTAATCGATAACCAACCTTTCTCTTAGAAAAATTATCAAATGCAAAATGCAAGCGCACCCAAATCTTTTACTTCATATTCATGTTTTTACTTGTAGTTTCTATTCTTTAAGGGAGGATTGTGGGAAGAGTAATTATCTATTAAGCTACGCCCATTTCCAGGCTCATATGCGTAGCCTTCTATATCATTATTTTAAAACAGTTTCTTCCCTTTTGTTCTTTTTAGATTTTCTTGATTGCTTTTTGATGCTCCTCGGCTACTACTGCATTTTCTTTTTACCCTTCTCCAATGGTAACCCATCATCATAGAATTTCCAAAAGACTTCATTTGCTGTCTCTTCAATTCCACTTTGTGGATTTCCTTTGTCCGCTTGCATGTGGCTTGAATCAAATGAAGCACATGACATCATTAGGAAAAAATGTACATGGAACAAAGGCCAACACTGAGAATGGGAAAAATTAAGGGCCACGATCGATAAGGAAGAGGTGTATTAGACACAGATAAAATCTTTTGTGGTGATTGTTAGCTCGTGAATGTAAATTTTACACGTTTAAATGACTTTATCTCATAAAAATCTACAACACTTGCAGAAAGTGGGCCTTGTCATGTAAACGTCTATATATTGATCATGCTTGATCATGAATGAAGAGTTAAGTTTTTAAACTCTGAGTCATTTGCTTCCACAAAATTTATCAAAGGATTGATCCAAATTACATCTAAATATATGCTAGTTTTTTACAAGGCTTGTTTATCATGGGCCTTATTATATATTGTTTGACATCCAACCTGCCTCGCCTATTGATTTGGTGACTTGACTATACATTATGACACATCACAACATGGCGCACAAATTGTTTCAAGGACCTCCACACTGTTCACCACCCAAAGCTGTTCCGTGCACCTATCTAAATCTCCTTAAACCATGTATTGCTTTGTTGATGAACATTTTTCTTGGTGTAGACTAAATTTTAATTAGCTTTGACTTTTTCGCGATTGACGTCCTCATCTTCCACTTCTTCTCATCCGAATGTCTCTCTCGACATGTGTCACAACCCCCCGCACCAACCCACCTGTGAATCACCTTCGGCGTAAAAAGGGAAAAATCCAAAAGGTTCAAGGTCTGAGACCTAGTCGAGACTGAGCCAAAAAGCCTTCTTGTTAAACTTTGTAGCCCCTCTTTCAGTTGCAAGTTTAGGTAATTGTAGGAACATTCGTAAAAATGTTAGGTCTTCTAAGAACACCTTGGCTCATCTCTTAACAATTTGACTTTGATTGTCCTTTTCTACTTCAATTCTCCACCTCTCTCGATCTATGATAGGTGGACTTTATTGCATTTTCATGCTCCGTATGGATTAGAAAACTGTGTTAATGTTTCTCCACCATCTTAGGGTTTCTCTCTACATATCAGGGTAATGAGTAGGGTTCCCTCAATCTAAAGTCGTAAAGGTGTACTCTTCCAATGACCCTCGATGTCAAATAATTTGAATTGTGCGACATGTATTTTGGTAGATATGAAAATGAAGACATGAATAAAATGTTACCAAAAAGATGGCGGAAATTAAATGCCTGCATGTCTATGGTTTCAAGTCCATCTATCAGAAGACATTTTCTTTGGTACGTAAAATGAAGACTTGAATCGAAAGTTGAAATTTTCAAGTTCTATATATAAATCGAACTTAATAAAAACATAAAAACAATATCATTAACAAAATTATTCAATATAAAATATACAAAACAATATATATAATATAATATTAATATATACAAATATAATTTGTTATATATATTGAATAACTAAAAACTTTAAAAAAGAGTAGAATGTATCATTAGTAAAATGTAGATTGTATTGTTTATTTATAATGAATAAACAAATAATTAAAACATATTACAAAACATGATATAATAAAATTTTAGGGTTTTGTTTTGCCATGTATTTAATAGCGGAATAAAATTCAAGCGGGAAAAATAAACCCATGTCTAACAAACCCACCAAACAGGTTAAGCGCTCTTCAAAACCTAGAGTAGGCAGAACATGGAGACTGACACATCCTAAATGGATTTTCACACCTAGCATTTTCCTTGCATAATAATACAAGCACTTTATATGAGATCCGATGGCGTTAACCACGCTAAAACTTAAGTTAACGTTGTAAATTTCATAGTTGTTACGGGAACTCGTGCTAAACGAAGCTCTCACAAATCGCTAGCGACACAACAACCTCAAACGTGGACGGGCAAGATCAATCGGTCAATGATACGACCGCCACGTGGATGTCCTGGGATAGCTTCTTATCTCGCACGGATGTCGAAAGGTGGCACGATTCTAGGAGTATAAACACCTTCAACGTAAAAATACCCCTCTTCTAAAGAAGCGATATTTGTTTTTGAATTGTAACTACCATAAAAGGACATGACTCAATTTAAAGCACACATGCAAGAATAATAAATAATTCTGAATTCTTAAAAATAAGATAATAGAAAGAGAAAGAGACAATAACTAATTACGTCGAAAGGCGTGTTCTCTATGGGAAAAGGCTCCCCCTCTCTGACATTGACGGTGATAGCAATGGCTGTGATCAATTCGTCCACGATGTACGGAATCTTTCCAGCCTTACACTTGGCACTTGGCAGCAGCAGTTCAGTTTAGCAGGTTTGTCTACGTGGGTGCAAAGAAACTGACAGGTCTGAAATGCCGATTGTTCAGCTAGATATGACAGACAATGACAGTTTTACAAAGACGTCCTTCCTTCTTGGCAGGATTGCTGACACAGTTGCTTGAAAACTACAACTCGGCCATCCCTCTTTTAGCAGTCGGTGGTGTGCAAAGTGTGTGTGGGGTCGTGGGAAAACTAGGTACCACCAATACATACACTCCTCTCGTAACCCTACATTCTACGGGACGCTGCAGTAACGGGAAAGGTATGAATTTTTGCATGATGATTTTAACCATAGGGTTAGGTGTTCTGCTACTTGCTGTTTTTTCTTCTCTGGAAGTCCTCTTGAGGCCTCAATCTTCCCCCTGGCAGCTTCGTCGGCCACTTCTCGGTGAATCCGTGGAGTATCTCGCCTCTCAAAGGAATAACGCAACACGCGATTTCATGGAGAAGAGAATTAAAAATACGGGAGGAGACATTTTTAAAACCCACTTTCTGGGAGCCCCTATGGTCGTCTTCTACAACCTGCAGCAACCACTTTCTCTTCTCCAATGAAAACAAACTCATCCAGATCCCTTGGCCTACTTCTCTTGCCAAGCTATTTGGAAATTCGTTGCTTACGAAAGTTGGGGATGAAGCGAAAGATGTGAGGAAGACGCTGCTTACCTTCTTAAAGCCGGAAGCACTGCAAAACTTCGTGGGCAGAACCGACTTCATTATCCATGACCACCTCACACGTTACTGGGTTGGGAACGAGCAAGTAAAGACCTTTCCTCTTGTAAAGCGTTGATTGTTTACTGTAGCTTGCGCCCTTTTTCTCAGCCTTGGCGAAGGACCATAACAAGCTGAGTTGTATGATCATTTTATTGACATGTTGAATGGAATGCTATAGATTCCTGTGGATTTGCTGGAAAATCGGTACCGCGAAGCCAGAATCAGTAGCGATCAGATACGGCGAATAGTGCAACGTGTTATTGACGAGAGGAGAGAGGACCTGGCAAGTAGTTTGGCTTCTTCGGATCAGGATCTGCTATCCTACCTGCTCTGCAACGTAGATGGACGGGAGAATCCATTGAGTGACAGTGACATTAAGGACAACATTTTGCATCTTCTAAGGGTCGGCCATGACACCAACGCTGTTACTGTAACACTCCTATTAAGGAATCTGGCTCTCAATCCACACTGTTATCGCCAAGTCCTCCAAGGTATAATAATAAGCCCTCGATAATGTGTTTACGTTTCTTATCTTATGTCTGAATTTGGAATTGGTTGTAGAGCAACTGAATATAACCAGAGAGAAGGGGGAAAAGCTGCTACAATGGGATGACATTCAAAGGATGAAGTATACATGGAACGCCGCACAAGAGACTATGAGACTCAATCCTCCTGCAGGAGGAACATGGCGGAAGGCCATTGCTGACATCTCATATGGTGGTTTCACTATCCCAAAAGGGTGGAAGGTATGGTCCTTTAGTTTTTAGGGATCGGTTGCACTTACTTTGGTATAGCTATGATATAATCTTACTGTGACGCAGCTTCAATGGACAACAAACTCGACACATAATAATGCAAAGTACTTCCATGATCCAGAGAAATTCCATCCAGCAAGGTTTGAGGGGAACGGACCCGCCCCCTACACATTCGTGGCATTTGGAGGAGGGCCTCGAATGTGTCCCGGAAATGAATTTGCGCGGATGGTGACTTTGGTTTTCCTCCACAACATTGTAAAAATGTTCGAATGGGATTTGGTAGATGGAATGAGAAGGTGATTGTTGATCCCTTTCCTACTCCGTCTTTGTCTTTGGCAGAACCGTGAGGGACATCCACAAGCTTTCCTATCTGCAGGTGGTGGAAGAGACTTGTCTTGGCAGTTTCAAGCAAAGCAGTTCGGAGGACGGATGGAAATTGGCGTGCCTTCTGTAGAAAAGGTTTGGTCCTTGTTTATTGCGAATGTTTGGCAATGTGCTTACGTTGTTTTTGGTGGATTATGTGCCGACATTTTTCGATAACTTTAGTGCCAATGTTGTGGCTGATGGCAACACAGTCTATCTTGGCCTGTGGGATACAGTAGGTATGAATCTGGGATGACATATTTTTATATTAGATGGCTCTTGGTTGATTTATTAAGAGTTATAACTGCGATTCCATGGTATGTGCTTTTCATGGGTTAAATTTTTCAGAGATCATTTTATTGTGCTCCATTTTTTATTCTTTCACTTTCAAGGAATGGGAAACAGTTGTAGAGCTTTAAGTTTGTATGGCTGCCTATTGAACTTTTATGGTATAGGTCATGTGGATTACAATAGACTGAAACCTCTGAGCTGTAGGGGAGCAAATGCATTTCTTCTAGCATTTTCTCTCATGAAAATATCTCGAAAAAGGTTTGCCTTTTGTCAGTACTACAATTTTATAATCTTTATCATTATTGATAACATCCTACTAAAAGCTTGCTTTATGCTTCCGTGAAAATGTCGGTGTTCCTCAAAACGGATAAAGACTTAACTTGGGTGAAGCCTTGACTCTGCAGGGGCTTCCTGAGCTGAGGCATTTTGCCCCGACGTCTACCCATTGTACTGCTCATATTCTAGATATCATGTAATCGCTTTGATCTTTACCTTGTATGAATATGGATAGTGTTCACTTGTTTAAAGACACAAGTTTCATTGCCTTATTAACATGCAGGACGATTTACTTTGGGGAACAACGTGGTTGCAAAGAGCCTCGGAAAATTCATCTTATGTGAATTATATTCAAGAAAATGGACATACTTTGGGTGCTGAGGATAACGTCACTATATTCATCTGGGACGACAATCATGTTGAACCGGTGACATTTCTCGTCACTAAGCACCCTCTCTCTAGGTCAATATGTACTTTAGCTAATCTGTATCGTTTTCTTCTTCATAGGCATTTATGGTTAGAAATGTTCATTCCCTTGAGGATTACAAGGACATGCGGACAATTTTATGAAAAGGTTTTAGAATATTTAATAAAAATCCTGCCATAGTTATCACACCTACGAGTTTACACCAGTTTGTGTATTCAAGTGATGTTTGTTCAATGCATGCATGTATGGATAACACCTTTAAGCAGTTTGTGAATTGTGTATTTCATAGTTTGTGTCCTCTTTGTTAATGTCATGAGTCTCCATTAAAATTCAATGAGTCTTTAGGATACTCAAATGTATTAATGTCAAAAAAGTCTTTTTCTTATTATTAGTGTTGGTCTAGAAAGTAATTAAAATATTGTTTTTCTTCTCCAAAATTTAATTACAGTTGTCTCTTTCACGCCACCTTGTTTAAGTTTGGGCAATGCATTACTTTTTGAGTTAAAAGGATTCATAAATTTGGGACTTCTTATGCATCACCATGCACAACAATGAATTTGGATTCTGGAGAAGCCCAAATTTAAAAAATGTTATACTAGCCATAATATTGAACTTTATGAATGGGGCCTCTCTGAGCAAGTGGTAGACACTACAACAAACAAGGTCTTTTTACCACAATTATTCTACAAAATTTCAACAATTTAAGAGAATTGTAGAATATTTGTGGTATCTCTATAATAATTTCAAAATTTATTTTTATGTTTTGTAAAAGTTCCACAATTTTTATATACCTCTAAAAACTTGTAGAAAACCTCCATTTCTAAACATCTATTATGGAAAATCCACTTTTTATTAAGTTTTCAAATATATAATTTAAATAATATCTACAACATTTATATTGTTCTTGGAATAAATTAAAATAAATTATCAATTAGAATAATAATATGTAGGGATGCCACATTAAATAGTGTTGAATGTTATATATAAAAATCGTGGAAATGCCACATAACTCTGATATTTAGACTTTCAGTATGTTTTATGTGGGTAAATTAAAGAATACACAAAAATACATTTATTCTTCTTAAAAATTCATGATCACCTAGTGTTATAGAATTGCTCTTCAGAGGGGCAACGAGATTAGCTTAAATTAAAAAAAAAAAAATCAAACATTTGTAAAAATAATATAAATTATGTAGGTATGGGCAAATAGTTGAAAACCTGGTGAAAATGTAGGAAATGGAATTTTCTCACAAGGCACGAGTTCATGACTTTAAAACAATTGATCCAGACAATAACTCACTTAAAGTAAACGGTAATCCTCACTTCCACCCTCCTTCGTCTTCTTCTCTAAGTTATTCTCGGTTTTGACCTACTTGATATTCATTTGTGTAGATGTCCCGTAAATGTAAGCTTTCACAAAGTGTGTCTCTGGTCAAACAAATTAGGACTTTTGAGTATGAGACGTAGGCCTAACGACCCATGAATTTGTGACATTTATATCCATTTTTCCTTGGGTTCTTCCTTATTTTGCAGAAGAAAAATAGTAACGGAAAGCGGTAAAATCCAAGGAATGAAACCAAGTGTAAAATGAATGAAGTGGGGCATGAATTTATAAAATATACAAAGTTGCTTGAGAATAAGTGTGGCCATGTATGCAACTCCCTCCAATTAAGGGTGTGGAAGACTAATGATAAGGAACGTAATGCTAGCCGTGGAAGTCTTGATAAGTACATGTAATCATAGTTGTGGGTATTGCAATTTGCTTCTTTTGGAATGAAAAATCACCAAAAATAATATTATAATTGAAGCCACAAATCATTAATGAATTGCAGGTATTACAAATTGGAGATGACTTTTGGTCCTTGCTGCGAATTTTTAAAGATCTTGACACTGCCGAAATCCATCGGCCATGGCACTTATTGGAGCCTTCAGTCCTAGACTCTCATCTGCCATTTTTTGCCCTCCTGCTGTGAGCTTCAAGTTAAGGCACTTGGGTGTCATGGAAGGTTCGTTCAAAGGCCATGCCCCACCGGTCAAATGGTGCAGTTCACCGGAATAGTCATTGCCAGGTTATAAATTTACAGTATTTGCGTTTAGATTGCTTAATCTTTTATGAAGTTTATTTTGATTATTTTATAATGATTTTATGAAAAATATTTTTTTATAGATTTTATGAATTCTAAAATAATTTTACGTTTTTATTTGGAGATCTTATTACAATAAGTGTAGATAAATACATAGCTACGTCATCGCGAAACATAGTGTTATGGTAGGTTTTTATGCCGAAAGGCGTGTTCTTTGGTAGAGAGCCCCCTGTCGTCTAACACAGACAGATAAACGAGAGGCTATGATCATTTGGTTGACGATGCACATATATGGATCAGCCTTACACGTGTCAGGCACTGAAATGAATGTCAGAACCACTGAAGTGAATGTCAAAAGGGATTAAAAGTCAGGACTATGGTAACATATTCTCGTTTGATTTCTATCTCTAAACCATATGCAAAGGAGGGAAAAACAGGATGCCTATCGGCAATGGTGGACATGTCCAGTGGCCCGTCCTCCATTTTCATCTCAAACAAGTGACTGTGCTCATCCCTGCTCAGCCATTAGAAATGACCCAAAAAAACATTTCTTCTCCGGGGCTTCAATCAATGTTTTAGTTTATAGGGAATGCGATTTTTGGATAGGTTCTTTCAGTTGTCTCTCTCTGTAGTTGTTGCTCCTTGCCTGTGTGATTTTTTGAAGGCTGAGATTGTGTGTGGTTTTGTGCGTAATATCACTTGTGGACATATTGTCTCTTAGGAATCTGCCACTATAAAGGTATGTTTATTTTGAATAATGTCTCTACAAATGCGAGTCTGGTTCTCACTCGGATGAGGACTAAGCGAGTTTTTAGGAGGCTCGTAGAGTCCTAAGTTGAAATAATAAGTTACCTCGGGTACCTGCAATGTTCTATGCAAATTCAAATATTTTTCTTTGAATCTGACAGTTGTTGTGGAGTGAAATATTTGTAGAAAACTTTATGGTCTGTTACCAAGATGGTGGTGAAAGATAGAAGAAACTTTAATTTATCCCTCAAGTCTCCAATTATTTTACAAAACAATCCACAAGACGAGTTTACTGTTATGGGTTTCTAGAAAATTTTTATCTCATTTTGGTACTTTTGGTCTTTAGGATGTTTTGCCTGCATCTTTTTTCATATGGTGGTTCAATTTCGTCCCTTGAACATCATTGTTTAGTAAGCTTCTTCAAAGCTGAAGCTTTTTGGAATTTTATCAGGTAATTAATTTTCAAATTATTGTTCTACTCCAGGTGTGGAGTCTTGGTCAAATCTTTATAAATTCATCTTAACAAACTCGGAAAGTGAATTTGGAAATGCTTACCAAGCTGATGAGATTCTATTGATGGAAAATAATATAATGAATCTTAGACAATGGAAAAGATGTGAAAGCTCTTTATGTGATAATTTGAAAGAACCTTGCCTTATCTGCCTTTACTTTAGCAATGATGGTACAACTAGACAACTGCTAGAATGAAAAACTAAAATGAACCATAATAACCAACATGCTTAGTTATCAAGTTGGGTTGCTTATCCCACTTCTTATTATATGTGACACTACTGTGCATAGTCAGTATTAATTTTTACTATATGGAGCTAAGTTCTAGGAAATTCTTTCAAAGTGATTTACGGGTTCGAAATGCATTGTAAATGTTTAGGTAGTGTCGAAACTACTTAGACGTCTATTAGAAACATCCGGACAACAACACACCTATTTGTGGGATGTTTTTGGAAGACATACAAGCATTATTGTAGGCATTTGGGTGTTTTCAATGCTTGAAAAAAATAAAAATAAAATTAGAAGGAAAAGAAACACTAAAAGTAAACTAAATTACCATAAACTCCACCCCCTCACCACCCAAATCCAATAAAAACATATCAAAAAGTGTATTCTATTTTAATGAATACCATGTATTATAAGTGTATCTTTTATGGACTAAAAAGGACTATTATGCATTTTTGTATGTATTTCTATTCTTAATAATTTATTGTATAGATGTTTTGGTATGTATTTCTATTATTAATAATTTATTGTATAGATGTGTTTGTGTGGTTTTGTCTCCAAGGGTTCTTGGGAAATTGATATTTAAGTTTTCTTATCCGTTTTTAAATAATGTTGATATAGCATAATTTGTTTCCAAGGAATGCTTAAAGATTGACTTTTCACAGTTTTTGATCCGTTTTTGTGTAGCGGAGATATAGATTAATAGTAACAAAGTTTTTAGAGCAATTGGTGCACTTATAGTTCAAAATTTTAGATTCAACAAAAACTCAACAGGAAAATTTGACTTGGGTTCATGTTTGTTGAAAAATTGACAAAAATTTGAGAAATAAGCTATATATTCAATCATAATAACCTTAAATAACATGTAAAATATAGTCAAAACATAAGAAATGAACTTCAAGAACACAAGACTATTTTCTGTTAGATTTATGGAAAAAATTAGAGTGCATATCATATTATCATATGATGATTGATTATCATCACTGGAAATTAATAATCACACAAAAATAAGATTTTCTTCCCCTTCCCCATCTCCGTCAAATTGAAAGTGGATGGTAAACCATGCTTCCTGCTAACTTATGGGTGGATATAGGTCTTGTCAATGGCGTTACCGGATCTATCGTCGACATTGTTTACAAGTACTCCTTTGCTCCACCTTCTCTGCCTCTCTTCTTCGTCATCAAGTTTGATCGATACACGGGCCCTCATTGGGATGCCAACAACTCCCTCCATGTTCCTATTCCACCAAATTCCAGAGGAAACCAAAGAAAAATACTACTCAAAATGGCTTGGGTATTTCCAATCCACAAATCTCAAGGGCTAACTCTGCAATGGGAAGATATTGACATTACGGTCACATAAAGACAAGGAATGTCCTTTACGGCTATATCAAGAGCTCCCTCACTATCGGCCCTTCAAATGTCCACTCCATTTTCATTCGGTCGTTACTCCTAAATGTCCTCCACACCTCTCTTTCCGTCACGCTCATAAGAGAAATATCATCTTCGTCACCTTCCTTCCTCTCTCCCCTCTTAATCCACGTTGGTAATTAGCTCTTTGGATGCTCTGTTACTTTTCATCTCAAAACTTTTTCTCCTTAATGTGTTCAAGAAATTCCTCCCGTAGTTGTTCTACCACCTACATTTACATTCTGCTTTGTTATATTTTTCAATTTCCTTCTCCGTACTCCCTTGTTTTACTTTCGGCGTTTTCATCGCACACTTCACGTGCGATTGCTAGTATATTTGTAGCGCTGTTGATCTATCTCTCAAAATGACGAATGCGATTTAAAATATTTATATAAATTTATATTAATATTAACTACTCCACATATTTTTGTTCTAAGAAATTCATGCCAAACTAGAACAATAAACCTATAAATCGCTGTGACTATTAACCATTTGCTAATTCCAATGTTTATCATTAATTCATAAAACCACGTTCCACTTTTCAACTTATATTCCCTCCTCACATTAGAGTGTAATTTCTTGTCATATCATTTTAAATTATTAATTATTGCAGATTTCATACTTGTGTCATATCACAGAAAGGATCACTGTCAGCCTGCAATTTCCATTCATTGCATTGTAAAATAGTGATTGACACCCACGCCTGCACAATTAATTCGAACAAGGACATCTCTCTTTCAGGCGATAAATGATAGCTGTGTGTGATTGACAGCAATGTTTTCTTTTTTATGGCTGATTTCATTGTTTTCTAGACAATTTATCAAGGCGATCTATAAATTTCTCTCAACGGTAAAACCAGTGTTGAATATGGCTATGGCGGTCTCTTCTTTCTCTTTCTGTTCTTGTGTCCCTTTGCTTTCTGTCCTTTATTTTGTTCAACTCGAACCCGATCGAAGCACGGGAGGTCAAAGGTTTATATTATTTACATTTTGTTTGCTTAAGAGTTTGAAGTAGTTTTTGCCCCACGTATATTTTGAAGCATATATGTTAATAAAAGTTATGTCGCTGTGTAGCAGGTTTTCGTGATGGGGTAGCAGGTGTTACTTATGACGCTGAGTCGCAGTGCTGTTATTATAAGTCTAAATTGCTCTGCTGCCTCTCCAATCCTCCTAATCCTCCTAACGTAGATTTTGATCCCAGCCCACATAAATGTTGCCACAGATTGAACTTTTATCGTCTCCATCCTCTTCTTCTTTCTAATCCATAAGAACCATTGTATGAAGTGCTTCGATTTTGTGTGGCATTTTTAGGACGAGAGGCATGTACCTTACTTTGAATAATGCTTCCATAGCTGCCCACAAATCCTTTTACAGAGTGGAAAATAAAATGTTGTAGTGAACTAATGTCTTGGAATGCCAATGAATGTCAAAAGTCTGAACACACATTGTCGTCTGAAATACCGCATGTGGTTTCATGTCAAAATAAAGGAAGAGCCTTCTTATTCTACTCTCTGGAAAGAAGAAATGAAAACAATTATTCAAGATAAAGCATAATTAGTTTTAAATCTTTAAATATTTTCACTAGCCCCAATAGTAGTTTTAGGGCAGTACAATGGGCTTAAAAATTGTACTGAAGCAAAGAAAATGTGTCGATCTGAAACTAGAGGTATAGATCATTGTTGTCATTGTAATGAAGGTTTTTTTTTCCTTTCCTTTTTTTTTTTTGGGGTATAATGCTAAAATCTATCAAAATCCACACAGTAAAAGGAAATAGTGCAATATATATATATATTAATAAATCACTGTTGCCATTGTACTGAAGTCCAGTTTTGTTTCTTTGTGGTCGATGGAAGTCTAGAGATGAACCTATTAATGCATCTAAGCATGCTAAATTCTCTGAACTGTGTATGCTTCTATGTATACCCTATGCTGTCATGGTTGCCTTCGCATGCATTGCTTTGAATAGATACTACATTGCTTATTTTTAGCTGGACAAAGAGCTCTATCTGCAGATAGAGTTCTGTTCTGCAACTGCTTTCTCCTCGTCATCATCTTTGTGTTGTGAATCTCACTGGAAAAATTACATGGTCATAGCTCAAGGGATAGATCAGTTGTGCTTGGAAATAGTTCACAGTATCGAACATGCATCCCTTTGGACAGTCTTGTGATGAAATTTCCAACTCGGATGATGAAAATGCACCATTTAAAAGACTCTGTTCATGCCCAATTAAGTAATATAATGATAATCAGAAAGTTGCAGATGAAGGAAGAGACCTATAATTCCTAGATGCCCATTCAGAAATTTGTCAAAATCCTAGTACCATCGCATGGTAAAGGCTGCGTTCTGTTTTGCCAGTCAAGGTAACTGCTACCAAGTGTCCGGTCAGACTTCAGACAGTTTTCCGAAGAACGCATCATTCATTTTGCAGTAACAAATACACAAACAAGTAGAGATGGCACTCACAGGATTGGCGGGGTAATAAGGGATACAGGCAGGACGAAGTTAAAAACTTAAGTAGTTAATGAAATATAGAAGAGCAATCACACGTAAGCAGTGCAATAGAGTCACCAAAAACGATGTGCATAAGAAGTTAAATGTGAAGGCGTTAAATATTTCAAGATGAAGAGTGGTGGTGAATGAGGTGATTAAGGGAGGAGAACTCTAAAGGTGGGAAATTTTTTGGAGGGAATGTATATGAAAGTCATCTTTCTTCAGATTAGTTCTTCAAGTATTATATAGTTGTTAATTGAAATGTTATACCTTGTGTTTCAAGGGTTCTTAGAACACACGATAATTTAAGAAAAAATCCCTTGCAAATGTCGTGGGACACTTTAGAGATAGGTTTATGTGGAGGACACTCGGCATCCCATGTCAAGTTAGTAGTTGAATTTCATAATTAAAAGCATGGCTAGTCGGATGCTTTCTAGCCATATTTACAATGTTAGATATGTACCAAAAAGTTAAATTTTTGATCCCTTTGTGGCGATGTTTGTAATTCACTTCCCACGGGGGTGTGGGGGCTTCGCCCCCACTCATCTTGCAGGGGGTCCATGGGGGCAGCGATGTGTTATAGAGCACCCCCGGTGAAGGTTCGATGGTGGAGCCCCCAAAGCAAAAATTGAGGAGTCAACCCCTTGTTCCTAGAAAGATGAATTCAATCGAATTCTATTTTTAGGAAGACAAATCCTAATGGCGTTTTCCACTCTATTTTTAGGAGGAAGCCTAATTGTACTTCACCAATTACATGTATATGTTTTCATGGAGATCTAAAGTTGCTCATAACGAGTTCACATGTAATATGTTCATCTTGAGTTAATAAAAGCTTGATATCTTGCACAGTGGATGTTTCCCTAAGCACTTAGCTGGGGTTTTACCATGTAAATATGGTGTTTGTCTCTTACATGTTTGGTATTTTATATATTTCATTTATCTCTATCTCTGTAAACTATTATTTTGTTATTCAACTTTTTGCATATTCATTGCTACAATGTATGTGGTTTTCTAACATATAGACAATTATGTTAGGCCATTTGGCATGTTTGCACAAACAAAAATAGATGTCTTCGTAAGAGGTTTTTGTATTGATTTTTATTGACTCTACCTCCTCAATATTCGAGGTTTTTAAAACACATTAACTTTGAAGCATTTTTATTTGTATCTATGTCATGCCATGATGCACACAACAAGTTTTCTCATGGAAGAATTATCTACCTAAAATTTTGATAACAAAAATATAACGTATCATATGCTATGCGAGAACACGAAATGGTATGGTTTCCATCATCATGACTTTTTAAAATATTTCTCATGGAGGATTGGCACAAGCTAAGAAAATCATGAGTGGATGTGAGGGTGGTTTTAGCGGGAAAATCCGTAGAATACAATAAACCTGAATAACACTAGATTAGCGTGTAAACCTATAACTATGGGTAGTGAGGTTATCTAAACATACGTACACTTAAAATTTAACAAATAATCTCTAGAATTAGTAAGCAATCAAATATAATTTTATGAACCCAATCCATTATAATGAAAATGAAAATCCAAATACAAGAAAGGATTGGAAGGTTGTGAACTAGAAAAAGAACAGAATATTCCTCCCCTTAAGATGCATTTATGATCCAATCGGAATGGGTCTAAGGGATGAGGTTTTTGTTTTCTTGTGTGTTGTTTTTTGGATGGTTCTTTGGTTTCGAGTGTGCTGTTTTTTTGTTTCACTTTGCATTTGGTAGAGGTTTGTCTCAATTGATCCTCATTGTTATATCTTTGTCTCCACTTTTGTCGGGTAGGGTCCCTTGACCCTCTTTTACCTCTAATAAAAACATATAATTTTATTTTATTTAAAATCTTTATCTATGTTAACATTTCCATTCCAGTTTCCAATACGTATATTAATTGCCACGAACTTGGAAAGACTAGATTTTGAATGGCTTTGTAACATTTTGGGATTAATGCAATTACATTAGTATGTGTTTCAATAACACAATTGTTTAACCAAAAGTTCCATAAAATTACGATATAATTACATTTATTAATGACACAAGCATTTCAAAAATAGAAAATGTTTCTAAACATAAAAATGTTGTATTTTAATAATACATTTTGTGAGATATTACGAAGGTTGTAAAAATTTAAACACATTAAGTATTATTAATAAAATATTGGTCACATACATTGAAATGAAGTGATTATTAACTCGACGTTAATTTTTGTCACTACTAGTTCAAAAATACTCTAATTATTGAAGAAGTTAAAAACAAATACATCATACCAATATTTATAGAAATGGAACTTTATCTATCACCCTAAGATCTTAAATAAGTATTGTTTTGGACAAAGCATGTTGTATGTCCGTGTCGGTGTATATTTATTTGTGTATATATATGTATGTATATAAGTTTACACACATAGAAGCATATATACATATAAATAAACATAGGCACACAATAAAAATGTAAAAAAATACAATACATTTAATTTTAAGCCATACAAGATTTTTTTATTGTGCATATATGGATATTTGTGTTTTTGCACAATATCTTAAATTTCCGCTTCCGAGAGGTAGGCCCACATCCACATAATAAATAAAAATACTAGCTTTTATAATATCTCAATAATTTTTTCATACATTACTTCCTCCCACACACATATATATTTTAGTGGTGTACTTGTAAGTACATTGAAAAGATATTAATACATATTTAGATATATCAATACAATTTAATATACATGACGAAAATTTTAATTACGTCGGAGGTCTTCTATGTTGGAGTGATGGTTTATTTTCTAATAGTGGAAAGGGACACATACGGTTGAGATCAAATGTGGATGGGCATTGAAAGTACACTCGTGGTGCAAGTTGTCCATTTATTTGAGTAGATGGTCATGTGAACATTTCCCTTGTGAATAGTGTGTGTTAGGACCTTAACATTTATGCATGGACGCATAAACAACATGCATGTTAGTGGTGTTACAATTGCATATAAGATGGTGATGAGTGTGGGGTGGGTTTTGGCCCATCCTAATAGGGATGAGAACTTTCTATTGTCTATACGACATGGACATGCGGGAGGGAGAGGGGATTTAGGTAGCAACTAAACCATTAGTGTAAAAAAATGGGTAGTGGGTTGGATAGGTTGTGTCTTGGTTACTTTGGGTTATGACTAAGTTAGTTTTTTTGTTTATATTATCCAATATAATATAATGGTATTTTAAATCAAATACTATATTTACATTTGCATATAATATACATTAAATGAGACTTATATATATTATAACATGGATAACTATTTTTTTATTAAGGGTAAAGGTGTTTTGGTTGGGGCCCTACCTAGATACAAAATGGGCCTAAGACCAGATATTCAACAACCTAACAAGAGACAAAAACAAGACTAACAAACAAGCATAGTTAACATGAGTCCAAATAACAACGGGATGACAACACCATGAAAGCACAATATCAACACAAAGTCAACACAAATCCTGCACACAACAACAAGAACACCCAGAAGGGACAAAAATAATAGAACATGAATAATAGAAAAGAAGTAGCAGATAAGAATGAAAGGGGCATTAGATCTAACAAATTTTGCACTTGATCCTTGTGACTTTGTCACATTGCGGGACTGAATGATTGCGTTTGTTCCGTATCGACTACACTGTGTTCCACCCATCATCGGAATCCTCAACAAATCCACCCCCAAATACTGATTTGATATACTTGTTATATTTATTGCTCTCCCAGAAGTCAAAAACCTTAATGGGGATGTAGCACCTTAAGCGGTTTCTTCTTCTCAAGAGATGTCTTCTTCTTGACCTTGGTGTTGACCCCCAAAAACTCCTCTAACAAAGGGCATCATTTATCAACCACAACTTGATTTGAACATCTGTTTTCCGGTTTTGTGGTTTCAGACCAATGCTGGTCCAATGCCCCGTTTTTCATCTCGTAATATTTATATCTCTCTTCTTCAAAAGAATCCGCCATTTCAATTGGTCTCTTTAACAGAGCAGGGGACACAAGTACTAGTTTTTCGTTTGGATCCTCGCAATGGTTTCCCTCCACCGATACATTGTCCAGATCCTCTTCATAATCCGAGCTAAGATCCCCGTTTTCCTCTTCACTATGCCCTTCTGTCTCTTCAGATTCAGAACCCTAATCTGTCTCAGAAACAGAGGAAGAGATCTTTTCCAACTCCGTTTCAACTTCTAAAAATCCCCTAGTCTGCATCCCTAAAGAAGAGGGCGCGAAGGGAGTCGCGTGTTCCATTACTGCATTTTTGGAGCGCACTGCGTGGCCACATTCACAGCAGGTCGTGAGGAGGGTAAGGACATATGCGAAGAACCCGACACACCTTTAGACCCAACCGTGTCTCCATGCACCTTGGTAGGCATATCCCTTATAGCCTTGACACGCGAGAAAGACTCATCTGTTCCCTGCCGCAGAGGTAATACAACAAAAACACCGATCTATTTAGCTTGAGTAATAAGAGGATTCATGAATCCAGGTCCCTGTTTCAAGGCCTCGAAAACATCCATATGCATAGTATTGGTCGTGCCATACTCCTCCTTTGCCCAGGATTTAGTAGCTAAACAACTCCTGATTCCGTGTCCAGCCTGTAAACAAGATGAGAAAAATAAATTTGAATTCTCATTCAGGATATGTTGAGTCCAAACACCAGTTTTAATCAACCTGATAAAGGCTTAAATGAGAGATTTCCTTTGTGTAATAGAATTAAGTCAAGGGTCTATACATTCTTTCCTCCAACAACAATGGTAAATGATTCAAGGGTCACGACTAGGGTGGACTTGGATTTTGTATTTTTCGTATGAATGTATAAGCCCAAAATCTCCAAGATTTGTATTTATCTCAGAACTTGGAAATGCATTTCTATATTTTACATCCCAATGAATAACCAACATGGGATCTCAATGCTCATGAATATATATCAACTATGAAGTGTATTCCTTCAAAATTGTGTACCATTAAGACAAAGAAAGTACTACTTTATTTGCATATTGGATTTTGTTTGCCATGTAGTCATAACAACTAGAAAGTTGTTTGTTTTTCCAGCAACATTTGCATGATATTATTTTGCTGGGGAAAACCAATGCTTGAGATATCAACAATACAATTGTTCATTGCTTCAGTGATGTATTTTATGATTCATTTCACTGAAACTCTAAGGTTGCTTTTGGCATGAATTTTAGTACTCAGGAAATGAGTATTTTCAAACATATGCCAATGTAGAAGCCCAATGAATCAACCAGGCAATGAGCTTAGCATAAACACACTTTACAAAGAGAGGAATTTTATTTTGCTACCAATATCTTGTGCCACTACAACTTCCTTAAATCTCCATAAATGATTTTTTTTTTTTTTTTTTTTTCTAATTTTTGTTAAGTGATTTAGGATTGAGTAGGTGATTTTTAGTTATTTCCTAAAAATAGATGAAAAATCTAAATATAGAATTTCAATTGCCTTTTTAATAAGTAAAAATACTTGTGTAGTTATCACCAAAAAGGTTGGAGACATTTTATGAATTACAAATACTGCAAATATGAAATCTGTTATTAAAAATCATTACATTTAATGCATGCCTAACTTTAAATGCATCACTACAATTACTTTAATGTCCACATTAGGCTTTAAATGCATGCCTATCTTGCATAAGTATGTTTGAAGAAATAATTAGGATTTAAATGTATGCCTAGCTTGCATAATTCTATTCGGAAAAATTTATTGCATGTTGACTTTTTCCATGAATTGCATGAGTCTATTTTAGAGTTAAATAGAAGTGAAATATTATTTTTGAATATTTTAATATTATTGGAGGTTCAATTATGAGTATAACTTGCTTTGCAATTTAAATTGTATTTTGGTAATTTTAGCATTTTTAGATAATAAAAGCATGGCCCAAAGCATGGTGCCATAGTAATGTATTATTGTAATTAGTGCAAGTTTTTCTTAATTTATTTTTATTGCAAGTAATTAGAATTAGTGACAATCAATCTTACAAATACTACTTTTAAATTTAGTTATGCACAAAGTGCACATTTTGATCATAAAGTACACAAACAATTACACTTTCTTAATCACTACTTTTTAAAATTTGTTTGGATGATATATAGTATTTGGGTTATTATATAGGTTATATTAGAGGTTTGTCAACATTTAAAGTTTCTAGTTTTGTTCCCCTTCCACATCAATTTCTTTCATCATCATTTTGAACATATTTTATTTACCCAATCATGATGTCATTGATTTTCCTTTAAAACTATAGTCAATCAAAATATATTTGCATGCTTTTATATTTTTTATTTCTTCCACCATGGAATAAACATGTAAAATCATCCCTTTCACTTCATGATATTTTTTTATTAGATAAGGTAATAAGACATGGATTGTGGCTCCCAGAAGCCTTACATTTTTCATGATTATTTTCATTTTAATACTTTATAAACAAAAAATAGTATATAAAAAATGGAAATATCCAACTGACTCTTTCATGAAGATTTGAGTTGTAGACGGGAGATGGAGTGCGAGATGAGCGAAAAATGTGACCTTCGTGAAAAGTGAGAAGATAAGTGTAAAGGGGTCGTGGGTTTCAGGCCTGGTGAAGGTGACATAAATAAGGAAGTCCAATCCTTCCAAGGACATGTAGGCAAGGAGAAAAGGCAATGAGACCCTTTTTTCAGAGATGATCCAATAGTTGGTTGCCATCTCACCGGGGCTAATTTCATACCAATCGGGTGGCGTAGATGTTCCAAATGGACTCCCTCAAGGTGACAGGAAGTCTCCTTTTAGCCTTTTTTTATTGCTAGAATTTCGAATTTTTAAGGGAGACGCCCTCAAGGTAGAATCAACCATCCTCAGCTTCCTCCTTAATGAAAGCCCTAATTCCTCTTTGCTCGCGTAATCACTCACAATGGTTTGGTGGTAGTCGTAATGTTTTTCCTTTCCCAAGGTTTGGTGCTTGGTTTATCTTGCCTTTAGTAGAAGATGCTTCATCTTCGCATCAATACTCTTTGTGTAAGGCCTGGGTGGTTTGGAAACAAATGAGGAGGGGTTTTTTTTTCTTACGCCCTAGTGCAAGATGGAAAGTTGGTGCTAATTGAATAAGATGGACTAGAAGGTCAAATCAAGCTCTTCAAGAGTAGAGAGTTGATTGCCAAGTTTGTATGGAAATGGATTTCCATTGGAGAAATTTCTTCCTGGTGTGAAAATCAGTGGGGGAAAGGTTTGCGAATTCTCTTTTTGGCCAAAGCTTTCTTTTTATTCTCTTTTGAAACAAAGCTTTGAGATGAAATTATGAAAAGAAGGAATCCTCCTCAAACAGATCCTCTATCTTTGATGTTGGTCTCCCAACTTTGATCCAGCCTTCGTTGAAGTTGAGGTTCAATAGGTTTGGGTTCGCCTCTATGCCTTGAGTTGAGTATTGGAATCCCACTATTCTTTCAAACTTTTACAGTAGCTTGGGTAAGGTCACAAAGATTGACTCTAGGACTTTGGAGGGATCTTTGGATTCATTTTCTAGGGTTTGTATCACCTTCGATCCATCTAGGCCACCTCCCAAGTCTATTTTGATTTAGAGTTTACATGGTACCTAGATTCAAGTTGTGGAGTTTGAAAGAGTTTCTCATAAGTGCTTTAAGTGTGGTCTCTCTGGTCATGTGCAGTTGGATTGTAAAGCCCCTTAGAAACCTTTCGGTTGTAAGTGGATTCCCAAGTCCACCCTTACATCTCATCCTCAGGAAAACGCTTCTATTCCTCGTGTTGTTCAAAACATTCCCTCTTTTGTAGATCCATCCTAGTCCCCATGAACCTTGATTAATGATGTTGTGAAGTCACAAAAGAATCTCTAAGGCTTCTCTCTCATATGAAGTTGGGTATTGAAGCAGTCATGGGGCTTCCATGGAAGCTCTGGAAAATTGGGTTCAAGAAAAAGAGGCTCTTGTAGCTGCTTGTCCTGCTCTTGATCAGGAGGAAGTTGTCACAAAATTAAATGAGGATGAATTGCTTTCAAGTTTAGTGGTTGCTTGTTCCTTAGCCAAGACCCCCAGTCTCTCTAAGGTTCCCAATGTGGGATCCTTCACTCCTATGGTCAAACTAAGTAACAAAGCTAGGACAAACAAGGAGATTGTAGAAGGTAAACCATGTCAAATTAGTTTTTTTT
Organism: Taxus wallichiana var. yunnanensis; assembly: GCA_018340775.1. Lineage (NCBI taxonomy): Eukaryota > Viridiplantae > Streptophyta > Pinopsida > Cupressales > Taxaceae > Taxus > Taxus wallichiana. Next base: position 298,169,457 of record CM031239.1, on the reverse strand, counting down.
TTCAAAAATTAAGTAGGGAGAGTTCATCCCTCTTGAAGGATCAATGAAGATATTATCGTGGAATTTCAGGGGACTCAATGCCCATAAAAAACAACGGTTAATCAATTGTTGTATTATAGAGAAAGGTAGATATATGCCTATTGCAAGAGACAAAAATGAGCAAGGTGGAAATTGAGGTCAATAGTTTGTCAAAAGTAAGAGATTGGTAAGGTCTCTTTGTGGATTGTGATGGAGCTTCTAGAGGTTTAGGTTTTTTCTGGTGCTCTCACAAAGTGTCTGTCACTCATATTAAAGATATTCAAAACTTTCAATGGTGTCAGTATCCAGGTACACCACACTGATTTATGCTTTCTGCTCTGTAACATCTATGCCCCAATAATTTGATCGATAAAAAGAATTTATGGCAAGCTTTGTCAAGTGATATAGAAAACTTTGACTATGATATCATTATTTTTGGAAGGGAATTTAATGCAATCTCATCTGACCGTGATAAGGAAGGTGGTATTTCAAGAAACCCCCAATCTCATAATGATTTGTTCCTTCATCAAAATGCAGCCTTGGTGGATGTGGAACCCAAGTAGGGTTGGTTCACTTGGTCTAACAGGAGGCTTGACTTTAGTCGAATTGCAGAATGACTGGACATATTTCTCTCCAATGTGGAGTGGCTCTAAGAAAACATCATTCTTGAAAGCACTATCCTTCCAGTCTCCGGGTCAGATCATTATCCCATTTCTCTTCTTCACCCTATTGACATGCCACCTAGAAAACCCCCTTCAAATTTGAGCTTATGTGGCTCAGGTATTCCTCTCTCTTGATTTGGTTAAGGATTGGTGGGCTGCCCTTCAGTTCAATGGAGCTAAGATGTTCATTCTCTCCAAAAATTAGTTGGGCTAAAGTATAATCTCCTCAATTGGAACAAGATCCATTTCAAGAATATCTTCATAAAAAGATCAGAGTTGAATCAGAGCTTAAACAATCAAATGAATCAGTTTTCAAATCGGGAACGTGAAAAGAAGAATTCTTGAAAGAAAATTCCTTATTGGCTGAATTAGGGGAGCTTCTTCTAAGGAAGAAATCTTACTGGAAGCATAAATCCAGAGAAAATTGGCTAAGAGAAGGGGACCGAAACACTAAATACTTTCATTCCTATTTGAAGGCTAGAAGAAACAATGACTATAATTCCAAGATAAAAATTCCCAATGGATACTTGAAATGAATCAAAAGAAAATCAAATAAGCATCGTTGTCTTTTTTCTCGAATTGGTGGTGATACCCTTTCCCATAGGGAGGCACAAAATTCCTTGTTATCATATGTGCCTGAAATTGTTAATGATTATTGGAACAATCATCTTCTGGCTCCTTTTTCTTTAGAGGAAATTTAGTCGGTGGATTTTTCTATGGAATGGGACAAGGCCCTAGGGCTAGATTGTTTTCTAGTTGCCTTCTTCCAAGACTTTTGGGAAATAGCTGGCAAAGATGTTTGGGAAGCAATAGAGGAGTCTAAGATGATAGGTAAAATATTAGGGGTGTTGAATCATAATTTTATTTGTATGTTCCCTAAGAAATATCCAGATGAAGCTTTGGAGGATTTTCAGCCCATATTCCTATTCAACACCGCATACAATATCATTTCCAAGGCTATTAATCTCCAACTTAGTCCTCTTCTGGCTTCTCTCATTTCTCAAGAACAAACTAGTTCTCTCCTAGGTCGTTCGATCTTTGAGGGCGTTATTCTATCCCACGAGATAATGCACTCTCTTTCCTCTAGCCTTCACCCAAGGATATTACTTAAGATGGATTTTAACAAGGCCTATGATAAATTGAATTGAAGCTTCCTCACCCAAGTAATGGTTAAGATGGGTTTCAACACTTCTTTCTATAATTGGATTTTCAGTTGCATCTCTACACCATGCTTTTCTATTTTGGTCAATGGATCGGTAGAAGGCCATTTCATTAGCAACAAAGGAATCCATCAAGGTGATCCTTTGTCTTCATATCTGTTCATCATTTTAGCCGACACCTTGAGTAGAGTTTTGTCCAATGTTGTCAGAGAGGGATGATTGAAGGGGATTTCTATTGCTGATGGCATGGCTCCTCTCTCTCACTAGCAGTTTCCAGATGATACCTTCATGTTCGGAAAAGCTACCATGGAGTCCAAGCTAAGGATTTTGGTAGCATCCTCGATACATATTCCAAATGTCGGGTCAAGTGATTAGTCTCCCCAAGTCCTTGATTTTATTTTTTAATTATTCCTCCAGGCTCTAAAAAAGGATCAAGCATATCCTGTGTTTCTTTGTGGGGTCTCTTCTACAGAAATACCTTAGCATTCCTATCTTCTCAGGTGTAGGATGGGATTCCTTATGGAAATATCTCCTATCTTCCTTTTCTCAAAGGATGTATTGTTGGAAAGGTAAATGGCTGATTTTGCAGGTAGAATGCAATTGCCAATTATGTGCTTTGTGCTCTTCCATTTTATATGTTCTCTGTCTTGATAATTCCCAAAATGGTCCTTCTAAAAATAGAGAATTTGCTCAAATCTTTCCTATGGCAAGGAACCAGTGATGAGAGAAAATTTCATCTTATTAAATGGGAAGATGTTAAGCTTCCTAAGTTTCCAGGGGAGTTGGAATTCGGATCTGGGCCTTCAAAACTTTTCCTTGGAGCTAAGCATATTTGGAACTTAATTTTCAACCCTTCCAGTTTTCTCAATTCTAACTTGATTTACAAATACCTTTCCAATGGTAATCTAGTGAGCATCATCATGAGTCAAGAGCTTCCAAAGGGTCACAAATGTGGAACTCACTTTGCTCATGTAGGCACATATTCTCTTCGATCACCTCTTGGAAAATTAGTAATGGTACCTCCGCCAAGTTTTGGGAAGATTCTTGGAATGGCCTCTCGATTCTACAAGAGACTCCTGGCCTGGAATTAATCAAGGTAGCCATGAATTCTTCTTGGGGTGATCAGGTAGTGAATTACTAGATTCAGAGCATGGATAGAACTTGCTTCTATTTCATAGAAGGAGGTGGAAACCTTGGAAGTCCCACAAGATACCAAGGCTATTTTCACAAGAATTCTCAGTAAGAGGAAAGTTTGCTCTATAGATAAAGAGGATCAAGTTCTTTGGTTGGGGAACAAGTCCAAGAAATACTCTAATAAATCAAGTTATGCATTCCTTTTGCAAGAAAGAAGGCATAGGCTCTATTTCTTGGTCTAGATGTTGGGACATAAACCTTCTCCCATAATTTGCAGCCATTTGTTGGAATGTTTATAAAGATAATATTCTCACACATGTTAGAAGGTAGGAATGGGGTTATCAAGGCCCTTCCAAATGCTTGCTATGTGAAAGTGAGGAGGAGGATTTAGATCACTTGTTTCTTCATTGTTCTTTCTCCTCTCAGTGTTAGTCGTGGTTGTGTGGGAAATTAGATCTAGCATGGTTTCCAGGGGTGACAATTAAAAGCATCTTTGAATCCTGGCCAATTATTAGAAATGGACTCTCCCTTGGCTCAATATGGCTCTACTGTCCTATGCTTCTTCTTTAGCACATTTGGTGGGAGAGAAATCTCCGCCTTTTCAGGGATGTCTCTTTAGATGTCCAAGAGGTAACATGAAAAATGAAGTTTCCATCTCAAAGAATGTTAGTTCCAACTGTAAAAATTTAGCAGACTTCTCAAGCAAGAGATGCCCTTATCAGGAAGGATTTTCCCCTCATCAAACTTCTAGGCACAGGTATATTCTCAAATAATGGCAATCCAAATGGGAAAAACATATGAAGAGTAAGAAAGCTAAGTGGTCTCCACCCCCGGGTTTTGCAAGGTTAATTTCGATGGGGATTCTAAAGGAAATCCTGGGATTTCAGGGGCGGGGTGCATTATTCGCAATGAGTTGGGGGAGCTTATTAGAGTTGGATCATTTCATCTTAGAGAAGGTTCATGCGTAATCAGGCTAGAAGCTCAATCTCTCCTATTCGGGGTAAAGAACACATTAGAGTGTGGTTGCTCTTGTCTCCTTATAGAAGGGGACTCGCAGATCATAATTCAAGCTATCAAAAATGGTAAAGCCTCCCACTAGTCTTTGGAATATTTTATTTCAAATACCCTCTTTTGGTTAGAAAAGGTGGACTCTTGGAGGATTAATCATGTTTATAGAGAAGAAAATACAACTACAGATTACCTTGCCAACTTCGGGGTATTGCAAAAAGAGGAGGCCATACTTGATAATGATTTAGAAAAATGGCCCAATCTTTCCATCATTGTGCGAGGTGAGGTTATCTTTGTTCCATTTAATTTGTAAGAATTAGCTCGTGTGAAGTTTTTCTATAAAAATTTGCTCCTTTGCCCTCTTCTTTGGCATTTCATTTTAGTTTCTTCCTTTTAGAGATAGGGTTCCCTGTTTCTAGTTGTATTGTCATGGAGGTTCCTCCATTTCTTGGACTTTATCTTAAGGGGATTCAAGGGAGATGGCATTCTATGACCCTATTTCCTATGCAAGATTCCGTAAAGTTTTAAAATTGGCTTTGGCTTGGTGGAGAATGTTGTCGAGAAAATTATTGGTGAGGACTATGTTTTGGGAAGTGGTCGAGTTTCGGTGTAAACGCAGAGACAACCTGTGTTTTTGTTACCCACCTCTTGTTTCTCGGGGGTAATAAGGAGGAAACCCTGTTGATCACCTACCACTTAATTTTTCCTTGACATTCGGTGGTTCTAGTGGAAGCTCTGAAGAATTTCTATTTGCCTACGACATACTTGCTGGCCTCTTTTGTGGGTGACAAAGATTTGGTGGCTCAGAATTACGTCTCATAATTAGAAAAGAGGAACAAGATGCTGTGGAATTTTTTTGTCACTGTCCACAAAAATGTTCAATGAAAGATAAAGGACCAACCTACATCTCTCCTCTTGTTCTAGAAGTACTCTTAGCTCCCATTGGCCCTGGTCCGGACCGTATTTCCAAGCTTAAGGTTAAGGGGAGGGTCTCCTACATCTTCTTGTTGAAGGCAACAAAGGCCAGCGATGACCAAGGCCATCGCTCCAAAGTGCTAAATGCCCGAAGGTTCCTTATCCTGGGGTGGACTCGATGGCACTTGTGAAAGAAGAAGCCATTGAAATATCAAAATAATCTTGCTCTAAATATATATAGCTATATAATAAAAGAGTTAGTATGGTTGTTTTGCTTTTTGTCATGTCAGGGAAACTAAGCTTAGTTTTAATTCCTTCTAGTTCATGGGCTTCCTTTCCCCATCAATATTATGTAAGGAAGGGGAGCCAAGAACCCCTCGGTTCAAAGCTCTAGTAAAAATTGTTTACCCATAAAAAATGGAAACATCCACATGTAATATTAATAGAACAAACAATACTATGAAATGCACAAAGACATCCTTACATGTAGATACAATCATGCATATGGTGGATTTTATATGGGGTTAGACATTTTAAGTTTGTATCTTCTCATACTAACTTTATATCTCACCACATTAGTCCAATCTATAAATTTGTACATTGTGCCATAAAAAGGTAAAATTGATAGCCATACTAAACATTGAAGACAAAACCCAAAATTAATTGTTGTCAATGTGAATAACTTAAGACTTGCAATGGGAATAATAAAATACCATTTCATATACCTTTGCTTCCAAAATTTAAATCCTTTATAAGGTGTTGATAGTGGTTTATTCATTGGCAATGCACCATCATTTCAGAAATAAGGAAATTTAGATTCATATTTCTTCAACATCTTAGGGAAATGTTCTAAATCATGTTTGGACTCTTATTTATGAAGTGTCCTATAAGTCATCCCCCTTATTTTATGCAACTTAACCTAAATTTTTGGCAACCCATTATTTCTTAGTGAAACGTTGAAAGTATTTTGAACTTCTTCCTCTTCAATTAAATTTCTCTTAGTATCCTCTATCAGTTCAATACATTCTTTAAAGTTTTCTTCAATTTATATATTTTCTTCATTTGAGTATGTAGATAATTCTAGTGGTGGAAAAATAATTAAATTTTCAAAGGTAAAAATTTGAAACTATTACAATAATTTCATTTTTTTAATAAATTTAATTAATTCCCAACAATAATAAGAAAATAATAGAAATATCAATATTTTTCAAAAAAGTTAAAAAAAATAAATTTAATTTTATCCCATTTTTGAAGTTTTATATATTTATGTAATTTTCACAAATTTTCTTAATTTCTCTAATAATTTTGTAAATTTCATAATTTAAACATATATTTTAAAATTTTACAAAGTTTCATCAAATTTGATAGATTTTTATGCTAGAACCATCAAAATGCGAGGAGTCATTTTTCAATAAGCATACATGTTTTCTTGTTATTTCATATGGTGACCTTTTCAAAATTGTTATTCTAGGTGTGTCAACATGTCATCTAATAGTATCTTGTCCCATGTTTGGAGAAATTTAGTTCTGACAAAGTATTGAGAATGTATCACCAAATTCAACCTAAAGGTTTTGGCATGATCATTTATCATTTTCTACCATACTCCCATCCTTTACCCAAATAAGATAATTTTAGGAGGGCTATGAACATCATGGAGATATGGCTATGTACATATTTTTAATATATAAATCACCTAGTTTACATGTATATAAAATGTTTTAGTAATGGTAAGGCACATGAAGTTACAAAAAAATTTGAAATAAATGTTGTAGAATAGAAAACATTTATTGAGGGATATGCACAAATGAGTTGTGTTGAAAATTTCCTGAACAAATGTAATTTCAACATAAATTATCCAAATCCCATTAATGTTTTCATAAGCATTGCATCCTATCATAATGTGAGATTAAAAATGTAATGTATAGCCATTCATCATAGCATAATGGTAATCTAATTTTTGTTTTTTGTAGTTACAATTTCTTTCGTAAAAATGTATACAAAATATGGAAGCACACAAAATTCACATGAACTATTCGTAAAATATTATGCAAAAAAATTATTCTCATGGATTTCAATAATTGTGGGATATGTATAAAAAGAGTTTTTAAAAATCACTTTTAGACTCCTAGGAAATCACTTTTAGGATATTTATAGCCAAACTCACCAAAAGTTTACCATATACTCTAAGTGTGTTCCAAAATTGAATATTTGAAATAGGGTATAGATATCTACTAGAGAATATTAAAAAAGAATATATATTTTTCAAATCTTGTTTGTTTTATTTTCACAATAGATTATATATATAATTTCTTAGTTTTAAATTAGTATTTTATTTTTGAAGATAATCAACCGGAGAAGAAACTTGTTTATCGTAAATACTTGAATGTGGTTGTTCATGTGAACTTCTTTTCTGCAATTTTTGAAGAAATATGCAACTTAGCTAGTTCATGAGAAAGTAAATCTTATTGTCCTGGAATACTTAGAGTGTCCCACATTGAGATGTTAACATTATGATTTTTCATTACATCAACAATGTTGAAAGAAGCAACAATTTTAGAGACAGATTCTACTATTTTAGCATAGGCTTTAGTGAAAATTGATTCCGCTTTAGCTGCCTTTGATAGCTGAGGTATAAATAACCTTCTTGGATCAGGCTGTAGCTATTTTTGCTTCTCTTTACTAGTTGACACACTTGCTATTTTTTGAGGAACAATAATACTGTTAGCTAGTTTTGGGCCTGTAATTGCTATTTTATTTGTGATAGTGGGTAGAATAGGACTTGTTTTGATGTTTTTAATTTTTGACTTTTCCTTGAGCCCTAGTAGTAACTACAATGAAATCATCCTCACTAAAACTGACTAAGTTCTGCTTAGGTGCCTTCTGAACCTGAGTATCTTGCTGCCCACCCTCCATTTGAGGCATGAACAATGTCTCAGATTGAGGTTGTGAAACAAGACTTATGTTCAAAAAAGCATTTGGGCAACTAGTGGTTGAATGAGGTTGATTACAAGGTTGACACCACTCTTTTGTAGCCATATTAATTGGGACTAAAGCGTTAGATGAAATAGGATCCTTTGGGTAAATTGCCTTTCTTTGATAAGGCTTGACTATAATTTTTATTTTATTGATAAGGCTACCTATTTTGCTGATTTTTTGCTGATAAGGACCCTGATAAGGTCCGTTAGGTAATGTAAGCCTATTCTCAATTGAAGTTAGCTTGTTCCCCATAGTCTGCAAAGCTTTAAATATGTCATCTGATGGGGCTACAACAATAGGTTCTATAATTGTGATAGGTTGTGGGATAGGTGCTAAATCTGCCAAGAAAAGACATGAAGGCCTTGGTGCTAATTTTCTAGCTTGAATAAGGTTGTTTTCAGCTCTTATAGCAATATCATAAGCATCCGGGAGAGTTTCACCTCCCATAGACTGAATCATAGTTGAAATATCACTATTTAATGCTCTAAGATAATAAAGGAAAGCATGGTCATCTCGAGGCTTAACACTTATTGGGATTCTTTCCCAAGTTTTGGAAAAACGGATGTTGAAACTAGACATAAATTCATGGGGAGCTCTTTTAATGGTAGGTAGTTGTTCTATGAGAGATAAATGATCTGATTTATCTTGAAATTATTTAAGCAATTTTCCACCTAACTCATCCCAAGTTCTTATGCTTCCAATCTCTAAATTTCTATACCATTTTAAGGCTTGCTCTTTGAAGGATGCAACTAAAATTCTTAAGGCCACGTCTTCATGGGTTATGTTATGAACTGCACATAGGGCTGCACCATCTTTAATGTGCTTTGTAGGTGTAACCTGATTTTCATTAGTGAATGATGACAAAATTTTCATGGCAACATTAGAGATATCGTGATAAAATGGAATTACTAATGGGCTACCATTATTAAAGGTCACAAAATTCCTAGGTGGTTGAATAGCCATTTGAAAAACTAAGATCTAAACGAAAATATTGACACGTGGTGAAGGAAGATTGGGAGGAGGATTACCAAATTCAGGTCTATTATAAGGTAAACTATTACCAACTCTTCTCCTTCTTGTAGAATTCAAAGGTAAAGAAATAAAATCATAAGGAATTCCTCTTACCGATGATCTTGTAGTCACTTTAGGCATGTAACATGCTACAATACTAGCCTGAAATCAGTTTTAGGGAGTCACCAAAAGATCTTTAAATCTTTAGAATAAATTACTGCAACTTTTTGTCCCGAAAGTAACTTTTGCTTGTTGTAAATCTGCTATATTTTGCATGAGATCTGATTTGTGGTCCCATAAGTGCGTGCAAAAACTATTATCTCTTAAAGGTACACCCTCTAGAGAGATGGTTGCAGGTGTTCTAGGCTTGAAAAATTTATCTCTCTCTTTCGTAGATATAATGGAATCACCTCGGTGTTTGTGGGTATACCTATTTTGAGGCGAACCTTTCAGTATCAAGGTCAGTTCCTTATTGATGTATCATGTACTAATTTTTTGTGGTTTAAGGGTAAAAGATGACTGTAAAATGATTTAAAACTGAGGTGATACACCAAATTTGTATGAGGTCTTTGACTGAGTATATGCACAATTGATACAAAATGAATTTCGATGCACATGTGCCAATGGTTTTCTGAAGATAATTAAGGGTAAACACTTTGATGTATTGAGGGATAAAATCACAACAGTATTGCTAAGTCACATACACATTAATATCATGTAAAAATTACTGAATTTTGCAATATGGTAAGATGATTAATCAGGGAATTCACATTCACAAGATTAATGGAACATACACAAGACTGCAAATAATTGGAAAGGCAGAAAATACTTCACATTCGGAGGAAAAGCGCGAGAAAAACACTCTTGTATCTAAAATTCCTCCCTTTTTGCTTTGCCAACACACACAATATATAGCAAATATAATTCACCCACCTTTTCTAAAAATAGGCTAAAGTTGTACTCGCCCATGCATCCTAGTTTTACCCTTTATTTGTTAATAAATAAAGGAATAAAATAAGCATGCTAATACAAAGAAGCATTAATAGCCTTGATTACAACTCAGTCAAATTGTAGTTGAATATTCTATTTTCAATAAAGCTGGGTGAATAATACTAATAATAAACCTTGCTTGATGAGAAAATCTTCTCCAATGCATGTAATATCTGTGTTCTAGTTGTTCCATTTGATCCACTTGTAATTGCAAAAATAGCATTTAAAACTCCCTCTTGGATGCACATGCAAAAGTTGATCTCCCTCTATGAGTAAAAATAATTCATTATTTACAATACTTTACAAAATTACCCAATGCATGGGGACCACCTTTAGGCTCTGATGTTGACATTCCCTTTGTCTTCTTGTGATCACATGAATAACTACATTCTGAGTTATTTTCAAATCCTCCTATTGTTGGGACCACCTTAGATGTGCATATTTGTCTTTCTCCTTTGTTGACTTGGCATAGTAACATGGTTTTAGAACACACATGGTGTTACTTTGTGAAATGTTACCACACTATACTCGGCCACTTTTTGGATGTCATTATATTGCATGTTCAACCACCTTTTTGATTATCATTGCATTGTGATTTGTTGTCAGTATTTGGTTATTTTGACATATGTTATAAGACCTTAACAAAGGTCAATGTAATGATCATTTAAATGATGTCGGTTGGCCCCCTCCCATGGTGACTCACCCCTTGGAATATTTTTCGGTGGCATTCACTAACTCAGGTCGAGTTATCTCTTTCTGGTGAAGGTCGTCGATCTGATCTGATTGATCCTTGGCCTTTGATCTTATGTACCCATGGTTAGGTTTTTTGAAGTGGCATTTAATGTAGTGGATGACATCGTAACCATGGTAGTTCGTATGAGGAGTTGGTGCTTGATCGTTGAGAGTTGATTGTTGTACATTTTGATTTTGGAACATTAATTTTATTCACCATAGGAAGCTAGGGTTTGTATTGAGGTTAGTTGGGTGAGTAAAGAACACTCGAACCCCATCATTCTTCTTTATTCACACTTGGAAAAATTTAGGGCAAAGCCCTAGAAAAATTTCTCCCTACCGCCATTGTTGATGTTTTCTTGAGCTTTAATGAAGGGTTGCTATAAATTTTGAGCTTTCCGCCTTCAATGGAGTTTCTGTTTTGAACTTTTTGAGTGGTGGCTGATATTTACCGAGCATTTCAAGCTATGGTTTTAGTTTTTCTTGGAGGGTTTGCATCGATATGTGCTTCTTTCTGAGCTCTCTGTGAGGGGTCTCTAGTTTTAGTTATGGTGGCCGCCATTGATGAGTTTTTAAATCTCTCTTCTTGTTCTCTTTGAGAACGAGTTGCGACTTTTTGGAGCTCATCGAGAACACATATATCTGCTCAATTTTACTTCTGAATGTGCTTATTTATCTTCTCGGTCTCTTTCCATTGTCAGCTCCAACTGGTAAGTGAATAATGAAGTCATAACTTGTGATTTGTCAAATGGGTATTCTATATTTTGTGTAAAATTCACAAGATTTGTTGTATAAGAGACATGGGTATTTGAGTTTTCAGCTTCATCTGTTTATGATAGTTTCCTCTTTTACTATGGCTACCATGTATGAGCTTGGCATTTCATGGGTTTGACATTTCTTTGTTCATATATGAGATAAAATCTAGATATTTGAAATATGCGCCATCATTCTGGACTTGGGTTTGTATCGTCTATTCTGTTTCTAAAGCCATAGTTTTGATTCTTTTCTGAAAATGGTAGATGCCTGAGAGAGGTCGCTATTTTTTATGCTTTCTCTATTATTTTACAAAGTAATTCTGAGCTTTCCTCGAGCTGATTCGAGCTTATCAATTTAGTATAAATGGTTGTTTCATTGATGTTGAGGATTTGCATAGATCTGAATTCCTTCATGGGTTTAAAGTTTTTGACAAAGGGTTCCAAAATTTGTAGCCTTTCACCTCTGTATTATTGATTAAGCTCAGATGAAGCTCTCGTACTCTTTAATGCCATCCCCTGTTGGTGTATGATTGATATTATCTTAAAATTGAATCCATTGTTTGATTTGGAAATGATTTCATATTGCTTATGAAATTGCTTTACTTGAATAGATCATTCCTTTCCCCATCTTGTGGAAGACTTTGGGTTCACTTTTCTTCTGAAAATGTTTATCATGTTTTTCTGAAGACAAGTTGATCATCAATATTTCTTCCTTTAGTGCTAGTAAGTAGTTATAGATTGCTTCCCACTTACTGAAATGTTGAACATATGATTACTATTTGATAGATTGAAAAAGTACCAGAATTTGAAAGGGTATCACGGTTATGTTTACTACAATGAGGAATCCTTGCTCTAGCGTTTGTTATGTTGCTTTTGCTATAGCTTAGTGTTCTGTATGGTACTTGATTTGTTACAGATTCAATGGTGTTTGATGTTTGAAATCCATGTAGCTCATTTTGAAAACATATCGTTTAAATTTGATGAGATTTGAATGCTCTAAGGTAGTTGGAGGTTGTTGGAAATATGTATCACCGATTTAATGTATAAAATAACTCTTGGTTACTCAACAAGTTGCATGGTTTCTTTATTATTCTCTTGAAAAATCATACTTATTGATAGATGTATGAAATCCTTCACCTTCCTTGATTATTGTGAGGACCTTTACTTCTAAAATTTGCATATTTTGTATGAAGTTTTGAAATATACAAATCTGAAAACTAGTTGTGTACTTGAGTGAAACCTTGATATTGAAAATAAACCTCTTCAATTCCTTGGAAACCTAAGCAGTTGTGTAACATCATCTCATATGACTTGTTTCATGTATTGTAATTCAATATGCATTGAAACACTTGTTTGAGTCCGACATCTGCAATGAAAATATTTTCCTTGCTCTTTTAGATCTGAAAATAATATCAACATTTCATGTACTTGATTCCTTCCATTTTCAACTCTTTGAATGAGAATTTTATTCCTTAATGTAACTTGATCAATTGGTACTGATATTGTACTTGATTGTTATGATTCTAACTCATTCATATATGTTTATGTCTTTTTCAAATTGATGGTAACTCGTGTGCTTGCATCATCTCGTTGGAAAACTACTTTGTTCATTTCTTTCATTTTATTATTTACTAAAAAGACATTCTACGTATGAATTCCTTTTGTACTTGACCCTGATTCAACTATATTATGAGATGCTCCTTTTGATTTTGTCTTTCATGTATTTTGTGTTTTGAAATAGAAAATCTGTAACTGTATTTAATGATAACTTAGAACTTGCAAGCTGTAAACCGTTATCTTTGACCATGCCATGCATTATCTACTTTTGCATTATTATTTGATTTATATACATCTTTTAAAGCATGTATTAGTTTGAAATAACATGATGGAAAGATGTAAAATGTCCATTTTACATGGTGAAGCCTTGTCAAATTTTTCTAGATTTCCTTTTTCATTCTGTTTTAGCTGTAATCTTATCTCTTTTTAGTTAACTTCAACCTTTATTTGAACTAAAATAAATGTACTTTCATGATTCAAGTTACAGAATGTGTCACTTCTTTCTTCTTACATGTATCTGCGCATTTAGATAAATTGGTTAGAAAATATTAGGCCTTTTGGCCTCTCTTTCATTCCATAGTTTTTCTCTTTCTTCTCTTTTCATTTTCTGAGTGAGTAAATCATATATGCTTTATTACGAGAAAGTACTTTTTATCAATCAATTGTTTGATTTTCATGTAATTTATATCTCATGTTGTTAACAACTATTTTAGTAGTTTGGTTGTTTTTAGTTTCCCCCATTTTAGTACTTGCATGCTAAATGTAGGGTAAATTTAGCACTTGTATGCTAACACGGGGTATATATCTATGCATGTTGAATGTGTATCTATCATTTTCATTTAGGATTTATTTTCTCGTAGTTCTCCTCTTATTCCAAGTTGTTGGTTCTTTTATCGAGTTGTCTCTCTTTGTTTACAGGTAACACATCCATTGAAGATATATCACCTTGCTTCTTCTTCTTTTTTTTACTATTGGTAAATGGTTTTTGATGGGGAAAAACCATAAATCAATAGAAAAACAATAAATGTAAACCTTGCTCCATTTTGTTTCATCTAGTTTTTGTCATGATTTTTTGGGAACTTAGTAGAAAAACCAAATCAATTCATGTCTTCTTTATACATTTATTTTATTGAATTAAACGCTTCATTAAACATGGCATGATTTGTCACTTTAGTAGATGTGCCGAGTTTGCCACAACTACATTCATGGATCTCTTCGTAGTGGCATCCTTTGTTGCATGGTAGAGTGGATATATACCCATGTGCTCAAGGTTTTTTTATTGTGGTTTTTAAGGTTTTGGAAGGTCGTGATACTATTTTTTCTAAGCTTTGGGAACTTCAGAGTCATCTTTTGCTTATGAAACCATGGTACCCTTATTTCAACCCTACTACTAAAACTTTTAATGTCAATCCTATTTGGGTGCGCTTGCCTCACCTACCACTACAATTTTGGGGGAGGAAAGTCTTATTTCCATTGGAAATGCTTTAGGGAAATGCCTTGCCATAGATACCAAAATTGAATTGTATACTCACATGACATATGATAACATCCTTGTTGATATTGATACCATTGTTGATCTACTATCCTCTATAGAACTTAGGGTTCGGAAAAAATCTGGACTCAACAGTTGGACTATGAAGGCTTTCCCTTTAGATGTAGGAAATGATTTTCTTTGGGACACTTAGTCTCAGATTGTACTAGTGTGAAACAAAGAAAGAGTGATAAGGTATCTTGGTGGAAAGATTCCCAACCTAGCATGTTGGTTGTGGGAGAGGTTCTAGATGATTCTTTGGAGGATTTAGGGTCGAAGAATGTGATTTACAACATACATATGAAACCCTTTTTTTTCCTCCTGTGCTAGGGGGTAAGGGTTTGAATTCTCTACAACATTCTAGTGGTCTATCACATCCTTTGGGGTTGACATATGAAAATAAAGAGACTCTTGAAATAGTGTTACCAATCCACAATGATGAAAATGAGGATCCTAATAGGGAAGTGGATTGGATGGTTGTGAAAGGAAAAAAGAAAAGAAAAACTGTTATAGGCCCACTTAAAATGAACTTAAGATCTCATGGTATGGGGTCTAATGGGTAAACTTTATTTTCCTGTTGTAGTTTTGGTTTGGCCGTTGGTAGAGGCCTCTTCATTTGATCGTCAATGCTATATCCTTTATCATTTTGTATTCGGGGTTTTTAGTCCCCTTAAAACCAAACAATTTTTACCCTATCCAATTTTTTTTCTGAAAGCATTGTATTTTAAGATGATAATTTGTATGGTATTTTTCATGTATATCTTGACTGATTCTTTTATCACTTGATTTTTTTGTAGTTGATATGCAATGATCCTCTCAAGTAATATTAATATTATTTTCATGATTTTGTAGTTTACTAGAATACATATGTTTATTATAAATGTGAGATGTTGGTTTTTGATTAGATGTGCTTTTAAAATATTTTCGATGGAAAATATTGTTTTTATAATATTATCAAAATTTAACTTTCTATTCGTATTCATCTATAGTTTGAATTATATCTCTTAGTGGTTATCCAAATTACAGAATCCAACCCTTGAAAAAGTATTAGTATTTTTATATTCTTATATTAAATAGTCAAATATTTATAGGATTTTATTACTCTTGAAGAGATAAAAGTGGGAGTGGGATAGTATGTGATAACTACTAAAAAATCTAGCAAATCTAAATAACTATACTAACACCACATAGTCTATTAATAAAGATAGGAATTAATAATACTAACATCAATGATTAAAGCTTATTGGAACACTTAAAATAACTAACATGATATTAATCAATTTTAGCTAAATCATGCCTACTTAGTATGAATTGCTAACTAACATAGACGTAAATAGATCTAAGAGCAATCAAATTATGGTTTGTTGCTACTTCACAAATGGTGAGAGGATCTCTATAACAATGGCTACAAGTCCATATTAGATATCTCTCTACTAACCAACATGAAGATTGGAGGAAAGGATTGAGAAAGCTAATCCAAAGAGGAAGTAAGGCTCTTAATCATATTTCTTATATGATATGTAATTCAAAGCATGGTGTAAAGTTTAAAGGTAGGTATTTAGTATTTTTATAGTTTTATATTTGGGGAAAATTGCATCTTGGTGCATGTGGGACTAAAAGCACAAAGTATATTAAGTTTTATAATCATGAATTGTGAATTAACAATTGATTAGGATGTGAGGAGCCTTACTTCAACCACTTAGGGTCAATTAAGAAGCTAGGATAAGATTTTAAAGCCTTATGAGTTGTCTTAGAGGGAAATGGAATGATTATGAATTGTTAGAAGAGGGGTTTGAGCCAATAATAAGGCTTATTGACCAAAACAAGGGTAAAATAGGCTTAATTTTCTAATAATCGCTAATTGTTTGTTTTGGAAGAGGATTTTGACTTACGATGTGTTGTAAATTGGTATCCTGAATGTGAACGATGTTATGTAATAAAAAAATCATTCTTAATTAACCAGAATGGTAAGAAACATTAGTTAATTAGTGAAAACCACTAATTATAGCAGAAATGGTAAGAATGGGAGTGATTAGTGTGCTGTTAGCAATAAGATTTGTAAAAGCTGAATTTAGGTGTCTACATTTGCCCTTGTTTGAGGTGAAGTAAGCGGCGTCACTTGAAACAAAGTAGAAAAGCATAAAAAAGTAAATTTGTGGAAGAAAAATTAGTATAATGAAGGATGCCCCCTCGAGTGTTGATGGGGTGATAAAGAAGTCAATTGATGATCAAAAATTTGATCGAAACAAGATAGAGGAAAGAGGATAGAGATAAAAATGTTTTTTTTTCACCCCGGGTGTTGTGGAAGAAAAATGAATAATGATAAGACATGATAGTGAAGAATATATGATAAGACATGATAAGACCATGGAGGCACGGTCGTGTTTGCATTAAAATAACACAAGCACGTAAGTGTTGGTGTTAAAATATGGGAACTCATTTGCATATGAAATAAAACATGGATGCTACATATAGGTGCAAAGATGAGTGTGCCGATGTCATATCGAAGCGTTGATGTGAGCTAGGGGTTGGGGGAAAGGGGTGCGCTTGTGTGACAATGTAGGCACCGATGCTCAAAAGGGGGCACTGGTGCTTTAGGGTGATGGTGTTGTATGGGGCGCACTGACACAAAAAAAGTATTTTTGAATTATATTTAAGAAGAATTAGGCAATTTTAGGAAAACTTGGATGATAAAATAGATGAATTAGATGATGAAATAGAAGAATTAGATCATAATAAATGACTTGTTTGACCTTATAGATGGAGATACCCTGATTAGAGACATGGGAGAAACACGAGATAACTCCAAGCCTACGAGGTGACGTTCCGTCGACGATATCACATCTACTTGGAGACGCTACTAGATGTTACAGGCCTCTCATACATGGCTCACATGCCACATATTACCTTGGACCATAGCATGCTCATAGCCTTAGTTGAGAGACGAAGAAGTGCACACGGAGTGAGAGCCCAAAATTTCACATTCTGATAGACGAGATGAGCGTTACTTTGGAGGACGTTTGGCATGTTTTTAGAATGCCTATTTAGGGTTAGCTAGTGACGTATGATGGCCATTTGTGTCATAACCTATACATCATTACTATGATTTTTAGAGTAGTAGACATAATTTTTAGGGTATGTTGGTGGACATTACTAGATGCATAGATAATCATCAGCTTGGGTGAGTTCCCTTGTATCTTATAACTCTTGTGAGTGGCTTATTGCTACTAGTAAGACCAATGCTCATTTTTTTGGTCCGATTGGAGTGATATAGGGACTCAAGCGGTTGGGGATCTCTATTACTGGGAGTAGTGTATATTAGCCCATATGTATGTAGATTTACACTTGATAGCCTATCGTGGTCGGAAGACCATGGGAATGGTGACCTTACTTTAGATATGGGCCTGGGATCATATCGCTATAGGATGGCCAACAAGAGCATTGTGAGATTGAGCTCTCAACGAGCCATCCTTTATCGGCTGGATCTAGATGTTAATGGTATTCATAGACACATGAGAGACACATATTTCTACAGAAAGCCTTTGACGAGGTACAAACTCATATGATTACATGGAAGCCATACAAGTTATATCCATGGCATCATGATATAGAAGAGTTAAGCACTACAACCATTGATCATTTTATTATTGGGAGTAGGAGCTACATACTTGAGTGGTATAGAGTGGATAGGGTCTAACAATGATAGTTCGGTCTCATTTAGGGGATTCTCGATGATGAGATGTGGTATGGGCGTAGATCAAGAGAGACCTTCCATATTGGGCCTTAGATTTGGTTAGGATGAGCTCATACCAAATTTTTATAGGTTGTTCCACATCCTTGGGTGTAGCGATCATAGATAGTAGATCTAGGGCTAACCTCATATTATCAGGGATAATATGCTACAGTGCTACCTTGGCGGTTAAAGATTCCACAAGAAGTATTAGATGTAATAGCACAAGAGTACATGGCCTAGATTTTAGGTCAAAGACTTGGGAAGATCCAGGAAGGTAGTAAGGGTATATGTATTGGTTCAACAATAGGTTGTTGTGCAACATCATGTAGTGGTGTAGCCACATGTATCGAAACCATGGATTCCACTTCAGTTCTAATATGGGCACCATTACAGACACCCCATTATCCCCACATGTTAGTCCACCACATAATACACCAAGAAATGGTAGAGGTAAAGAGGAGATGGAGGATATACAGGGTGGTGGGGATCTAGCTACTTTATAGCAAGTTCTAGCCTTACAGCCTCATGTTATTACGAAGAGGGACCATGCTATTGTGGAGAGAGATCAGGCATAAACAGAGAGGGATCAGATGACCATAGAGATGGCACAACTACGGGCCGAGAGGGATCATGATTTATCGTAGAGAGTCTAGCTATGAGAAGAGTTGGTGAGCGTGTGAGTGGAGCGTGATACACTTTAAGAGGAGGTATTCTCTCAGGAGTACACCATTTGGTAGTTTAGAGAGCCTCCTTTGGCAGCCCGGGTGAGCTACTACAAGGTACACTATCATGTGGTCATCCCAGCTGAGAAGAGAGCCCCTGAATTCAATCAGATATTTGGTAACCTATCATATACTAGATCACATAGGACCTCACAATCAGAGAGGTTAGTATAAAATCTCTCCGTATAACAGGCCTTAGAGAAGTGTGGTTCAATATAACATGGTTTAATACAACATGGTTCAACACCTTCCATGGGTCCATCACATCAAATGCCCCAACCTAGTGGTATTCCCGGATCAGGCAGTCCTGATGAGGGTGAGAGTCATGTTTGACTCTTTTATTGATGTACCTTTTGATGTACGCCTTGATATGAAGGCACACTTTTTGTACAAATGTACTTTATATATTATTTTTTGATTATCCCTAATGATCAAAGGCACATTTTTTACCCATGCCCATGATGGAATTTTGTATCTGATATGTATCGAGACACATTGATTTTGTACATGGACATTTGATATTTATGGATATAAGATGATTGATGGATTGCTGATGTATTTTACTTTATTTATGAGATATCATGCTTAATCTATATGTTTATTATGGCCTATGTTTGAGGGGAGGAAAAAAGGTGTTCCCTCTTGCCCCTCTTGGCGATATTATATGATGTTATCTTAGCATATACATGTTTAATTTTCATGTTCATGATTATGTAGCTTTGGATTTAATGTATAGATGTGATGATAGATGATATGATGATGAGATGACAACAAAATTCCCAAGCACAAATCAACCAAATTTAATCAAAACAATACAACTATATACAATTATGCAAGATAAACTAAATTCAATGCCATGTACCATAGATTAAAGTAACACTCAATCTAAGCAAGTAAGTGAATCCAATTTTAAAGCACACAAAATGAAAAAGTAATACAACTAAAACAATACAAAATAACCACTAAAGTAAGAAAACTACTACTTTTTTGTGGGATAGTTTTAAATCATTTTCATTGTTTTGGTATTATTTTAAGACAACATGTTCTATTGTTTTTGAGTTTTCTATGAAATGTATGTCAATGTTTTTGATTTTCTCAACTATTCATATCTGCATATTTTGCGTATTTTCAAAAATTTATGCGAATGTTTTTGATGTTTTTCTAAGAATTTTTAAAAAATGAACATGCAAGGAAATGTAGAAACATGGATGCCCCAGCATTAGATGGGATGTACAAGGGTAGAATGCCATGTATTATATGTAAGAATAGATGATGCAATGTTTCCCTTAGCGTGAGATTGGAATATACAAAGGCACACTCTTCCCATTCAAAAGTGGGATCAACCGAATCAAGGCCAAGATGGATAGGCTCAAAAGTAGCTTAGATGTAGAAAAATGATAGCTTAGGAAAAAGCTATAATAATCCTAGACCTGAAATTATTGTGGACAATGGACCCTCAATGGCGCCGAAAACCAGTTTTCACCAAAGGACTTGTCCAAAGTGCCACAATTGTGTGATTTTCACTATTGGATGCACGTGTTTATTTCTCTTTCTCTTTTTTTGTTTTTATACTTTCTATTTTTGTTTGTTTTTTAATACTTTAGGGATCCCATACTTAAGCATAGAAACATTTAAGATGTATTGCGTTCATGGGTTCTCAAATCTCTTCACCATCCAAGTGAGAAAGCTTGTAGGAACCCAAACCAAACTTAGCGACCAAAACATATGGCCCTAACCAGTTAGGCTTGACCACGGTTAGGTTTCATTAATTCTCCCTTCGAGTTGGCATAATAAATGACAACTTGAACCCGATGATAATTTATTTGGATTTTTTTTGAAGCGGGCGATGCCCTGGAAATTTTTTTCCTTGACACCATGGTTGAAATTTTTGAGCTCGGTTTTGTTTGTCTTTGGGTCTTCAAAATCTTCATGTGATATTTCAAAGTATCCATCTTGTATTTGGCGAGCTTGGATTTTCTGATAAAAAAAAGGTTTTCTGCCTCTTGTGGGGTTCTTTGAGATTTCTTTGTGTGCGCCTTTTTCCTTCATGAAGCTTGGCCCTTTTGTATATTTGTTGGCTGCTCATCTTTCTTTGACTTGAGCTCGACATTTACGGAGGTTTATCTGGTTTCTATGTCTTCGCATATCTTTTATATTTAGGCTTCTGTTCTATTAAAACTCTCTAAGAGCAAATTTGGATGATGCTCATCATTTTTAGAGTAACCCTCGAGCTTGATTCCCAACCGTGAGTGTGTTTTTCTAGATTTTAGAACTCAGTGAGGCTTCTGGACACCATTTATGTTCCTTTCAAGTTTTGTTAATTTAGCTTTGCTCTCAGAATGGTATTATGAATATTTCTTGCCTCTGCATTTTGTGTTTATTCTTGTTCTTTTTGAGATCCGCCATTGTTGGGGCTTCAAAGCTCGATTTCTTGTGGGTGTTGGATCTACTCCTATGATCTCTTCATACCCATTTGGTTTTGTGTCACTTATTTTGGCTGCGAGTGCTTTTGTCTTCGAGTTGACTATGTAAATGGTGTTGAAGTCTGGTAAGTTCTTGACCTCTGAGCACGGTAATCATTTTGTTCTTATTACCTTGACTTCGAAGCACTAATAATTCACCATTTCTTTTGCATACTTCATGTCTTCTTGGCTCCTTTGTGGATCTTGAGTTGAAACTCGTGTTGGGTTGCTTCTTTTGCTGAACTTGATGACATTTGAGGATTACTTAGATTTAATTTGAACAGTAAGTACTTGTTCCCTTTTCCTTTGATACCCATTAATGGGCCTGCGATGAAAACTAGGATATGTATTTCTTGTCTGATTCTAAATCATTTCGCATTCTATTCCATTATGCTTTAATTTTTATGAGGGTATTCGAACTTCATGTTGGCCCGATTATGGACTTTTCCTTAAGGGTTTACTAAATATCTATGGCTCGACCTTGGTCATTTCGAGTTTGAACCTTGTTATGAGTTTTCTCTCCTTTATTTGAACTCTAATGATTCCAATTAATGTTTTAATAAATTATCAGGATCTGTACACACTCTTATAATGTAACTCAAGTCCGATCTTAATGAGAATAACAAGCTTTGAAATATAGTAATGTTTCTTTGATTGGTATATGTGTGAGTTTTCTGATTCAAAGTTTCCCCACCTAAGTTTGTGTCTTGAGTAATGTGTCAAGCTCTTTTACTTTCTACCTAGATCTACTCCTTATAAAATTATCCCTAGAATGTAGGCTATGGAAATTTTCGTTTGTAGGAAAGGCCTCCTTCTGATATGGGTATTCAGATTTTTTTATTTTCTTTCTTGATTATGTCATTAGTTTTTGAAAAATAGAAAGGCCTTCTAAAGGATTGAGATTTACTTCTTGTTACTTAAACACTGAGTTCCTTGCTTCTGACTAGAATTTGTACTTTTAGCATTTCATCCTCGTACAGATTCCTTTACCTCAATGTTTAGCACCTTGGGTTTGCACTCTGTTTGAGCTTTTGATGTCTTCCATGATCAAGAAGATCTCTTTAATTCTTTGTGTATTTCCCTAGTTCATTTTAACCATGAATCTTGTATTGAAGTTAGTTCTGAAGTATAATTTAGCATGTTGTGTACTTTGATCTTACTTCTGGTTCTGTTGATACATGAATCTTGTATGTGCTTTCTAGAAATTATAAGCAATTCATTTGTTCTGAAACTATAGATAAATTTTATCTTTGTAGTTGTAAATCTTGCATTCAATTTTGATCTTTGAAGCTTGTTTCTCTCAGATGGAGGCTTTATTTATTTTATAGTAACATTTATGGCATTCTAAAAAATGTAAAATGTTGATTTTTCATGGCGAAGCCTTGGAATTTTTTTTCTAGAATCTTCTCTCTCATCCTATTTGATTGTAATCCTTTTTCTTTTAGCTTCAGCTTGTTGAAATCTGATTCTGCTTCTTCTTTGCAAACTGAAAAATGTACTTCTATCTTCCATTATCTCTTCTGAGCTCTAACCTCTTCCATTTACAAAATGTTTGTTGAACTTGAGTTGCACTTTTCCTTCTTCTTAGCATGTACTTATGACTTATTTATTTCTATATTTGGCTGCAACCTGTACCTACACACTTAGGAAAATAGTTAGGAAATATTTAGGCTTTTTGGCCTCTCTTGTGTCCATGTTTCTTATTCTCTTTTCACTTTCTTCTTTCTGAGTGATTAAAGCATGCATGTAGTTTGCCCTTCAAGTAGAATACATCTCTGTTTAGGAGAAGATTCATATGCATGAAGTAGGATAGTGTAGGAATATGGTTTGATCCCTGAGCTCGTAACTGATGGTTGACTTGTTTTTTCTTTTCAGGTACCATGATTTGAGGATGAAGGAGTTGACAAGGAGATGCTTTACACAAAAAAAAGTATACAAGGCAATGATGGGTTCACCCTCATACTCCTTTGATTTCTATTTCATGCACGTGTATCTTTCTTTTTAGTACCTGTAGTTTACTTTTCAGTTACATCCCATGGCTTGTGTGGGAAACATTTGACTCTCCTTGTGAATAAAACATTAAATTTCGTAAATGAGTTGTATATCTCTTTTTCGTATTTCTACTTTCTGTATGGATTATATAATGAACTAAACAACTCAGTAACATAATTGAATGTATTAATCATAAAAAAACATTGAATAGAACTTGTAACATTTAGTAATGAACTCTGATTTCTAGGATCTGCACTTATGTTTGCTATTCCAAAACTTTACACTTCACCTACTATGTAATTGGATGTCCTCATCAAGACAACACAACTATCCTTTGGGGCTTGTGTTCTTTTGTTGAGGATAGTCATGAAATTGCAGACTATGTGATCTATTACATTTTGTAACAACACACATAGCTATAGATTTCATGTAATATTTTAAATAAATCAACAACAATGACATAATCTAATGTGATCTCCCCTAGCTTAGGTATACTTCACCTATTATATCCATCGTAATGAAGTTTTGAGTTGCCCATTTTTGCACAAGTGCAAAAATTTTCAACCACTCCCAAATATTTTACTTCATATTCATGTTTTTACTTGTAGTTTCTTTTCTTTAAGGCAAGTTTTTGGCATGAGTAATTATTAAGCTACGCCCATTTCTAGGCTCATATGCGTAGCCTCGTCCTTTTTTTTCTTATTAGATTTTCTTGATTGCTTTTTGATGCTCCCCGACGGCTGTTGCATTTTCTTTTTACCCTTCTCCAATGGTAACCCATCATCATAGAATTTCCAAAAGATTTCATTTGCTGTCTCTTCAATTCCTCTTTGTGGATTTCCTTTGTCCGCTTGCATGTGACCTGAATCAAATGAAGCACGTGACATCATTAGGAAAAAAATGTATATAGATTAAAGGCCAACACTAAGAATGGGAAAAATTAAGGGTCACGATTGATAAGGAAGAGGTGCATTAGATGCAGATAAAATCTTTTGTGGTGATTTTTAGCTCGTGAATGCAAATTTTACTCATTTAAACGACTCTATCTCATAAAAATCTACAACATTTGTAGAAAGTGGGCCTTGTCATGTAAATGTCTATATATTGATCATACTTGATCATGAATGAAGAGTTAAGTTTTAAACTCTGAGTCACTTGCTTCCACAAAATTTATCAAAGGAGTGATCCAAATTAAATCTAAAGCTAAATCTATGTAAGTTTTTTATGAGGCTTGTTTATTGTGGCCTTATTATATCTTATTCGACACCGAGCTTGCTTGCACTGCTTTGCTCCGGTGACTTGACTGTACATTATGACTCATCACAAGATGGCACACAAATTTTTATAAGGACCTCCACACTTTTCACCACCCAAGAATATTTCCAGCTATCTAAATCTCCTTAAACAATGTATTGCTTTGTTGATAGACAATTTTCTTGGTGTGGACTAAATTTTTATTAGCTTTGATTTTTTCACGTTTGACGTCCTCATCTTCCATTTCTTCTCATCTGAACGTATCTCTGACATGCGTCATAGGCCCCCGCATGTCAACCAACTATGAATCACCTTCAGTGTAAAAAGGGAAAACTCCAAAAGGTTCAAGGTCTGAGACCTAGTCAAGACCGAGCCAAAAAGCCTTCATGTTAAACTTTGTAGCCCCTCTTTTAGGTGCAAGTTTAGGTAATTGTAGGAACATTCATAACAATGTTAGGTCTTCTAAGAAGGCCTTGGCTCATCTCTTAACAATTTGACCTTGATTGTCCTTTTCTACTTCAATTCTCCACATCTCTGGATCTATGACAGGTGGACTTTATTGCATTTTCATGCTCCATATGGATTAGAAAAATGTGTTATTATTTCTCCACCATCTCAGAGTTTATCTCTACATATCAGGGTAATGAGAAGGGTTCCTTTGATCTAAAGTCGTAATGTGTACTCTTCCAATGGCCCTCGATGTCAAATAATTTGAATTGTGTGACATGTAATTTGGTAGATATGAATACGAAGACATGAATAAAATGTTACCAAAAAGATGGTAGAAAATAAATGCTTCCATGTCTATGGTTTCAAGTCCATCTATCAGTAGACATTTTGTTTGGCACGTAAAATGAAGTCTTGAATCAAAAGTTGGAATTTCCAAGTTCTATATATAAATCGAGCTTAATAAAAACATTAAAACAATATTGTTAACAAAATTATTCAATATACAATATACAAAACATTATATATGATATTATATTAATATATACAAATATAATTTGTTATATATATTGAATAAATAAAGAATTTTTAAAAATGTAGAATGTATCATTAATAAAATGTAGAATGTATTATTTATTTATAATGAATAAATAAATAATAAAAAAATATTACAAAACATGATATAATAAAATTTTAGGGTTTTGTTTTTCCATGTATTTAACAACGAAATAAAAGTTGAGTGGGAAAATAGACCCATGTCTAACAAACCCACTAATCGGGTTAAGCATTCTTCAAAACCTAGAGTAGGCAGAACATGGAGACTTACACATCCTAAATGACCTTTCACACCTATCATTTTCCTTGTATAAGAATACACACACTTTATTTGAGATCCGATGGTGTTAACCATGCTAAAACTTAAGTTAATGTGCTAAATGAAACTCTCACAAATGTTGGTGACAAACAACCTCAAACGTGGACATGTGGGATCAATAGGTCGACGATACGACCTACTAAGTGGACGTTTGGGATAGCTTCTTATCTACATAGATGTCAAAAGTGGGCACACTTATAGGAGTGTAAACACCTTCTTCGTAAAAATACCCCTTTTCTAAAGAAGTGATATTTGTTTTTTAAATTGAAAGCATGAAATTATAACCACCTTAAAAGGACATTACTCAATTTAAAGTAGTTCTGAATTCTTAAAAATAAGATAATAGAATGATAAAGAGACAATAATTAATATATTTATGCCGAAGGTGTTACCCCTATGGGAAAAGACATTACGGATATTCATGGGACTGTGTCAAATTTGATGGTTTAAATATCGGTTTTGCTATTTTTAACAATTTTGCTTTTGCTATTTTTAAATTTTTTGCTTTTGCTATTTTTAACAATTTTATTTTTGCTGTTTTTAACAATTTTGCATTTCTAATTTTACATTTTTCTTTGGCTTTACTATTTTTAAATTTTATTTTATAGTTTTTGCATGCATTAACCTTTAAATACTGTTTACTAACACTATAATTTCATTCTTCAGGCTCTCCAAGTTCTAGTCAATCCCCTGCGTTAAATTGAATTATGTAGGTATGCATTTAAATTCTATTTATACTTGTATGTAGTAGTAGAACTATATTTCTTAGCCTCCTCTTATGACCAGTTCTACAACTTTGTGGGTAGTGACTGTGCAGTCTCTTTATAGCAATTCAATTACAATTCTTTAGAACACATTTATAAACAGTTCTTGTAACACCATAGCCATAATAATTTTACTCATTATATGTAGCAGTAGAACTATATTTCTTAGCCTCCTCTTATGACCAATTCTACAACTTTGTGGGTAGTGATTGTGCAATCTCTTTATAGTAATTCAATTACAATTATATAGAACACATTTATAAACAGTGCTTGTAACACCATAGCCATAATCATTTTACTCATCGTGTAGGATGTCCCACATAATTCCATTTACCATGTAATCATAAAACAACAGGTTTCTAGGTGGAGAAAGCAAATATCCATGCAAACTCACAAGATTCCTATGCTTGATGCTTCCAACTATTTTGAGCTCAGTTCCAACTTCACGCAAGCTTTGTGGGTAGTGACTGTGCAGTCTCTTTATAGCAATTCAATTACAATTCTTTAGAACACATTTATAAATAGTGCTTGCAATCGCATATGAATGGATCAGATTGAAAACCCTTTTCAACCATTTCATTGAGGAGGTCATTTTCTTCTTGCAATTCCTTTCCTCGCATACCATACAGATGAAGACTTAAATTTCTTTAGATAAAGAATTAAAGATCCTGCACCCACGGATCACATTGTCATTAGATAAAAATTATCAATACAGGTCATATTTCATTCGTCATCTTAACCCTATTTATTGCTTCCATGCTTAAGGAGCTTTCTAGTCAAAGTAATTATCTTGATATGGCATTCGAGGGTATCTTCCTCCAAATGATGAATGGTCTTGGCTGTAATCCAGTATTCTCAAGTGAAAAATTTGTCAGATAAATCATTAGTGCCATTAAGGTCACAATTGTCTATAAATAGAATTTTCAAGCATTGAGAAAGCCATGCTTTTTGACCTACACAATTGAAATCGCCATGCATTTCATTAAAAAAGGTTTTCAGAAACATCAATTGTTTTTGTAGAATGGAAAATTTATTGTAACAATTCAGCCAAGTCCATTGAACATACCAAAATGTAACATATATATAATATCACTTTAAGATGTTTCAGCTTGTGGGAGTAACTTTAAGATAGTGATAATGCCCACTAGCTAATTAAAGAATGTGCTACTTTTTCTGTTAATTTTTTTCCTCCATTTGTTGTATGAAATGCAATTTGATAGTCGAGAACCTTTCCATTATTAAACTTGTACCTACTTTACAGCTTGAAAAATTGAATTGTATACATTCTCCCAAACATTCCCCCACAGAAAAATGCAAATGGGATGATATTAACTTATTCTACCACTCCTCCAAGGCCCAAAAGAATGTACACAATCCTTGAAAGATATTTTAGAACATTACTATACACATGCACACATACATACATATCACTTAGTTATATCTTGTGCATAGCTTTTGTAGTCCTATATAATGAATTTTCCTATGCAAAAAACATTGAGTAACTGATCTTGATTCTCAGCTCTTCTGGACCTCTCTTGTATATATCTCTGTGTGTGTGTGTTTGTCTATAATATTCTTATCATAGAAAAGTATTTTGTTAGGCCATATGTGTTCTATTTTGTCTTAATCATAGCAATTTTTAGGCAATGTTTATGCAACTGATATGTCAATTTAACAGAAATCAGGAAGATGTAAAGCCTTGGAAGCTTGATTAATGAGATTTGGGCTCGTGGGTGTGAAAATATTGTAAAATTACCTCTATATTAATTTGTACCTTTGAAAATTGGTGCTTAGCTATTCATTGATCAATTTATAATCTCGTCGAAAATAGGGTTGTTTTTGATGTAACTAATTGAATAAGTATAGATATATTTAGTTTTATTAACTTCTTTTTTCACTTTTTGTAGGGTATTTGTGATTCTCTTTCTCCCACGGTAAAGAAGAGAGTGTCGTCTCTAAACGAACTTCAGGTGGGTTTCAATATTGATTGAAGTATTTATTCATTTGTTTTGTTTATTACATGTTATGGATTAAAAAATTATTGTAGAGTGTTTTCATGTTATTTGCTTTTAATTGTTAAATTTTTATTTTTAATCGACTACAATCCTTTTTCTGAAGTGACATGTGGAGGAATGTGCCTTCGTCAATGACATGATTTGCTATGTGTTGAGTGGTTTGTTCCCCAATGATGCCATTTCGAAGCGTCCCAAGTTGGATGTTAGACTGATCATTGAGAAGGCTTTTTAAGTTTCCCGTCATACCTAAAAACATCTTCTAGAACTAATATACATATTTTCTGTAGTGCCCACTTCCCTTTGACCATGGTTATATTATAGATTTTAGGACATGTAATATTTGGATATATTGAGTAGACCTAAGGAAAATTGAATGAATTTGATGATGATATAGTTGTGGATGAAATTGTAAGTGATATTGTTGATTGTCTTGATGATTGTTGTGATTCACATATATATTGATGATCTTGAAATTATATTTATATTCATTTGGATGTTCTGATATGGCCATGAGGCCGAAGGAGGTATTTGTATTTTTTAGGTTTAAAATATCACAACAAACATCGGGGATTGGAGACCAACCACTTTGGAATTCTAGATGAATTCAACAAGGTCACCATGGAAAACTATATTTGTTTGTGTGTGTTTGTTTGTGTTAGGGATTCCCATGGGGGATCACCTTTAAATGTGACCAAGGGATTTTATGTATTTTTTCTTTTATTTGGTCCCTTTGTTAATGTTTGCATGTGTTTATTTTGTGGTGCATTGACCCCTTTCATTATTTATTAAATGGTGTGTTAATATTGTGAGTAATCATGTTGTTAAGTTAATTAATTAAAATATGTCATAAGAAAGTAATTAATAGAGTTGTTGGCCTTGAATTAAAAGTGTTGTAAGAAATGTGTAAGTAATGTGTAAGAGATATGTAAGTTGATTTTGGAGTATGAAACACTTCATCTTCTTTGAAATTCGAATTTGTCCTTGGAGGCTGATTTTGGAGGCTTGTGGGACAAGTTAAACTTGTCCCATACCTCTTAAATTATATACCAACCTTACCTATGGTTGGAGAGTTAAATTTACCTTTTTTATGCATTTTTGTAAGTCATGTTGAATGTTTTAATTGCACTTTTCTTCATGTTTTAATTTTAGTCCTTATGGGGTGTGGGCTTGTTTGAGTGTGTAAGTAAAACTGTCATATTATTCACCCACCTATTGATTATGCATTGGAGAATGAAGTTGAATTTTGTGTTGGGGTTGAGGATGTGTGATGTGGCATCCTACATGGATCCACCTCATCCTCTTCTCTTCCTCTTCTATTTATTGGAATTCCTTAGCTTGTTTTTGGGTTGCTTCACTTTTATTACTTCATTTTTTGGGAGACTTATTTTGGGTTTTGAGAGCTCTTGATTTTGGAGAAGATTGGAGATTGTTGCATGCTTGTGGATTGTTGATCTTGGACTATTTTGCATTGGAAAGCTTGTTGTTTTGAACTTGGAACAAACTCCATCATGGAGAGGTAGGAGCTTGGCTCTTGAAATGCTCTTCTTTCTTTTCTTTTATTGAATATGTAAATGGTTGAATGTTTGAAATGTTTTTTTATTTGTTGGTTGGTTGGGTAGATGGCTTAGGGATGGTGTAGGAGAAGACTATGGGGTATTTTGTGGGAGGCATAAGTGTTTTGGGAGGTATAAGTGTGGAGGGAGTTGGGATTTGGGTTCCACCTTAAAAGAAATAGCTTGCATTTCTTTACTCGTTATGGGGTGCCATAAGAGGTTGGGGAGGCATAAGGAAATGTGAGGAATAAGGGGTACTTGGGGGAGGCATAAGGGCATGTCAGGGATTTGAAATGTTATATTTTGGTGGTTTGTTCTCAGGTGGTGATACCCATTTCCCCTTTGGGAGGCATAAGTAGCATCCCCATAGTTTCTTGCTCCTTTGGCTTGCATGATGAAGCCTGAGTTTTGTTTGTTATGTTTTTAATGTGGTTGTAAAACTACATTCTTTTTTTGTTTTTAAATGTTTTTAAATGTGAAATTGCATGTTGTGTGTGTGTGTGTGTGTGTGGAAGCCTGTTGTTGCCATGAGTTGAAACACATTTCTTATTGCATTGTGGTTGGGGCTCGGGGGCCAATGAAGAAGGATGGCTTCTCCTTTCATTGGATGTCTTGGTTGGGTGGAGAGCGTTGCCTTTCCCCTTGCCTTTGTTGTGATCAAAATTGGAGAATGATGGATTTGCATGTTGTTGTTTTGGAGCAAAGGAAAAGATAGTTTTGACAGTCCCTTGTGAGAGTTCTATTTGTAAATTTTTTTCCCACTAGAAGTGGATGAAAATGTAATATATTTTGTGATGGAAAGATGTTTTGTATTGGCTATGATAGTTGTAATTCAAAATGTGAAAGAGATGTGCTCTGTATTTTGGTTTTGAATAAAAGAAAGGAAAGATTATATTTTGTATGTTGTATTTCAAGGAAAAAAAAAGAATGTTGTAAGGATATCATTTTGAATTAATAGAAGATTGTATATTTCTCAAATGGCATTATTAGGAATTGAAATCTGATTGTTGAATGTATTTTGAAATCTCTGTTTGGAAAGATGAAAAAGTGAATACGTATGAAGAAAATACATTACTCTGTTTTTGAAGAAATGCATGATTTGAAAAAAAAATGATGTTGCATTCTTGTTTCTACATTTGATTGAAGGAAAGATAACTATTTAAAACTAGCATGGAATGAATTCAATTTTTATAGTATGGAAAAAGAAATAGATTAATCTTTGTTTTGAAATGTATAAACTTCATTTTTATTTTTTGTAAACTCTAAAATTTTTTTATCAAAAATGTATAGAATGACCCCTACAACAATGAATAATAAAATGAAACATTAAATTGAACTTAGTATGATTAAAATGACCCCAAAAAAACTAAAACACTTAAGAAATTTTAAAGAACCTTTCAAATCGAGCAAAGGCAAAAATTTATTGTCATTTTTTGTCAAAAAAGAAATTTTGAATTGTTAATCAACCAAATAAAATTTACCCTTGAAATCCATCCTAAATTCCTCTAAGGAAAACCCTCCATGTCTTTTTGGCATGTTGAGAAAGGAAGGAGGTTGAATTGAACAAAATTTTATAAGTTAAAATGTTACTAGTTTTCATTTTATAAGCTGCAGAGCGTTTTCTCAAAATTGACCCTTAAAAATTTATCCAAATTAAATTATTAAGGTTTTTGTGCAAAGAGGATGTCGAGATATTTATGAAAAGTCCTCGTTTTCCAAAAACTAAGTTCCCTATCAAAATTTATGGCCTCTTGAAGTTCGAAGAAGAGGAAAAGCTTCTTGTGCCATCTTTGTGCTTGTGGAGCTCTTGCATTCTTCTTGCCCGTCCATGCAGAGAAAAATGAGTCTCTTGCACCCATCTTGCATGCCCATGGGAGAAAAATGAGTCTCTTCCATGCCTATCTTGCATGCCCAGGAGAAAAAGTCTCTCTTGTGCCTGCATCATGCCCGGGAGAAAAAGAGTTTCTCTCGCGCCTCTCTTCCCGGGAGAGAAAAAGTTTGCCCAGAAGAAAAGTTTCTTTCCTGCCCTCTTTCGCGCCCGGGGAAATTTCTTCGCATGCCCCCAAGATAATATATCTATGCTAGGGATGACTTTCACTCTCTTAGTGTTTTGTAGGATGATTTGATAATTGTTGAAATGAACTCTGGAATTTTGTTGGGAACACTTTTTAAAATAAAAAAAAATTATTCCTTAATTTTCTAACTAAACCTAGGTTGTTCTTGGTCTCGAGTGGTTGTTTTTAGATGGGTGTTACACTTGGTATCAGAGCCGGTGGGTTCAAAATCTTGGACCCTTGGGCACACTAGAAAACTTGAGACATGAACTTTAAACCTAGTACAATATTAAACCTAGCACACTTTTAAATCTAGAGAACAACTTTGTTTGAAATTGCATTTTAGTAAACATGGAAAACTGAATAAAACCTAGAATAGTGAACTAACTCTCGCCTTGGTCTATGTGCAGGAGGCGTGGACAAGATGAGGGGTATTTTCACATAGACCTAGACTTACCACCACCAGATCATGTTGTAGCAACTATCCTACCACAGATTTTATAGACACTTTAGGATGTTAATGCCGCTCTACGTGGAGGGACCGTAGGAGCACGTTCAGTCGGACATGATAGGGTGACATCCATTGAGGCTCGTGCATCTCCTCGGCATAGTGAGGAGCATAGGAGAGAAACTCCCATGTGGAGTCAGTAGAGTAGAGTCACCACAGAGGGGACAGGGAGACCAGAGTTTAGGACACGAGATAGATCTCGGAGCCCTAGGCTTAGAGATGAGCATGCAAGGAGGCCTAGGGGTCGTCAGACTACAGCTTCAGACCACATCAGGGAGATCCTAAAGCTATGGCCATCACATTATTCTAGTGACATAGGTGGATTTTAGGAAGAGGCCTGGTTGGTGAGCTTGAGCGGATGCTTCAAGCTCTGCCCTTGTTCTAGCAACATGAAAGCTCATGTTGTGATCCATCTATTGAGAGATGGAGTAGGTGTCTGGTGGAGGATAGAGAGGAGCAGAAGCTCCATGTTGATTGAGACAGTTACCTAGGAGCTCTTTGAGGAGCATTTTCAGAGTAGATATTTGTCATGGAGGTTCATATATAGAGGATAGATGAGTTTCATGACCTCCGATAGGCATCTCTTATAGTGGCTGAGTATGAGAGTAGATTTTTGGATCTACTCTAGTATGTTGATTACATGCAGGATGAGTAAGTATGGATCCACTAGGTTCATCGGGGCCTGAATCTTGACATTGGAGGTGTAGTTGGATCCATTGTCCACAGACATTTGAGGCCATTGAGAAGGCCTATATAGCAGAGGAGACTCGGGGAAAGACCCAGTAGGCTAGAGACCGAGTCCAGAGCGCATCCAATAGATGTAGGACAGTAGATCGAGGGGGTTAGTACCTCCTCCTCGTGGTGGATAGGGTTCAACACAGTCATCTTTTTTAGACCACAGTACAGCAGTAGTAGTAGTCCTCCGCCCACCTTATAGACCTCCACAGAGATTTGATGCACAGAGGGGTCGGAGTATGGGGCCTCCTCCTAGGGGTCCCATTAGACACAGGGTGCCCAGAGGGCTCAGTTAGTAGGAGCTTGCAGCAGAGACCTCAGCAGTCCCAGCTAGGATCATCAGGATCCACACCACATACCTCTCAGAGTACCGGTCGGACTTACTACACATGGGAGAGGATCGGTGCGGTTGTTTTGGTTGTGGTGTTGATGGACATTTTTTGGAGAGATTTACCCTCAGAACCCTCTTAACAAGGGTAAGACATAGATCTCAGAGCCTACCATTGGTGACATGGGACGTAAGTCATCGGATCTATGTAGTGGTCGAGAACCACCAGGATGAGCATCAGAGTATAGTGATTGAGACCACAGGTAGCATTGGTGGTATTCCTACCTCCATTTTGTTTGATTTCTGGTTCTTCAGATTCTTTTATTGCACCATCTTTAGTAGAGAGATGATGGAGGTGGTGGCGAGTTAGGTAGGGTCTTAGTTGGGATGTTGAGATGGCTTCTGGAGCCAAGATCTCTAGTGGACTCCTTAGTTAAGGAGTGTGTAGTGGATTTGGGACCTTTCACCACTACCTCGGATCTTCGTATCCTTCCTTTGGGCTCTGTATGGAGTCATCTTGGGTATGGATTGGTTGTTCTACACACATAGGGCCATGATGGATTGTTACCATAAGATCATATCTTGTGCAGATGATCTAGGAGTTGAGTCAGTGATCTTAGGGGTTAGGAGACCTATTTCCATTTGCACCATCTCTGCTTTATGTAGCTTAAGTGGTGTGTGTGATGGGGTTGTCAGATGTTTGTTGTCATAGTTAGTGACAGATCAGAGGATGGGTCTAGTGGACCATCGCTAGATGACCATCCCATTTTGAGAGATTTTTTAGATGTCTTTCAGGGGAGCTACGGGGTTACCACCCCCACGTGAGATTGATTTTCATATAGATCTAGTTCCGGGAGTAGAGCCTATCTCACGAGCACCTTATCGGATGACCACACCTAGAGCTCTGTGAGCTCAAGTTGTAGCTTGAGGGCCTTTTGGAGAAAGGCCTAATCCATCCTAGTGTATCCCCTTGGGGTGCACCGGTGATTTTTGTGAAGAAGGATGGATCCTTGCGGTTGTGTATTGATTACCACTAAAGTTGAACAAGGTAACGATCAAGAATCATTATCCCCTTCCGTGCATAGATGATTTGTTTGATCAGATGAAGGGAGCCACAATTTTCTCTAAGATTGATCTTAAGTCAGGCTATCATCAGCTGAGGATTACGGAGGTGGATATTCATAAGACCACTTTTTGTATGAGATATGGGCACTATGAGTTCATAGTGGTGCCTTTTGGTTTGATGAATGCCCCCCAGTATTTATGAGTTTGATGAATGGGGTATTTAGGAATTTCTTAGATCACTTCATGCTCATCTTCCTTGATGACATTTTGATTTACTCACATACGTGTGAGGAGCACGAGGGCACCTTCGTCAGGTTCTTCAATGTCTTGTGAGCAAGCAACTTTACGGGAACTTGGAGAAGTGTGCCTTTCTTTCAGACAGAGGTGCAGTATTTGGGTCACATCATTTCTGGGGAAGGTATCGTAGTCGATCCTTCTAAGATTAGAGCTATTATGGATTGGCCAACACCCACTACTGTGACTGAGGTGTGCAGCTTCATGGGGTTAGTAGGTTATTATAGGAGATTTGTTTAGGACTTCTCTCAGATTGTGCACCCCATCACTTCCCTTCAAGCGGAAAGGGAAGAATTTTTTTTGGTCAGATAGATGTGAGTAGGCCTTGAGGACATCGAAGGTGCCTCACACAACACCCATTCTTCTTGTAGTGCTGGATCCACAGGGTGAGTTTTTGTATATGCACGGATGCTTCTTTGGTAGGACTTGGAGGTGTGTTGATGCTAGGAGGGTAGAGTAGTGGCTTTTGAGTCTCGCAAACTCAAGGATTATGAGCTCAATTATCGACTCATGATCTTGAGCTTGCGGTAGTGGTTCATGCCTTGGTTTGATGGAGACACTTTCTTCTTGGTCAGAGATTCACACTCAGGACAGATCACTTGAGTCTTCGCCATCTCTTCACGTAGCCCAATCTCAATGCTCGTCAGCGGCGTTGGATGGAGTTTCTTTGTGAGTATGATATGGAGATAGAGCATGTGAAGGGGAAGGAGAATGTGGTTAGATGCTCTCAGTAGATGGAGACATGTGGTTATGGCCACTTCAGTGGGCACAGATTTATGGAGCAGGATTCTACAGTAGCTTCCTCTTGATAGCTTCTACATTATTGCAGTAGAGCAGAGATCGAGTCTCAGAGACCCCTTGAGGGAAGTTTGATGGTTTCTCATTAGAGGTAGATGGACTTCTTAGGCACATAGAGGTTGGATTTATGTTCCCAGAGATGGAGGCTTGAGGCAGGACATCTTGACAGAGGCACATCATGCACCCTATTCAAGCCCATCCTGGGGTGAAGAAGATGCACACTACTTTGAGACAGTTGTATCATTAGAGAGGACTTTGTAGAGATGTGGCTCAGTTTGTGTCATGTTGTTTAGAGTGCTAGAAAGTGAAGGCCGAGCATCAACATCCAGCTGGCCTTCTCTTTCCTCATGCTATATATGGAGTGGAAGTGGGACACCATTTCCATGGACTTCATTGTTGGGCTACCGATGTCGAGATATCACCATGATGCCATCATGGTCATGGTGGATAAATTGACAAAAGTGGCTCACTTTTTTCTCTGGTGAAGACCACTTATATACAACTAGTGTAGTGGCATGGGTTTATTTGGATGAGATCGTCAGGTTACATGGGATTCCATGGAAGATCATTTGTGACCATGATCCTTTGTATACTTCCCATTTTTGGACTACCATGCAGCATGCCCTCGGGATGAAGATCAATTTCAGCACAACATATCACCCGAGACAGATGGACAAGATGGAGTGGGTGAATCAGATTTTAGAGGATATGCTCAGGATGTATGTTATGGATCATCAGTCGAGATGGGAGGAGTACTTGTACTTGGTGGAGTTTTCCTACAATAATAGTTTTCAGAGTTCTATAGGCATGGCTCTTTTTAGGATTTGTATGTCAGAGAGTGTAGGACACCTCTTAGCTAGGACAGGTTAGAGGACAGGGTTTCTCTTGGACCAGCTTTGTTACAGGACATGGAGCAAGCAGGTGGTTTTGATCAGACAGAGACTACAGGAGGCACAAGATAGGCAGAAGAAGTATGTAGATCAACATAGGACTGACCATAGTTTTGATGTGGGCATGAAGGTGTTCCTTCATGTCAGACCACATAAGATTCCTATCCATTATGGAAAAGGTTCTAAGTTAGCTCCTAGATTTGTTGGTCCTTTTGAGATCTTGGAGCGTATCGGCCCTTTGGCCTACCATCTAGCATTTCCACCTAGCTTGTCTCACGTACATGATGTGTTTCATTTTAGTGCTTAGGAGATATATTGCTGATCCTTCTCATGTGCTGGATTGGACCTCATTGCAGGTGCAGGATCAGGGGTAGGTGATGGTGGAGCCCATTCGCATTATAGATCGTAGGACCTTGGGCCTTGAGGTAGAGAGATTGATCAAGTGTGAGTGTAGTGGGACAGATATGATGAGACTGCAAGCTACTTGGGAGGATGCTACATTGTTATGAGTTTAGTTTCCACATATTTCAGTGACTTCCAGGAGGAAGTCGAGTCTAAGGGGAGGGGGATGTAGTGCCCACTTCCCTTTGACACCTTTTTGATACGATCATGACATTGTTGACTATATTATGGACATTATTATAGTTTTGATTTAGTATGATGTTAGATGTTAGATCATGGATTATTGTTGACTTTGATTCTTATATGATGCATGATGATTATTAGAGACATTTTTTTATATGATGTTGATATATTATTTGACATGGTTATATTATAGATGTTGTTTGGACTTGTGATAATTTGGATATTTTGAGTAGACCTAGAAAATGAAAATTGAATTAAAATTGATGATGATATAGTTGTTGATGAAATTGTAAGTGATATTGTTGATTGTCTTGATGATTGTTGTGATTCACATATATATTGATGATCTTGAAATTATATTTATATTCATTTGGATGTTCTGATATGGCCACGAGGCCGAAGGAGGTATTTGTATTTTGTAGGTTTAAAATATCACAACAAACATCGGGGGATTGGAGACCAACCACTTTGGAATTCTAGATGAATTCAACAAGGTCACCATGGCAATTGTATTTGTTTGTGTGTGTTTGTTTGTGTTAGGGATTCCCATGGGGGATCACCTTTAAATGTGACCAAGGGATTTTATGTATTTTCTTTTATTTGGTCCTTTGTTAATGTTTGCATGTGTTTATTTTGTGGTGCATTGACCCTTTCATTATTTATTAAATGGTGTGTTAATATTGTGAGTAATCATGTTGTTAAGTTAATTAATTAAAATATGTCATAAGAAAGTAATTAATAGAGTTGTTGGCCTTGAATTAAAAGTGTTGTAAGAAATGTGTAAGAGATATGTAAGTTGATTTTGGAGTATGAAACACTTCATCTTCTTTGAAATTCGAATTTGTCCTTGGAGGCTGATTTTGGAGGCTTGTGGGACAAGTTAAACTTGTCCCATACCTCTTAAATTTATATACCAACCTTAC
Organism: Taxus wallichiana var. yunnanensis; assembly: GCA_018340775.1. Taxonomy (NCBI): domain Eukaryota; kingdom Viridiplantae; phylum Streptophyta; class Pinopsida; order Cupressales; family Taxaceae; genus Taxus; species Taxus wallichiana. Next base: position 298,131,012 of record CM031239.1, on the reverse strand, counting down.
CTATGGTTGGAGAGTTAAATTTAACCTTTTTTTATGCATTTTTGTAAGTCATGTTGAATGTTTTAATTGCACTTTTCTTACATGTTTTAATTTCAGTCCTTATGGGGTGTGGGCTTGTTTGAGTGTGTAAGTAAAACTGTCATATTATTCACCCACCTATTGATTATGCATTGGAGAATGAAGTTGACTTTTGTGTTGGGGTTGAGGATGTGTGATGTGGCATCCTACATGGATCCACCTCATCCTCTTCTCTTCCCTCTTCTATTTATTGGAATTCCTTAGCTTGTTTTTGGGTTGCTTCACTTTTATACTTCATTTTTGGGAGACTTCTTTTGGGTTTTGAGAGCTCTTGCTTTTGGAGAAGATTGGAGATTGTTGCATGCTTGTAGATTGTTGATCTTGGACTGTTTTGCATTGGAAAGCTTGTTGTTTTGGAACTTGGAACAAACTCCATCATGGAGAGGTAGGAGCTTGGCTCTTGAAATGCTCTTCTTTTATTTTATGTATATGTAAATGGTTGAATGTTATTGTTGTGAATGTTTTTTTTGTGGGTTGGTTGGGTAGATGGCTTAGGGATGGTGTAGGAGAAGACTATGGGGTATTTTTGTGGGAGGCATAAGTGTTTTGGGGAGGTATAAGTGTGGAGGGAGTTGGGATTTGGGTTCCACCTTTGTAAAAGAAATAGCTTGCATTTCTTTACTCATTATGGGGTGCCATAAGAGGTTGGGGAGGCATAAGGAAATGTGAGGAATAAGGGGTACTTGGGGAGGCATAAGGGCATGTCAGGGATTTGAAATGTTATATTTTGGTGGTTTGTTCTCAGGTGGTGATACCCATTTCCCCTTTGGGAGGCATAAGTAGCATCCCCCATAGTTTCTTGCTCCTTTGGCTTGCATGATGAAGCCTGAGTTTTGTTTGTATGTCTTAATGTGGTTGTAAAACTACATTTTGTTTTGGACTATGTTTTTGAAATGTGAATTTGAAAGATTGTGTGTGTGTGGAAGCTTGTTGTTGCCATGAGTTGAAACACATTTCTTATTGCATTGTGGTTGGGGCTCGGGGCCAATGAAGAAGGATGGATTCTCCTTTCATTGGATGTCTTGGTTGGGTGGAGAGTGTTTCCTTTCCCCTACCTTTGTTGTGATCAAAATTGGAGAATGATGGATTTGCATGTTGTTGTTTTGGAGAAAGGAAAAAGATAGTTTTGATAGTCCCTTGTGAGAGTTCTATTTGTAAAACCTTTTTCCCACTAGAAGTGGATGACAATGTAATATATTTTGTGATGGAAAGATGTTTTGTATTGGCTATGATAGTTGTAATTTGAAATGTGAAAGAGATGTACTCTGTTTTCTAGTTTTGAATAAAAAAAGAAAGATTTATATTCATATTTTGTATGTTGTATTTCAAGGAAAAAGAATGTTGTAAGGATATCATTTTGAATTAATAGAAGATTGTATTATATTCCTCAAATGGCATTATTAGGAATTGAAATATGATTGTTGAATGTATTTTGAAATCTTTGTTGGAAAGATGAAAAAGTGAATACGTATGAAGAAAATACATTACTCTGTTTTTGAAGAAATGCATGATTTGAAAAAAATAGATGTTGCATTCTTGTTTCTACATTTGATTGAAGGAAAGATAACTATTTAAAACTAGCATGGAATGAATTCAATGTTTTTATAGTGTGGCAAAAGAAATAGATTAATCTCTTTTGAAATGTATAAACTTCATTTTTATTTCACTGTAAACTCTGTAATTTTTTTATCAAAAATGTATAGAATGACCCTGCAACAATGAATAAGAAAATGAAACATTGAATTGAACTTAATATGATTAAAAATGACCCCAAACAAACTAAACCACTTAAGAATTTTTAAGAACCTTTCAAATCGAACAAAGGAAAATTTTAGTATTTTTTTGTCGTCAAAATTTGAAATTCCAAATTAATCTTCAATCAAATAAATTTACCTTTAATCCATCCTAAATTCCTCTAAGAAAACCCTCCATGTTTGTTTGGCATGTTGAGAAAGGAAGGAGGTCGAATTGAACAAAATTTTATAAGTCAAATGTTACTAGTTTTCATTTTATAAGGCTACAGAGATTTTCTCAAAATTGACCCTTAAAAATTTATCCAAATTAAATTCTTAAGGTTTTGTGCAAAGAGGATGTCGAGAGATTTCTGAAAAGTCCTCGTTTTCCAAAAAAACGGAGTTCCTATCAAAAGTTATGGCCTCTAAAGTTCGTAGAAGAGGAAAAAACATCTTGCGTGCGCCCAGAGCTCTTTGCACGTCCATGCCCATGAAAATGAGCTCTTTGCACCCCAGAAGAGAAAATGAGTCTCTTGGGTGCCCATCTTGTGTGCTCGGGAGAAAAAGAGTTTCTTCCCACGCTTGCGTGCCGGAGAAAAAAGTTTCTCGCGCCTCTCACGCGAGAATTTCTTCCGCGCCCCCAAGAAGATAATCTTATGCTAGGGATGAATTTCTCTTAGTGTTTTGTAGGAAATTTGATTTGTTGAAATGCTTGGAATTTTCCCCACTTTAAAAGAAGATAATCTATCTTCTGCTAGGATGAATTTCACTCTCGAGTGGTTGTTTTGTAGGATTTTCCTCTCTAGTTTAATATGACTATTAGAAACACAACTCCCTCCCTACAATGGGATTGACATTAACACTCACTTACAAAGGGAGGATTTGAAACAAACTATAACTCGTTCCAAATAATTCCATGTATGTATTGTGGCAGTATATATCCGACAGAGAATCAAACTTATTAAACACATGTTCAGTTTTTGTTATCCAACAACTATGCATTCCTAATTTCTTTATCATTGTATCTCCATACAAATACCTATAGTTTTCTCACTTCAAGTGTACATATTGTTCTTATTGTTTTCCATTCTATTTGCTTAACATAATAATCTGTAATTCATTTCAAATAAATGCATGTATATATTACGGCGGAACATATGGAAGACAAAATCTAAATTTTCAACATACGTGTTCAATTTTTCCTTTATACAATTGCTCGCTACTTTATGTAAACCAACAACAACACATTTTTAATGTGTTCTTCATTATATCTTTCCTTTATACAATTGCTCACTTCTTTATGTAAACCAACAACAACGCATTTTTAAAATGCCTCAAAGAAATGTGGTCTCATGGAATGCTATGATTGTAAGATATGCACAAAATAGCTCTAACAATGATGCTCTCAAACTCGTTGAGGTAATAAAGAAATTTGGAATGTACCATAACCATTTCAGATTTGTTTATATATAATTGCATATTTTGTCTCATTTTAGTTTCATGGAGAGATAATATGTTAAAGCACTTAGTCATTCTTTCAATCTACTTTGACAACAACACTTCACATTCACTACATTCTTGAGAGTGAGTATTAGCAAACTTACATGTCTCACTTGCATTTGTATTCAATTATTACACAACTAACTGTTATCTAACATCCCTTCTAATGTATTTTGCAACATTTGTTCTGGCTTTAATAGAAAATCAGTATTGTCAATCACACCCCTTATCAACATCAACTACAAAAGTAATAACTGTCTTTCTAAATCTAATAACATATACCATTCAGCGTTCACATTGCATTGTACACATGCAATTGCTAGTTATAGGGCTGTTGATCTATCTCTCAAAATGACGAATGCAATTTAAAATATTTATATATATTTATATTAATATTAACTACTCCACACATTTTTGTTCTAAGAAATTCGTGGCAAACTAGAACAATAAACCTATAAATCCCTGCGACTATAACCATTTGCTAATTCCAATGTTTATCATTAATTCATAAAACCACGTTCCACTTTTCAACTTATATTATTAATTTCTTGTCATATTGCATATTTCATACTTGTGTCATATCACAGAAAGGATTACTGTCAGCCTGCAATTTCCATTCATTGCATTGTAAAATAGTGATTGACACCCACGCCTGCACAATTAATTCGAACAAGAATCGTTATATGATATTTACGGACATCTCCTCTTTCAGGCGATAAATGATAGCTGTGTGTGATTGACAGCAATGTTTTCTTTTTTATGGCTGATTTCATTGTTTTCTAGACAATTTATAAAGGCGATCTATAAATTTCTCGTTCGGTAAAACCAGTGTTGAATATGGCTATGGCGGTCTCTTCTCTTTCTCTTTCTGTTCTTGTGTCCCTTTGCTTTCTGTCCTTTATTTTGTTCAACTCGAACCCGATCGAAGCGCGGGAGGTCAAAGGTTTATATTATTTACATTTTGTTTGCTTAAGAGTTTGAAGTAGTTTTTGCCCCACGTATATTTTGAAGCATAAATGTTAATAAAAGTTATGTCGCTGTGTAGCAGGTTTTCGTGATGGGGTAGCAGGTGTTACTTATGACGCTGAGTCGCAGTGCTGTTATTATAAGTCTAAAATGCTCTGCTGCCTCTCCAATCTTCCTAATCCTCCTAACGTAGATTTTGATCCCAGCCCACATAAATGTTGCCACAGATTGAACTTTTATCGTCTCCATCCTTTTCTTCTTTCTAATCCATAAGAACCATTGTATGAAGTGCTTCGATTTTGTGTGGCATTTTTAGGACGAGAGGCATGTACCTTACTTTGAATAATGCTTCCACAGCTGCCCACAAATCCTTTTACAGAGTGGAAAATAAAATGTTGAAGTGAACTAATGTCTTGGAATGCCAATGAATGTCAAAAGTTTGAACACACATTGTCGTCTGAAATACCGCATGTGGTTTCATGTCAAAATAGAGGAAGAGCCTTCTTATTCTACTCTCTGAAAGAAGAAATGAAAACAATTATTCAAGATAAAGCATAATTAGTTTTAAATCTTTAAATATTTTCACTAGCCCCAATAGTAGTTTTAGGGCATTACAATGGGCTTGAAAATTGTACTGAAGCAAAGAAAATGTGTCGATCTGAAACTAGAGGTATAGATCATTGTTGTCATTGTAATGAAGTTTTTTTCCTTTCCTTTCTCTTTTTTGGGGTATAATGCTAAAATCTATCAAAATCCACACAGATAAAGGAAATAGTGCACAACATATATATTAATAGATCACTGTTGCCATTGTACTGAAGTCCAGTTTTGTTTCTTTGTGGTCGATGGAAGTCTAGAGATGAACCTATTAATGCATCTAAGCATACTAAATTCTCTGAACTGTGTATGCTTCTATGTATACCCTATGCTGTCATGGTTGCCTTCGCATGCATTGCTTTGAATAGATACTACATTGCTTATTTTTAGCCGGACAAAGAGCTCTATCTGCAGATAGAGTTCTGTTCTGCAACTACTTTCTCCTCGTCATCATCTTTGTGTTGTGAATCTCACTGGAAAAAATTACATGGTCATAGCTCAAGGGATAGATCAGTTGTGCTTGGAAATAGTTCACAGTATCGAACATGCATCCCTTTGGACAGTCTTGTGATGAAATTCCCAACTCGGATGATGAAAATGCACCATTTAAAAGACTCTGTTCATGCCCAATTAAGTAATATAATGATAATCAGAAAGTTGCAGATGAAGGAAGAGACCTATAATTGCTAGATGCCCATTCAGAAATTTGTCAAAATCCTAGTACCATCGCATGGTAAAGGCTGCGCTCTGTTTTGCCAGTCAAGGCAACTGCTACCAAGTGTCCGGTCAGACTTAAGATAGTTTTCCGAAGAACGCATCGTTCATTTTGCAGTAACAAATACACAAACCTGTGAAATACTGAGAGAGATATAATCTTAAAAGTGGAGATGGCACTAATAGGAGTGGCGGGGAAATAAGGGATACAGGCAGGAGAAGTTAAAAACTTAAGTAGATAATGAAATGTAGAAGAGCAATCACACGTGTGACGTAAGCAGTGCAATAGAGTCACCAAAAACGATGTGCATTAGAAGTTAAATACTTCAAGATGAAGAGTGGCGGTGAATTAGGTGATTTAAGGGAGGAGAAGTGTAAAGGTGGGAAAAATTTAGGAGGGAATGCATACGAAAGTCTTCTTTCTTATGACTAGTCATATTCACGTGTTTTTTTTCAATATTTTGATAGAGAAAAGGTGTGCATTGTAAAGTCCAATGAGGTAAAATAATTTATAGATATCTCATAAAAGAAATCTTTGGTCGATTAGTGCTTCCAATATATATAGTTGTTAATTGAAATGTTATGCCTTGTGTTTTGAGGGTAGTTAGAACACACGATAATTTAAGAAAAATTCCCTTGCAAATGTTGTGGGACACTTTAGAGATAGGTTTATGTGGAGGACACTCGGAATCCCATGTCAAGTTAGTAGTTGAATTTGATAATTAAAAGCATGGCTGGTCAGATGCTTTTTAGCCATATTTACAGTGTTAGATATGTGTCATCAAAGTTAAATTTTTGATCCCTTTGTGGCGCGGTTAGAACATACACTAACACATAATCCACAAAATCACCGATTTAAACCAATTTCTCACTTCAAGAGGTTTATTAGATAGAGATTATGTATAGGTTATCTATGTGGGGCTGAATCCCATTCGAACATCAAGTTAGAAGTTGAATTTGATAATTAAAAGCCACACGCCTTCGATGCTTTTTAGCCCCACTCATCTTGCTAGGGGTCCATGAGGTGGTGACGTGTTATAGAGCACCCCCTGGTGAGGGTTCGATGGTGGCGACGTGACACCCCCCTTCAAGAGCCCCAAAAATTAAGGAGTCAATCCCTTGTTTCTAGAAAGATGAATTCAACCAAATTCTATTTTTAGGAAGGAAAATCCTAATGGCATTTTCCACTCTATTTTTAGGAGGAAGCCTAACTGTACTTTGCCAATTACATGTATATATTTGCATGGAGATCTAAAATTGCTCATAACGAGTTCACATGTAATATGTTCATCTTGAGTTAATAAAAGCTTGATATCTTGCAAAGTAGATGTTTCCCTAAGCACTTAGCCGGGGTTTTACCATGTAAATATGTTGTTTGTCTCTCACATGTTTGGTATTTTATATATTTCATTTATCTCTATCTCTGTAAACTATTATTTTGTTATTCAACTTTTTGTGTATTCATTGCTACAAAGTATGTGGTTTTCTAACATATAGATCATTATGTTAGGCCATTTGGCATGTTTGCACAAACACAAATATATGTCATTTGCAAGAGGTTTTTGTATTGATTTTTATTTACCTCCTCAACATTCGAGGTTTTTAAAACACATTAACTTTGAAGCATTTTCATTTGTATCTATGTCAATGCCACGATCGCATGCAACAAGTTTTCTCATGGAAGAATGCCAAACAAGGCGCTGGCAACATATATATATTGATCAACTTGTATGAAGTATCTATCTAAAGTTTTGATAACCAAAATATAACGGATCATACGCTATGCGAGAACATGACATGGTATGGTTTCCATCGTTGTGACTTTTTAAAAATATTTCTCATGGAGGATCTCATGTGTGGCACAAGGTAAGCAAATCATGAGTGGATGTGAGGGTGGTTTTAGCGGGAAAATCCGTAGAAATAAATTGAATAACACTAGATTAGCATGTAAACCTATAACCATGGGTAGTGAGGTTGTTAAACATACATACACTTAACACTTAACAAATAATCTCTAGAGTTAGTAAGAAACCAAATATAATTTTATGAATCCAATCCATTATAATGAAAATGAAAATCCAAATATGAGAAAGGATTGGAAGGTTGTGAACCAAGAAAAATAATAGGAATATTCCTCCCCTTAAGATGCATTTACGATCCAATGGGAAGGGGTCTAAGGGACGAGGTTTTTGTTTTCCTTGTGTCTTGTTAGATAGGTTTATGTTTTTTTGGATGGGCTCCAAACTGAATTGAACCAAATTTATTTTTAGGAAGGAAAACCTTTGGTTTCGGTTGTGTTGTTTTTTAATTCACTTTGCCGTTAGTAGAGGCTATCTCAATTGATCCTCACTTGTTATATCTTTGTCTCCACTTTTGTTCACTGGGTAGGGTCCCTTAACCCTCTTTTACCTCTAATAAAAAAATATAATTTTTTTTTTATTTAAAATATTTATCTATGTTAACATTTCCATTCCAATTTGATGGGAGGGTGCAAATTTTACCAAACACAAAATGGAGTGTCGCACAGTTTTTAATTGATTTTTATTTACCTCCTATGAATTATGTGAAAATCGTGAAATGCCATAGTGAAAGTTTTGAAAAATCTATCTAAAAAGGAAAAAGCTTGTATGGTTTTTTTTCAAAAATAACAAAGGTCATGTGGTGGGAGATGGGTTTTTGCACCTAGGGAAAATCCAATGAGGGTCCTCACTAGATTAGTGTAAACAAACAAGATGGGGAAATGGAGTTGGAAAAGAGGCGTCGCTCATGGATCCCGTGAATAATAGGAATATTGAAGCGGAAAAGGATTTGCTTGAATTGATAGGACAATTCGGCGCTAGCTTGGTTGTCAAAACCCTAGTTTCTTTGTTCAGGGGAGTCAGTATGGAAAACATGGCGGCGGAAAAAAGTTAAAGTGTAGAGCCGAGCCAACTATTGAGGTAATACAGGAGGTCCCTTTCAATCCATCCCCGATTGGGTCGATAGTTGAAGAGCTCGGAAGACTTCAAGGTTGATGAAATTCGATTTCAAAATTTTCTGTAGAAAGTTTACATCTCTCGGTCCTCACTTGGTGTGCCTCCTCCTCCCAAAGCTGAAAAGCGAGAAAGGGAAATTTTTTCTTTGGTTGATTCGCGGTGAAAAGGGTGATTTTCTACAAGTTCAGAGGCACCCATTTCTCTCTTGAGGAGGATTTCAAAATTCTGTAGGTTGCGCTGTTTTTGGGCTCAAATGCTAAACCAAAAGTTAGTTTCCATGCCAACGAATTTTTCTAGGTATGTTTCCCCTCCCTTGATTTGCTGAATTTGGTGTTTAAAGAAGGACCCTAGTTCATGAACTCTTTCAGCCTATACTTTTGTCCTTGGTCACCAAATTTCGACCCCTAGAAGGAAAAAATTTCAAGGCCCTGCTTTGGTTAAGCATTCATGTTCTACCTTTGGATCTCCACAAATGGTCTGTTCTGAAGCCAATTGTGAACTCCCTAGGGACCCTCATGCCCATTCGTAATCCTACCCTAAATTTCGCGCAAAAGCTTGTAGTGCGTCTCTATGTTGTGATGGACCTAACTACCCCTCTACCGCCGTCTTTGACTCTCCAAACAAATTCGGCCCCAAGTGCTTTACCATTGAGTATGAGGGTCTAAATGCAAAGTGTTTTTATTGTGGGCAGTTGGGTCATCAAAGTAAGGTCTGCTCTTTTAAAAGCGCCAAGGCTTCCAAGGAGTTGTATTCTCATAAGGTTGGCTCTATGATGAAATGGCTGGAGGAGAGTGAAATGGCATCACCCTTGGTGGGTGATATTTCACCTCTTTCTCTTCTAAAAGAAACTAAAGAAGTGCATAAAAACTTTGGGGAATTAATTTCCCTTATTAAGGAAGGTTTTGATCAAGGGAAAGCGGCTTCCCTGAACTCACTACAATCTTTTGCTCTTGGATAAAGTTGAGATAGATAAGTTTTAGTCCCTTTTAGGTGATGGCATCTTGGAGGAAGGAGAATTTGAGTCAGATATACTGGTACCGGCTTTAGCTTCTTCAAAATTGTCTTCGGTTCAAGCAGGGTTGAAGGAGGCCATATGCGGCTCAGCCGACAAAAAAGGTAGAAAATCCAAACAAGAACTGACACTGTTGGAAGTGGATGTTGGCAAACAAAGTGTCCTAAAATTTGCCAAAGTTGTGTTTGGGAAGGTGAATGTCCTTCCCTCTCCTAAATGATAATACTTTCTTGGAATATCAGGGGTCTCAACACCCCTGATAAACAACGCTTGTTTAAGCGTTATCTCTTCTCCTCGGAGGCGAGTGTGGTGTTGCTTCAAGAAACAAATATGGCCATGGTAGAAGCTACTACGCTATGGAAAAATTTAGTTAAGGGCTGGAATATTATATTCTCCGATGCTCACTGGGGCCTCTGGGGGCTTGGGCTTCGGTGGAAGGAATGTCAGGTTCAGGTTGATCTTATCAACCGAGAAACATAGTTGGCAATTGGGTTGGCTTTTCTTGAAACGTTCTCATTCGGTCTTCTACCTCCTTAATGTGTATGGTCCGAATAGCATAATTGGCAAAAGAGAGGTTTGACAAGACATCTCCAAGTCTTTGCTCCCCCTCGAGGATCAACTGTTTCTTCTTGGTGGTGATTTCAATGCTATCACCTTTGAGAAAGATAAAAAAGGTGGTATTTTTAGAAATTAGAAATCCCAGGTAAATTTTTGTTCCTTTATCTCTGACAACTCTCTTTTAGATATCAAGCCCAAACAAGGTTGGTTCACCTAGAGAGCAATCATAGGAAGGGCTTCAAAGTAATATTACTGAAAGGTTTGACAGTTTCTTAGCCGGCCCTAAGTGGCCTTTGAATAATGTTGTCTTAGAATGCTCGATTCTGCCCTGGTCTGGCTCTGATCACTTCCCAGTTTCCATATTAGTCAATATCGACTTTTCCCCTCACAAATCCCCTTTTAAGTTTGAGATTATGTGGCTGAGGGATGCCTCTCTAGAAAACAACATTTTGCAATGGTGGCACTCTATCAAAGTTGAAGGTTCAAAATGCCGGTGCTTGCACAAAAACTAAAACTTCTAAAAAGGATCTAAGATCTTGGAACAAATCTTGTTTTAAGAATATCTTCCAAGAAAAGCCTAGAGTGGAAGCCGAGTTGAAAGCTCTGAATGAGTTAATTTTTGTCTCTGGCATAGGGGAGGCGGAGTTTCTTCTAGAGAAGTCTTTACTAGCCAAACTTGGTGAATTACTTCTGCATGAGGAGGTCTTCTAGAAACAAAAATCATGGGAATCATGGCTCAAGGATGGGGACATGAACACAAAGTTTTTTCATTCATCCGTAAAAGCAAGGTGGAGCTCGTCTTTCATCTCTCGAGATAAAGAGTCATGATGGTATTGTCCTCTTTGATAAAAAAAAATTTATGATGAAGGGGTGTAGTTATTTGCTTCCCTCCTTCAAGTGACATGACATCGCAATCCTCTTTCCTTGACAATATCCCGATGTTGGTCACTGATGCTCAAAATGTGGCCCTTCTTAAGCCCTTCACTGTGAGTGAAGTGGAGAAAGTGGTTTTCTCTATGGCCAAGAACAAAGCTCCGTGTCCGGATGGTTTTCAGGCTAATTTCTTTTAGAAAATTTGGAACATCATTGGCTATGATGTTTGGGCGGTTGTAGAAGAATCTCACGAGATCCGTTCAATGCTTAAATCACTAAAGTGTACCTTTATAAGTCTCTTCCCGAAGATCCCACAACCCTCTTCATTCGCAAGCTTCAGGTTGGTTTCTATGTGTAATACCTCCTACAAAATCATCTCGAAAGCCATTGCTACTAGACACAAAGGGCTGCTGGAACCTATGATCTCTTCGAAGCAATCTGGTTTCTTGCCGGGGAGGTCAATTTTTGATTGTATTTTTCTCTTTCATGAATTCATTCATTCTATCTCCTACGATAAATCCCCGTGTATGTTACTAAAACTAGATATTAGTAAGGCCTTTGAAAATATCAACTGGAATTTTCTAATCAGAATTCTTAGAAAGTTTGGTTTTTTGGTTCAATTTTGTAATTGGGTGTGTTGGTGCTCAAAACATTCTCGCCCTATTTTGCCATTGAAAATCTATCAATTTATGGCCTCTGCCATAAATTATCTCCTCATGTTGTGCCTAAGAAGTCCCTGCATTCCTTTTGTTTCCGTATTCAATCCGTTCATGGGTCGAGGGTCACGTATGGATCCATGGTTGTTTCTTTGTTTCTCTATTTTTCTGGAAAAGGTTTGTATTTGGGTGTAAAACTTGAGTTGTCCCATGTTTTCTATTTTCCACAGCTAGGATTTGTTGTCCTTGTCATTTTTCCCTAAATACTTGAGAAAAAATGAATGGATGTAGTTTAGAGGAATGTATTTGAGCCTTGTAACATTTCTAAATTCTTTGTCCTTGGAGAAAATTTCATCTCCAGGCTCGAATGGTCATTCTTCTGCATTTTACGGTTTGATGGGCATTTCTCCTGGTCAAATTTACATCCTTGCATCAATAGGAAATGTGGCTTCTTTTGGTTGGCTAGGGGACGACGGCGGGAAAATGCTTTAACTTGTCACTTTTTGCCTTTTTGGAAAAAGGGAAAATTTGGTCCTGTAGCTCCGCTCAATTCTAATTGGTTCTTTTGGTGCTTATGTGGCTTCTTTTGATTGAATGGGGGCGCGGTAGGTTTGTTTTTGAACTTGTCCTTTTGGCTACTTTGGAAAAAGTTTGAACCCACCCCGCGGCCCCGCTAGGATTCAATTAAAGTGAATTTTAAACGATAGGGAAAAGTCTTACTTTGACCCCGCAGAAGGACACGTGGCAAGGTTAAAGGTAGAGATGCGGGCCTTCGGAGGAAAGTTGGATGTTTTTCCCTTCTAGAAAAATGGAGTAAAATTCTAAAATGGAAGTGTGCCCGCCGAGTCATTTTGAAGCCTTGAGGTCTTTGAAGTTGTGCCATAATGACACGTGGAGGTCTCGTTGGGTCTTCTTGCCTTAGACTTTTCAACAACTTCTTAAAGGGGCCCGAGACACATGGTGAGCCCGTGCTCATTCAAGTTCTCAAATTTTGGGGACCATCTCAAGATGTGCCATTGTGATGCGTGGTAGTTTGAAGAGTCAAAAGGTGGGGAGGCGGACCATCGGGGGCAACTTGGATTTTTTGCCTCTTGTCACCAAAAGGATTGAAGCATCAAAATGGCCCATAGACCCGACAGAGAATAGTCAAAATTTTGCCTCGGTCAACGGTGGAGGTGTAGATTTTGGGGGAAATTTGGAAAATTTCCTTTTGTGAAGAAAGGAGTTAAAAGTGTAAAATGAAGTGTGGTTCCACTGGGACCCACATTAGGGACTAGAAGCGGAAGGGCGGAGCTGGGGAAACTTGGAAAATTTTCCTTTTTCCAAAAAAAGAGGTGAAATAGTAGAATTTGGCCGCGGTTCCTCTAGGGCCCACCTTAGGACATGTGTTAGGCTCATTTCCCAAAGGCGGAGGTGCGGAGAAAAATGTGAAAATTTTACATTTTTCAAAAATTTGTAAAAGGAAAAAAGGAACCCGCAGGCCCGTTTTAAAGTGGATCTCCCACGTGGATGGTCCAAATTCAAAGTAGAAATCAATGAAAACTTGTACATCTATATCTGATTTTTCTCGCCATTTTCACTCCAGAGCTCCGGAGATGTGAGTCTTCATGATTTCTCGATATTTCTTACACACCAAATAGGAAAGGGGAGTAAATTTGATATCTAAGTTTGGTGAGGAAGATCTGGGGATGTCTTTTGCCATTAAGATGAGATCTGACCTCTGGGCTCAATCTGATCTTCCATTTTTCTTCCCGAGCACGCAAAGAACCAGATTGGATAGATTAGGGGTGGAAGTGGTTGGTGAGTTAAAAGAAGAATGATCTACCAGAGGAGGGAGTTGAATGTGGGATATGTTCGAAGAGATCTGCCCCCTGAGCACCTGACAACTTTTTATAGATTTGATTTTGGGAATCATGATCGGGATCATGGTGAGCACTGGTGCACTCAATGTTTGGGTTTTTTTGGGGGAAAAATCTGTTGTAAAATGATATAAATGGCATGAATTTTTCCGTGAAAAGGGTTGGAGGTTAGAGGTTGGAATGCTAGAGTGTTAGGAGTTAGAAACTGATCCCCTAAGAGAAAAGCTTGATAGAGCCCATCTTTCTGAGGGACTATTTGAGGAACATGTATATCTCTTTTGTATTAAAATTGATCGTGTCAAGGTGGTTGCGAGTGTACAACCATTGAAAAGATCTGAGACTATTCTAGAAACTTTCCCCTGTTGATAAGTTTAATCAAATTTGAGTTATTTTGTGTTGACTCTGAGCAATTAGTGTCTGCTTTGTTTCAAAATTTCGTAAATAGTTTTATTCATTCCTATTGCAATCTTATACTGAAATTTTTGTGAAATCACACAGGATCTCATCCCTGTGATAGTTTAAAGGTATCTGCAATTTCATTTCAAGAAGATCCTTCATCTTGGATGAGATAAATGATTTAAAATCAATTCATTGTCATTTGTTGATAAAGATTGTCTGTAAGTCTTTGGGTGTACCTTAGGCATGGTTGAATCAGAAACTATAGTGTTTAATTGGGTCCTCTAATTTGAGCCTTCGTGTTAGGGTCTTAAATATTATGTGAAAACGTGCTTGATTTGGGCCTCCATTGAAGCACACCTTCTGGTTGAAGGAACGTCTTGACTGTTCTGAAGCTTTTTGTTGTAAAGTTTCTCTTTATTGTAAAGTCCCTCCAAAGGTTTGGTATAATCAACTTTATCCTGCTTCACCTCCCACCAAATTTCATTCAAAAACAATTAATCATACCCATACTACCCCTGTTTGTCATGTGTGTATACAAATGCAAAATTTTACTACCAAAACATGTAGAAACAATCAGGTTTTCATTGTCTTTAGTGCCTGAACCTTGCTTAGAAAATATCTCCATTATCTAGAGTGACAACTCGTGAGAGTTAGGTTTTTTGCATTGATCATATTTTCTTCAAGGTCTTCTTAATAATTTCACAAGGAAGGACATCTCCATCTCCTCCACAAACAACAGGCTACAAAAGGGTTCTCTCACCTTGGTTGAAAGGCACAACCATAAAGTAGTGAGGATAGATCAAATCCTCTTCAGGGTGCTATCCATTTCTCCACATTTGAGTGATAGAGGGCCAGTTAGATCCCATCCCGGCTACAAAATGACTCACTATGATCTATCTGTCTCTAAGCTTCCTACCAAACCTGTGATGCTTGCTTAGACTTTGAGGGAGAATCAATTTGGGTACCAACATGGTGTTTAGTTGCATAGTTGGGCCTTCTTTCTCCGTGTTAATTAATGGTAATGCTGAAAGTTTCTTTGAAGGTAATTGGGGTATAAGACAGGGAAAACCTCTCTCCTCCTTTCTCTACATTTTAGTGGCTGACTCACTGAGTAGGGCCATTAACAATAAAGTTTGGGAAGAAAATTGCAGGGATTAATAATTACAGAGTGGGTGGATCCTATTTCTCACTAGCAATTCATGGATGACACTTTCTTGTTTGGAAAAGCCAGCACTCAAGAGGCCAGATAGCTGAAGGGGTTGTTTGATGCTTATGTAGCCACTACTGGATAATAGGTTAGCCATGTCAAATCCTTAATCTTCTTTTTTAACGTCCCCCTTCTCTGGAAGCTAGAATTCTTGGCATCTTCAGATTCAAAAAAGGCTCCCCTCCGGTCAAATATCTTGGTGTGCCTTTGTTTGGTGGCTTAGGTTGAACCTCGATGTGGAATGATCTCCTCTCTTTGGTTAATTTGAAACTCATCTCCTAGAAAGGAAAATGGCTATCACTAGTTGGAAGACTGGTCCTCATCAAATTTGTTGTCGGTGACTCCCCCTTATATATGCTTTCCATACTGAAAATCCCCAAAAGTGTTCTATTAAAGCTTATCGGGATTATGCGAAAGTTCCTATGGCAGAATCCCTCTATGGAAAGGAAAATCCCATTGATCAGCTAGGAAAATTTTTCCAAACCTAAAGATCTAGGCGGGATTGGCATTCTCAACTTGGGTATTCAAAAATTGGCCCTAGTCGCTAAGCTTGTTTGGAATCTCCTCACAAAACCTTTGTGTCTTTACAGCCAAGTGGTGGAAGAAAAAAATATCTGGGGCCCATATTCCGGAATCAATTCTCCACATTGCTAATCCCCCTCGTGGTTCTCATATATGGAACTTCTTAGTTGAATGCCGGGAGCTCTTCTTATTCAATGTAGCTTGGAAAATCGAAAAGGTGATAGGGTGTTATTCTGGGACGATCCTTGGAATGGTTTTCCCATGCTTGGGGAAAATCTTGAGTTTTGGGAAATCAAGAGGCTCTTAGTTGAATAATGGGGACCATATGTTTCCAACTATGGGCTGATTTCGGAAAATTTTCCTGCTCTATTGGAATGGAAAAGTATTGATCACCTAAATCTCTCTTTTGAAACTAAGGATAGTTTTCGCTCGGCTCTGCAGGAACGACAGATAGTGCTTTCCGGGGTAATGATGAAATTTTCTAGATTGCGGCCTCTTCTAGGAAATACTCCCACGCTGTGGCTATAAATTATTGCATGCTAAGAAGGAAGCTGAGGCTCTAATCTAGAAGGCATGATGGTCCCCCTCGTGTCACCCTAAAGCTGGCCTTTTCGCTTGGATGGCTTTCAAAGGCAAAATTATCACTCAAGAAAGGAGGAAGAGATTTAGATTTCATGGCCCCTCAATGTGATTTTGTGTGAGAAGCATGAGGAAGATCGTGATCATGTTCTGCTTCATTGCCCATTCACAGCTAAATGTTGGAGTTGGTTGTGTGCCAGGCTCAATCTCCCGTGGCTCCAGCCCTCTACACTCCCGACAGCCATTTTGGCTTGGCTTGTAAACCTCCACTTTGGTGCTCTCTCCTCGATTTGGCTGTGTGGTATCATGCTACTTCTAGCACATCTGGTGGGAGCATAACAAAAGAATATTTAGGGAGGAGCAGAACTCGGTGGAAAGGGTCATTCTCAGGTTGGAATGGGCTATCTTTAAGATAGGTTCTACTAATTGGTCCCGCTTTCATCACTTCTCCAACATTGATAGGGAAATCGAGCAACGCTAGCCTAGAATCGTCAAGCTCGGAGTAGGTGCTTAGCGCCCTTCGATCTCCTCAGCCTCGCTCCGTCGGTTAGCCCGTTGGCTCCCCACCTGGGTTTCCTCAAACTAAATTTTGATGGAGCAACCAAAGGTAACTCGGGCATCTCCGGCGCTGGATGCATTATAAGAAACGAAAAGGGATTATTGGTTGGTGCCACCTCCTACAAGCTCAGGGATGGCACTTGTAATTCAGATGACTAAAGCTCTCGAGCAAAGCTCTAGATCTAATGGCCTCCTTAAAGATATAAAATCTAGAAATCAAAGGGGATTCACTAGTAATTGTGAATGCCATAATTAAAAAGAAAGCATTTTCTTGGAAATTGGACCTAGGAGTTAAAAAGGTCCTTTGGCAACTCAAGAATTTCAGTGCTTGGAACATTAAGCACATGTTTTGGGAAAGTAATAATTACGTAGACAAGTGGGTGAATGCAATGATCGAGCAAGCACAACAGGAGATAATGGCATTCAATTCTAAAGCGTGGGAAGGACTGGGGATATTGATCTCGCGTGAGGTGGATTTCAGAGCACACACCGTCTAATGATACACTTACGGGATGTGAAGGGTCTATTTAATGCTTTGGACAATGACTTCTCCTTATATTTTTTCTCCCTCCTTTTACTAGCTATGGCTGTCCCTAATGTGCCGTGAATTTCCTTGAGCTGTGATCTGCGTGAAATGGCATTTCGTTCTAAGATAATAGACAACCGGACGAAAAGAATTTTTCATCTCTCTTGCGTTAAAGAGTTGGATGCCATTAAAGGATTCTGGAAAATACTATCTATCTGCTTTGTTGGTTGGCCACACATCAATAGTGGCGTTGCCTATGTATTCATTGAGAACCTGCTGATAATCTGTCCCTCTAAAGTGGATGCCATGAGTCTGGCTCTACATTGGCTTCGATCAACATATTGTGGTAGCCTGGCCTCTGAAGGGGTGAATTGCTATCTCGGCGTTTTGGGCTGTGCATGAGTCTTTACCGAGCACGTCGGGGGTGGCTGTGGGTGTCTTTAGCAAACTCGAAAAATGGTTTGGCATTCTCCTGACCTTCACTGAGCAGCTAGTGGTGTATGTCCAGGACCGGGCTGCCAACCGTGCCTGCTTGGTGCTTCCTAATCTAAAGACCCTATGCGCTCCGTTGGACCCTATCCCCCCTGAATGGACCAAGTTGCGGCTATCTACGACAGGGGCCTATGACTTTCTCTGGCTAAACTGGGTGAATTTTGAAGTGAAAGTTGAAATGGAAGATGATACCAGCCTTGGTTGGTGTCTTAGCCGCTAGTGTTCTTTGTCACCTTGGGGTCCTGGAGAGTAATCCCTTTCTTGCCTAGTACTATAGTTATAGTATATCTTGGATAATGTTGGCCTATGTTCGTGTATATCCATAAACTTTTTTGCTCTTAAGATTTTGCTGTTTTGCTTTGAAATCTTGAGGTTGGGCCTCTATTTATGTAAATAGGGAAGCGGTCCCTTCAACACACTTTATCTATAAAAAAAAACATTTCCATTCCAGTTTCAATACTTGGCCTCATGAGCTCACTAATATTTAAACTAAAATTATTTCATAACCGAAGAGTTATAAACACAACTATTAATAACAAGTAAAATACAATGTCTCATATAATGTAATATTTAATACGTATTAAATCTATATTAATTGCCACGAACTTGGAAAGACTAGATTTTGAATGGCTTTGTAACATTTTGGGATTAATGTAATTACATTAGTATGTGTTTCAATAACACAATTGTTTAAATAAAAGTTTCATAAAATTACTATATAATTACATTTATTAATGACACAAGCATTTTAAAAAAACAGAAAATGTTTCTAAACATAAAAATGTTGTATTTTAATTTAATACATTTTGACATATATCACAAAGGTTGTAAAAAAATTAAACACATTAAGTATTATTAATAAAATATTGGTCACATACATTGAAATGAAGTGAATATTAACTCGACATTAACTTTTGTCACTACTAGTTTGAAGAAGTTAAAAACAAATACATAATACCAATATTTATAGAAATGAAACTTTAGCTATCACCCTAAGATCTTAAATAAGTATTGTTTTGGACAAAGCATGTTGTATGTCTCGTGTGAGTGTATATTTATTTGTGTATATATATGTATGTATATAAGTTTACACACGTAGACACATATATACATATAAATAAACATAGGCACACAATAAAAAATGTAAAAAAATACAATACATTTAATTTTAAGCCATACAAGATTTTTTTATTGCATGTATGGCCATACACATACCATTAAGATCAAATGTGGATGGGTATTGAAAATACACCGTGGTGCAATCATCCATGTATTTGAATAGATGGTCATCTAAACATTTCCCTTGTGAATAGTGTGTTAGGGCCTTAACATTTATGCATGGATGCATAAACAACATGCATGTTGGTGGGGTTACAATTGCATATAAGATGGTGATGAGTGTGGGGTGGGTTTTGGCCCATCCTAATAGGGATGAGAACTTTCTATTGTCTATATGGAATGGCCACGTGGGTGGGAGAGGGGATTTGGGTAGGAGCTAAACCATTAGGGTAAAAACATGGGTAGTGGGTCATATAGGTTATGTCTTGGTCACTTTGGGTTATGTCTACGTTAGTTTTTTTGTTTATATTATCCAATAAAATATAATGGTATTTTAAATCAAATACTATATTTACATTTGCATATAATATACATTAAATGAGAATTATATATATTATAATTTTGGTTGGGGCCTACCTAGATAAAAATAGGCCTAAGACCAGATATTCAATAACCTAATAAGAGACAAAAATAAGACTAACAAACAAGCATAGTCAACATGAGTCCAAATAACAACGGGATGCCAACACCATGAAAGCACAATGTTAGCACAAAGTCAGCCCAAATCTTGCACACAACAACAAGAACACCCAGAACGGACAAAAATAATAGAACATGAATAATAGAAAAGAAACAACAAATAAGAATCAAAGGGGCGTTAAATCCAACATCTTTTACACTTGATCCTTGTGATTCTGTCACATTGCGGGACTGAATGATTGCGTTTGTCCCATATCGACTACACTGTGTTCCACCCATCATCAAAATCCTCAACAAATCCACCCCCAAATACCGATTTGACATACTCATTATATTTATCACTCTCTCAGAAGTCAAGAACCTTAAGGGAGTCTGGATCAAACTCGGGATGTAGCACCTTAAGCAGTTTCTTCTTCTCAAGAGATGTCTTCTTCTTGACCTTGGTGTTGACCACAACTTGATTTGAACATCTGTTTTCCAGTTTTGTGGTTTCAGACCAATGCTTGTCCAATGCCCTGTTTTTCACCTCGTAATATTTATATCTCTCTTCTTCAAAAGAATCCGCCATTTCAATTGGTCTCTTTAACTGAACAGGGGACACAAGTACTAGTTTTTCGTTTGGATCCTCGCAATGATTTCCCTCCACCGATACATTGTCCAGATGCTCTTCATAATCCGAGCTAAGATCCCCATTTTCCTCTTCACTATGCCCTTCTGTCTCTTTAGATTCAGAACCCTGATCTGTCTCAGAAACAGGGGGAAATATCTTTTCCAACTCTGTTTCAACTTCCAAAAATCCCTTAGTCTGCATCCTAAAGAAGAGGGCGCGAAGGGAGTCGTGTGTTCCATTACTGCATTTTTGGAGCGTATTGCGTGGCCACATTCACAGCAGGTCGTGAGGAGGGTAAGGACATCTGCGAAGAACCCGACACACCTTTAGACCCAACCGTGTCTCCATGCACCTTGGCAGGCATATCCCTTATAGCCTTGACACGCGAGAAAGATTCATCTGTCCCCTGCCGCAGAGGTAAGAAAAAAACACTCTTGATCTATTTAGCTTGAGTAAACAAGATGAGAAAAATAAATTTGAATCCTCAGGTCAGGATATGTTGAGTCAAACACCAGTTTTAATCATCCTGATAAAGGCTTAAATGAGTATTTCTTTGTGTAATAGAATTAAGTCAAGGGTCCCACGATTTACCTCCAACAACAATGGTAAATGATTCCGGGTCATCGACTAAGGTGGACTTGTAAACAAGATGAATAATAGCTAGTTGACAACCTCATTTACAGGCGATGGTGTTGAGTCTCTAGAACATTTGAGTTTTAGGGATAACCTGATAAATCAGGGTAAATGGATCAATTCTGCCCATTTATACATGGTACGTTATGCTTCAAGGGAAAGACATTTATATTTAGTTTCCTCCCTAGTACTAACTTTATGCATTTTGTAAATGTTAATCATTTGAGAATGTTGGCATACACATTCAAGGTGGAGTTGATGAATTACAGATTCGAATAACTTTTCATGAATTTGTGACCTTTGGATTTTGTATTTATTCGTATGAATGTAAGCCCAAAATCTCCAGAGATTTGAAGGAGGCTCTCCAGAACTTTGAAATGCATTTCTATATTTTACATGCTATGAATAACCGGTTAAATGGGATCCCAATGCTCATGAATATATATCAAATTGGTTTGTATCCTTAAAATTGTTGATATATATTATATAGGTTATATTAGAGGTTTGTCAACATTTAAAGTTTCTAGTTTTGTTCCCCTTCCACATCAATTTCTTTCATCATCATTTTCAACATATTTTATTTACCCAATCACGATGTCATTGATTTTCCTTTAAAACTACAGTCAATCAAAATATATTTGCATGCTTTTATATTTTTTATTTCTTCCACCATGGAATAAACATGTAAAATCATCCCTTTCACTTCATGATATTTTTTTATTAGATAAGGTAATAAGACATGGATTGTGGTTCCCTTAAGCCTTACATTTTTCATGATTATTTTCATTTTAATACTCTATAAACAAAAATAGTATATAAAAATGGAAACATCCAATGACTCTTTCATAATTAGAAAAGAGGAACAAGATCTTTGTGGAAATTTCTTTGTCACCATCCACAAAAATGTTGAATGAAAGATAAAGAACCAACCTACATCTCTCCTCTTGTTCTAGAAGCACTCTTAGCTCCCATTGGCCTGTTCGGATCGTATTTCCAAGCTTAAGGTTAAGGGGAGGGTCTCCTACATCTTCTTGTTGAAGGCAACAAAGGCCAACGATCAAGGTCATCTCTCCAGTGCTCGTCCTAGAAGGTTCCTTATCCTGGGGTGGCCTCGATGGCACATGTGAAAGAAGAAGCCATTGAAATATCAAAATAATCTTGCTCTAAATATATATAGCTATATAATAAAATAGTTAGTATGATTGTTTTGCTTTTTGTCATGTTAGGGCAACTAAGCTTAGTTTTAATTCCTTCTAGTTCATGGGCTTCCTTTCCCCGTCAATATTATGTAAGGAAGGGGACCTAAGAACCCCTCGGTTCAAAGCTCCAATAAAAATTGTTTATCAGTAAAAAATGGAAACATCCACATGTAATATTAATACAACAAACAATACTATGAAATGCACAAAGACATCCTTACATGTAGAGACAATCATGCATATGGTGGATTTTATATGGGGTTAGACATATTAAGTTTGTATCTTCTCATACTAACTTTATATCTCACCACATTAGTCCAATCTATAAATTTGTACATTGCGTCATAAAAAGGTAAAATTGATAGACATCTAAACATTGAAGACAAAGCCCAAAATTAATTGTTGTCAATGTGAATAACTTAAGACTTTCAATGGGAATAATAGAATACCATTTCATATACCTTTGCTTCCAAAATTTAAATCCTTTATAAGGTATTGATAGTGGTTTATTCATTGTGATGCACCATCGATTCGAAATAAGGACGTTTAGATTCATATTTCTTCAACATCTTAGGGAAATGTTCGAATCATGTTTGGACTCTTATTTATGAAGTGTCCTATAACTCATCCCCCTTATTTTATGCAACTTACCCTAAATTTTTGGCAACCCATTATTTCTTAGTGAAACGTTGAAAGTATTTTGAACTTCTTCATCTTGATTAAATTTCTCTTAGTATCCTCTTTCGATTCAATACATTCTTTAAAGTTTTCTTCAATTTATATATTTTCTACATTTGAGTATGTAGATGATTCTAGTGGTGGATAAATAATTAAAATTTTCAAAGGTAAAAATTTGAAACTATTACAATAATTTCATTTTTTTTTTATAAATTTAATTAATTCCCAACAATAATTAGAAAATAATAGAAATATCAATATTTTTCAAAAAAGGTTTAAAATAATAATTTAATTTTATCCCATTTTTTGAAGTTTTATATATTTATGTAATTTTCCCAAATTTTCTTAATTTCTCCAATAATTTTGTAAATTTCATAATTTAAACATATATTTTAAAATTTTACAAAGTTTCATCAAATTTGATAGATTTTTATGCTAGTACCATCAAAATGTGAGGAGTCATTTTTCAATAAGCATACATGTTTTCTTGTTATTTCATATGGTGACCTTTTCAAAATTGTTATTCTAGGTGTGTCAACATGTCATCTAATAGTATCTTGTCCTATGTTTGGAGAAATTTAGTTACGACAAAGTATTGAGAATGTTTCACCAAATTCAACCTAAAGGTTTACGGCATGATCATTTATCATTTTCTACCATACTCCCATCCTCTACCCAAATAAGATAATTTTAGGAGGGCTATGCACATCATGGAGATATGGCTATGTACATATTTTTAATATATAAATCACCTAGTTTACATGTATATAAAATGTTTTAGTAATGGTAAGGCACATGAAGTTACAAAAAAATTGAAATAAATGTTGTAGAATAGAAAACATTTATTGAGGGATATGTACAAATGAGTTGTGTTGAAAATTTCTGAACAAATGTAATTTCAACATAAATTATCCAAATCCCATTAATGTTTTCATAAGCATTGCATCCTATCATAATGTGAGATTAAAAACGTAATGTATAGCCATTCATCATAGCATAATGGTAATCTAATTTTTGTTTTTTGTGTGAAAAATCTATTACGATTCTTGATTATTAACCTCTATCTTGTAAGATTATTTGATCAACAAATATTGGAAAATAACACAAGCGTAACTTCACAAATACAAACACATAAGAAATACCCAACAAGGTGAACACAATATTTTGGACAATTGTCACTGGAAAAACCCCATAGGGAAAACCGTACTACGGATGAGAAATATATTAAACTTGAGAAAATCAAGAGATACAAATACGCTTGCCTCTTCTGCCGAGCTCAAACGATCTCCTAATCCTCTTGCTTGATATTCCTCCTTGCTTTATCTCAAGCGCTATCATGCGCCCTTCTTTAAACTTTGCAGAGACTACTTGCTAACAACTATGCAAGTTTCTCTAAAAACTTCCTTGTTACAAATGACCCCAAGGACCCCCTTATATACTACTCTCGTTGAAAATCAACGGCGAGATTAATACAAATGAATGGTGAGATTAAAGACAACTCAATAACCATAACAACCTTGGTTATGAGGTGTCACCTAAAAGAGTCAATATTAGATAGCAATTGTTCTTATCCTAACAATATTTGTTTGTGAAACAACTATTTCTCTAAATTCTAGGTTGTCAAACTACCCATAACAAATGGATGAGGACAAGCAATTTTGTCTAAGCTACTAACTACTAAGATTAACACTCCCTCTTAGCGAGGAAGTTGTTACGCATGACATGACATCTCTCGAAGAAGATAAATTTTACCTTCCCGATGCCTTTGTCGGAATATACTGCTGCACCCTGCTGATCTGTGCAAGTGTTTGTGCAGCTTAACAACCCCACGCTATACACAATCTACGATGAAGTGATACTTGATGTCTATATGTTTTGACCTATCATGAAACACAGATTCTCGATCGACTTGATCGACTCTGATTGTCGCGAGTGTATCACCGTAGTCTCAACCTTCTAACCAAACAAAGCTACTAGCTTGACTTCCGAAGCCATATAGCTTCACATGTTGCCATCTTAGCTGCTATGTACTCGACTCTGTTGAACTCGAGAACCACGGACTTCGCTTCTTGAACCGAGATACTGACTCACGATCCCAGATTGAAACAACACCACTGAAGTGCTCCTCTTGTCCATTGTACTACACCTTGTCTGCGTCAGTATAGCCCATCAACCTGATTCCTTCACCTCGAGCATATCTAATTCCATACTTGATTGTACCTTGCAAATAACGCAGCACATGCTTTGCCACAGTCCAATGCACTCTCTTTGGCTCAACCATGAACCCATTAAGAGAGTTAAGCTGCAAAAGCTATATCGGCACAGTATTGACCAAATACATGAGAGAACCAATCAAGCCCATTTGTATAAGGTGGGGTCTACATCCTTCTCCTGGATGTGTCTACCTTCCTCAATTCATGATCATGGGTGTAGACATGGCTTTGCGATCTTCCATCTGAACCTTTTCAAGATTTCCATGCAATATTTCCCTTGCCCAGGAAAATATCTCCATCTTTCTGCCATACCTCCATGCACAGAAAGTAGTGCATGAGTCCCAAATCCTTCATCTCGAACTCCATTTGCAAGATCCCTCTTGCATTCTTCTATGAGCCCTAGTGAACTGTAAGAAAGAAGACATCTACATATAGGACAAGAATGAGAATCTCACCTCTCCAACTACTAAGTAGGAGAGATTAGCATCTTCCTCACTCTTCACAAAGCCCATTTCCTGCAAGTAACTATCGATGCACTCATACCATGCTCTGGGAGCTTGCTTGAGTCCGCATCTGACGCTCTCTTGATCTACACACATGGGTCTCTTTCTTTGTGTGCTCTGAAAGCCTTACAGTTGTTCTATGTATACCTCCTCTTTTAACTCACTATTAAGAAACGTTATCTTGACATCCATTTGATGGATCTGCCATCCCATCTGTCTTTGAAATTGAGATTACGGCTCGTATAGAAGTATGCACAGCAAGCTGGAGAAAATGTCTCCTCGTAGTCTATTCCCTTTTTAAGAGAGAACCCCTTTTCCACGAACCTTGCCTTATATTTCTCGATCTTACCATCTGCGCACCGTGCTTGATCTTATAGATCCGGTGTGATCCAACCACTACCCTATCTGTTAGTGCAGGTAGTACCTCCCACACATCATTACGCATAATTGAAGTATACTCCTCGACCATTGCTTCTTGCCACACTTGATGTTGTGCAGCCTCTGATAGCTAGAAGGTTCACTATCTACCAACATACTAACTAATGCAACATAGTCATCATACATTTGGTGGTTTCCGTTGTCTATTACTCCTCCTAGGAGTACCCACTAACTCACGAGTATTCTTTTGTGTCTGTTGAACCTCACGGTTCTTACTTGCCAACTGTAGAGGATGAAATATCAACCTCCATGTCTTCTTGATGCATCTCTTCTTGCACTGTTGCTCCATACTTTGAAAACTCTCTCCTCCCGAGTCTATGCTTGTACTTAGTAAGCTTGTACTCGAGCTTGCCCTTGACTCGATTGAGTGATCCTTGGAGCTTCATGGTTTTGCTTACTCGATCATCTCTTGGTAAATCTCTAGACCTTCTAAATGCCTTGTCCTCCATGAACTTGACATCACGTCGAACAATAATCCTTGGTCCTGGAATGAATATTCGATATGCCTTAGAGGTTTCTTGTGCCCCACAAGTACCCTCTCTCTGTGATCGATCTAACAGTACGTGTATCCTTAGGAATGTGACAATATGCCAAACTCCCAAAGATCCTAAAGTGGTGACATCGGCTTCTTCCCGGTGAATGCTTCCTCTGGTGTCATCTTCCTAGTACCTTATGTGGAACTCTATTACGTATGTATGCGATGTATTGCATGCCTCTGCCCCACAGGATAATGGGGTAAATCGTGGTCATGCAACATAGCCCTTGATGCCTCTGTTATAGACCGATTCTTCCTCTCGTGACTCCATTACATTGCGGATTGACAAAGCATCCACTCTCTCTTGATTCCTTCTCTGAGTACAGAACTCCTGGAACTCATTGCTTTTGTACTCGCCTCCATTGTATGACCAGAAGAACTTTGATCTTCCTTCTGTTGAATTCTCCACAAGAGCTTTGAACTCTTGGAAGCGTGAAAACCTCATCCTTGGTCTTGAAGTATATCCATGTCTTCATGGAGAAATCATCAATAAAAGTAACAAAGTACTCATACCCTCACGAGAGACTTCGTTGACATTGGTCCACATACATCTGAATGTACTAGATCAAGAACACCCTTGGATGCGGTGTCACTCCTTGGAAAAAGCAAACATCCCCAACACGCATCCCTTACATACATCATCGTGCTTTGTGCTCACCTCGGGAACACTGTCCTTTGTCTCATGAAGTAATTTAAGGGCTCCATGATGGATATGGCCCATCCTTCTATGCCATAGCTCTCCACCGATCTATAAGATTATTTTTGCTCATGAGTGCCTTAGGAATATCAAACTTCATCCTATAAAGCCGACCGCTCATAACTCCAATAGCTATGGGTGATTTCCAATCCTTGTGATTGATCAACACATGTGTCCCTCTAAAGAGTACATTGTACCCTTTGTCTGAAGGACAGATATAGAAATCAAATTCATTCCCTAAGCTGGAACATGCAACACATCATGAAGGTGAATCATCTTACCACTCTCCCTACGAAGGCTGAATAGTCCCTTTCCCAGTGAGTTGAGTTTGGACATGTTCCCCATAGAATCTGGATTAAGTGCTCTTTCCTTATAAGCTGGAGAAGTATTCTCTAACTCCTGTCATATGATATGATGCCCCACTATCTATGTACCAAACACTCTGTGAGGTTGAGCTAACCATACATGCTATGAGTGCAAACTCATCTTCCATTCTACTAGAGAGCTCATCTGCACTTGCTGAAGCCATAACTTGCTTCTTGCCTTTCTTTTCATTCTTCTTCCTTTCTGGGCAATCGCTGACATAGTGGCCAAACTCGTGACAGCCATAGCACTTGATCTTCGAAGAATCTTTCTTCTTCTTTTCACCTTGTGAATTTGATCCTTTACTAGACCCATTCTTTGCTTTCCCTTTACCCGCTAGGGCAACATTTTCCTATTCCACCTCACTTTTCTGACTCTTATTGTTGGCTCCATTGACAAGACTTAGTCTAAGCTCCTCCTGAGTGAAATCACTCCATATTCGATCCCAACTCGGTAAGGTGTCTCGTCCATTGATGACTTGAACAAAGACATCCCATTGCTTAGTAAACCCATTTAGGGCTATTCTCACTAGCTCGTCATCACTTGGCTTGTCTCCAATAGCTACCAATTCATCCTTGACAAGTCTAAGTTTGGTGAGGTAACTTGTGATGTCTTCTCCCTTATTCATCTGTTTATTCCTGAACTTTACTTTGAGATTATTGTCCAGATTAGTGGTAGCATTCGTGCAGTGCATTCATAATGGCATCCCACATCGTCTTCGCTGTATCTAACTCTGCAATATGCGGAACAATATGATCCTTGACACCGTCAAGAATCAGCCTCCTCGCCTTGGCATCTTCCTTCTTATATGCTAAGAGTTGTGTTGCATCTGTAGGTACAGGTACAACAGTGGTCACATATTCCTTGATACCATTCTCTTCTTCAAAGCCAATAGAGAAATTCGGCTTTCCAGGACACCAAAATTTGAGGCTCCATCAATGTCGTCGATCTCTTAAACCTGCTGAGGCCATCTTAAAAGAAAATAATAATAATAATTTTGAAGAGGTTAAACTGGGTTTTATAAACCCTCACTTTCTTTCACCTAGGGTAAATCTCTTCTACCCGAACTTAGCTCTGATACCATGTGAAAAATCTATTACAGTTACTGATTATTAACCTCCTATCTTGTAAGATTATTTGATCAACAAATATTGGAAAATAACACAACTGTAACTTCACAAATACAAACACATAAGAAATACCCAACAAGGTGAACACAATATTTTCAGGACAATTGTCCCTGGAAAAACCCGTAGGGAAAACCAGTACTACAGATGAGAAATATATTAAACTTCAGCAAATCAAGAGATACAAATACTGCTTGCCTCTTACTGGCAGAGCTCCGACAATCTCCTAATCCTCCTGCTGATATTCCTCCACTGCTATCTCCAATGCTATCACTGCGCCCTTGCTAACACTGCAAGACTACTTGCTAACACTACAAGTTTCTCTAAAAACTTCCTTGTTACAAATGACCCCAATGACCCCCTTATATACTACTCTCATTGAAAATCAACGGCTGAGATTAATACAAATGAACGGATGAGATTAAGACAACTCGATAACCATAACAACCTTGGTTATGAGGTGTCACCTAAAAGGAGTCAATATTAGATAGCAATTGTTCTTATCCTAACAATATTTGTTTGACAAAAACAATTATTTCTCGAAATTCTAGGTTGTCCAAACTACCCATAACAAATGGATGAGGACAAATAGCTGTCCAAGCTACTAACTACTAAGATTAACATTTTTAGTTACAATTTCTTTCGTAAAAATGTATACAAAATATGGAAGCACACAAAATTCACATGAACTATTCGTAAAATATTACAAAAAAATCATTCTCATGGATTTCAATGATTGTGGGATATGTATAAAATGAGTTTTAAAAAAATCACTTTTAGACTCCTAGGAAATCACTTTTAGGATATTTACAGCCAAACTCACCAAAATTTTATACCATATACTCTAAGTGTGTTCCAAAATTGAATATTTGAAATAGGGTATAGATATCTACTAGAGAATATTAAATTTTTTTTTTTTTCAAATCTTGTTTGTTTAATTTTCGTCGCGATAGATTATATATAATTTTTAGTTTTAAATTAGTATTTTATTTTTTGAAGATAATCAACTTGAGAAGAAACTTGTTTACAGTAAATATGGAATGCGATCATTCATATGAACTTCCTTTTCTCTGAGTTTTTGAAGAAATATGCAACTTAGCTAGTTCATGAGAAATTAAATCTTGTTGTCCTGGAATACTTAGAGTGTCCCACATTGAGATGTTAACATTATGATTTTTCATTACATCAACAATGTTGAAAGAACTACTTGATTTTGGAGCAGATTCTATTGTTTTAGCAAAAATTGATTCCGCTTTAGCTGCCTTTGATATCTGAGGTATAAATAATCTTCTTGGATTAGGCTGTAGCTATTTTTGCTACTCTTTACTAGCTGACAAACTTGCTATTTTTTGAGGAACAATAATACTGTTAGCTGGTTTTGGGCTGTAATTGCTGTTTTATCGTGATAGTGGGTAGAATAGGCCTGTTTTGCTATTGAAATAAATGTTGTAGAATACAAAATTTTTATTGAGGGATATGCACAAATGAGTTGTGTTGAAAATTTCTTAAACAAATGTAATTTCAACATAAATTATCCAAATCCCATTAATGTTTTCATAAGCATTGCATCCGATCATGATGTGAGATTAAAAATGTAATGTATAGCCATTCATCATAGCATAATGGTAATCTAATTTTTGTTTTTGTAGTTACACTTTCTTTTGTAAAAATGTATACAAAATATGGAAGCACACAAAATTCACATGAACTATTCGTAAAAGATTATGCAAAAAAATTATTCTCATGGACTTCAATGATTGTGGGATATGTATAAAATGAGTTTTTAAAAATCACTTTTAGACTCTAGGAAATCACTTTTAGGATATTTCTGACCAAACTCACCAAAAGTTTCCATATACTCTAAGTGTGTTCCAAAATTGAATATTTGAAATAGGGTATAGATATCTACTAGAGAATATTAAAAAGAATATATTTTTTCAAATCTTGTTTGTTTTATTTTCACAATAGATTATATATATAATTTCTTAGTTTTAAATTAGTATTTTATTTTTGAAGATAATCAAGCTGGAGAAGAAACTTGTTTTCTTGTAAATATTGAATGCGGTTGTTCATGTGAACTTCCTTTTCTGCGAGTTTTTGAAGAAATATGCAACTTAGCTAGTTCATGAGAAAGTAAATCTTATTGTCCGGGATACTTAGAGTGTCCCATGTTGAGATGTTAATATTATGATTTTCATTACATCAACAATGTTGAAAAAAGAAGCACAGTTTTGATAGCTGAGGTATAAATAACCTTCTTGGATCAGGTTGTAGCTATTTTCTTTGCCTCTTTACTAGTGACACACTTGCTATTTTTGAGGAACAATAATCTTTTGTTAGCTAGTTTTGGGCATGTAGTTGCTGTTTTATACTGTGATGGTGGGTAGAAAGAGTTGTTTTGATGTTTTTAATTTTTGCAGCTTTTCCTTGAGCCTTATTAGTAACTTCTGATGAAATCATCCTCACTTAAACTGACTAAGTTCTGCTCAGGTGCCTTCGAACCTAAGTATCTTGTTGCCCACCCTCCATTTGAGGCATGAACAATGTCTTAGATTGAGGTTGTGTAATAAGACTTATGTTTAGAAAAGCATTTGGGCAACTTGTAGCTGAATGAGGTTGATTACAAGGTTGACACCACTCTTCTGTAGCCATATTAATTGGGACTAAAGCGTTAGATGAACTAGGAGCCTTTGGGTCAAACTACCTTTGCGTTGATAAGGCTGCCTATAATTTTGATTTTATTGATAAGGCTACCTATTTTGCTGATTTTGCTGATAAGGTCCGTGAGGTAATATAAGCCTATTCTCAATTGAAGTCAACTTGTTCCCCATAGTCTGCAAAGCTTTAAATATGCCATCGATGGGGCTACTGACAATAGCTTCTATAATTGTGATAGGTTGTGGGATAGGTGCTAAATTTGCCGAAAAGGCATCGAAGGCCTTGGTGCTAATTTTTCAGCTTGAATAAGGTTGTTTTCAGCTCTTATAGCAATATCATAAGCATCTGGGAGAGTTTCACCTCCCATAGACTGAATCATAGTTGAAATATCACTATTTAATGCTCTAAGATAATAAAGGAAAGCATGGTCAGCTTGAGGCTTAACACTTACTGGGATTATTTCCCAAGTTTTGGAAAAATGGATGTTGAAACTAGACATAAATTCATGGGGATCTCTTTTAATGGTAGTCAATTGTTCTATGAGAGATAAATTATCTGAATTATCTTGAAATTGTTTCAAGAAATTTGCCACCTAACTCATCCCAAGTTCTTATGCTTCCAATCTCTAAATTTCTATACCATTGCAAGGCTTTCCCTTTGAAGGATGCATCTAAAAGTCTTAAGGCCATGTCTTCATGGGTTATGTTATGAACTGCACATAGGGCTGCAACATCTTTAATGTGCTCTGTAGGTGTAACTTGATTTTCACCAGTGAATGATGGCAAAATTTTCATGGCAACATTAGGGATATCATGATAAAATGGAATTACTAATGGGCTACCATTAGTAAAGGTCACAAAATTCCTAGGTGGTTGAATAGCCATTTGAAAAAATGGGATCTGAACAAAAATATTGACACGTGGTGAAGGAAGATTGGGAGGAGGATTACCAAATCTAGGTCTATTATAAGGTAAAGTATTACCAACTCTTCTCCTTGCAAAATTCAAAGGTAAAGAAATAAAATCAGAAGGAATTCCTCTTACCGATGATCTTGTAGTCACTTTAGGCATGGAACATGTTACAATCTTGAGTGCGAAATCAGTTTTACGAAGTTGCCAAATAGATCTTTAAATCTTTAGAATAAATTACTGCAACTTGTTGTCCCAAAAGTAACTTTTACTTGTTGTAAATCTATTGTAACTTACATGCAGATTTGATTCGTGGTCCCACCAGGTGTGCCAAAAACTATTATCTCTTAAAAGTACACCCTTTAGAGAGATGGTTGCAGGTGTTCTATGCTTGAAAAGTTTATCTCTCTCTTTCGAAGATACAATGGAAACACCTCAGGTCTATGGGTATACCTATTTTGAGGCGAGTCTTGATATCAAGGCCAATTCCTTATTGATGTATCATGTACTAATTTTCTAGGCTTTAAGGGTAAAAGATGATTGTAAAATGATTTAAAACCTAGGTAATACACCAAATTTGTATGAGGTCTTTGGTGAGTATATGCACAATTGATACGGAATGAATTTCGATGCAGACCAATGGTTTTCTAAAGATAATTAAGGGTAAACACTTTGGTGTATTGAGGGATAAAATCGAACAATTTGCTAAGTCACATACACATTAATATCATGCAGAAATTATTGAATTTTGCAATAGGGTAAGATGATTAATCGGGAATTCACATTTACAATATTAAGGGAACATAGAAAAGACTGCAAATAATTGGAAAGGCGAAAATACATCACATTTAAAGGGAAAAACTAGCAGAAAATGCTTCAAGCACTCTTGTATCTAAAATTCCTCCCTTTGTGCTTTGCAACACACACAATACATAGCAAAATTGATTCACCCACCTTTCCTAAAAATAGGATAAAGTGTACTCACCCATGCATCCTATTTTTACCCTTTATTTATTAATAAATAAAGGAATAAAATAAGCATGCTAATATAAAGAGGCATTAATAGCCTTGATTACAACTCAGTCAAACTATAGTTGACTATTCTATTTTTAATAAAGTTGGGTGAATAATGCTAATAATAAACCTTGCTTGATGAGAAAGTCTTCTCCAATGCATGCAATCTTTGTCTTCTAGTTGCTCCATTTGATCCACTTGTAATTGCAAAAATAGCATTTAAAACTCCCTCTTGGATGCACATGCAAAAGTTGATCTCCCTCTATGAGTAAAAATAAGTCATTATTTACAATACTTTACAAAAATCACCCAATGCATGGGGACCACCTTTAGGCTTTGATGTTTACATTCCCTTTGTCTTCTTGTGATCACATGAATAACTACATTCGATTTATTTTCAAATCCTCCTCTTTGTTGGGACCACCTTTGATGTGCATACTTGTCTTTCTCCTTTGTTGACTTGGCATAATAACATGGTTTTAGAACACACATGGGGTTACTTTGTGAAATGTTACCACACTATACTCGACCACTTTTTGGATGTCATTATATTGGCGTCGATTGGCCCCATCCTATGGTGACTCACCCCTTGGAATATTTTCGGTGGCATTCACTAACTCAGGTCGATTTATCTCTTTGGTGAAGGTCGTCGATCTAATTTGATTGATCCTCATCCTTTGATCTTATGTACCCATGGTTAGGTTTTCGACCTGAAATTTAATGTAGTGGATGACATCGTAACCATGGTAGTTCGTATAGGAGTTGGTGCTTGATCATTGAGCGTTGATTGTTGTACATTTTGATTACGGAACATTAATTTTATTCACCATAGTAAGCTAGGGTTTGTATTGAGGTTAGTTGGGTGAGTAAAGAACACTCGAACCCCATGGGCCATCATTCTTCTTTATTCACACTTAGAAAAATTTAGGCGAAGCCCTCGAAAAATTTCTCCCTACGCCATTGTTGATGTTTTCTTGAGCTTTAATGAAGGGTTGCTGTAAATTTTGAGCTTTCCACCTTGATGGAGTTTTGTTTTGAACTTTACGAGTGGTGGCCGATATTTACTTAGCATTTCAAGCTATGGTTTTAGTTTTTCTTGGAGGGTTTGTATCGATATGTGCTTCTTTTTGAGCTCTCTATGAGGGTCTCTATTTTTAGTTACGGTGGCTGCCATTGATGAGTTTTTAAATCTCTCTTCTTGTTCTCTTTGAGAGCAATTGCGACTTTTTGGAGATCGTCGAGAACACATATATCTGCTTAGTTTTACTTCTAAATGTGCTTATTTATCTTCTCGGTCTCTTTCCATTGTTGGCTCCAACTAGTAAGTGAATAATGAAGTCATAACTTGTGATTTGTCAAATGGATATTCTATATTTTGTTTAAAAATCACAAGATCTGTTGTATAAGAGACATGGGTATTTGAGTTTTCAGCTTCATCTATTTATGATAGTTTCCTCTTTTACTATGGCTGCCATGTATGAGCTTGGCATTTCATGGGTTTGACATTTCTTTGTTCATATATGAGATAAAATCTCATATATTTGAAATATCCACCATTATTCTGGACTTGGGTTTGTATCGGCTATTCTGTTTCTAAAGTTGTAGTTTTGATGTGTTTCGAAAATGGTAGATGCTTGAGAGAGGTCGTTATTTTTATGCTTTCTCTGTTATTTTACAAAGTAATTCTAAGCTTTCCTCAAGCTGATTCGAGCTTATCGATTTAGTATACATGGTTGTTTCTTTGATGTCGAGGATTTGCATAGATTTGAATTCCTTCATGGGTTTGAAGTTTTTGACAAAGGGTTCCCAAATTTGTAGCTTTTCACCTCTGTATTATTGATTAAGCTCAGATGAAGCTCTCATACTCTTTAATGCCATCCCTTGTTGGTGTATGATTGATCTTCTCTTAAAATGGAATCCATTGTTTGATCTGAAAATGATTTCATATTGCTTATGAAACTGCTTTACTTGAATAGATCATTCCTTTCCCCATCTTGTGGAAGACTTTGGGTTCACTTTTCTTGAAAATGTTTATCATTTTTTTCTAGAGACAAGTTGATCATCAATATTTCTTCCTTTAGTGTCGTAAGTAGTTATAGATTGCTTCCCACTTGCTGAAATGTTGAACATATGATTACTATTTGATAGATTGAAAAAGTACCATAATTTGAAAGGGTATCATAGTCATGTTTACTACTATGAGGAATCCCTGAGGATCTATCCCTGCTCCAGTGTTTGTTATGTTTATTTTTGCTATAGCTTAGTGTTACGCATGCTACCTGATTTGTTATAGATTCAATGGTGTTTGATGTTTGAAATCCCCTGTAGCTCATTTTGAAAACATATCCTTTAAATGTGATGAGATTTGAATGCTCTAAGGTAGTTGGAGGTTGTTGGAAAAATGTATCACCGATTCAATGTATAAAATAACTCTTGGTTACTCAACAAGTTGCATGGTTTCTTTATTATTCTCTTGAAAAATCATACTTATTGATAGATGTATGAAATCCTTCACCTTCCTTGATTCTTGACGAGGACCTTTACTTCTGAAATTTGCATCTTTTGTATGAAGTTTTGAAATACAAATCTGCAAACTAGTTGTATACTTGAGTGAAACCTTGATATGGAAAATAAACCTCTTCAATTCCTTGGAAACCTAAGAAGTTGTGTAACATCATCTCATCTGACTTGTTTCATGCATTGTACTTCAATATGCATTGAAACACATTACGAGTCCGATCTTTGCAACGAAAATATTTTCCTTACTCTTTCAGATCTGAAAATAATATCAACATTTCCTGTACTTGATTCTTTCCATTTTCAACTCTTTGAATGAGATTTTTCTTCCTTAATGCAACTTGATCAATTGGTACTGATATTGTACTTGAATGTTATGATTCTAACTCATTCATATATGTTTTTGTCTTTGTGAAATTGATGGTAACATGTACCTGCATCATCTGCTGCAAAACTACTTTGTTCATTTCTTTCATTTGATTATTTTCTAAAATGACATTCTGCTTATGAATTCCTTTTGTACTTGACCCTGATTCAATTGTACTATGAGATGCTCCTTTTGATTTTGTCTTTCATGTATTTTGTGTTTTGAAATAGAAAATCTTTAACTGTATTTCATGATAACTTAGAACTTGCAAGTTGTAAACTATTATCTTTGACCATGCCATGCATTATCTACTTTCTGCATTATTATTTGATTTATATACAAATTTTAAAGCATGTATTAGTTTGAAATAACATGATGGAAAGATGTAAAATGTCCATTTTACATGGTGAAGCCCTGTCAAATTTTTCTCGATTTCCTTTTTCATTCTGTTTCATTTGTAATCTTATCTCTTTTTAGTTAACTTCAACCTTTATTTGAACTCAAATAAATATACTTTCATGATTCAAGTTACAAAATGTGTCACTTCTTTCTTCTTACATGTATCTGCACATTTAGACAAATTGGTTAGAAAATATTAGGCCTTTTGGCCTCTCTTTCATTCCATAGTTTTTCTTTTCTTCTCTCTTCTTTTTCTGAGTGAGTAAATCATATATGTTGTTACAGAAAAGTAATTTTTATCAATTGTGCCTTTGATCTTCATGTAATTTATATCTCTTGTTGTTAAGAGATCCATCTGCATGAATTTGAATAGTATAGGAATATGGATTAATCCTGAGCTCGTAATTGATAGTTTTCTCTTTTCTATTTTCAGGTACTAGTGCCTTAAGCAATGAGATGAAGAGGGAACAAAGCTGGAGATGGAGATGCCTCAACTGGAGAAGAAAACTCCAAGGAAATGATGGGTTCACTCATACTCCTTTATTTTCTCTTTCATGCATATGTACCTTTTATTTCAGTAGTTGCACTTTAATTTTCAGTTACATCCCACATCTTGTGTGGGAACATTTGAAATTTCTTATGAATAAAACATTGAATTCTGAAATTGAGTTGTGTATTTCTTTCTGCATTTTAGCTTTCTGTATGGATTATATGATGAACTAAACAACCCAATAATATAATTGAATGTCTTAATCATAAAGGAAAGAATATCAAATAATTCTGTAACATTTAACAATGAACTATGATTCTTTGTAATATGTAATTATGATTGTTGTTCCAAAACATAACACTTCATTTATTCTACAATTTGATGTCTTCATCAAGATAACACAACTGTCCTTTGGGGCTTTGTGTTTTTTTTTTGACGATAGTCATGAAATTTCAGACTATGTGATCTGTTATGTTTTGTAACAACACACATAGCTGCAGATTTCATGTAATCATTAATTAATTCAATAGAAACAATATTGACTGAAAGAATATCCCTAGCTTAGGTCCATTTCACCAATGTCATCCATCGTAATGAAGTTTCGAGTTTCCCATTTTTGCACAAGTACAAAAATTGTCAACAACTATTTTAGCGAGTTTGGTTGTTTTTAG
The DNA here is from genome assembly GCA_018340775.1 of Taxus wallichiana var. yunnanensis. NCBI lineage: Eukaryota > Viridiplantae > Streptophyta > Pinopsida > Cupressales > Taxaceae > Taxus > Taxus wallichiana. The sequence goes on along the minus strand of CM031239.1, from coordinate 298,093,430 downwards.
TTTCCCCCTTTTAGCACTTACATGCTAAATGTAGGGTATATTTAGCACTTGCATGCTGTGGGGTATATATCTATGCATGTTGAATGTGAATCTATCATTTACGGGATTTATTTTCTCGCAGATTCTCCTCTTATTCCAAGTTGTTGGTTCTTTTATCATTTGCCTCTCTCTGTTTACAGGTAACACATCCATTGAAGTTATATCACCTTGCTTCTTCTTTTTTTACTATTGGTAAATGGTTTTTGATGGGGAACATATCCTAGTACAAAAAAATGTCAAAACCTAGATAAAACAAGAAGGTGCATAAGTGAGAGGGTTTAGGAACCCATATAAGCATTGAAGATCCAAGAAAAAGGAAGCCAAATTGCCCAATAGGAATAACAAAGAACAAAGAAGGCATGCAACCAAGCCACAGTCAACCTAAAACCGGAAATCAATAGAAAAACAATAGGCAATAAACCTTGCTCCATTTTGTTTCATCTAGTTTTTGTCATGATTTTTTTGGGGAGCTTAGTAAAAAAACCAAATCAATTCATGTCTTCTTTATACATTTATTTTATTGAATTAAACACTTCCTTAAACGTGGCCTAATTTGTCACTTTAGTAGCGTGTGCCCGAGTTTCCCACAACTACATTCTTGGATCTCTTCACAGTGGCATCCCTTGTTGCAAGGTAGAGTGGATATTTACCCATGTGCTCGAGGGTTTTTTATTGTGGTTTTTAAGGTTCTGGAAGATCGTGATACTATTTTTTCTAAGCTTTGGGATCTTGAGTCATCTTTTCTTATGAAACAATGGTACCCTTCTTTCAACCCTACTACTGAAACTTTTAATGTCAATCCTATTTGGGTGTGCCTTCCTCACCTTCCGCTACGAGTTTTGGGGAGGAAAGTCTTATTTCCATTGAAAATGCTTTAGGAAATGACTTGCCATAGGTACCAAAAAATGAATTGTATACTCACATGACCTATGCTCACATCCTGGTTGATATTGATACCAATGTTGATCTACTAGCCTCTATGGAACTTAGGGTTATGGACAGAATCTGGACTCAACAATTGGACTATGAAGGCTTTCCCTTTAGATGTAGGAAATGATTTTCTTTGGGACACTTAGTCTCATACTGTACTAGTGTGAAACAAAGAAAGAGTGATAAGGTATCTTGGTGGAAAGATTCCCAACCTAGCATGCTGGTTGTGGGAGAGGTTCTAGATGATTCTTTAGAGGATTCAGGGTCGGAAGAAGGTGATTTACAACATACAGATGAAACCCTTGTTTCTCCTCCTATGTTGGGGGGTGAGGGTTTGGATTCTCTACAACATTCTAGTGGTCTACCTCATCCTTTGGGGTTGACATATGAAAATAAAGAGACTCTTGAAATAATGTTACCAATCTACAATGATGAAAATGAGGATCCTAATAGGGAAGTGGATTGGATGGTTTTGAAAGGAAAAAAGAAAAGAAAAACTATTATAGGCCCACTTAAAATGAACTTAAGATCTCATGGTATGGGGTCTAATGGGTAAACTTTATTTTCCTATTGTAGTTTTGGTTTGGCCTCTTCATTTGATCGTAGAGGCCTCTTCATTTGATCGTTTTGGTCCCCTTAAAACCAAACTATTTTTACCCTATCCATTTTTTTACGAAAGTATTGTATTTTAAGCTGATAATTTGTATGGTATTTTTCTTGTATATCTTCAGCCTGGTTCTTTTATCAGCTTGATTTCTTCGTAGTTGATATGCAATGCCCCTCTCAAGTAATTTTACTTTTCTTTTCATGCTTTTGTAGTTTACTAGCATACATATGTTTATTATAAATGTGAGTTGTAGGTTGTCTGATCAGATGTGCTTTTAAAAGATTTTCTGATGGAAAATATTGTTTCTATAATATTCTCATAATTCAACTTTTTTTTCGTATCCGTCTATAGTTTGAGTTACATCTCTTAGTGGTTATGCAAATTGCCAGAATCCAACCCTTGTAAAAGTGTTTTTATTTTTATATTCTTATATTAAATAGTCAAATATCTACAGGATATTATTACTCTTGAAGAGATAAAAGTGGGAGTGGGATAGTATGTGATAACTACTAAAAAATCTAGCAAATCTAAATAACTAGACTAACACCACATAGTCTATTAACAAAGATAGGAATTAACAATAGTAACATCAATGATTAAAGCTTATTGGAACACTTAAAAGAACTAACATGATATCAATCAATCTTAGCTAAAGCATGCCTACTTAGTATGAATTGCTAACTAACATAGACCTAAATAGATCTAAGAGCAATCAAATTATGGTTTGTTGCTACTTCACAAATGGTGAGAGGATCTCTCTAACAATGGCTACAAGGCCATATTAGATATCCCTCTACTAACCAACATGAAGATTGGAGGAAAAGATTGAGAAAGCTAATCCAAAGAGGAAGTAAGGCTCTTAATCATATTTCTTATATGATATGTAATTCAAAGCATGGTGTAAAGTTTAAAGGTAGGTGTTTAGTATTTTTATAGTTTTATATTTGGGGAAAATTGCATCTTGGTGCATGTGGGACTAAAAGCACAAAGTATATTAAGGTTTCTAATCATGATTAGTGAATTAACAATTGATTAGGATGTGAGGAGCCTTACTCAACCACTTAGGGTCAATTAATAAGCTAGGATAAGCTCTTAAAGCCTTGTGTGTTGTCTTGGAGGGAAATGGAATGATTATTAATTGTTAGAAGAAAGGTTTGAGCTAATAATAGGGCTTATTGACCAAAACAAGGGTAAAATAGGTTTAATTTGCTAATAATCGCAAATTGTTTGTTCGGAAGAGGATTTTGACTTACGATGTGTTGTAAATTGGTACCCTGAATGTGAGCGAGGTTAGGTAATAAAAATTATTCTTAATTAACTAGAATGGTAAGAAATGTTAGTTAATTAGTGAAAACCACTAATTATAGCAGAAATGGTAAGAATGGGAGTGATTAATGTCTTTGTTAGCAATAAGATTTGTAAAAGCTAAATTTAGGTGTCTACATTTGCCCTTGTTTGAGGTGAAGTAAGCGACATCACTTGAAACAAAGTAGAAAAGCATAAAAAAGTAAATTTGTGGAAGAAAAATTAGTAGAATGAAGGATTCCCCCTCGAGTGTTGATGGGGTGATAGAAGAAGTCAATTGATGATAAAAAAACTTGATGAAACAGAGATAGAGGAAAGAGGATAGAGATAAAAATGTTTTTTTCATTGCCCCAGGTGTTGTGGAAGAAAAATGAATAATGATAAGACATGATAGTGAAGAATATATGAATAGATCTTGCATCCAATATTTCATTAATTATCTTTATATCATCATGTTTCCCCTATGATCTAAATCATCGGCCTTTATTAAAATAAACAAAAGTGTAAAATAACTTGAAAATCTATATTACTAACATTTGTTCATTGGCAAAAATGCGTAACTCCATGCAACATACATAATGCAATGAAATACGAGAAAGTAAACCAACTAACCTAACATAGAAACAAGTACAATCACATATACTTAAACAAACAACATTCAAGACAATTACACCAATGTTTTTGTTATCAAGCTTCATTTCCCAAATGTTCGTGTTTTAACGACAAGGGTTAAAAATGGTGCCCCAAGGAAGGATACATGCAAGAGGAATAACATAGGACACAAGTAGTCCTCTGAAAAGAATTCATGTGCTATGACATAGTTTCTGGCAACTCACTCTTGCACGAGAGTACCGAAATAGTAAGCAATCTAGCTTTGTTAATGGAGGTAGATCATGATGATCCACAAGTCATTTGAGATAAGAACAAGTAAGAACCTAAGAAAGATTTTTGTAGGAAAAATTTCAATGTTTGAGGAAAATTCATTTGATACAGGCTTTAGCTATGTGCATGCCATTTACCAATTTTGAAAACTTTTGAATTTTTGCAATATTTTGGATTTTTAATGAATTTTACCAATTTTTGGATTTTTTTGAATTTTTATATTGTTTTGAATTTTTGAATTTTTGGGAAGAAAATATTGTAGAAGAAATGAAGAAGTCATAAGACATCATCAAAAGATGCTAGAAGGAAAAAATATGCCCCAAGTAGTAGAAAGGGTCGTTAGGAAGCAAAAACATGCCCCAACATAGCGAAAACAGGTGAAAAAATCATTAAAAAAAAAATCGGTGTGGTGAGTGCTAGAAGAATTTAGAAGAAACACGACGGTCCCAGGGCACTTCAGGGGTGAGAGACACATCACGGGGGGTGGTAGGGGGCGAATGAGTATAGATCCACCTGCCATGGGGTAAAAACCATAACGAGTTTATTTACCACATACACTTACCCTTTTTACTTTGTTGAGTGAGCTCTGACCTACGAGAGAAAATGGCAAGGGTGCGCAGAAATGGAAACACCATGTGGATCAGTTCAAGATTACATGCATCTTCCCATGGATGGCCCATAGGTACAAAAAGCCAAACTTTCACTTTTTTCCTTTTGTAGTGCATTTATTAGCATTAGTAAAGGTATAAATTGATGAAAAAGCTCCACAGCGACCCTTGAGGTGTGTAGGCATTCTTGGGGTGCTTGGTGTTATACCATGAAGGCATGGTCATGCTTGCGTTAAAATAACACAAGCGCGTAAGTGTTGGTGTTGAAATATGGGAACTCATGTGTATATGAAATAAAACATGGATGCCTACACATAGGTGTAAAGATGAGTGTGCCAATGTCATATAGAAGCATTGATGTGAGCTAGGGGTTGGGGGAAAGGGGTGCTCTTGTGTGACAATGTAGGCACGATGCTCAAAAAGGGGGCACACTTTGGTGCTTTAGGGTGATGGTGTTGTATGGGGTGCGCAGGCACAAAAAAGTATTTTTGAATTGCTTTTAAGAAGAATTAGGCAGTTTTTAGGAAAACTTAGATGATAAAATAGATGAATTAGATGATGAAATAGAAGAATTAGATCATAATAAATGACTTGTCTGACCTTGCAGATGGAGATACCCCGATTAGAGACATAAGAGCAACACGAGCATAACTCCGGGCCTACGAGGTGACATTCCATCGATGATATCACATATACTTAGAGGCATTTACTAGATGTTACGGGCATCTCATACATGGCTCACATGCCATAAATTACCTTGGACAATAGCCTTTGCTCATAGCCTTAGGCCGAGAGACGGCGGAGTGCACGCGGAGTGAGAGCTAGAAATTTCACATTCGATAGACGAGATGAGCGTTACTTTGGAGGACATTTGGCATATTTTTAGAATGCCTATTCGAGTGGTCAACTAGTGACGTATGACGGCCATTGCGGTCATAACCTACGAGAGAATTACTATGATTTTTAGAGTAGTAGACATAATTTTGTGGGGTATGTTGGTGGACATTACTAGATGCATAGATAATCGTCGGCTTGGGTGAGTTCCCGTGTATCTTATAGCTCTTGTGAGTGGCACATTGCTACACTGGAAATACTTTGGTGCTCATTTTTTTGGTCATGATTGGAGTGATATAGGGACTCATTAGTGGGGAGCTCTATTATTTGGAGCGCAGTGTATATTAGCTCATCGTATGTAGATTTACACTTGATAGCCTATCGTGGTGGGAAGACCACGGGAATGGTGATATTACTTTAGTATTGGCACTGGGATCATATCATTATAGGATGGCCAACAAGAGCATTGTGAGCTTGAGCTCTCGGCAGCGATCCTTTATGGGCTGGGTTCGGATGTTGACGATATTCGCGGACACATGGGAGACACATATTTCTACAGGAAATCCTTTGATGAGGTACAAACTCATATGATTACATGGCAACCATACAAGTTATATATGTGGCATCAAGATACGAAGAGTTAAACACTATAACCATTGATCATTTTATTATTGGGAGTAGGAGCTACATACTTGAGTGGTATAGAGTGGACAAGGTCAACAATAGTTCGAGTCTCATTCATGGGATTCTTGATGATGAGATGTGGTATGGGCGTATATCTAGAGAGACCTTCCATATTGGGCCTCAGATCTGGTTAGGATGAACTCATACTAGATTTTTATAGGTTGTTCCACGTCCTTGGGTGTAGTGATCACGAGATAGTAGATCTAGGGCTGACCTCATATTATTAGGGATAGTATGCTATTGTGCTTGCCTTGGTGGTTAATGATTCCACAAGAATTATTAGATGCAACAACGTAAGGGTACATGGCCTAGATTTTGGCTCAAAGACTTGGGAAGATCCCTAGGAAGGTCCAAAGGTAGGGGTATACGGGTATTTGTTGAACAATAGGTTATTGTGCAACATCATGTAGTGGTGTAGCCACATGTATCGACACCACGGATTCCACTTCGGTTTTACTACGGGCACTTTATTACTGGACACCTCATCACCCCACATGTTAGTCCACCACATAATACATTAAGAAATGGCGAGAGGTAAAGAGGAGATGGAGGATATACATGGTGGTGGGGATCTAGCTACTTTACAACAAGTTCTAGCCTTCTGACCTCCGGTTATTATGAAGAGGGACCATGCTTTATTGTGGAGAGAGATTAGGTGTAGACGAGAGAGGGATCGGGTGACTACGAAGATGACACAACTATAGATTGAGAGGGATCATGCTTTATCGTAGAGAGTCTAGGCTGTGAGAAGAGATGATGAGCGTGTGAGTGGAGAGTGATACACTTCGAGGGGGAGGTACTCTCTCATGAGTACACCGTTTGGCGATTGAGTGCCTCCTTGGTAGCCCGGGTGACCTACTACAATGTACACTATCATGTGGTCATCCCGGTGAGAAGAGAGCCCACAGAATTGATCGGATATTTGGTAACCTATCACATTCTAGATCACATAGGACCTCACAATCAGTGAGGTCAGTACAAAATCCCTCCTTATAATAGGCCTCAGAGTAGTGTGGTTCAATATAACATGGTTTAATACAACATGGTGCAACACCTTCCATGGGTCCATCACAACAGATGCCCCCACCTAGCGGTATTCCGAATTAGGTAGTCCCGATGAGGGTGAGAGTCATGGTTGACTCTTTTATTGATGTATCCTTTTGATGTACGCCTTGATATGAAGGCACACTTTTTTTTACAAATGTACATTATATATTATTTTTGTATTATGCCTCATGATGAAGGCACATTTTTACCCATGCCCATGATGGTGTTTTGTATCTGATATGTATTGAGACACATTGATTTTGTACATGGACATTTGATATTTATGGATATATGATGATTGATGGATTACTGATGTATTGTACTTTATTTATGAGATATCATGCTTAATCTATATGTTTATTGTGGCCTATGTTTGAGGGGAGGAAAAAGGTGTTCCCTCTTGCCCCTCTTGGCGATATTATATGATGTTATCTTAGCATATACATGTTTAATTTTCATGTTCATGATTATGTAGCTTTGGATTCAATGTATAGATGTGATGATAGATGATATGATGATGAGATGACAAAAAAATTTCAAGCACAAATCAACCAAATTTAATCAAAACAACACAACTATATACAATTATGCATGATAAACTAAATTCAATGCCATGTACCACATATTAAAGTAACACTAAATCTAAGCAAGTAAGTGAATCCAATTTTAAATCACACAAGATGAAAAATTAATACAACTAAAACTATACAAACCAACAACTAAAAGTAAGAAAACTACTACTTTTTTTGGGATAGTTTTAAATCGTTTTTCATTGTTTTGGTATTATTTTAAGACAATGTTCTATTGTTTTTGAGTTTTCTACAAAATGTATGTCAATGTTTTTGATTTTCTCAACTATTCATATCTACATATTTTGGGATTTTCATAAAGTTATGCGAATGTTTTTAATGTTTTCTAGGAAGTTTTAAAAGTGAGCGTACAAGGAAATGTAGAAATGTGGATGCCCCAACATTATATGGGATGTATAAGGCAAGAATGCCATATATTATGTGAAAGAATAGATGATGCAAAGTTTCCCCTAGCGTGAGATGGGAATATACAAAGGCACACTCTTCGCATTCAAAAGTAGGATCAACCGAATCAAGGCCAAGAGGGATAGGCTCAAAAGTAGCTTAGATGTAGAAAAGGATAGCTTAGGAAAAAGCTATCATAATCCTAGACCTAAAATTATTGTGAACAATGGACCCTCCAATGGCGCCGAAAACCGGTTTTCACCAAAGGACTTGTCAAAGTGCCACAATTGCGTGATTTTCACTATTGGATGCACGTGTTTATTTCTCTTTTTCTTTTTTTGTTATTATAATTTCTATTTTTTTTTGTTTTTAAATACTTTAGGGATCTCATACTTAAGCATAGAAACATTTAAGATGTATTGCGTTCATGGGTTCTCAAAGCTCTTGACCATCCAGTGAGCAAGCTTGTAGGAACCCAAACCAAACTTAGCGACCAAAACATATGGCCCTAACCAGTTAGGCTCAAAATTTCCCTTCTTTTCCGGTCCTTTGTGGTGTTGAGCTGATTTTATTTAGCACCAAGTCTCCTACCTCAAATTGATGAGGTGTCACTCTTTTGTTATATAGCTTCTTTGTACTTGATCTTGATACACTTTAAGGTGGTCAAGGGTGTGAATTCATTTCTCATCTAAGAGCTCCAAGTATGCCAGTTGAGCTATTCTATATTCTTCCTCTTTATTCAAGTAATCTTTCAACTCTATACACAAAGAGGGGAGCTTGATCTCTAGGGGTAGCACGACTTCTGTGTAAAACACTAGTGAGTATGGAGTGGCACATGTAGGAGTGTAGATAGAGGTTTTGTATTCCCTAGAGGGTAGGGTGAATTTGTAAGTGCCCGTTATGGTATACAGTATTAACCATATTCTCCATAATATGGATGGGGGTTTTATTAGAAGCTTTATCTTTCCCATTACCTTGGGGGTAATAGGGGTTGACAAATTGAGAGTGATATGAAAATATTTGCATAATGCTTTCACTATTTTGTTTTTAAAGGAATTACCCTTGTCAACTATAATGGAATAGGGGATATTGTATTGAAAAATGATGTGGTTTATTATAAAATTAGATATATGCGCACCTTCGACATAGGTAAGAGGAACAACCTCTACCCATTTTGTGAAATATTCAGTAGTAGTGATAATGAACTTGTGGCCATATGAGGATATAAGGTTAATCTTACCTATAAGATTGAGTCCCCACTTTGAGAATAACCAAGTGTCGTGATAAGATGTAATGATTGTGCCGACACATGTATCAAATTGTCGTAATTATGACAATGCAAACATTTATTTACATATTTTCAGAAATCATTTTCCATGGTAGGCCAATAGTAGCCTACTCTGAGTATCTTCTTTGCTAGGATGATCCCATTAGTATGGGCCCCTGCAGATGCCTTTGTGCACCTCTTTGATTGCTAGGATGGATGTAGTGCCCACTTCCCTTTGACACCTTTTGATACTAATCATGATATTGCTGATTATATTATGGACATAATTATGGACCTTATTATAGTATGATGTTAGATGTTAGATCATGGATTATTGTTGACTTGATTCAGTTATGATGCATGATGATTATTAGAGACATTTTAGATATTGATGATGATACACTATTTGACATGGTTATGTTATGGATGTTGTTCGGACATGTGATATTTAGATATTGTGAGTAGACCTAGAAATGGAAATTATTGGATGATGATATAGTTGTTGATAAAACTGTAAATGATATTGTTAGATTGCTTTGATGTTGTTGTGATTCATATATCTAGATGATTTTGGGAATTATATTTATATTATTTTGGATGTTTTGATATGGCCACGAGGCCGAAGGAGGTATTTGTGTTTTGTAGGTTAATATATCACAACAAACATTGGGGATTGGAGACCAACCACATTGGAATTCTAGATGAATTCAACAAGGTCACCATGGCAACTAGTATTTGTTTGTGTGTGTTTGTGTGTGTTAGGGATTCCCATGGGGATCACCTTTAATTGTGACCAAGGGGTTTTATGTATTTTCTTTTATTTTGGTCCCTTTGTTTATGTTTGCATGTGTTTATTTTGTGATGCTTTTACCCCTTTCATTAATTATTAAATGGTGTGTAAATATTGTGAGTAATCATATTGTTAAAATAAATCAAATATGTCATAAGAAGGAAATTAATGAGAGTTGTTGGCCATGATTTAAAGTGATATAAGTATGTGTAAGAGATATGTAAGTGATGTGTAAGTTAACTTTGAGTGTGAAACACTCCACCTTCTTGGAAATTCGAAATTGTCCTTGGAGGCTGATTTTGGAGGCTTGTGGGACAAGTTAAACTTGTCCCATACCTCTTAAATTTATTTACCAACCATACCTATGGTTGGAGAGTTGAAATTTGACTTTTATAATGCTTTTTTGAGAAGGCAATTTGTAGGTTTTAATTGCACTTTTCTTACATGTTGTAATTTCAGTCCTTTGGGGTGTGGGTTTGTTTTGGAGTATGTAAGTAAACTGTCATATTATTCACCCACCTATTTATTGTGCATTGGAGAATGAAGTTGACCTTGTGTTGGGGTTGAGGATGTGGGATGTGGCATCCTACATGGATCCACCTCATCCTCTTCCCTTCCCTCTTCTATAAAATTTGAATGGCTTGCCTTGTTTTGGGGTTGCTTCACTTTGGAGACTTGCTTCTTGGGTGAATTCTTTGCTATTTTTTTGGAGCTCTTGCTTTGAAGGAGTTTTTGGAAGATTGTTGCATGCTTGTGCTTGGTTGTTCTTGGATTTCTTGCATTGGGACAAAGCTTGCTATTTTAGAACTGGAACAACTCCATCATGGAGAGGTAGGAGCTTGACTCTTGAAATGCTCTTCTTTTATGAATGTAAGTGTTAATGTATGAATGTTTTGGCATGTTTGTGGGCTGTTGGGTAGATGGCCTAGGAATGGTGTAGGAGAAGACTATGGGGTTACATTTTATGGGAGGCACAATTGTGTTTTAGGGAGGTATAAGGGTTGAGGAGTTGGGATTTGGGTTCCACCTTACAAATAAATAACTTACATTTATTTACTTGTTATGGGGTGCCATAAGAGGTTGGGAAGGCATAAGGAAATGTGAGGAATAAGGGGTACTTGGGGGAGGCATAAGGGCATGGCAGGGATTTGAAATTATATATATGTACACACACACACACACACACACACACACACATATGTTGGTGGTTTGTTCTCAGGTGGTGATACCCATTTCCCCTTTGGGAGGCATAATTAGCATCCCCCATAGTTTTTTGTTCCTTTGGCATGCTTGATGAAGCCTCAGTAATGTCTGTCATGTTTTAATGTAGTTGTAAACTACATTCTATTTTAGACTGTGTTTTTATTGTGAATGCTGCTTATGTGTTTGTGGAAGCCTATTATTGCCATGAGTTGGATCACATATTTTATTGCATTATGGTTTGGGCTTGGGAGCCAATGAAGAAGGATGGCTTATCCTCTTCATTGGATGTCTTGGTTGGGTGGAGAGCATTGCCTTTCCCCTAATTTGTTGTGATCACAATTTGGAAGAATGAAAAATATGCATCTTCTTTTTCGGAGCAAGGAAAAAGACAGTTTGATAGTCCCTTGTGAAATGAAATCTTATTGTAGCCCCTTTCCCATTTGAAGTGGATGATCTATGTATTCATTATCATGGAAAGATACTTTGTATTGACAATGAAAGTGGAAATTTGAAATGTAAAAGAGTTATACTCTGTATTCTGTGTTGGAAAGAATGAGAAAGAATGATACGTGTTTTGTATGTTGTATTTTGAAATCAAATGGAAAGGAGGTTGTAAGAGTTTCATTTGAATTAATGGAAGTGTTTTCCTTGTTCATATGATATTCTTTCCATTGGAAATCTGTACTTAACAAGCTCTATGAAATCCCTGTTTGGAAAGTGGAAAAGTGAAACACGTGAAAAGAAAATGTATTATTTTGTCCTGTATATAATATATGTTTTTGGAAAGAATAAAAGAAGGATGTTACAAAGTTTTCTTTTGGAATCAATAAATGATGTATCACCTTTCTCAAATTACACAGTGGCATTGAATCTGATCTTTTAAATGTAATTGAAATCTCTGTTTGAAAGAAAGAAATGCGTATAAAGGAAATGTAATACTCTGTCCTTTGAAATATGTAAAAATTGGAAATCAGAGATGTATTATAGTTTTTGAATAAGTTGAATTGAATCAACTAAATGTATTAGATTTGAATTGGAACACATTATAATACTTGGAAGAAGAAAATGGCAATTAAACCCTTTTAAATTTGATCTCTACTATGTAGTTTCAAAATGGCAATTACTTTACCTAAAATGCACAGTTCAAACCTGTAACAATGAAATAATAGATTAAATGATTAAATTGAAGTAGTTTTCCCTAAACAAATCCAATTAGACTAAAATACTTAAAGGAAACCTTACAAACCTGGCCCAATCGAGTTCAAAGTTTTCACAGTCATTTTTCTGTCAAGGAATGTAAATGCTCAAATTGCAAATCAATCAGACAAATTGAAGCTTGAAATCCTTCTTAAATCCATCTAAGAACAATTCTCCATGTTTGTTTGACATGTTGAGAGAGGGACAAGAACAAATTGAACAAGTTAAAATTTACCAATTTACCTTTGTAAAATCCTGCAGAACGTTTTCATGAAATTGACCCCTTAAAATTTATCAAAATAAAAAATTAATGATCTTTGTGTAAAGGGAGCGTCGAGATCTTTCTAGAAAGTCCTCGTTTTCCCAAAACCGAGCTCTATCAAAAGTTATGGCCTTGAAGTTTTTCTTAGGTTGGCGTCAAAAAAGTTTTTTGGGAAAAATTTCCTTGGCGGGCCTGCGGGCCTGAATTTTTCCCTTGAAGCTTTGGAAAATATTTGGGAAAATTTTCCAATTTTTCCTCACCGCCCTACCGACCCGCAGCCAATCGGAGGTTGCCACATGGCATCATGAGGTGTCAGCAGAGGGTGGATCTCTTTTAAACTTAGCGCTCTTGGAAAATTTTGGGAAAATTTTCCAAATTTTCTCTCCACCACCCGCAGCAAATCAGAGGCTGCCACATGGCATCCTCGGGAATTAGTGGAAGCGTGGGTGAATTTATCCCTTTTTTCCTTTAGGGTGCGAAACCTTATTTCTCCCCACCGCCCGCTTTCCTTGCGTTGACTTAGGAGATGCCACGTGTCCCTTACGGACTCATGGGGGCGCAGGCGCAAAAGTGAATTCTCGCCCAACGCGGGAAATTTTCGAAAATATTCCCACCGCTTTGTTTTAACTATGTTGGAGTAGAAGGTGCCACATGTCCTTGGCAGACTTGTGGGGGCGCGAGCGTGAAGTTGGTTTTTCACCTTGGCGGGAAAATTTCGAAAGTCTCCCATGTCTGCCGACCTGCCCTTGGGGCAAATTTTCACCCCTAGGCCCACAGGCCCGCTCTTGGGGAAAATTTTCACCCCAAGGTCCATGCCCATAACTTGAAAAATATGAGTTAGGAGGACTTCTTTATATCAATGGAAAGGTGAGGAAATTTCCTATCAATGGGAATAATTTAGGAAAATTTTGAATGCGTTAAGTTTGAGAAAAATCAAGTTGAACCTTTAAGCTTGTTAGAGAGTGGGTATGGTGAGGAATTACCCTCTAAACCTTATTGAACCTTCTAACCCTAAAATTTGGACCTTATGACCTCTAATAATTGTTAATAAAGGAAAAGTATGTTCTAGTGAATTAGAATTGTTCTGGAACTTGTTAGTGACAAGTTGTTGCCTTGTAACCTGGTTGTAGACTCTTTTAAACAAAAAAAATTTATTCCATAATTTTCCTAACTAATCCTAGGTTGTTCTTGGGTCTCAAGTGGGTTGTTTTTAGCGGGTATTACAATGGATTCATCCGATTTGAGACATCATAAAAAATTCCCACCATAGCACGAAGCGAAGAGAGTTCCCCAGTAGGTTATAACGGGATATATCTTTGGATGAGGTTTCATTTATTGGTATGGGAAATATTGGGCAGCAGAGCCAAAGATGTGAGAAGCGGGAAAGAAACCTAGGTTCAAGTCCCACCGGAGTGCCAAATGATAACTACTAAAAACTCTAGCAAAGCTAAATAAGTAGACTAACACCACATAGTCTATTAACAAAGCTAGGAATTAACAATAGTAACATCAATGATTAAATTTTATTGGAACACTTAAAATAACTAACATGATATCAATCAATCTCATTTAAAACATGTCTACTTAGTATGAATTTCTAACTAACATAGACCTAAATAGATCTAACAACAATCAAATTATGGTTTTCTTCTACTTGAAAAATGGTGAGAAGATCTCTCTAACAATGGCTATAAGGACATATTAGATATCCCTCTCCTAACCAACATGAAGATTGGAGGCAAATATTGAGCAAGATAATCCAAAGAGAAAGTAAGGCTCTAAATAATATTTCTTATATGATATACGATTCAAAGCATTGTGTAAAGTTTAAAAGGTAGGTGCTTAGTCTTTTTATAGTTTTCTATTTAGGAAAAACTTTCATCTTGGTGCATGTGGGACTAAAAGCACAAAGTAGATTAACGTATTCTAATCATGAGTAGTTAATTAACATGTGATTAGGATGTGAGGAGCCTTAATCAATCACTTAGGGACAATTAAGAAGCTAAGATAATATTTTAAAGCCTTCTACGATGTCTTGGAGGGAAATAGGGTGGTTTTGAATGGTTGGAAGAGGGGTTTGAGACATTAATAGGGTTTATTGACCAAAACAAAGGTAAAATATGCTTAATTATCTAATAATCACTAAGTGTTTGTTCTGAAGATGATTTTGACTTACGATGTGTTGTAAATTGGCATCCTGAATGTGAAAGAGGTTAGGTAATCAACAAAGTGTTGTTAATTAACCAAAATGGTAAGAAACATTATTTAATTAGCGAAAATCACTAATTATAACAGAAATGGTAAGAATGAGAGTGATTAGTGTGCTTTTAGCAATAATATTTGTAAAAGTGGAATTTAGGTGTCTACAAAAGTATGGAAAAAATTCCCTTTCCTATTATATTGTGTGTCTTATAAAGATAATAGGATCGCATATGCGAAGTAGAGGTGATGCAATGTGATGGATTTAATAGAAGTGTTAGGGCATTGCCATAAAATATACCAAGGGTTTTAACTGCGGGATGAGGTGTTTGCAAGGATTAGGGTTTGGGTTGTGGGTCTTAGATTTGTGGATCATGTGCCTCTATCAAGTGGATAGAGGCAAGATCTAACAATATTAATCCACAAATCACTATGGACATTTACACCATCCACATGTCTTTTTCTAACACATAATGGGATAATGCGAACAAATGTGAACTTCTCGGGTTGGACAACTATAATTACATTTGGTGAACTATTTATTTGTTGTTTTGATATGTAATTTTTAACTATTATGCAATTGTTAAGGATGGAGTTAAGTGTATTGGCTGTTCACACCTCAACATCTGGAACCTGATCTATAAAAAGTGGCTTGGTCTGCATGTCTTTATATTTTTGAAATCTCTTGCATGATCATGAATCATTCTTCCAATTTACTTGTTTTCCACTTTGTTTTAGTACAATAATTACTATTAAATTTACTTGACCTATCCCTAATCACAATTTTATTTATTTCTACATCATATATAATGGATTACATGCTTTTATGGATATTGTGCATTGAGGGTAAGTTGTACCTTTACCGGATGGAAAGGTTTTGCATGATTGGGATGCATAGTGTTGAAAGCCACAAGGGATTTCAGCCATATCCTAATTGAATTAGGAGGACAACACCACAAGTCAATCACAACTTATTGCAAATATCTCCTGGTTAACCACACATGATGATAAAAAAGAATTCACCAAACTAGAAACTCAAGAGGAGACCAGGCATATTATTTATTTTCATGGGACATATCCCCGAGATTGGATGGTTTCAAGATCAGATTTACTAGGATTTTTGGATTTTCTCAAATCCAATTTTCTACAAGTTGTAAAATAAACCAAAATCAAAAGGAAAATGCTCCAAAATATCAACACCACTAAATTTTTCTTATTCCCAAAGTTCAGGATCTCAACAGATGGAAGCTTTCCCTTTCATTTCTCTTTACAATATGATTTATAAGATTGTATCTAAAACAAGAGCATGTGGGTTGTAGTCATTTCTTGGAGAAATGATTTCCATAACTCAATCAACATTTTTGAAAAGATGAAAAACATAGATAACATCACAATATACATCAAATTATGTTTTCATTTCACAAGAAAAAAAGACCATGGGTGCTTATTGAGCTAGATATGTCTAAGACATTCAATTGGTTGTAATTAGCAATTTCTTCTTAAGGTTATACAAGCCTTAGGGATCATAGAGAACTTAATAGATTGGGTTTACAGTTACATTTCAAAAAAAATCTAATGTGTCTCTGTCGATGGTTTTGGGGAGTTATGATAGGAAGTAACAAACAATAAGAATTGATAGTTGTTTGAGTACCATGTTTTCCAAAATATTGTATGATTAAACTCAGTTTCCTTAGTGTAGATTCTTTTTATGTATATGCAACTATACCAAAACAAGAACACTGAATTCCATATGAGCATCACAATGTAGAGCTCTTGGATAGTAATGGTACTTGGGAATGGTAACTTTGTTATGAAACCCTAGTGTTGCACCATTTTGCACATTACAATCAAACAAAACCTTTCGTAAGTGCCTTTTGATGATTTTAAATAATGTTTAGCCATGTAAGTTATATCACCTTACTCCATTTTGTTTGCAGAGCCTTTTGTAAATGCCTTTGGATGATTTGAATGGTATAGAGCTATAATTATGCACAATAGTATTACTGAACCCAAATAGATGCAAACAATTCTTTGGTTTTGAGATGCATGCTATTCAATTTCCTCAGAATTTATTTCAATTTCCTCAGAATTGACTTTTTGAAGGAGTGATTAATCTTTATTTAGATATTGTACTTTGTTGGATTATTTAAGTCTTTACTTTAGTGGCTATTTTCAAGTAGTAGTAGTACACTCTTATGTTGTTGCCTACTCTAATTGTATAAGGTTCCACAAGAAAAATAGTATTAGGCATCTGATGATGTTTTAAAGGTAAATTATGAGTGCCAATTTTGAGCTCTTTTACAAAAATACAAAGTAAGAATCAAGTAAACATCCGATAATGCTAACAATTTTGGTAGTCATTCTTGTGTGACACAGTTTAAAGTTAAATTGTGAGCTTTTCTGATGGATTAAAGTTTCTATTGATATTTATAAGTTAAATCTAGAGCTCTCTTCATAGCATTAAGAATCTGGTAATGCTATATAAGGTAAATTATGAGATTTTTAAGCTTTCCCTAGAGTTTACAAATTCATTAGGAGTGTTACTTCATCTTCATCACATCTTGTTGTTAGGATTATTTTTTCCAGTTGGTGTAACATTCCTAATGGATTTGTACACTTCAATGGTAGCTCTTGCTAACTTTAACGAGGACACTGAAACGATAAGTAATTTATGACCATCTGTCATTTTGCATTGTTGAAATGTTTTCATAAATCTTAGTACTCTAAAAATGCATTGTATAAACTATAAAGACATTTTTTCTACATGAATTGGATGGTTCATAAAAGAGTACAAGAACATAATTTCATTCTTTATTGTTTAAGACAACTCTTTAACTTCTTCTTTCGCTTTTACGTAGGATAACATAAAATAAAATAGTCTGCAAAGCACTTCTGACTCATGATATAAGATTTTCAAATGTATATGTACAAATTTGTAACAAAATTAAAATGTAGAGATAGAACCTTTAAATGTAATGCTTCATTTATATTTCTACACTTACAAAATCAATCACACCCTTATAAACATCAACTCAAAAAGTAATAATTATCCCTCTAAATCAAATAACATATACCATTCGGCGTTCACATTGCATTGTACACATGCCATTGCTAGTTATATAATTAGTTGACTATATTGCATTCTAATGAGCTTATGAGTGATGTAGCTAAAATTGGCCAAGTCATATTTTGTAATATATGTTGAGAAAAATTCAATCCACATGGATTTTTTCTATAATTGGAGCATATATGTTTAGTTCAAAATTGCATGACTTTCTTAAGGAATATGTCGAATTGAAGCTATCACATTCATTCTAGGAAGAATTTAGAATGCATGTGAAATATTCAATGCATTGTATCGAGAGAAATCATACTTAGTGTTTTTGTTTTACTTATATGATAGTTCTTATTTAATAGTTATTGCGAGAGTAGTAATGTATCTCAACAAAGGACAACTCTCCCATTTCTATCTACATTCCATTGCAACTTAGAGAATAGTGTGGGTGTGAGGTGGTAATTAAGCATAGAGATAAGGTTAATTTGTAAGTTTATCTCGACATGAAGTTACACACACACACACACACACACACACACACAAAACTATAATCTACTACCTGTCATTTGTGGATGTAAATGTCGTAAATCAATGGATGATGGAATAGGAATTCTCCGGTGGCTATCGAGAAGAACACCACTAATTTGAAGATTATAAATGCAATGTAGGGTCACGTGATCAAAAAATACTATAATCCAAACATGACATAACGAAGATGCGGTTTTTGCCACGTGCAGAACTATTATTACAAATTTGCATGAATGTTTCCTTCAAAACTGATTTTTTTTTTTTTCAAATTTTAAATGACAAGAAATTGGCTTTTTTTTTTTTAGCATTATATGTATTGGTGCCAATAATCACACCTTGATAGGTTATATTAGTTGGGATTTATTCCTATTGTGCCATTGTTATAAGTAATATAAATGAATAAAAGTATAAAAATAATTATTTTACAATCGTAAATTTTGAGATGAGAGATTCCAAGAAGCGTTGCTAACATTTTTTTATCGAGAGGAGTCTATTTTACATCTTTTTTATGTCCTTTCATTCAACTATCGACGATGTAGTAAAAAATATGCAAACATTTTCTCTAGCCATTCAAATACTACTAGGTGGAAAAATATTTTTCTGTGAAAACTATTTTTCGGATTGAGTTCTTCTCAAAATTACAAATAAGTAAGGCAACATGCAATTGAGGAATTTTTGGGGATCCGTATTGGGTATGTGTTTGGTGAAAACCATTGATAAAATGTTATCCTTCTCGTTCGAGAGTTCATGTGGGTAAATGAAAACATTGTTGTATTTTCATATTACTTCACTATCAATCCAAAAAAATAACTCCATTTGAATTTTGATAAACTATCAATTCCTGCAATTTTTTTCCCATATAAGTTTTTGTATAAAATTTTTTTCTTTGTCATGCGAGTTAAATTTAAATTCATTGAGCAAAATAAATTGGTTGGCTTAAAGTACATAGCAAAACTCAAACTTATAACTTATGTTTTGCAAGTTAAGCAACCTACATCTCACTTGCTATGCAAACCTTACAATTTTTTGAAAAGAAAATTGCACTTTATAGTCAACCTACAAAATATGTGAAATTTAGGTATAAAATCAAATCTAAAGTTCCGTATTCTATAATATGACAGAGATCCAAATATTTTAAAGTGAAATATATGTGGACATGTAAAATTGGATTGCAAATATTTATCAAACAATATAGCCATGTTTGAATGGACACTCATATCGAGAGGTCACTCATTATAGTTAGTTATGAATTAGTGACAAAGAAGAGTGTCTCAACGTAACAAATGTTAATAATTAATTGTTTAATTTGAATTAGTTTATTAATTGGATAGGGTATCATTATACTTAAATAAACACCAAATTATTTATAAAATTAAAATCAAGGGCATGAAATTTGATATATGTTAATCAATTTCAAATAAATATAATCAAGATATCTATACTTATATAAGTGTATAATTCATATACTAAATAAATAAATTAAATTTATTTGCAATATAAACTATTTATTGCTCATATTTATATTTATCTACATTTCATAAGAAAAGAAATACAAGTTATAATATAGCCAATATTATTAAATTGAGATGATATATAATAATATGATGTTATGTGGTGAAGTTAAAAAAATACAATAACTTTTTTGAACTATCATTAAATTTTGTCATTGTCACATTAAAATTATGTTTGTTTTATTGACTTTTATAATATACAATAATTTAAATGCATTGCATTACTTGAAGATTGCACTGAGATGTAAATTTCTTCTATGCAATTATTATTTTAATTAATTGTATTAAAAACTATTGTAGAATTTTAAAAATATGAACATCAAATATATACAAAAGTAACAAAAATACACTCATGTAATTGGCCAAAACATGTAGTACTTATTGTCACTCAATACTAATAAGATTAAAACACAGACTATCTCAGTCACCCTAAAAATTATTAATGAAAACTGATTAGTAAATATTTTCAAAACATAAAGCTCAGAGTAAAAGTTACGCATAAAAACACAAACTAGTATATTGATTAAAGCGATATTCGAGCAGTCATGGAAGCATTATTGCATACGTAATATGTGCTTCCTTCATAAAAGATGCCACTCAAAATGTTGTTATGGATCTTGGACAAGGTTAGTTGAAGAAAGAGAGGCGCAGTTGGGGCAACATACTGGATCCCCTGGTTTATGCCTGCAACATACGCAAGCAGTCCAGGGTTCTGTCTCAATGTTACCAAACCCAGACACAGCGCTGCCACTACCTGTTACACCACACAACATCTTGATATGTCAGCAACTGCCAAACCAGAACAAGTTATAAATATAAGGCTCAAAAACATCCTCTATACAAAACAAATCACAACTATATGCACCTTCGATTTCTCGTGCATTGATGGCATTGAAGAACAAAAGAAAAGACAGAAAGAAAATGCAGACAACTTGAGAGAAGGTGGAAGTTGCCATTGTTATTATCAGAGATCAACTTTTCTTGCTTGTTTCAATGCAAACGTATCAATTTATAGATGATATTCTTGTAATTACAAAAACATAATAAAAATATCTATATTTTTGTTTTTGTCCTTGGAATAATTCATTAACTACAGACAAATGAAAGCAATGTATATTCATTCTTAAAAAAGAAATGCTATTTTTCCACTGCAACGAAATAAGTGGGATCATATTCCTGACATGGAAACAGAGTCTTAATGCAGACGCCACGAAAATTTACGTGAAAAAATGTTTCAAGCTATTTCTTTGTTATGCATTTTTATTTGTGTTTTGGTTAACCTAGCGACCTCTGTAATCATCTTTCGAGCTGGACTTTTACAACAGTTAATGATGAGCCGCACAACAAACACTGGATTTTACCATATTCTTGTTTTGATAAGATTCCTAAAAAAACTTTGTACTTGTTCATAGCTTTTCTTTGAAAAACTTCTAATTTTTATAGAAATATTATCCACAGCTTCGTTCACTTATTTATTTTTCTAAAAGTTGAAACGATTTGAGTCTTTTTTTTTGTTAGAAGATATATTAGATTTGCGGAGATATATAGCCGATGCCCAATGGTTCTGTGATAAGAAAGAAATTGAGGGTGGTATAGACCATTAGCAGTTGTGTGTATTGGGTTGTTGAAGTCTAGAAAGTGAAAAGTTTTTTAAAAAAATTCTTAAACATGCTTTTGTTTAGATTTAAGGAACACTGATTGTTCTCTTGTCTAGTTGTAAAGTTCATTTAATATATTTTAAAACAAATCTTCCATAATGATGATATTGTACTTAAAAGAAAAGGTGTTTAATTATATTTAAATTGTGTTCTAGTACAAATTGTATTAAAAGCATAAGTATGTTCTAGGGTATGTAATTTTTTTAAAATAGTAATTTATATATTATACTAACAATTGTCTTAAAGTATAATATATAAACCATAGAAGGAACATCTAGAGATAGAACCACAAAATCCAAATCCCTTTAGATTTTGTTGGGATGGCACAAGATTCCTCTAACCAAATTGCTGAATTTATGAAGGATAGTGCGCCATTGCTTCAAGGTCACATTCCTATCAAGACTCTTGAAGTTGTTGTTTTGGCTTTCACGAAAGAATAAAACGAGTGGATGGTGGTGGACGGTGGTGGGACAGGAGAAAGAAAGAACACACAAAACTTAAACTTAAATCTACCAACGGTTTGGAAAGGGAATAAATATCTACTTCTTCCTATTTTTCTATTTTTCTGGTTTCATGCAATTTCGGTGTTGATGTTGTGTTACTGAGAGTGTTATTTGCTTGCTCCTTTTGGTGGTTGCTCCTACTTTTCCTCTTTAATGCTTTATTTGGTTGTAAGTCCCTTTTTCTATGGTGTGTGGTCTCCACTTGTCAAAAAACCATTGGTATCTCTTTGTATATATGGATTTTGAACCTCTTGCTATTGAGGTACTCCCGAAAAAAACCATTTACGAATAATAATAAAATAATTGTCTTAAATTACATAGTAGAGAATCGAAATTTTTATTGGTAAATGAATGGTTTTTAAGGGACCAAAAACCATGTACAATTCACTAAGATATAAGACAATAAATATCACACGGAACCAAATATGGAAACATGGGAAAAATCTAAACCCCGCATGACAAGCACAAGATCACCAAAAGGAAACAAAAATCAAAGAACCTTGATTAGACCCACAAAAAGGAATTCACAAACGAAGCCCCAAAACAAGGGAAGTATGCACCCAAAATTACACATGCTATATTGTCGAGAAAATGGTATAATAGGTCCCCGATGATGATTCATATCTTTTCCAAAGTACATTCGAGTCCTAAACCTCTTTGCTGACTTATATTTGTAGCTTAGTGCGCCTTACTTAGCCATTTCTTGCTTTTCCATAGCTTCTCACTCTAGTTTTCCTTTGTTTTAGCCTTCAGTTACAAAACCAACGCCTTGTCTTGGTGATGGTCTTGTAACCACCACCAAGATAAGGTGGCGACTTTATGTGCGCCGCCTGCACTGGGCAGGGTGGCAGTCTGTGTGAAATTTCTAGAATTTTCCAATGTCAATTAAGACGCATGTTTCCTCACTTAAGTTCACTTTTAACGCTTTGTTTGTGAATATTTTTCTCGATTTCAAGCTTGGCGCCTTGGGAAATCTCTTCTTCACTTATAATTTGTAATTGATCATGATTTATTGTTCAAACTACCTCTTGGTTGCAAGTGTTGTTGTGCATATCCCAACAAACCTCTTATAAATTGATCGCTTGTTCTCAAGCAAAAGGCGAGAGATCATTTTGAGTATTCTTGCATTGTTAAGCTATCACTTCCTTGTTGGAAACTACATAGCCAAGCTCGGTTCACTTGTACTATCTTGTTTGCACTGCGCATGGCTACTAGATTGCTGCTAAGATTTCCATTACTCCAACACCCTCTCACTTTGCTTCACTACATTCCCAATCCTTGGACTCACGTGAACATGTGAGATTAGAAGAGTCAAGATGATGGGACAAAGCTTCACACAACCAGATTTTTCACTGCTCTGTATCTCCAGGTTGGGGTTGTTGTTTGTTTTCTTCATCTCTTTAAATAATTATTTCTAAATTGTGTGCATTCACATATCAAATAGAGTAGAGGAAGTAATTGCAAATAGTCAAATTCATAGAATATTTATATCTTTTAGAGGAATTAGTTACATATTGTGGTTTCCTTAAATATTCACATATTATATCGGGAAGTTACGAGAGGAATGAAAAATATTTTGAAGCATTAAATCTTCCTATGTATTTGAGGTGGGAGAAGATTTAATAATCCACACTTAAAAATTGGTAAAGAAGTTTTGTTTAGATTAAATTAGATTAATATCTTGTTACACATAGGCTATTGAATACATCGGTTGATTTTCTGTTAAGGATTTTAATTAGATTAGAAGCTTTCATTTATTTGTTTACAGATTTCTAGAAAAGAAAAAAATATTTATTTCATTAGATTAGTTACTTTTAATTGCTTTATTTGATATATTGAAAATACCAAAAATATAGATAGTTTCAATTCAAATAGATTAGTTAAATTAGATTGTTTCAAACATATGATCATCAAAGGTCCCGAACAAGAGCGTACATACACAATTTATCCTTGGTACCACAACCAAATGGTTTAGAATTACTCTCGGATATAGAAACGAGACTTCGTCTTCTTGTCCTCAAAACACTAGCTCGATACGCCAAGAAGATTCAACAATTAAACATCTTAAACATTGTGGTTGATAAGGCCTACGAGTTCTTGATTGCCCCAGTAATAGGATTTAGATATACAAATGACCATACAAGGCCCTCAACAACCTAGAGCATATGGTAGCAATCCTAGGGTCCCTCAACCAAATGCACTTGAACTTCTCACAGATATCGACACAAGTATGCACACGTTGGTTTTCCACACATCACCATTACTACGACATCATATCACAATTGAAATTTCTAAACGAGGAAGCTCACTGAGCCCTCACATTTTAGACCTCTCTCGCTTGACTAAGTCTAGAAACCATGCCTCCTTCGTTTGTTCCATGACCTTATCTCGGAAATCACTACGAGGTGCACCCATTGGTTTCCACCCATTCCACAACTAGTGGAAAGATTTCCGTAGAGGTAGACATCAATCTATCTATAGGCATTCTTTCCAATCCATCCATCAACTAGTCAAGTTAGAAGGACCTTCGTTGCCTTTGACGAAAATCCCATTATTGTGTATTAAGGACATCATTATGCCTTGATAGCTTGTTCTTCACATTTCAAATTTTTTTCTCCCACGTGTCACTTTCACTACGTTTTAGCCATCCAAAATTTCTACATCGATTGCACCAAAATGACCTCGGGGAGTTGAGTGTAGTTGAAGGTCACATGTTGATTTCCATCCGTACAAATTAGTGAAGCCAACGTGAAGAGGTAGTCTCTTTTCATTTCCTTTTATTTCATCCATCTACTCCTCATATTATTTTGCTTGTATTTATATACCCCTCGAATATGTTAAGATAGGAACACGACCATCCCATTTTGGGTGCAGAAGCGTATTATTATCAAACAAGTAGGAAAAATCACCCTCACTATCTAGGTGGGCCGATAACTATTCAAATCATCTACATGTGTCTCAAAATATCTTCCTCCTCAAGGGACCGAACATAGATCCTAAGTCAAGATTGAGGAGATTGATCAACTTACACACACACAAAAACCTAAAATCTCAAGCTCTAACAACATGAATTTTACTAGAGAGTCAGGTTCATCTCCTCAGGTTTTTTTGGATTAGCAAATCGATATGTAGTTTGATACGCTCCCATTTTTGGATGAGGAGTATCTAGCATAGTTTTTCGAAGTGAACAATGATTAAAAAATATGGATGAATCCTTGGATAGGATGCATAGATATGTTGATGTGTTGCTTCAAAACAACACCACTAGCCCTCTTACAATAGAAAACATTTCTAACGAGGGGTGGCCAAACCATGAACAATTTATAGTAGGATATCACACTCCTTTGCAACTAACAAGGTTCAACAACACACACCAAAATAAATAACCTTACCATCATCAAGTGAGGTTATCTCAACATTGGTGGATTGGGTCGCAACAACTAGAACTTTCCCGGGATGCTCATGCTTCATCTCTTTCCGGGTAAGGAAAGGTTCTCCATCATCCACATAGCTTTGGCCAAGTTCTAACCATGCCAAATCCTTCTCTGGGTTTACATGGGCATTCGAATCCCTGAGACCTTCTCACGGGATTAATCACTTTTGGTATGTCGCCCACACATTGTACAAATATCCGTAATAGGCACCATCCAGAAGTGCATTCTTAAATGCCATCCTAAGTGGAAATGCAACATTCCCTTGCTTTTTACCTCAAACTTTGTACAAGAACAATGCTCCTCCATACATGGATATTTATTCCAAATCACCAAAGGGAACATGTTCTCTTTTCGGGCTCATATGCATAGTTGTAGGGGAGGCCTTATGCCCCAAAAATGTCTACACTACTCCATGTATGCCACCACCCATGCCTACTCCACCTCCCCATCATGGGTCATCCATGGTAGATTCTTATGCTCTAGAACTTACGCTGAATATATCAAGGATCCCTTGGAATTTACTATACAAAGTGTGATGCTTCCACAACCTCTCCCTAACTTTCCAAAGTTTAAAGGGGAGGGTGATCCAAATGCACACATCAAGGCGTATGCAACTGCCATTCGAGAGCTTCTCCCATGGGATGCAGTCATTGTAAATATATTCCCTAAGACTTTAGAAGGTATTTCTCTCGACTAGTATTATAGAATACCCAAAGCCTCAATTCATTCTTCTAATTAACTCGTGTATGAATTTCCAGAGAATTCAACATGAAAAAGTTACTTGAGAATAAGGATTCTATAATTCCTATATATAAAGTAAGAACACAATGAGTTTTGTTTGCACATTTCATCCAGAGATGGTAGTAGGTCCTCTATTCTTCTATAAACACTCCTAACATGGATCGAGACGGAGCTTGTGATCTATTACTTCACTCTCTTAATAGGGAAATAAAGGAGGAAGTCCAAAAGTTCCCACCGAGGAGCTACGAAGAGGTGATGGAAGCCAATCTCGTATAGATCAAGTAGTCATAGATAGTGGTTGTAAGACCTACTTCTCAAATGGGAGGTTGATCACTCCCAATCGGGGTAATTTAAGTTACTCAAACAACACAAAAACTACCAAAGATCAAAGGTACTAATAAAAAAATGGATGCTACAACGATTGTAGCGTTATTCTTGACCAAACAAAGAAACCAAATGTTGTTAACACCCCAAGCACAAATAATCTTAAGAACAACACAAATGGTAATAATCGGAGGAACACCAAATTCTCTACTATGATTAATGTGGCGGATTTCAATCATGCTTCACCTCAATAATAACAACAATAAGTTTAGACTCAAGGCCCTAACCAGTACCCAAATAGGTACCAAAACCAATATCAAAATCAAGGGCAATGAGCTCTGAACTTAAATTACAATAACCATCGGTTGAACAATAATAATCGAACTTCAAACCATAACAAAACATGAACCAAAGGCCTCAAGATTACAATCCTAACCTATATTGAAATTTCCATCGAGTCGAGGCCATGATGCAAGAACATGTCATGACTATAACAAATTCCTACAAGTGTTTTCCGGAGGACCACAAAAAATATTTATTGGTATGTTTTTGGAAAATCCAATAGCTCCAACTTAGAACACTTGCATGGGGCTGGTATCCCCACAAAATGTGCCGCGTTTAGGATCTTCAACAATCCTCTTCCTACATGAAATGATGATGGAAAGTTGGACCCCTAATGGCTCAAATAAGGGAATTTCAGTGGGAAACAATGATCATGAAGCTTCAAATTCGTCAAACCATTTGGTGGCACCTCTGTTGGATGGTCACCAAAACAAAGGTTGTGGGTATGGTAGAACTAGAAACTAAACCCAAATAAATGCTGATACAATATCTTGAGATTACTCCTCGCAGCCCATTCCTATTTACCCATCTATATCAGATACGCTCATGCGGCATTGGAAAAAATGGTAAGGGATTATGACTTGATCAATGATTTAACAAAAACATTTTCTCACATTTCCTTTTTGGATCTGTTAAAGAACTCACCCACTCATAGAGCTGCTTTATTGGAAGGATTGGGTCTTGGGCATTTGATCAATGTCACCCCTCCTCGGAGGCTCAAATAAACCACATAGAATTTGATGTCTATCCTCCTAGGTAGACAGAAAGGGATGTTGGATTTGTCTTCGACATTAACAAGATGCCCATGGATGCTAAAGTAACATTTAGAGGTGATCAACTATATATCTATAGATTTGGATTTACAAAAACTATTAAAAGCACACAATGATCGATGATGAGGCAACAATTAACATTTTCCCCTTCTTGTTTCTCTAGAAGTTAGGATACAGAGAAACCAATTGATCTTGAACAAGAAACACACTGAGAGGTTATGAAAGCCTCAAGAAAACATCAAGTGGTACCATTTTGCTACCA
Source organism: Taxus wallichiana var. yunnanensis (assembly GCA_018340775.1). Classification (NCBI taxonomy): domain Eukaryota; kingdom Viridiplantae; phylum Streptophyta; class Pinopsida; order Cupressales; family Taxaceae; genus Taxus; species Taxus wallichiana. Next base: position 298,065,471 of record CM031239.1, on the reverse strand, counting down.
ATTACCCTAGGACCTAAGACAATTCTAACATAGTTTTATATTATAGACAAGGAAACCAACTATAATATGATTCTCGGTCATCCATGGATACATCACATGAAGTCAATTCCCTCCACGTTGTTTTAATAAGTTAGATTCCTACATTTGGGAAGGTATCCATTGCGTAGGGTGACCCAAATCCCTTTGGAATTCACCTTGAAAACCTTAAGAAGTAACCTTGAGTGCATACTAAATTTGAACTCCCATAAATCAATTGAAAAATCCTACAAGTTCAACTCTAGAGACAAAACTAATTCCTACAACAAAATTAGAAGCTACCACTTTAATTAAAGGAGTTCCTACATTTAAAGATGAAACCATGTAGTTGAGATGGTTTCGATCTAAACCATTGAAAGGATTGTTGAGCTACTAGAGAATGATTTACCCATTCTCTTTCCATTTGATTCCATGGGCATGGAACATGCTCTAGGACTTGACTCTCTTCATGCTGATGGAATTTACATGGTTGAAGTATCAGAAGTAAGGGAAGACACAAAGGTTGATGAAACACCTATCTTCTCTAGAAAGCGCTGCTAGACTTTAACTATGATGGAGAAAAATGCCGCTTCTGTGCTAGGGAAAGAGTGATTCTCATTTCTCCTGAGGGAAAGGTCATGCCCTTTGCCTTCAAGATAAACTTAAAATGTAAAAACAATGGTGCAGGAAACAAGGTTCACCTTCTTTGTCTCATAGTATCCAAGAGGATGGGTGCTTGTAACATTAGAGTGTTAGGTGATTCACAACCACTCATTAACTAGGTTTCAGAGGTATATGAGACTAGGGCCAAACACTTACAGCTCTATAAGATCGGTGTTCTATATTTAAGAAAGGGTTTTGATTTCATTTCAATCAAAGCAATCCCATGTGAAAAAAACCTCCTTGCCAACTCAATATCCACTTCTACTTCCCGTTTCTGTCTGAGTAAAGAATTAGAAGATACCAACTTCATAGTATCAGTTTACATTGAACCCTTAGTTCATAGGATGCCAACAAATATGATCTTGGCATAAGTTGATGCAGAGAACAAACCTCCCACCCTAGTCTATGTAGAAAATGATGAAGCTATCCTAGGGTATCTTAATGCCTACACAAATTTGCATCCTACACATCATGAGAGAGGATTTTATCTCATTCCTCACTCTTCCTCCTATTTTGGAGTTCATATGATGGAAATTTCTTCTTCAGAAGGCCTTGAGGTTTATGAGATAGAAGAGGAAGGGGAATTAGAACTACTTCCGAGACCTTCCCAAGTTTGAAGAGGATGTCGCCTCTTTAATTGAGGGAATGATTGATATCAACATTGGGACGGAATAAGATCCAAAGATCTTGAAGTTAGGTTCTTCACTAACTCATGAAGAAGTAGAAATACACACCAAGGTTCTTAAAGAACGCTCAAAAGACTTCATGTTTATTTATCAAAAAATGATATGAATTACTCCTCATGTTGCAGTTCACAACCTTGTGACCAAACCTAATGCTAAGCCCATCAAGTAGAAATCTAGACCTATGAAACCAAAGGTGATGCTAATGGTCAAAGAGGAAGTCATGAAATCCTATAGGTGGGGTTCATTAAACCTATCGACTATTTAATGTGGGTGTCCAACATCGTCTCGTTCTAATAAAGAATGAAAAAATTTGAATCTGTATTGACTTTTGGGATATCAACAAAGCATTTCCCAAAGATGATTTCCCACTACCATCCATTGATGTCATTTTTGATGCAAAGCTGCAAGCTACTGAGCTATTGTCCCTTATGGATGGATTTTGTGGGTACAATCAAATATGGATATTTAAGGAAGATCAAGCAAAAAAAATTATTACACCTTGGGGAAGTTATTGTTATGTAGTCATGTTGTTTGGGCTCAAGAATGTTTGTGCCACTTACCAATGGGAAATGACTTACATATTCCATGACCTCATTCACAAGATTTTGGAATCCTATGTTGATGAAAATTTGGCTAAGGCAGAAAACATGTGATCCCTTGAAGGTGCTTCACATTATTGTCTCTCGTCTCATTGAGTACAACATTACACTAAATCTTGAAAAAAATGTGTGTTTGGTGTGATGGGAGGGAAGTTACTAGGGTACATCTTGAGTCGGGAATTTGAGCGAGTAGTTCTGGAAATGACTCCACCAACGGATGAGTCAGAATTTGGTCCTTTATAGGAAATCTCGGTGCAATCCAAAAGTTTATTCTGACTTAACCTTTTCTATTCATCCAATAAACAATCTATTGAAAAAATATTGTTGCAACATTTGTACGGATGAGTGTCATGAGGCATTTAAATCATCAAACAATTTCTTTTGTTTCCTCCCACATTCATGGTTCTAAGTAAGACCTCCCCCTCATCTTATATTCTTGGGAAATAGATGTATCGTTGCTTTGTATGCTGGTGTAAGAGGACGATGATAAGCGCAAATGTGCAATCTATTTCATCAGTCGTACATTGCTTGACTACAAGACACACTATACACGGGCTAAAAAGAGTGCCTCACTATAGTGTTTGCAACTAAATGGTTAAGGCATTACATGCTTAACCAAGAAACATGAGTCATTGTCAAAACTAATCATCTTAGAATATTTCTAACGCATGGTTCTCTTTCTAAGAAATTTGGATGTTTTATAACTCTAATGGGAGAGTCCAAGTTGAGTTATGTCAACCAAAAGTACATCAAAGGACAAATTATCACTGATTGGTTAGTAGATAACCCATTAGAGGATGGAGAACTCATGGACTTGAGCTTCCATGATGAATACATTTACTATGTAGAAGTCGGACCTCCCATCGCTACGTGTCCATGGTATATGGATATTGTTAATTTTATTACATACCCCGAGGGAGAAACCTCACAACAAAGAAGATGACTAGGCATCATAGTTGCTAAGTATGTTATTATAGAACAAATGATATATCATAGAGCCTTTGATGGTATGTTATTGAGATGCGTCAATGAAGAAGAGTCCAAAAATATCCTCGATGGAGCCCCATCACGGGGTTTGTGGAGGTCATGTTGGAGAAAATGTAATTGTAAGAAATATTCACTTGGATGGGCTATTTCTGGCCCACCCTAGAACATGATGCGGTAGAGTATGTGTGTAAATTTCATAAATGCCAAGAATTATCATATCGATTTGCATTCCTTCCCAATCTCTACAACCAATCTCAACACCTTGGCCCTTCTCCACATGGGGCTTGGATTTGATAGGGAAATTCTCTCCCTCATCTACTAATGGCCACAATTTTATAATTATGTCCACAGAGTATTTTACGAAGTGGGTTGAGGCCATGCCTCTTACCACCGTTCCGGATATCTAATAAAAATTTTTATCTTGAATGAGATCATTTATAGGTACGGGGTCCCACAAGTCATTATCTTTGATAATGACACATCATTTATGAATGAAGAGGTGTGAGAATTGTGTGAAAATATTAAGATAAACCATCACACAACCTCTTTGTATTACCACGAGGTCAATGGATAGGATGACGTAACAAATAAAATGTTGAAATCAATCCTCCTAAAAATGTTAAGGAGAACAAGAGTGATTGGCACTTAAAGTTATTTTGGCCTTATGGACCTATAGAAAATTAGTGAGAATGTCGACGGGGGCAATCCCCTATTCTTTGGTATTCGGATTTGAAGTGGTTCTACCACTCGAAGTTGAGATACCTAGTCTAGGATATTTCTACAAGGAATTTTAGGAGAAGCGAGGTTATCATGAGGCATGAATCTTTGAGTTAGAAATCCTCGATGAATCTTGTCTTAATCTTTGAGCAATGACATAGTGTTTATGTTGACATAATGGTTCATCAATATAAGAAGAAGGTCTACGAGCGTGATATATTCATTGGACATTTGGTATTAAGACTGGATATCCGAGATAGACAAGAAAATTGATGAGGGAAGAAATTTGTGCACAAGTGGTTGGGCCCATATCAGGTCATGGAGGACTATAAAAATGGGGCATATCACCTGTTTACTCTAAAAGGTGAAGAATTCAAATGAATCCATCAATTTGCTTTACCTAAAGCGATACTACACATATCTCACTTGCATATCCACATGTACACTATTACATCCACATTGCATTTCATCGATAAATCATTTTGTAAAATTTTTAATTAAGAAACTTACCGTTCAAGAAAATTTAAAAAAATTCTAAAAAAATTGGCAAAACATTCAATCATTTATTCAAATATCTATAACATTATCATCAATACTTCTGATCATCTCATCAATTCAACAAGATAAGACAAATTTTAGACAATAATCCTACAAGGCACGTATACTTGGATCTACTCATTATTTTCTTCCAGCATAGGTGTCTTTTCCCACAGTCTATTCTAGAAGCTTCTTGATGTCACATCTATCCCAAATAACCTATTTGATAACAAAAACATTCCAAACATTTTTCCTTGATCGCTTGCATTCACCTATCTCAGCCTTTGGTGTTGAGCCTCACATCTTACCGATTTACATGGGGTTGAGGCTAGGGGCAAGCTCTCCCTCCCAAAAGCGCAATTCAAATTGAAAAATAAAAATAGTATAAAGGTCAAGTCAAAATCAATACAAAATCTTCATTTACACACTTCCTTTCTCCACCAACCTTCGGTGTTGATCCCACGCCTCTTACTAGTGGCGTGAGGTTGGGAAAGGAGGAAATTCCTTAATCGCCTATGCCTCATCCTTTTTGATGAGCCCATAATTCCTCTTTTGGTAGCATGGGGCAAGGTGTAGGGGTATCTACAAATAAACTAGTAAATTAAAAGTAATTTCATTCAATAAAAAGTGCTTTAAAATCTTAAATCCCAAGAAAGTGAGTTAGATGTGTATGTTCCCAAAAGAGCTAAAACACCAAAACTGGAATTGTCAATTAGGATGCCATCTACGGGTCTAAGTATAGATAAAATTGCAAGCAAACCACATTCTAGAATGTGTAGTAAACTGTGCGTAGAGTTAGGTTGTAGGTTTAAATTTTATTCTTGTCAAGATCATGTCTTTCTCTCATTGTTTCCATCTATTAATCATACAAATCACATCCCTCTACCGGCTCTCAATGTTGATCCATTGCATCTTACTAGTTCTATGGGGTCATAAGTGGAGTGAGTTCATCTTATTATCAAGTTATATATCACCTATTGACAACAAAACAAGAAGTGCTCAATATTGCTTGAAAAACCAAATTTTCAAACATTACATTGTGTCTGTATTTGCATCATATATAAAAAAAAAAAAAAAAATCATTATGTTATCATTCATCATCCATTACATACATTCAAATCATATAAAATTGGAAATTCTAAAGAGTACATGTGAAGAAAACCATAGACAAAGTCAACTCTATTACAAGGAAGATCCGAACTAAAAGAGATATATATATATATATATATATATATATCATGGTGTATAATAGTTTGTACAATGTCACAAAATAAGTGTGGTCAACATGCTTGAAATGAGCAAGAAAATACAAAAACATCATATGTGAATCACAAATGGAAAAAAACAATAAAGGCTCAATGGCCTATCAATCTCTCTAGGATCCCCGAGAGGGAGCACGAATGTGGCGAGGACTCCTATTGCTGCTCCGACATTGTGAATGCATTGAATTGTGAGATTACCCATGAGAATGACCATTGGTTGTGGCCTTGCTATGTGAATGGATCTGCCTTGCCAATCTCTCCGTCATCTCATACCCCACAATCGTTGTGTTCTAAGTGAGTAATATCTCCACCGCATTCCAAAGAGGTGTAAAGACATCAATGTGGCGGCTAGCTTGCAAATGTTTTCCCACATCCTCCAACATCTCTACTCTTGTATTCCTCATATGAAGAAATAAGGTATTAATGAAAACCTAATGAATAAGATCTCACCAACCTCCAGTAGTGGCTATAAAACAAGAAAACAATGGTGAGTTACGAAGCCATAAAAACTAAAAAAGAGAGAGAAAACACAATGCGTAGTACTTAAAATTTCTAGCTAACAAGGTTGAGAGAAGAGTATATACATACTCGGATCTCTAGAAATCCACATGGGGTCGGTGGTGCAGTGCTGTGGTGGTGGTGGCGACCCTACAGAACTTGCTTTATGCCTTCTCCACTCTTGAAGCAATGTGCTTTACCCCATGACTGAATCCTCATCCCCACCTCTCTCATGAGGAAGCGATTCTCCGAAACTAGATTCACATCCTCCATATCCACCATGGAAATCTCCTCAGTGACCTTCCACTCTGTGTCACTCTCTTTCTCCTTCATATGAGTCTCACCATCTAGCTCCTCTCCCGTCTCCTCACATACTCCTCCATCTCCTCGCTAGTCTCCTACCCCATCTCCGCCTCGGTCTCGAGTCTATATAAATAGGTACCTTCTCCTCCCCACTATGAGAAGGTGCAACCTCAATCTAAAGGAGAGGCACATGTGTGGGTACTCATTGAGCACGAACAACTAGTATCACTGTAATATGAACCCTAGAGTCACGAAAGTCCAACCATGGTCACTCCTAGGGCCTCCTCGAGCCTCCCTAATACTCCTATATACAACTACCATAGGAGGAAGAGGATCAATGTAGGCCGTCGAATCTGTTGGGGCATTCTATCAAATGGGTGAATATCCATCTCTCTTGATCTTCCGATTAACTATCTTGTAGTAGGATATGCATTAGGTGTAGTCCCATCCCGATCCCACACTCTAGCCATATCTGGTAGGGTTTGCAATGAAATTAGCTATAGTCAACGTGATTCTTTGGCTGATGCGGCACTCTAAGAAATGACATAATGGTACATCTCGTGGCCCTAATGACCCTCGGATCCTATGCCCGATTCACCTCAAATAGGGGATAATCCTCTTGTATACCCAACTCATCACTAATGTGGGATGGCTCAATGAATGTCCCTGTAACCTCACCACCCTATACAAATTGTGGTATGTGGTCCCCATGATATCTTATTCCCAAGCAAAAAATATTCCCATAATGCTCAATATGTATAAAAATTGGTGCCAAACAATACAATAGCTTTTCCCTACCATTATCTCCTATCAATCATGAATCCATAATACCCATGATGTACTTGCAAAGAGTATGGATAGGAGCAGTGTTAATAAAATTGATCGCATACCCACCTTGGTACCTGATAGCACCCCATCATTTCCCATATAAGTGGACCACTTCCTAGATCACGGATGTATATCCCGTGGTCTCAAGAGTCAAACGTCTCCCAAGTATAGGAAGACCAAGTATCCTATACACATCCTCGAGAGTGATGGTCCACTCTCCCTAACACCTAGAAGCTGGAAGGTGTTCTCGTCCACCTCCCAATAAGAAAAGAGATCGTAAAATATATGACTAACAGGTGACACCCTTGTGATCCTCCATATCCTTGCTTGGTGTAACAATTCTGCCTCATCTCAACTTGAGTCAAGTGATCAAGGATAGTTAGAAGATACACACTCTCTCTCTCTCAGCTCCAATGAATGTATTCCTCCTTCTACTGCATTCACCAAAACAACAAAAAGAGTGAGTTAGTAACATATTTCAATAGGCAAGATCATCAATAACATTACAAAACAATCTAAAATCCAAAAAAATTGACTTTAATTGGTAATATTAGCTCTCTATCTCAAAAGTACAAGACTGCCATCTTGTGTAAAGCGATGATTTTTGACTACCAACTGCCTAGGGTGGCGGTGGCGGTTTTGTAACCATTGTCTGGCAAGGTGGGGACCTGTAACCACCACCTTACACAAGGAAGTGGTCATATCTGTAATGTACGACGCACCCTATTTAACCCAAATATTTGCAAAAGAAATAAAAACCTCATTTTGATAAAAAAATCTTTGACCCACATCCGTAACCCCCTAGGAATCATTCTAAAACAAGAAATTTCAAAAATTCCCCCATTGGAAAATATTTTCAAAATTTTACATATTTAGATTAAAAACACACTGTAAAATTCTAACCTCTCCGAATGCACTTTGCTAGATCTCTTGGTCTGGGGCCATAATCACCTCGTCCACACCTGATCATTTTAACTACACTCTCATTCAAAATAGTCATAGTGGGTCCAGAGCTCAAAAATCACCAATAGGATATGTGCAAATGAATAGGAAAATGAGTTATATATATGTTTTGTTTTAACCTTGTTTTGAGTGTATGTGTCCATAGGGAATTTGGAGCATTGGCACATGTATATTCCTATTCCCGCGCAAATGGTAAAAACTATTATCATTTTGATTTAGTGCTTATTTTTGATATCATATCTATCTGCACTTAAGTCTTGCTTTTGTCTTACGAGGTAATAGGATCTTGGATGACAACATTTTGACACATGGATGTGAGGGTATAGCTTCAAACTTTCCATTTTTGGAATGCCATGCTCGGACTCTATGTTTTACACTTCTTCATGGATAAAATGCTTCTCCAAGGGGGAAATATGTACACACCAAAAATTACATCTGCTTCATTTTCGGAAAATGGTATAACAGTCCCCAATTATGATTCATGTCTTTTCCAATGTTGCTCAAGTCCCTAAACCTATTTACAACCTATATTTGTATCCTAATCTACCGTACTTAGCCATTTATTTCTTTTATGTAGCTTCTCGCTTTACTTTTCCTTTGTTTTAACCTTCAATTAAAAGACCACCACCCCGCTGGGAAGTGGTCTTATAGCCATTGTCCGACAAGGTGGGCAGTTTTGTAAGCACCATGCTTCGAGCAAGGCAATCAAGTTTTTCTAACCATCACCTAAGCATGGTGACGATCTGTAACCACCGCCCTACGTAGGGCGATGGTCCTATGTGAAATTTCCAAAATGTTCCAATGTCAATTAAGACGCGTGTTGCCTCACTTAAGTTCACTTTTAATGCACATTTGTGAACCATTTTTCCTTATTTCAATCTGACTTCATTGTGGAAATATATTCTTCACTTCTAATTTGTAATTGATCATGATTTTTTGTTCAAACGCCTCTTCTTTGTTGATCGACACCTCTTGGTGGTAAAGTGTTGTTGTGCACAACCCATCCAACCTCCTATAAATTGATTGCTTGTTCTCAAGAAAAAGGCCAGAGATCATTTTGAGTATTCTTGCATTGATGAGCTACTAATTTCTTGCTGGAAAGCGCATAGCTAAGCTCAGTTCACTTGTGTTATCTTTCTTACACCTGTATTGGTATCGATTGCTACTAATATTGCCATTTCTCAGAACCGTCTCACCATTGCTTTCGCTTTCACAATCCTTATAATCATGTGAACACAGGAGATTCAAAAAGACAAGTTGAGGGGAAAAAGCTTCACACAACCAGATTTTCCAATGTTATGCATCTCTAGGTTGGGGTTGTTGTTTGTTTTCTTCATATTTTTAAATAATTATTTCTAAATGTATGCGTATTCACATATCAAATAGAGTAGAGGAAGTAATTTTAAATAGTAAAATTCATAGAAGCGATATATCTTTTAGAGGGAATTAGTTACATACCGTGATTTCCCTCAAATCTTCACATATTCTATCTAGGAAGTTACTGGATAGAAGAAAAAGCTTCTAAAGCTTTAAATCTTTCTGTGTATTCGAGGTAGAAGAAGATTTAATAATCCACACTTACAAATTGGAAAAGAGGCTTTGTTTAGATTAAGTTAGATTAATATACTATTGTACAGGTTATTGACTACATCTAGTTGATTTTCCTGTTTATGATTTTAATTAGATTAGAAGCTTTCATTTATTTGTTTCCAAACTCCCAAAAATGAACGAAAATATTTATTTCATTAGAAGCGAGTTGTTTTTATGGCTTTATTTGATATATTGAAATTACCAAATATATAGATAGCTTCAATTCAAAAAGATTACTTGTATTTTCTTGGTTAAATTAGATTGTTTCAAACATATGACCATCAATGATCACATACAAGAACATACATATGGAAGTGATCCTTTGGTACTACAACCGAACGATCTAGTTCGTCTTCTTGTCCTCATAACACTGGCTCGATATGCCAAGAATATTCAACAATTAAACATCTTAAACATTGTGGTCAATAAGGCCTATGAGTTCTAGAATGCCCTTGGCAATAGGATTTAGATATACATATGACCATATAAGGCCCTAAACCACATAGAACATACGGTAGCGATCCTAGGGTCCCTCAATCAAACACACCTGAACTTCTCATAGATATCGACACAAGTCTATACACACTGGTTTTCTGCACGTCACCATTACCACCTGACATCATTTCACAACTGAATGTTCTAAATGAGGAAGCTCACCGAGCCCTCACATTTTTTACCACTCTAACTAGCCGAGTCTATAAACCACACCTCATTCATTTGTTCCATTACCTTGTCTGGAAATCACTATGAGGCACCCATTGGTTTCCCATGCATTCCAATTTGGTAGAAAGCATTTCGTAGAGCTAGACATCAATTGTAGTCTCCACGTAGCCATTATTTCCAATCCATCCAACCAACTAGTTCAAGTTATAAGGACCTTCATTTCCCTTGATGATAAAATCCCATTATTGCATGTTGAGGACATCATTATGACTTGATAGCTTTTTCTTCACATTTCAACACATTTTCACCCACGTGTCACTTTCACTCACGCTTTAGCTATCAAAAATTTCTACATCGGCTGCTCTAGCACGACCTTGGGAGTTGAGTGTGGATGAGGTCACCTATCGATTTTCATCCGTCACGGGAACCAAAGGATTCAACCATTATTAAGATTGTGACTCATAGTAATTTTCACGTAGTGACAAAGAGAACACAAAATTTTCTTCTTAAAAATTTTCAAAAATTCTTCATCCTTTTTTCTAATCACTATGTCCACCTTACCAAACTTTTAGACATCAAATTTATTACCTTTTCACATTACCATGATTCACAAGGAAATAAACATTGGTCCCTACGTAAACCACATCCTTTTGGGGATCTTCAAAATAATTAACAAGTGCTCCCTACCCCACGATTCCACCATCTAAATAATCAAAATGCACACCATCAATATTGGGAACAAATAATCTTAAATCCTTGAAAGATGCGGTGAATTTGAAATTGTTGTGTTGGATAGCTTCCTCCTTCTCAACCAACACCCTCCAATAAATATTAGAAATCTCATTTCCCAACTATTGAAAAATTGAAAAAGGGCCTTGTTAGCAATTGGGGAGAAGAAACCAACAAAGTAACCTCATTCCTATCCAACCTCCCGAGTCCGGTGGTGACTTGCTAACATCTAGAAAAAGATCCACAACTAGTAGCTCCTTACCATCACGCTCTATAGAAACAAACACATCCACCGGTTGTAAGGGGAATTCAACTACAAGGGAATACATAGGGGATTTGCCTTGGTCACATCCATTTGGATTCTGATCATTCTACATTGCTACAATTTTATCCAACTTTTGGAGATTCTGTATTTCCTTACAACCATAAACTCCATGACCCACCCTCCAACATTTTCCATAAAATATAGGCGAATCCTCATACACCAAAATTTGCTTCTAGACCCCTTCCTTAAACGCTAAATTTTCGGCCTCCGGGGAGAAGAGCCGAGAAGAGATGTTAATGCACATCATGGATGCAATGAATCGATACCTAGATGTTGTAGTCGGGTGAAGAGATATCAAATCCCTAAATGCTTTAGCTATTCTTGCCAACACATCCACTTCCCAAATCTCAAGGCAAACCAGAAATCCTTACCCGAATAGGACACGTAGGCGAAATTTGAGTCTTTGAACCCGACTTCCATCTAACAATGGAGATATTGGTTCTCCCATAGAACCACAGACCACCCCGTAGAACATAGACAAGGTATTATTTAAGGGAAAAAACAAACAAGAAACGTTTTTTAGACAAGGAAAAGGTATTAACTTTCCCCAAAATCTTCCATTTCTTACTAATCCAGTTTCTTACTTGGTTAATATTTGACCCGATCCCAATAAAACACCCCATCAAGGAAAACCTGAACCTACCATAGGCTCTATACAACACCATATCCAACACTTTCATCCATGGAGTATCCTTCTTCCATTTAGGTTCAATATTATGCAATGGTTCCTTGGGGATGCTTTTGAGAAGCTTAGAAGCCCATGAACCAGTGATGCAAACTATCCATTTTCTCATTTTAATCTTTTGCCATATTACTTTACATCGACATTTTGTATTGATTTATCATGGCATTTTTCGAGAATCTAAATTTTGTTATGTCGAAATTAGACAAATAAAATAGTGAACAATAGAAATAAAATAAGGAATTGCAAATAAAAAGAGTATTCCAAAATCAAATCAGCACTTATGTGCATAAATATATTCTTCCTCAGCAGAGATTTAGCTCAATACAGTATGTGCATAGAACACTTACAACTCCCTTAAATATATAAATGGTTTTCTTCTAAAAATAAACCACATATTTATAGTAGAGTAATCTTATTAATATAACTATCATCTAAAAATAATGCATGATTTTGTGCACACAAACAAAGCCATTTGTTTTATTTAGTTTTATTCTTAAATAATGACATCTAATTAACAAATAGACTATTCAAAGAAAATAAGTTGTTTTTTTGTATTTTTTCTAATAATAGCATGCGTGAGGGGAAACTATTCATAGTCGTACACTCACCCTAAATTTTGACGTTGAAGCTTTCATTATTCTAGAGATGAGTGTACATTTATGGGTCTCGACATATTCTTGATCACAAAATCCCAAAAAAATTCTCAAATACTCAAAAATTTCCATTCCCAAATCCGTTGTAAATATATTAGAAAACTAATCTTCATATATACAAAATTCAAGATTTTTTTCTTATTATTAACCAAATCCTTGATAAAATGATACCTCTTGTCAATATGCTTGTAGCTCTTGTGAAAGACATGATTTTTGGACAATTTTATTGATGATTTTTATCAAAAAATTATGTGTAGTATCTTCACTGATTCTTCCTCAAATATTTCAACACTCTTCTCATCCAAACAACTTTACATGCTTCTCATGGTGTTTCTACATATTTTGACTTTTTGAAGATAGTGTGACAATGAGTTTATTCTTTGATTATAATTAAACTAATCCTACTCCAAAGTGAAAAGTATAACCGAATGTTCTTTTCCTATCATCTATACTTTTGGCACTACCACCGTTTATATAACCTATGAGTTTGAACTCATTTATTGAATACAAAACTCCATGATTCTTAGTTCCACATACATACCTCAAAATCTTTTTTTCCATCTTGCCAATGTGAATCTTTTGGATATCATATGAATATTCGATGAGGCTTACACCATATATAATATTATGCCTTGTGGTCGTCAAATACATGAGACTTCCATCTAACATTTTAAACAATGTTGGATCTATAAATGATCCGATATCATCTTTACTTAATTTCATACCTACTGCAATTGGTGTTGGCATTGACTTGTAATTCAACATGTTAAATATCTTCAAAACATTATTGGCATACTTTTCTTGTGAAATAAAAACTCGACTTCGATTGATGAAATTCAATGCGTTAAACATAGTGCATGATACCTAGATCTGTCATCTCAAATTATTTCTTCATGGTTTATTTGAATGAATCTATAGATAGGTTTCTAGTAATGATTAAATCATCCACATACAAACAAATAATCAAAATATTATCTTGTTCATTTATCTTGATGTATAAGGTAGGCTCACTATTTCTCATACTAAAACCATTGTGAATAAAATAAGAATAAATTTTGTTATACCATTTTATAGGTGCTTGCTTGAGACCATAGAGTGTTTTTCTTAACATCTATACTTGTCCTTCATGATATTTAATCTCATATCCTTCTAGATCATTCACATAAAACTCCTCTTTAAGAAAATGATTCAACAATGTGGATTTTACATCCATTTGATATACAAGCCATTTCTTTATTTGAATCGCTAATACCATTCTTACTATGTCCAAACATGCTACTAGTGCAAAATTTTCATTGTAATATACTCCATATTGTTGTGAAAAACCTATTGCAACTAGTCTTGTTTTATGTTTTCATAAATTTCCATTAGCATTGTAGACCCAATTCACTCCTATCATGTCCTTTCATTTAGGATGATCTACCGATTCCCACGTCTAATTCATTTCCATGGAATATTTCTCATCATCCATGGATTGATCCAAAAATTTATTGTTTATAGCCTCTTCAAAGTATAATGGATATGCAACTTGAGAAAGAAAATCAAAAACTAAAATGGAGTTATTTGTATCAACATCATAAATCTCACTAATACTCCTTTTTTTCAGCTGGAAAGGGCTATCTGAGGATGGATTATTTTATACTAAAGGAGTTTCTTATGGTGTTATTTTTATTTTCTATTACATGGGTTAAGATGAATAAAATATTAGAAACCTCATACATGTAGATAGAGGTGTAGCTTATGCTACAAATTGAGAAGCATGTCCAAGATTGGAAGGAGATACAATACCTTTATGTTCTATAGTTTCATTCGTCATATCATCATGAGGAATAGATGCTACTATGTTGACCATTCTCTAAATACTTCCATCCCATGCCTAATTTTAAACTAATTGCATATCTCTCTTGATTATGAATTTTCTAGTGATTGGATTAAAAATATTGTAAGATTTCGTATTCTTTGACTATCCAAAAAATATATACTTTTCTCCTTTATTGTCAAACTTATTCTTTATCTCATCAAGTACATGAGATAATGCCACACAACTAAAGATTTTAAAATGAGAAACACTATGTTTCCTATGATTCCAAGCCTATTGAAGTACCATATTTCAAACAATTTTTGTTGGACACATGTTTAAAATGTAAATAGTAGTTACTAGTGCTTCTTCCTAGTACTCATTCGAAACATGTGTTTCCTTCATCATAATTATCACCATTTCAAGTATAAATTTTTTCTTCTTCTCTCTGTCACATCGGTCTATTGTCATGTATACCTAATAATAAATTGCTTGTATATACGATGATATTTGCAAACATTTAGAAAAACAATGGAAACATACTCACCTTCTTTGTTTGTCTTCATAACTTTGATGTAATATCCAATTTTCTTCTCCACTAAAGCCTTAAACTATTGAAATATACCAAAATCATTTGATTTATGCCTCAAAAATACACCCATGTATTCTTCATATAGTCATAAATGAATGTCATAAAATATGGGTAGCTCTACGATAGAAAAGTGACATGTGAGCATGAGAATCTAAGGTAGTAGCTCTTCTTTGTACCACGACCTCTTGAGGTCATGCCAAGACAACTGGTGGAAATGGAATATATATGGATATAGAAAAACAAGTTGGGAAATCTTATATCCTCAACACGCAATAATGGGATCTGCGAGTCTAAGGCAAAGAGGGCTCTTCTAGCCCGAATTGGTGTAATGGATCGTTGAGATATAATAGCTACTCGAGGCTCTAATCAATATCGAGCTCTGCCGAGATCCTATCTATTAGTTGTTGGATACGTGGAGAATGACCTTGGGTGTTTCATGTATATTTCACGACAAGGTCATGGAAAATGGTAATGAGAGGTGTAGTGGATTTATAGTAAACTATGGGTCGTTTTCTAGTCTAGCCCAAAAATATTATATTGATTGGATTCTATGTTTAATGCAAAAAATTGTGTTATGATATTTGGTGGGAGTGGTGAGGATCTAAATACTAGCGTTCATAAACCGGTATCAATACTTAAATCTGACTTGAGCCGTTGGGTTGTGGGACACAGGGATCACAACCATGAGTTTGTTGTTGTTGTGGACCTGTTATGGTCATGTGAAGAATAGATCTCTTCTTCCAACTATCCAATGGTCATAATCCTTTTCAACTTCTATGTTTAATACCAAGAGTTGTGCAATCTTCTCAGAATACCTTACGGGTGTTCTGGAAACTTGTATACGTAACCTGTGTCTATGTTGATGAGAAGGTCTCTTGCGTATGGCTACGAAACCAATGGATCACAACCAAATATTTGTTCTCTTTCGGGTTCTTGTATGGTCATGTGGATATCCTATCAGGGTAGTCTATAGTTGGGTTGACTTGACCAGAATATGTATGCTTTGTCGTCTTCAATATTCAATTGTTCACTAATTGCTTGTGGGTTTATTGTCATTTGGAAGACCTGAATCCTAAGCCCTTGATCTATATCCATTAATGTTGTGAAGAGATTTGGATGAGGTACTAATGGCTCGAATACCTAATCCCTGGGCTCTCTGGGTCCCATAATTGTCATGCAAGAGATGATTCAACCTTAATTGAAATGAGTAAACTAGCTATCAAAGATATATCTACACTATGCTTATATTCCTTTTATTTTTGTATTTTTGATGATGTATATTTGAATGAAAATTAAAAGAGTAGATATTCTAATATATTCGAGATAATGGAGAATTAATCCAATGACAAAAATAAAACAAACAAGTTAGCTTTGATATAGCTATTTTAAATGTGCACTTGTGAGTTTATCCTAAATATTTAAATAACTAACTAATCTAATTGAAAAGACCTTCAATCTTACCTCAGAAGTGAGGAATAAATCATGACTTCTCGTAAGCTATCATTTCCCCAACTTCCTGGAAATACCGAAAGCGAGCTTAACTGAAATAAAATGATTTGCTACTCTATTTGATATATTGTAACTACAACTTTGATAGTTCAAACCTAGAGTTTTACAGAATAGTGGTAAATCTAGTCATGTCGTGAGTTGTCCCCTCAGTGTGATTTCTCCATTCCTTTGTGTTCTCGTGAATCCAAAAAAAGTGTGAATGTGATAGCATCAACAGAAGAAGATACTGGAACAATGACAACTTTGGATATAAACCGAATACAATGTAAGTAAGAGAGGGATAGTGCAAGTGAACAGAGCTTGACTATGCGATTCCTAGCAAGATTTATTGTGGGGATACAACACAAATATACCAAGAATTATGGGATCTATTTCTTGTGACAAAACAACAACCTGCAACTCTAAGATTATCAAATGAACTCTAATCTAGAACTGAAACTATCTTATGCTAAGCTGACTATGTAGGATAACAATGGAGCAAAGTGAAAGTGTGAAGATCAAATGATCTCTAAAGTAGAAAGGAGAAGTTGAGAATTCATGCAAAATCTAAACCTATTGAAACTTATGGAAGAACTTTAAAACACACTGAATAATAATTCATAGAGGGAGAGGGGCCATTTGCTTGAAAACAAGTTGGGTATTTATAGCATTTGGATTTACCGGAGGGTAATTTTGAATTGAACTCTTCTAATATAAATAAAGCGAAATCACGCTTTATTAGGCGACCAAAACATAAATGCAAGCTTTAGTGGTTGAGAAATGCGGGTGAAAATTGAATTTTTACGTTTGATGAGATCGTTGAAACTTTTTGGAAAATGCACACAGGATCGCGCCACTGCGTGCAGGAGGTGGTTACTGGGATCGCTGCCTTATCCTGGTGGCGGTCATGGGACCGCCACCTAGGCGAGGCAGTGGTCCTGTAACTTAAAGACCAAAATGCAAGGAAAAAGGGGGCAGAGGTTAGAAAAAAACATGCAAAAGGTAGACAAGGATTTTGGGATGCAAATGTACATTCAACAAGTTTTTCTAGATTCTAAACACCTTGCAAAGAGATCTTGAATCATCATCGGGCTCTCTGTAATCTCTCTCCGTGAGTACACAAGTACCTACATTTTGGGTACGTACAAATTTCCCCCTCGGAGAAGTGTTTTAGCCATGAAGAGGCATAAAATGGTGGGTCCGAGTATGGCAGTCTGAAATGGGGAGTTAGAAGCTATACCTAACACGCCCGTGTGCGAAATGTCGCCATCCAAATTCCTGCTATCTGCAAAATGAAAAAGGGACTCAAGTGTATATAGATAAAATAAATTGAAAAATAAATACTAAATTAAAATGAAATGAGGACTTACCATTTGCACGAGGATAAGAACTTACCTTCGCCGACACTCCAACTCTGCGTAAAAACACTCAAAACAAGATTAGAATATTATATATATATAACGAGCTCATTTTCCTATTCATTTGCGCATGTTGATTTGGTGGTTTTTGAGCTCTGGGACCCATGGTAACCATTTTCGAGCAATATTACAGTCAAAACATTCGTTGCGAGATCGTGATCATGCCTCCGAGAGCGAGGACATTGACCCATGAAGTCTCAGGTTAGTTCTTCTCAATTTATCATTTTTAAACCTAAAATGTAAAAATGTTGAAATCTTTGTCTTGGGGGATTATTTTTGGAAATGTTAGTTTTAAATGAGTCTCTAGGGGGTGCCCATAGGGTAGGTCTTTATTTTGTCAAAAATGATGTATTTTTACCTTTTTAAAGAGTTTTTAGGGCTTTGGGGGCGTTACCATGATTCGGGATAGGACCGCCACCGTATAGGGTGGTGGTTACACGGGACCGCCACCTCGAGAAGGTGGTGGTTATGGAACCGTCGCTCATGCACGAGGCGGTGGTTCTAAACAAAATGCAAAAAAAGATGTATTTTTTAATTTTTTTGCATTTTTGACATTGTTATATGTTCTTGATGATTTTTCCGGTTGGATTATGTTACCAACTTAGTCTTTTCTCTGTTTTGGGTGGATGCGAGAAGGATGAGTATATCGGATGGAGTAGAGAGAGGAGTGTGATTGACTCCCAAAGAAGTGTTAGAGGCAATGACCTGCAGACGGAGTGAGACACTCTGCAGAGGGTCCAGTATTTGGAGGATCACAAAGGTTCCTCATGTTGCGCTTGCTAGTCACATATTGTGTGAATTATTTTCATACTAGGATGTAGACCGGAATACCTTACGGTTTTCAAGTGTAAGGGTGAGTGGACTATCACCCTAGAGGATGTATATCACATACTGGGGGTTCCATTCTTGGGAGGTGGTGTCTCTTAAGACTACGGTATCTCGTGTCTCGGAGCAGTTCGGTGGGCTACCTACATGGGAGATGTTGTTGTCTCCATGGGCTCGAAGAAGGGGGTGAAGGTTCGTTCTATTGCTTGCTTCTCCTATCCATGTGATCCGCAAGGCTATTATGGGTATCTTGGCCTCGCGGTTGATTGGGGACAAGGGAGGGGATACTCTCTTATACTGTTGGGCTCCCATTATTGCAAAATTGAGTTTCATGGCCATGTTTATGCTTGGGGAGAAGAAATTCTTGGGACCACCTACCATGATTTATATAGGGTTGTCAGATTACAGGGGCAGTCATTGAGTCACCCTACTCTAGTTATGAGTTGGGTGTATGAGTGCATCATTCCCTATGGGAGAGGTGTACAGGTAGAGGATCCGGGGGTTGTCAGGGCAGCGAGGTGGACAGGGATGATTGTACTCAAGATGCCACACCGGTTAATGGCTTCTCTAATCAGAGACATGGAGGCCACTCCTTATCAGGCCATGACAGGGTTATGGGGAGAGGAGACACATACACTGATTGCTTGCTATACTACAGGTCAGTTGATAGACAGGACGGGGAAGTTGGAGACCCACCCCTTTGAGAGTACCTCAGTAGTTTGGCCTCCCCTACATTGATATGTTTCCTCCAGGTGGGGCCTAGTATACAGTCTATTCGTGAGGCTAGGGAGGTCCTAGAGGATGAGGTTGGACCACGGTTACTCCTAGAGTTCCCATTGCAGCTAGGTGGGTGATTCGTGCTCGAGGGGTAGCTGGTGCTTCTCGAGCACCCTTACTTATGATTAGGGCTGCTCCTGCTCATAGTGGAGAGGGAGATGAGCCCATTGATGTGGACTCAGACTCTAAGGAGTTCACCGGAGAGGAGACAGAGGAGGAGATGGTGGGGGATGAGATTGGAGGTGGGGCTGGTGGGACAGATGAGGAGGATGATAGCAACCCGGTGGCATGACACTCAGGATATCTTGAGGGCCGAGAGGGCGGAGGAGAGTGTAAAGAAGGTGACCCTGATCTCAGAGGAGTTGCCTTCTCGGGACTTAGGGGGAGATGATGAGTTCGTGGCAGGACATCACTTCTTTCTAGATTTGGGGAGGTTCCTCATTCCGCAAAGAACACCTATAAGCAAAGCGTAGATCCTAGGGACCCTACCTGGATGCTTGGAGATCTGAGTGAGTTACTACTCTTTTCTCGATTTTTTTTAGCGAGAAACATTTAGTTGATATTTCCTTTTGTTGTTTCATTTGTTTTTGAATTTATTTTTGATGATTTTCTAACTTGTTATTTTCTCTTTTTTATTTGCGGTGACTGCTGAGGGATGGTGAGACTTGATTCACCAAGTGTGTGTGGACACCCTATTGCTCCCCCGAGAACAGTCAAAGCTAAGTTTACTATGGACATTGGAGAGTCCTCGTAGTGGCCGACATACCGATGTGTTTTCCCCTGTCTCGGAAGGCGGTGAAGTTAGTTACCTCTCTTCGTACTCGAGAAATGGCTAGATATAGGACTATTGAGCACTTGATGAGAAGGATCTGTTCTCACAAAGTGAGACCACAACTAGTGGCCGTGATCGTGAGTCCTCGGATTCATTTAGAGTTTCATCATAGCAGAGTCCTAGACGCGGTCATGCACCCCTGAGGGATCCCACAGGGATTGAGAGATCATGGTGTCTTTTTGTAGTGATTTTTGTCAGATGTTTATACGAGTGTTTTTGTACTTTTCGGGCTCATTGAGTGTTTTGACCATGCCTAGTGCATGATGGCATTATATATAAAACATGATGATATATATATATATATATATATATATATATATATATATATATATATATATATATATATATATATATATATATATCTTTTTGGATCTAGATCTTCTTGTATCTAGAATTTTGTGATTCATTTCCCATGTGTACACTAGAAGTTTTTATAATTTTGTTTTTATATGCTTTTCAGAATGTGTGTAATGGATGACAAGTGATAACAAATGTTTGAACATAATGTTTCTCTTTATTTGTTTTTGTAATGCTGACACGTGATGATGCAAACATATTGTAGTACTGAACTTTTGGCTTCTTTGGGAAATGTTCGTTGCTTCTTCTTGTTTTGGCAAAACGTGATGAATATATAGTGATAATGAGATGAAATTGCCCCACTCCTAAATCCACGAAACTAGTAAGATGCGAGGGCTCAACACCAAGAGTTGGGAAGGGCGCAAATTATATGAGTTTGACTGAATGAAAATGATGAGAGAAAGACAAGGTATTGACAGAAATCAAATTTAGACTTGCGTACTTACTCTTACTCGAAACTACTACATAGTTCAGAATGCAACTTACTTTCTAGTTTATCTAGACTTAGATCCATGGATGGCAACTTGGTTGACAAAATCTGGTTTTGAGGATTTGATCTCTTTGGAATTTGGATACTTAATTTCACTTAATACATTTGCTTTGCATTTTTAAAATGCTAAGATTCATTGATTTGTGTGAATGGACCCCCTACGCCCTGTCTCATGCTACTGGTAGAAGCATGGGCTCATCACCGAAGGTAGGACATAGGTGAGTAAGGGCACTTCTTTCCTTTCTCAACCTCACATTACTAGTAAGAGATGCGGGCTCATCACCGAAGGTTGGTGGGGCAAAGAAGTGTGTAAAATAAAATATTCTATTTTGTTTAGTATTTTTTTATTTAACTTGACATTTTTGATTTGTGATTTTGGAGTATCCTTGTTTCAAAGAAATGTAAGAAGGATATATCTAACACCAAGAAGCTTCTAGAACATACCATAGGTAAGAAAACTTAACCAAGTAGAAAAGAATGAGTATGACCAAGTATGAAAGCTTTGGTATGGTTTTTGTCAAGACTTTGTCATTAATTGATGAAAATATTTCAAAACTATTTGATGATATTATGAAAATTGAAGAGATATGATTTGAATGCTTTTGCCAATATTTTCAAAAGCTTATAATGAATTGCTTAAGAATAAGTTCCTTCACCACAAAATTTATGAAACAAGTGAACAAAATGAACAACTAAGTGATTAAATGCAATGTAGGTAGATATAGTATACAAATGGTGACTCGATGACCTATGCGTAAAATTGTTTAAGATGCAAGGAATTGATAGTTTCATGAACTCCTCACCTTCTAATGTACACAAGAGATACACACCGCTTCGTAGTCTTTCATGACTCAAGTATGGGCCCAACCACTTGGGATGGAATTTCCTTCCTTCATCGTTTTCTTATCAATCTGCTTTCTAGTCTTAGAACTAGATCTCCCTCATATATTTCTCACTCGTAGACCTTTTTGTTATATTGTTGGCACATCCGGTCAGCATAGGCTTTGTCTGTTGTTGTTCATTGCTTTGGCCTCATCAAGGATTTCTAGTTGAGAGAGGCGTGCCTCTCTATAGGCTTCTTCTCCCAAAATCCCTTGTAATGAGATGCAGAGATTGGGTATTTTGACCTCAAGCGGGAGAACTGCTTCTTCCCATGAATACTAATGAGAAAGGGGTTGCCCCTATTGGTGTTCTTATTGAGGTTCGATGGGCCCACAAGGCCGGGTATAATTTTAAATGCTAATCTCGTTTGTTCTCCTTAACTATTTTGAGGAGAATGGATTTTAACGTTTTGTTTGTGGCTTCAGCTTGTCCATTGGCTTGAGGGTAGTAAAGAGAGGCCATATGATGGTTTATCTTGAATTTACTACATAACTCATGGACCTCATCATTCTTAAAGGACATGTCATTATCTGAGATAATGACTTGTGGGACACCGTACCTATAAATGATTTGATTCAAAATGAACTTAGCGATTACAAAACCTGGTATGGTGGTGAGAGGCATGGCCTCTACCCATTTGGTAAAATATTTTGTGGCCGTGATTATAAAGTTATGGCCATTTGTTGATGAGGGAGAGAATTTCCCTATCAAATCTAGGCCCCACGTGGAAAAGGGCCATGGGGTTGTGATTGGTTACAAAGTCATGCTGGCATGTGAATCTCGTGAGAGAATTCTTGGCATTTATGACACTTGCACACAAATTCTACTTGCGTCATGATCTAAATTAGGTCGAAATAGCCCATTCGATGTATTTTGTGAGCAGTGGCGTGACCACCAAAGTGGCCTCCACATATCCCACTGTGGGATTCGTAAAGAATATTTTTGGATTCTTCAGTGTCAATGCATCTTAAAAGCATTCCATCAAAGGCTTTACGATAGATCACTTGTTCTAAGATAACATATTTAGTAGCGATAATGCGTAACTGCCTTCTTTGTTACGATGTGGCACCTTCTGGGTATGTATGGTCCATGATAAAATTGATGATGTCAGTGTACCAGGGGCATGTAGAGATGGGGGGTATGGTTTTGACAAAGTATATGCATTCATCTGGGAAATTCTAGATCTACCAGATCACCTCCATCTAATGGATTGTCAGCTAACCAATCTGTAATGATTTGTCCCTTAATAGATTTCTGGTTTACAATTGTTAATTCAAACTCACCCATTAAGGTTATGAAATGTCAAACTTTTTAGATAAAGATCCGTGCATGAGAAATGTCCGTAAATGATCTCGTATTTACAATGACCCTTGTTTCATGATTTAACATATAATGTCTTAAATGTTTCATAAGATTATGGCAAGGAATTCTCTTTCGCATGTGGATAACATGTTTCATAATCAAGAAATGTTTGGTGATGAAATAGATCGCACGTTCTCATTTATCGTTGTCTTTGAGCCAACATACTAGCTAGTGAGACATCGTAGCCCAAAAATACAGGATCAAAGGATGATCTGGTCTAGGAGGCATTAGTGTGGGAGGAGACAACAAGAAGTGTTTAACTGCTTTGAAGGCCTTGTTGCATTCTTCTATCCAATCAATGCTATAATCTTTTTAATAAATTGTTGATTGGATGAACAACAAAACTTAAGTTTGGAATGAACCTTCGAATTGCACCGATTTTCCCAAGAAATGATCTGATACCAAACTCGTTTGATGGTGGAATCATTTCAAGAATAGCCAGATTTTGGTTAGGTCGACATCAATCCCTCGTGACGATATAATGTAACCTGCACTCCGCCTCCTATCACACCAAATACACATTTATCTGGGTTCAATATGACACCATATTCAATCAATTATGAGAGAATGATATGGATTACTTCGGTGATCACAACGCTTCTTGGCCTTGACCAAAAAGTCATCTATGTAGGACTCCACAATCTTATGAATAAGGTCATGAAATATGTATGTCATTTCCCATTGGTATGTAGTGCCAACGTTCTTAAGACCAAATGGCATGACAATGTAACAATAAGTTCCCAAGGAGTTATAAATGTGGTCTTGGCTTGATCTTCTTTAGATATTTTGATTTGATTATACCCCGAGAACCCATCCATGAGGGACAATAGTTCAAATCCATTTGTTGCATCAAAAATAACGTCGATGGATGGTAACGGGAAGTCATATTTGGGACAAGCTTTGTTAATGTCCCAAAATTCTATGCAAATGTGTATCTTCCTATTTTTTTGAGAACAGGGACGATATTAGATACCCATTATGAATAATTGACTGGTTTGATGAATCCCACATGGAGAAGTTTCATTACTTCTTATTTCACCATGAGAGCCACTTTTGGTTTCATCGGTCTCAAATTTTGTTTAATTGCTTTACATCTGGTTTGGTGACAAGATTATGTACCACAATATGTGGTTCAATTCCCATCATTTCTTTGTAATTAAATGCGAAAAGCCTTTTGTTGTTTCTTGAGGATCTCGAGTATGTATTTCTATCTCGTCGGTGTTAACTTCAAAATCTTTGGTTCTTCCACCATTCCAATATTTATGTCAATTGTTTCTTCAATTAAGGAAGTGTTGCCTTCTTCAAATTCGGGCATGGCCGGAGGTAGTTCCAAAATTTTCCCATTCTCTACCTCGTAGATATCAAGATCATTTCATGGGAGATTCTATCATGGGATTTCCAAAATAGGAAGAGGAATGTGGAATTAGGGAAAGATCCACTATGTGATGAGCGTGTTGTAGCTCCACATAGGCATTTAGATATTCAAGAGTGACTCTATCATTTGTCAAAGTGATCTAGGATGGAAAACTCATTCTCGATTCTATACATGTCGAAGTGGGTTTGTTGGTATTTTACACACCAATGGTTCAAGATTTAAGTGATACCATGAAACTTGTATTTTCCAACTCACTTCTTGTAGTGAAATGGGAAGCTAAGGTTGCTATGAACTGCGAGAAGGTTCTGCTCTTGTGGAATTGCTTCAATTGATATGAATTTGAATCCTTTGGTTAGATCTAGTACTACTGCTTTATATAGTTGTATGTGTTTAACTCTATTCTCATATACCTCGTGAGTCTTGGTTTATGACTATTTGTGAATCTCCTAGCACTCTCATGTTATCAACACCCATCCTTTGGCTATGATTAGGCAAGAAGGAGGGTTTCATACTCAACCCTATTGTTTGTACATTCAAAGTTTAACTTAAATGAAAAAGGTAGGATCTTTACCTTGGGAGAAGTAAAGATCACACTTGTCCCAGCTCCAAAATGACATCTAGCTCCATCAAAGTGGAGAGTCCAATATTTTCTTGGAAAAATGGATGTTGGGACATTCCTCATCCTGCTTTCTTCTACCTCAAGTTACTTCTACCATACAAAAATTCATCCGATGGAAGGGAACCAATTCCTAGGGTGTATCCCATACCCATGGAATCAAACAGGAGGAGAATGGGTAGATCTTTCTCTAGCAACTCAACAATTTTTGTGGTAGTCCCTAATGATACTGTTTCTATGATGTTAATCTCATTTTTGAGTGCTGGAATGCCTTTGACTAGATTCGTAATTTCTAATTTTGTTGTAGGTATCAATTTTTCTTCTGGTTTTGAATTGATTGGTTTGCTAAGTTGATTTATTAGGAGTTCAAATTCAGAGTGAATGCCTGGTCTCTTCTTCAAATTTGCTAGGTGTATGTCGAATGGTTTTGGGTCACCTTGTGCTACAAATATTTTCCCTAGGTGTAAAAATATTATTTCCTCGAATAACGTTGAAGGGATTGCCTTCATGCGGTGTATCCATGGTCGACCGAGGATCATATTATAGTTGGTTTCCCAATCTATAATATAAAATTTGGTGAGGGATGTTTTGGGTCCTAAGGTGACCGGGTAAAACTATGGTCCCAATTGAAGTGGCCTTGAGGCTATCGTAACCTCTTAGCATATTTCGTGTGTTGTGGAACAATTTGTTTCTCCATATCCTAGCTTTTGAAGAAAAGCAAAGGTGACTATGTTAATCAACTAATTACCCCATTGTCAATAATTATGCGCTTAACATATTATTATCAAACCCATAATCGTAAATGTATGGTCGGGTCGCTCTACGTGTAATTTCGTGTGTTTGTTGGCATTTTCTTATATCAAATATAAACTCAATATCCCTATCTGGGTTGCCCCTGGAGGGTAGACATCAAAGTCTACATGGTTTACTTACTTTTCTCGGGCAGAGGAGTGATTTTAATTAGATGAGAAAGACCTAATGCTTCTAAGAGAGCAGCCCTATAGGTGGGAGAGTTCTTCAAAAATCCAAGAAGGAAATGTGAGAGAAGGTCTTTGTTAGGTCATTAATTAGATCATAAGCACCTATGGGTTTTACCAATGTTTGTTGAATGTTTTATGGTTCTAATGGATAGTTTGGAACTGGTTGAGAAGAATAATATCATGTTATTGTTATGGTTTTTATGTGTAGCTTGGTATCTAACTCTACCACTAGACCAACTATCTTGGTTTGTGGTCGAGTTCCTAATGGGGTGCGACCGGTGGATTTAATGAAGTTGAGGCTTCATGATCATTATTTCCGTCATAACACCCTTGCTTGGATCTAACTGTTATTGTTAGAGTGATTTGGGAGTGGATTGTTAAAAATATTGAGGGGTGCATTTTGAGGGGAAATTGCTCCCGTATAAGTGTTTGGCATGGGTACTCACAATTTGCTAAAAACATATCAATAAAGAGTTTTCTTTGGTCTTCTGGAAAACATTGCATGAATTTATCAGAAGTTCATGGAAAGTCCTAGATCGTGGCCTCGAATCTTGTGGAAACCACAATACAAGTTGGGATTATAGTTTTGAGGTTATTGATTTGAAACCATTTGTGGTCCAAAACTCGATTAGATGGTTGTTAGAGTTAAAATTTTGAGGTTCTTGCCTTTGGTTTTGATTTTGATATCTAGTTGGGTTTCGTGATGGACGATTAAAATCCACCGCATTGATTGTTGGAGTAAAGTTGTTATTTCGTTGATTGTTAATGGGTGGTGAAACATTTACGAAATTTTCCCTTTTAACCTAGTTTGTCACTCCATCAGTTGTAACCCCGTGGTTTTTGTTAAGGATCTTGGGTCCTTGATTGGTATTCCCGGCACTAGGATAGGTCGTAGTGTTTTGATTGGGAGTGATTAATTTTCTGTTTGTTCCATATGTCTTACGAACACTATTTATTTCTGCCTGATCTATTCGAAGAGCACTCTTGAGTACTTCATCATAAGTCCTTAGTGGGAACTTATGGACTTCTTCCTTTATCTCTCTATCGAGGAATGAAGGAATAAGTCACATAGTTCCATCCGATCCATGTTTGGAGCTCTTCGATGAGTAGAGGACCGTACGCCATCTTTGGATAAAATGAGTCAGAAGATTCATTGTGCTCTTGTTTAATGTGGAGGAATTCCTGATCCCTATTCTTAATAACTTGTTCATGTCAAAAGCTTTGATAAAATCTAATACAAGTTGTTTGAACGAGTGTATCAAGGATTTAGGTATTATGTAATACCAATTAAAGGCAATACCCTCTAAGGTTTTAGGGAATATCTTGCAATAACTACATCCTAAGGAGCAATTCTCGAATGGCCATGGCATAGGCCTGAATATGTGTGTTTGGATCTCCCTCCCTTTGTATTTGGGAAAATTGGGAAGATGTCTTGAAGCATGGCACTTCGTATGGTGAAATCTAGAGGCTCTTTTAAATATTCTTGGTAAGTCCCTACCGCATAGGTTTCACCATTGATGGTGCTACCGAGGGGGTGGAGGTGGAATGGGTTGTTGATATGGCATAACATATGTATTTTCGTGGGACATAAGGAAATCCCCGTGGTTGAGTGAACATCCCTGGGAGAGGAGAACTTGTCACCCCGTGGTGATTTTGAATAAATGTTTAAGTAGGGAGGAACATTGCTCGTATGGGTTGTTTTGGTGCTGTTTCGAGAGGTATCATACTTTCAACTAGAGTGGCATTTGAAAACGTGGTTCTAGTTGGTGTTTGTTGTGGATAGCTATACGAATGTTGAGGAAGCATGCCTAACGTGCCCGCTTATATAAGGAGGTCAACTTGGTTTGGGATGATGCAGAGGGTTGGAGTTCCTACTTACCAAAAATGTGAATTTTGATTTGGCTACATAAGCTCTAATCCTCTAACCTTCTCAACTAAGGCTGAGATGACCTTGATTGGTGAAGACAATATTTTACCTTAATGGGAGTTGTTGTATACCTTGAGGTCAGTAGAGGGGTATGATACCCTGCTATGAATTGATCATTATCTTGCCAAGCTTTACCGAGAGTATTTGCCATAGGTGGAGGGATGTGAGTGTTTTCTTGGAGTAGGGTATTAGGTTGTGTTTGCAAACTTCCTATAGGTGGGTACATGTTTTGGAAGCATTGTTCGCTTCAGCGTAGCGTGCTTAAATACTCCCGATCCAAAAATGGGAGTACATCCGAATGTCTACCGATTTGTGGTCCGAAAAAACCCGAGGAGATGAAATGGATTCTCCAATAAATGCCATATTGTTAGAGCCCGAGGGCTTTGGTTGTTGCATTTGTGTAAGTTCCAATTCCTCAATTCGAACAAAGAATTAGAACTAGTTCTTTGAGGAGGAGTTTGTGATGACAAGTAATTACTTGAATAGTTGTCAGCCCATGCAGAAAGTGAGGGTGGTGGTTGTCTATTTGTTTGACCTTAATGCACTTCGAGACCTGAGAGAGGTCTGCCATATGCATCGTATCCCAAAATCTGGGGTATATAAATACCCGTAGAATAATGGGAAAGAGTGAAGGTGGATGAAAGAAATGAAAATAAAAGGGAATAGTTGTTTGTTTCACGTCAGGTTCACCAATTTTGTTGGTGAAGCTGATGTGAAGGCTAATGAGGTAGAGAAGATGAAAAGTGAATCAATTGGAAGAACGAGTAGGAATCTGACTCCGGATCAGAAGATTGTGTATTTGTTTCACATCGGGTTCACCAATTTTGTATGATAGAAAAGTGACATGCGAGCATGAGAATATACAAGTAGCTCTTCTTCGTACTCCAACCTCTTGAGGTCATGCCAAGAAAAGCGGTGGAAATGGAATATATGTGGATACAGACAATCAAGTTGGGTAATCTAATATCCTCAACACGCAATAATGGGATCTCGCGAGTCTAAGGCAAAGAGGGCTCTCTAACCTGAATTGGTGTAATGAATCGTTAAGATATAATAGCCTGCTCGAGGCTCCAATCAATATCGAGCTTTGCCGAGATCCTATCTATTAGCCGTTGGATACGTGGATAATGACTAGTGGGTGCTTGCTTGTATATTTCTGACAAGGTCATGGAAAATGGTAATGAGAGGTGTAGTGGATTTATAATAAACTATGGGTGGTTTTCTCGGTCTAGCCCATAAAATATTAGATTGATGGCTTCTATGTTTAATGCGGAAAATTATGTTATGATATCGGTGGGAGTGGTGAGGATCTAAATACTAGCATTCTTAAATTGGTATCAATACTTAACCGACTAGATGGCCCATTGGGTGTGGGACACTGGGGATCATAGCCATGAGTTTGTGGTTGTTGTGGACTCGTTATGGTCATGTGAAGAATCAATCTCTTCTTTTGACTATCCAATGGTCATAAGCCTTTTCATCTTCTATGTTTAATACTGTGAGTTGTGCGATCTTCTCTGTAATACCTTACTAGTGTTCTAACAACTTGTATATGTAACCCCATGTCTATGTTGATGAGAAGGTCTCTTGCGTTTGGCTCTACAGAACCAATGGATTACAACCAAATATTTTCTCTCTTTTGGATTCTTGTATGGTCATGTGGATATCCTTTTAGGGTAGTCTATAGTTGGCTTGACTTGACAAAAATATGTATGCTTTGTCATCTTCAATATTCAATTGTTCACTAATTACTTATGGGTTTATTGTCATTTAGAAGACCTGAATCCTAAGCCCTTTATCTATATCCATTAATGTTGTGAAGAGATTTGGCATTTGAGGTACTACTAGCTCAAATACCTAATCTCCGTGCTCTCTAGGTCCCGTAATTGTCATACAAGAGATGATTCAACCTTAATCGAAATGAGTAAACTAGCTATGAAAGATATATCTACACTATGCTTATATTCCTTTATTTTTGTATTTTCGATGATGTATATTTGAATGAAAATGAAAAGAGCGGCTATTCTAATATATTCAGATAATGGAAAATTAATCTAATGACAGAATTAAAACAAACAAGTTAGCTTGATATAGCTATTTTCTGTGCACTTGTGAGTTTATCCTAAATATTTAAATAACTAATTAAAATAATCAAAAATATCTTCAATCTTACCTCATCCATGACTTCCCTAGCAATACTAAAAGTGAGCTTAATTGAAATGAAATGATTTTCTACTCTATTTGATATATCAGTAACTATAAATTTGATAGTTCAACCCTAGAGTTTTACAGTAACTGGTAAATCTAGTCATGTTGTGAGTTTCCCTCAAGTGTGATTTATCCATTCCTTCGTGTTCTTGTGAATCCAAAATGGTGTGAATGTGATAGCGTCAGATAAGAAGATACTCGAACAATGGAAACTTTTGATATAAACCGAATACAATGCAAGTAAGAGAGGGATAGTGCAAGTGAGCAGAGCTTGACTATGCGATTCCTAGGGGTAAGGATTTATTATGGGGATACAACGCAAATATACCGAGAATTCTGGATGTATTTTATGACAAAACAACAACCCGCAACTCTAAGATTATCAAATGCACTCTAATCTAGAACTAAAACTATCTTATGCTAAGATGACCGTGTAGGATAACAATGGAGCAAAGTGAAAGTGTGAAGATCAAATGATCTCTAAAGTAGAAACGAGAAGTTGATAATTCATGCAAAATCTAAACCTATGAAACTTATCAAGAACTTCAAAACACATTGAATAATAATTCATAGAGGGAGAGGGCCATTTGCTTGAAAACAAGTGGGTATTTATAGCCTTTGGATTTACCAGAGGGTAAGTTTGAATTGAAATATTCTAATATAAATAAAGGGAAATCACTATTTACAAGTGCAGCCAAAACATAAATGTAAGTAAGAGTTGTTGATAAATGCGGGTGAAAATTGAATTTTTACGTTTGACTAGATTGTCGAATGTTCAGAAAAGCGTACAGATCCGCCGCCCTATCTCCGCGGCGGTCTCAGAACTAAAGACCAAAATGCAAGGAAAAAGGGGGTAGAGGTTAGAAAAAAAAATGCAAAAGGTAGTCAAGGCTTTTAGGATGCAAATGTACATTTGGTGAACTATTTTGGAATCTCAGAACATGTTGTGAAGAGATCTCGAATCATCATTGGGGTCTCTGTAATCTCTCTCGCGGTAAGACAAGCATCTACATTTTTGGGTACATATAGTAACCTTTTAATGCACTTGTTTACATAGGCCCACATAAATATGAATGAACAATTTCAAGTTGCGTGCTTGCTCTAGCTATTTTTCCAACTGGGAAGGACTCTCTTTGTTGCTTCCCCAAAACACAACCTTTGCAAAATCTCTTTAATTTTTAAATTAAAGGTAAAACATTTACCATATTTTTCACGTGTATTAAATTCAAACCACCAAAATTTAAATGACCAAACCTAATATGTCAAA
This sequence comes from Taxus wallichiana var. yunnanensis, assembly GCA_018340775.1. Lineage (NCBI taxonomy): Eukaryota > Viridiplantae > Streptophyta > Pinopsida > Cupressales > Taxaceae > Taxus > Taxus wallichiana. The sequence goes on along the minus strand of CM031239.1, from coordinate 298,033,574 downwards.
ACCACTATTCATCTTCAACAATTTAATGAATAGCCGATTTAATATCTTTAGCTCCAAACGGATCTTCAAAATGATTTGTAGTATGAACTCTTAACATGGCTGGTCTAATCTTTAAGGAAATTTTTTCTTATTTTTCATCACTTTAGTAATCAACTCGAGTGCTTGGAGGTTTGTCAATGATCACACATTAGTTTTCTTGAATGTAAAGTTGGTATCATTTTTGTTCCAATTAACCAATGCTCATAAGATATGCTTCAAACTTGCAACATAATAAAATCATGCATAATATTTTGTTCCCCCTTTTTAGTTAGAATGTTTATTGTTCCTTTTACTTTTACTGTAAACCGTATTATTATTCCCAAGGGTAAAATTTGTCTTTACTCGGCTCATACAAATTAGAAAATAACTCTAAGTTACATGACATGGGATTACTATAATTAGAATGCAAATACCATAAATCACAAGGAATATTTTGTGATAGATGACATTAAATATGCGATAAAGAAGGTAATTGATTCAATAATATTTTTACATGTAATAAACATGGAGCTTTGAGTAGAGCACCCAACCTAATTTTAGATCTACTTATTTTGATCATACTGATTTTTCATATAATTATAAGCATAGTGTTCATATCTCTTACAATAGTAATCGTACATGCTACTTATCCCTATTTTTGACAAGAAAACTTATAATGATTGTGTTCTTCAAAGTATGTCCCATTTCACTTGAGTTTGATGGACCATTCCTTCATTTTATATGTGAACATCATCTTCTTCCTCTAATACTCAACCTATTGGAAGCATAATGGAATGAGAAGGTGGGTGGATCATTCCTACCTAATTTTAACTTCTTTTTACATGACAAGCATTCGAAATTCATTAACACATGTGAGATTATTAGATATGCATTGACCATTCACAATAGAATGAAATAAGAGGAATAACACATAGACACTAGATGTAAGTGGGAAACCCTGTCTGGGAATAAAACCGACTAAAAACCATTTATTATATTACTCAAATAAAGGACTTGCAATAATATTACACATCCTACAAGATTCATTTAGTGAGGCACCAACCCATAAGGAACACCAACCAATAAATGCTTGTTGATAATTATCACAAAAAAACAAATCCTATGAATATGACTCATCATAAGAGATTTGGAAAAATAATGACCACTAAAAATATGTTGATCTCACAACTGATTGTGATCCAAATTCAGCTCACAAACACATCAAACCCTCATCCAAACAAGCTCTCTCCAAACTTTCTCTATCTCTCTTCTTTCAGGTTGAATTTATCAATTTTCCTTATACATATGGTATTAAACATTCTTCAGGTCTTCATGGATATTCTTATTTCTATTCTTCATCACTTTACACTCTCCTTCACTCCTCTATAGGTCAAACTTTCCCCTTATCACAACTAGTTAAAAATGAACCCAAACATTCACTTTATATGCTTTTTAACTCAATAAAATAACATAGGTTGGTCATGAACCAAGATATTAACCATAAAAAATTAAAAACATAACATTAAAAAAATAAAATTAACAAAATGGAAGCATCTAGGTCAATCATCAAACAAGAAAACCAAAAAGCCAAAAAGGCTCAAAACCCCATCACCAAGCTCATCAAAACCATCAAACACTTAATCATGATTTGTGAATCCTCCTAGGGAATTAAAAATGTAAGAAAAATTATAACAAAATCATCCATACTCACATAAATCTCTGCACCAATCATTTTCTTCATAACACTATTAAGTAGGACAATTTCTACTCAATATACACATTTCAAGGAACTAGTTTTCACCTTTGGGGCTCACAATCACGCAATAAAAACTCTAATATGTCATGTAACAACTCATTAGAAATACACTAACCTTTAGAGAACATCCATGCTTTCTATACCTTATGAGACCTACAACAAAGAAAACCACACCACTTTTCCCCTACAACAAATTAAACTTCCTGTAAAGCTATTTTGGAAAGCAGTAAGTGGTTTGCACCCTTTATATGACTTTAAAGACCTCTAAATTAATTAAATAGGAATTTTTTTATCCATATTAACTCTCAAATGAATATAAATAATAATATAATCTAAAACATGAGTCTTCTATATCCATATTATAGCCAAAGTAGTTATGTCAAAACCTATCAAATTAGTTCAAATTGTGACCTCAACCATGAAAACTCATTACAATTATAGAGATTCACCAAAATATGAAGCAATTCACATTATATGTGTAAAAATATCCCAATCTCATTAGAATCCTTCATAATCCCCACAAGTGCTCAAGAACTTCCATTCTCGCAACAATGCTAAATAACCCTTTTAGGCCCAAAACAAGTCTTCAAAGATAGGGCACACTTTTCCCCCTGAGAATTAAACCATGAACTTAAAATATGATGGAAATTGAGTACAAATACTAATATTTAATAAATGGTGATTCATACAATACCTTGAATGGACAACATTGCCACCCTGAAAATCTTCATAAACAAGCCTTTTTGATTAGGACCACACATACGCTACAAACACTATCATACCTTTATGAAAGCTGGAAGAGTAATCTAAAACCACCAAGAATGAAATTATAAAAAAATCCATTATGATCCTATACCAAGAATTCTTCCTCAATCATTCTCAAGATAGGGTTTCAAACTCATAAAAAATTGTTTCACTTCTTAACATTCATTGATAAAAGTATGATGATGAAATTATTCGATTATTTTTGAAAATGATAATATATAAATTGAAAAACATACATGAAATCCAAAAATTCCCATGATGTGTGTGAGAGCATCAAAATTTACTTATCGAGCTAGAAATCATGCTTTATTGTACTCTATTTTATCGAAAACATCATAACTTACAATTTTCCCTTCATAATGACTTGAAGTTTTTCTCAAACCTTTAAGAAATAGGTACAAGAACACATGTAACATAGGGTACAAATTTTCACTAGGTTGTGACCTAAACTAGTAAAAACCCTAAGACCTAGTCATGAAAATAAGATGGGTGATGAAGATGCATATCTATTTGAAAAAAAAAAACAAAATCAAATGGTTGAGGGTGGTGAATCAATTGAAAAATAAAAAAATTCCCTTTCAATATTATTATATCGAAAATCAAATGGTTGTAGGTGGTGAAGAAGGTAAAAAATATAAGGGCAATCCTCATTTCTTATTCTTATTTAAGGAATATTTTTTTATAGGATTTATTTGAATCTAATGTAATGTTTTAGTGCGATGAGTATTTACATACCATATTGTAGTTATTTCATTGCATTTGAAAGTGGTATATGTTTTCTATTATTGAAGCAAAAATAGTATTTAAGCATGCTCAAAATTAATTTAGGAATACATATTTGATTAATAAAAATTCTCTTCAAGATTTGTTACAATAAAGTTTCTCTGTTAATTTGCATTCACAACTTATACACTCACACTCTCAACTTATAATCAAGGAAAATATAAATACTCCCAACTTATATTCGTACAATCTCAACATACAAAATAGTTAAGAATAACCATCATAAAAACATATGAATCTATTTTATTTACATAGTTAAGCTAAAGATCATCATAATAACATTTTGAAATGATAAGTATTTATTAAACATTTTTTTCACTCCAAATATTTTATGCACTCTCCCACATTCAATATGTTAGACATTATTAGTGATAAGTCTTTGTACAAATTAGTCATCAACCACATATTTTGAACAAATTTCTCCTCTACTCATCATCCCAACCATAAAATTTGCTGGAGGGTTTCCCTTTGCACCTAATGTAATACAAAATGTGTTTTTAGAACTATAGGGAACATTGTTTCTACTCCAAACCTTTTCTAGATATTTTATTGTAATTCCATCGACTATATTACAATGTTCTTTTCCCTAGGTGAGTACTGGATTCAATTTAGTCGATAATTTTTAGTGAAGGCCTTTGTTAGCTTTTCAACATCAACAAAAGTGATTTTGTCGGACCAGAATCCCATTTCAAATTTTGTTGACAATGACTTTATAAACTCTTTCAGGCCACCTCGCAGGTTGATAGTCTCCTTGTTAAACTTGAATGACATCTCCTTAGAGGATGATTGGTTTTTCTCATACAACAATCCCTCCAAATCTAAAATAAGCAAGTAATTCTTATAGCTAACTGCAAGGAAGTAAATATTTTTTTAAATTGGTCTCATACACATTCTAACCAATGGAAATAATCAACATTTTAGCTTACGGCTACCACTTACCGATGTGGCTTGCGTGTAGGATTGCATCTTCTTTACCCACAACTATATCCTTTGATGCAAGATCTATTTCAAACAAACATTAATATATTCATAATCTAGATATTGATATGGAAAATGAAAGCATATTTGAAAAAATAGTGATGTACGTGGTAAAATTGTAAATTCAATATCAACACTTTAGGAGGCTACCACTTACCGACTGAGCTTCCGTCTTCGCTTGCATCGAACTTAACCCGATACTAGTTTTGTTGATGAAAGATGTACTGCAAACAAAATTAATCAATTCATAATAGATTTCATGCTATGGAAAATGAAAGAATAATTGAAAAGAATACTGTTCTCTATGGTAATATGGTAAGTAAAAAATAAATTGTTCTATGTCTTTTGAATGAATTTTATCAAATTGCTTTAGGTTCGTTTATATTCGTTGAATCACCCATTAATGGAAAATAATTATGAGATATTGATGTAAATTAGTGTTTTGCTAGGTTATTCCATAATTGACTCGGACTAATAATTGATACTAATGTTTGTTAGTTATGAAACGATAACTACAAACTATGGAGCATTGGATGCCACCATGAAATTTTGAAATAAGTTATTTGGTTATTCCTTATTTGAAAATGGTTCCTCTTATAGAGTTAGCTTATATCGTTTTCTATAAATTTTTAGCCTTATAAATGGTTTTGTTTAAAAATACGCATGGCTAACATACTAGGTTATGACTGCATATTCATGCTTTGATTACCACCAATGTACCACGCTTACATTCTCTAGTTTTTGGTTTCATGCATAAACCATTAATTGTCTTATAAATTTGTGGGGATTAAGCATTTTTATTTATAAATGCACATGAACCAGGATTTGATTGTATATTCATGCCAGATGTGGCCAAGTTTTCCTCATCTATCATCAAAGCTGGTGAACATAGAGTATTGTCAAAAATTGAAAACCATGGAAATTGAAAAAAGCTCATTAAACATATTTATAAAATGATTGAAGGTCAATCACCATGTTGAATTGGTTGTGTAGCATCAAGTTGAGAGGGTTGTACATCAACTCCTATTGTTCTTTGGTTGTCTGCGTAAATAAGAAATGTGTAAGTAGATTTTTTCGGTTAAAATCCATTAAACAAAATCACTTGTTCAAGTTATATTCTAGTATGAACCTTTCTTCATATGAGAATAGTAATGTTTCAAAAACATTTCATAACTATGTGTCTCAACAATAAAAAAAGAGAGATTGGATTCAACTAATGCACCTAGTGTGACACTTCGCCAGTAAAGCACTAATACTAAAGAATTTTGGGAACAACATCAAGTGAACATCTCAACCCAGAATTCATATGATTGTTTGCAAGGAAACGGATTTTTATTTCCTTTAGGCCAATTTTGGTCAGAGTTATCAATTTCTATGGCATTTTTTTCATCCAATCCCTAGTGACTTCTTCTCTTTCATTATTGTTATCATCAGCTTGTGCACACCAGTTCTTGTATACATAAGATACAAAATGTTAAATTTCTCGTTGTTATCATAAAGTCTCATTGCATCCATCCAAATCCAATTCTCCATTGTCTTTAACTTTTTCCATGTATTTTTTTTTCAAGCTCGTAACATTTTGAATATTTAATTGGTATGAGAACAATAATAATATAATCCAACACACTAGTTCCAATAATTGTTAACATCTCCATTATTACATCAGAAGAAATATCGCTAGAAAAATTGCAAAATCGTGGATAACACATTTAGAATTGAAAGGATTGGTGGCAGGAATAACTAATATAGTTGATGGAAGATGGAAATGTATGCACATTGACAAGTAAAATCTTTTATGTCCTCCATCCTTGCTGGTATATTTTCTTCCATTGACATCACATAGTTGTCTAATATTATCTGAGCCTCGACGGGAATAACTTATTCTACCACATTGTCCTTTTTTCATTTATCCTTTTTCCCCTATTTGGGAATATTTTTTCTCTTTATGTTTCTCTGCTCACCTAATAGTATAGAAAATGAGTGGTAATGTGATTCATGCAACTTAAATTTTTCAATTAAATTAGATTCACTACTGGGATGGCAATAAAATATTATCTCGAATGTTATTTATTTAAAATAATTTAGAACTTTTCTCCTTTTTTTGTCTCCTTTTATTATCGGTAGTAATGTTGGTCCGAAAATCTGTCGCTTGGGTAGATCTATGGATAAACGAGCAACAAAGTGTGTAGGGCATAGCCCCTCTTTGAGTCAAAGCAGTTAAACCGGGTTTATTGCTATTCTACCAAAGCAGGAATCTATGCAAGTCTCATGATTCTCGCCTTCGGGGTTTGGGATCTCATCCCAGTAGGTTTATTTCCGGCTGCGAAGAGAAAGGAATGAAAGAGAGGAGGAAGAAGGAACAGGTCCGAAGGGAGAAAAGAAATGAATTCCAAAGCAGAAAGGTCAGAAGATTTATGTTTTTGGGTTGGTAGTAAACAGAGCCAAACCTACTTGCATAAATAAACAAAGCAATACTAATGATAAATAAATGACAATAAAATAGAAGCTGAGATCCAATGAGAATAAATACAGATCTAACATAAGAAAGATCTAATGTATATAACACAGGTATTCAGCACAAAGTCCAAATATTGTATTACTAATTTGTTCTGTTACAAAAAGCTCAAAGTCTTTTCTCCTTACTCCTATTTCTCATCTGAAAGATATTCATCCATCCATCAACACAACAAGTGTTGGGGTATTTATAGAAGAAGAGGAGAAAAGAAGGCAAAAAGGAGCCAACAACTATTTACAAAGATATTTACAAAATATCTAAAAGTCATGTTGACTTTTTACAACTTGATGGATGACATCATCCCATGATGCAACATGGATGATGTCATCATTTGCATCAACATACTTCAGACATTCCAACAAGAAAGTCGGAGAAGAGAGAGAAGAAGAAGAAGAAGAAGGAGGAGCAGCTACTCGTCGTCATCATCCTGCGGCCGAAAGGGAGTAGCCTGCTTTTGATGCTCAGCGGCAGACCACGAGGAGTTCATGGCGGAATACTCCTATCAGGTTGAATCAGCCAGAGTTTGCCGGAAATGGTGTGCTTATAATTTTCCCCCAGCAAAGCGTTGCTCGTGCACATTCTTATTCATTGTTTCCAAGTAAAGCGAAAGATCCATTTATGGAAGTAATGGGTGTCGAGAGCCCAAGACTCCCGCCAGAAGGTAATGGTATCACCGAGCTCTTCCGAGAAGTCACCGCGGTGGATGATTTGGGGCCACCGGGTTACCACCTTCTTGTTCTTCAAGTAGACTTCGCTCATTAGTCGCACGCATTGGTCTCTTCATTGTCCTCCTGTGCCTTGATAAACTCGCAGCTAACGGCCACGAAGTGCCGGTGGTGAGGATGCCAAGTATCATCTCAAAATGACGGCGGTGAGGTTAATGACTACCTCACCCCACGTTTTGACACATCCGGTGTCTTTGTTGTAAGACCGAGCAACCACCATTATAAATTCTTTGTTGATCATGGTTGACGTGGGATTCCTCCTGGCTGAGAAATGCGCTGTGGCATTGCCTATCAATTTGTCCATCCATGGACTCCTCAGAACTTTCGAGTTCCTCGCCTAGAATTCCTCCATGTCGACATGCCCCACCTCGAGTCTCGACATCGATGCTACATTTGGCTCCGTGACTCGGGCATTTCGACCCTTTGATATTTATACTTCATCTCTTCTTCATAGTTTAGCCTTCCTTTGATTTGGTGGGTCTCTTTCTTGGATGTAGACATATGTTCTTCTAAGATTATCTATTGATCTGCATTTAAGAAGAAGCGAGACCCAATCCGAAAAAGTCAATTAGCCATTTGATCTTCCATTGGAATGTTAAAGAAGAAAGAGTTAGATATTTTTAGGCTCACTGCAGAAAAATGCAGCTTAGGCTGGGGCTAAATAGGCGGGCGCATGGGAAAGGGTTGTTGCAAAGATTAAACCGGCGCCAAAGTGCATGGCGCATGCATACTTGCAGAGTGCATTTTAGTAAAAGCGCATGAGAAAAGTGTGTGCATGGAGATGTGGATGCGCAAAGGCGCATGGACCTCATGTTACATTGGGATTTGGTGCGCTTTCGCGCATGGGAAAAGCGTGTAACAGTGGAATTTTCGTGCGCCAAAGGAAATATGGCGCGGCGTGCTGACGGAGGTTTGCAGACAACACGAATGTTATTGAAAGGAGCGATGCGCTCCGCGCTTTTATGACTATACTTGGTGCAGATATAACTTGTGTTGCATGGGGCGCAGGCGCGCTAAGGGCGCATGGAAAGGCAATGCAAAGATCGAATGATGGTGCGCCATCGGGCGCGGGTTCTAGTTATGCTTTGCAGGGGGACGAAGACGTGCACGGGGGGAATCAAGTTTATAATGTCAGCACGACGCTACGGGTGTGCCTAAGGGAAAAACAGTGTTTTTTCATATGGCTCAACCCTTCTTTCTTTTCAGTTCTAAGGCTGCCTTGGGATATTCAATGGTTCAAGCCAAAGGGGTTTCAGACCAAGCTTTCAAACTAACACCCTCTACCAGCAGATCTGGAAAGAGGGATGGGAGGAAACAAATAAGGAAAGACGGCACAGGGGAGGGCTAGCTCAACATTTGATATTTTAATACTGCTAAACCACAACCAGACCACAAGCACACCAAGAAACAAGAACGCAAAACACACAAGAGGGAGAAGAACTCTTACCTAGATAAATAACAAAAGCTCGAGAACGGGTCCACAACACGTTGAAAGCGACGAGGCAAACTGGCAGGCTCAGAAAAATCACGTGCTCAGTGAAAAGTGAAAATGACATTTGGGCGCGCAAACACATATATATAGGTTAGCTGAACATTAATGCGCCACCCACTTTTTGAAAAGCGCATGAAAACTGTTGTCGACAGGAAAAAGCGTGCGCCCTTTGGCGCACCAAAACGCCTGCCAACATGAAATAAAGCACACCTTTGGCGCACCAAACGCTATCTCGACAGGAAATTATGTGCGCCTTTTGGCGCACCAAAGCATTGTGTTGCAATAAGATTATGTGCGCCCTTTGGCGCACCAAAAAGTGGCGCAACAAACGTTGTGCCAACACAATGGCGCATGCGTCTTGGCGCACGCAGGGAAGGCTCAACACACTTTGGCACACCGAAAGTCGTGTTAACACTGAAAATCACGCGCCAAAGGTTTTAAGGGGTGCACAACCAAAGTTGGTGTTACATAGCAATTTCATGCACCCAGCCAAAAAAGGCTCAAAAGACTAAGTTCGAAAAACCAGGTTTCCCAGGAAGGGATTTTACAATGTTTCGAATGCAAGGGATCCCTAACGAGGGATCGGGACAAAATTTCGGTATGGTTATCGGTAAAATTGCCCTTGTCAATTTTACGGGATAACAAGCCTGGCTCTTTCTGTGGACTATCCCCGAGTAAACCTGGGGCAGAGAATCTCGCTTCTCATGTGCCTATCCATTGGGTAACAGAGTCAAAAACAAGGCGACCCTGAGGGGGAGCAAAATAAACACACAACAAACCAAAAGCAAACACACGACGGAAGCAAACACACAACAAAAAGCAAACTGTACAAAGAAGAGAGCAAGCTCTACTTCTTGAAGATCTTCAGATGCTGCCCGCTATAAGGAAGTGGGAGTTCGGTTCCATCCAGATATGAGAGATAGAAACTATTCTCTCCGTTGAGCTGCTTGATCTTGAAGGGCCCTCTCCACAGGGAATCAAACTTCCCATGCATGCCCTTTGGTTCTCTTCGCTTGTCCCACAAAAGGACGAGATCTCCCACTTGAAAATCTCTTTGCTTGGCCTTCTTATCAAAAAGCCTCTTAACTTGATTCGATGTTCAAGTGATCCTATTGACCACCCTCATTCAAGTTCTACCAGATACATGATTCTCTTTTCAAGAGAACTTTGGAAAGTTTCATCTTCAATGGCTCGTGCCAAGCGCAGAGCAGGAAGTTCCGCAGAAATGGGAAGCTCGGCATCAATGCCATATAACACTTGAAAAGGTGACATGTCGAGAGATCTCTTGGGAGTAATACGATCGGCCCACAAAGCATCGTACAAAGACTTGTGCCATATTTGTCGATTCTCATCTACTAACTTCCGTATGATGGTCACCAAGTTCTCAGCATCGGGATTCCGCCCGACCATTTCCCTGAGGATAATAATCTGAGGCGTGAGCCAAAGTTATACCATATTCATAGCAAAAACTAATAACTTCCCATGAGGAGAAGTTAGAAGCATTATCAGCAACGATTTTGTTTGGAACGCCGAACCTGACAATGATATTTTCTTTAATGAAATTGCAAACCACCTCAAAAGTGGCATGCTTGACAGGTATGGCTTCCACCCACTTGGTAAAGTAATCCGTTGCTGTAAGGACATAGCTATGTCCGACACTCGATTGAGGATTGAGTGCGCCAATAAAATCAATTCCCCATTGCTTGAATGGTTCATTGATAATGACCGCCTTAGGGAAAGGTAGCTAACTTGGGCTTGCCAACGAATTGTTAGCGGTGGTTCACGCCGCCACCTAGGTGGTCTGTATCTCGAAGAGCGTCACCAATAGTACCTAGCTCGAATGATCTTGTGTGCGCTACGGAGGAAGAGAAATGCCCTCCACAAGCTGAATTGTGAAAACTTTCCAAAGTAGTTTTACTTTGGGGTTTGTCAACACATCGTAAAAAGATGCCATCTATCCCACGCTTATATAAGCCGTCATCCCGTATGACATATTTAGCCGCTCACGAGCTTTATAGTGCGCTTCTCCTTTGCAGATTAGGTGCATCGAGGCATTCACCGTAGGTAAGGAAGAAAGCGATGTCTGAGTACCACTCATCACTAGTTGCAACAAATAACCAGAGGCAGAGAATCGAGCTCTTCCCCGCCGGTCCCGTGTTTCATCTGTAGTCACCCCTTTCATCGTGGCTTTCAATCTTTGTTTTCAGCCATTAGTCGACATGTGCCTTTGCCCTACCAGCTTAGTTGGTTTAATATCCAAGTCATACTCCCGGACCTCATGATCCAATTTCCTCAAGAAACTTCCTAACTCCGCCGAGTTAGAATTGATTTCACCGCTTTGTCGTGCACCAAAGCACCACCATGTGCGAAGTTTAGAATGTAATACCTGAAATTCTTCACCGCTTTGACAACGGCGAAGGCATGCTTTTACAGTTGAGTCATTTTTAGTTCGTGAGGCTTGAGAGGAGAACTCATGAACGCGATTGGAGATTCAACATCCTCTCGAAGTTCTTTTGCATTAAGATTGCGGACAAAGATGCTCGGATGCATAACTATACATGATGAAGTCCTTGGAGAAATCTGGACATGCCAGGATCGGTGCATCAGCAACAAGATTTCATTTCTTCAAATGACCTTTTCCCCTCTTCACTCCATCTGAAATTTGGAGACCCTTCATCATGTTCAATATGTGACGGGTCTTCTCGGCAAAGTCGAACAAAACGCCCGAGAAAGTTCACCTTTCCAAAGAAAGAATGAACACCGCCTTGCCAGTAGGTAGAGTAAGGCTTTGAATAGCCTTAACTCTTTTAAGATCTATCTTTGTTCCTTCTTTTCTAACCACATGACCTAGCAACTTCCCTTCCGTGACTCCAAAAATAGACTTTTTTGGGTTTAGGGAAATCCCATGTTCTCATGCACCTAGCCAACACTTGCTCCAAATGATCACAATGATCATTTCATTGCTTAGAGAACACGGTTAAGTCATCTAGGTAAACCACAATGACTTTCCCTATCATACCTTTGAAACGCAAAGTCCATGGCCCACCGAAAAGTGGCACCAAAGATTAGTTAGGCCGAAAGGCATCCCGTCAGAGGCAAATGTACCCGTGAGTAGTGAATGATGTTTTAAATCGATCTTCGGTGAAACTTCAATTTGATTGTAACTTGAAAATCACAAGCATGGGATACATCTCGATCCAGATTACTACTGCGTAACTTGATCCATTATCTAAGAGGGTAGTTGTCTTTCAAATAAGCTTGATTCAAATTTCTAAAGTCTACGATATGTGTATCTCGCCATTTTTCTTGCGTATTTGCACAATATTTGCTACCCAAGTGTCATGTGATGGATAGGAAGATGATTCTTCAAGGCCAAAGATCTTTCGAATTTCGCCTGGATGGTACCCGAAATCTTGGGATTATAGTGCCTCTCGCTTCAAAGGCGGAAGGCTTTGACATCATCTTTCAACGGAATATCATGTCGAACGCCCTTTCGCTTGAAGGACTTTAAATCGGCATAGGACCATGCCAATACATCCATATATTTTTTCAAGAACTTGAAAATTTTTCGCTTCGCTTCTTCAGCGCAACATTTGCCAATGTTCACATTAATCGGGTGTTCTATCGAACCTATATTGACCGTTCGTTTCTAGGGACGAGCTAGGTCGTCCGCGTCTTCTTTTTTACAAACGGTCATGCCTGCCGAGTTTAATGTGCTGCCCAAAGAAACCGTGCCCTTTGGAATTTTATTTCCTCGAGTGACATATGCCATCGTTACCTTCGTATTCTATTGCCTCGATCGTGTCGACTCATGGCAAGTGGAAGTAGACCCTTCAAAGTGTAATTCTTTAAAATTTTCTGCCTTCCGTGAAAGCAATGAGTTGATTATCGCCGTTGAACACCGCCAATGCCGAGAATTGTCTGCACGCTCGGGCGGAAAACCACCTCAATGGTGTACTTGTTCGCTTTTCAAACCTCGGGTGTGGGAGCATGAGAGATGCTTTGAAAATGCCCAATGAATCAGCCATGTCATTTTGGGCTCTTGGAATAGATTCAATTAAAAATGCATCAAACTCTTCAATGTCTGTCCCATACCGCATTACGGTAATGTCCGAGCCTTTCATTCTTCACTTGGTAAATCCTTTTCAACCGATTTACAACTAGCTCGCATCACCTTGCACTTTTAGATTTTTAATTCCTCTTTCTTTTCAAGGGCTTCATACTTGAGTAAGAGAGATTCATACTCAGCAGATTGCTAGTGTTGAAAACCGCAATTTGAAAGAGAGAGGAATGACTTCTTCCTCAGAGATACCAAAGACAAATTTGGCGCCACATCCACTAGTTGCACAGCCTCCCATCGAATCGCAACGCCCAGCATTTTATTAAGATCTCCTTCTTGAATGAGGATGCCCGTTTTATCCGTCTCAAGTAGATAAGAAGTAATTCCCCATCCTTGATGATTCAAAAGAATTTGAGCTTTGGGGTCTTCGTGAGCTAGTGACCAAGTACTTCTTTTGGGATTCCGGCCCAAAGTTTGCATTACACCTTTGATGGAATTCTAGCTTTAGACTAGTCCATATGAATTTCTCCACCAACTTCGGGCCGCAAAACTTCTTCCCAAGCAAAACTTCTTCCCTTTTGATTTGGTGGGTCTCTTGTTGGATGTAGACATATTTTCTTCTAAGATTATCCGCTGATCTGCGTGAAGAAGAAGCGAGACCCAATCCGAAAAAGTCAATTAGCCATTTGATCTTCCATTGGAATGTTAAAGCAGTAAGAAAGAGTTAGAGATTTTTAGGCTCGGGCGCAGGAAAATGCAACTTATGGCTGTGGCTAAACATGGCGGGCGCATGGGAAAGGGTTGTTTCAAAGATTAAACTGGCGCCAAAGGTGCGTAGGCGCATGCATACTTTGCAGAGTGCATTTTAGTAAAGGCGCATGAGAAAAGCGTGTTGCATGGAGAGACAGATGCGCCAAAGGTGCATGGACTTGCATGTTACATTGGGATTTGGTGCGCCCTTTGGCGCATGGGAAAAGCGTGCAGTAACAGGAATTTTCGTGTGCCAAAGGAAATATGGCGCTGGCGCACGGAGGGTTCGCACAACACGAATGTTATCAAAGGAGCGATGCGCCGCGCGCTTTTATGACTATACTTAGTGCGAGATATAACTTGTGTTGATGGCGCAGTGGCGCGCTAAGGGCGCATGGAAAGGCAATGCAAAGATCGAATGATGGTGTGCCATCTGGCGCGTGGTTCTAGTTATGTCGCAGGGGGACAGACGTGCTACGCTGGGAAATCGTTTATAATGTCAGCACGACGCTACGGTGTGCCTAAGGGAAAACAAAGTGTTTTTTCATATGGCTCAACCCTTCTTTCTTTTCGGGTTCTAAGGCTGCCTTGGGATATTCAATGGTTCAAGCCAAAGGGGTTTCAGACCAAGCTTTCAAACTAACACCCTCTACCAGCAGATCTGGAAAGAGGGATGGGAGGAAACAAATAAGGAAAGACGGCACAGGGGAGGGCTAGCTCAACATTTGATATTTTAATACTGCTAAACCACAACCAGACCACAAGCACACCAAGAAACAAGAACGCAAAACACACAAGAGGGAGAAGAACTCTTACCCGGATAAATAACAAAAGCTCGAGAACGGGTCCACAACACGTTGAAAAGTTGACGAGGCAAAAAATGGGACAGTGCTCGGAAAAATCACGTGCTTAGCTTAAAAGTGAAAATGACATTTGGGCGCGCAAACCATATATATATAGGTTAGGCTGGACATTAATGTGCCACCCACTTTTGAAAAGCGCATGAAAACTCATTTGCCGACAGAAAAAGTGTGCCCTTTCAAGTGCACCAAAACGCCGCCAACATGAAATAAAGTGCGCCTTTGGTGCACCAAACGCTATCTCGACAGAAATTATGTGTGCCTTTTGGCACCAAAGCATTGTTGTGTGCATCAATAAGATTATGCGCCTTCGCACACCAAAAGTGGCGCAAAAACGTTGTGCCAACACAATGGCGCATGCGTCTTGGCGCACGCAGGGAAGGCTCAACACACTTTGGCGCACCGAAAGTCGTGTTAACACTGAAAATCACGCGCCAAAGGTTTTAAAGGGGGCGCACCAAAAGTTGGTGTTACATAGCAATTTCATGCGCCCAGCCAAAAAAGGCTCAAAAGACTAAGTTCGAAAAACCAGGTTTCCCGGGAAGGGATTTTACAACGTTTCGAACGCAAGGGATCCCTAACGAGGGATCGGGACAAAATTTCGGTATGGTTATCGGTAAAATTGCCCTTGTCAATTTTACGGGATAACAAGTAAGAATCAAATGTCTCGATATCGCACCTACATGAACATATCCGGCTAATGTAACATCCCTTGATTTTACTTTATCTTCTACAAAGATCGAGAGTTCTTTCGGTCATTCCTCTAAAGAATGTGAATGAATTAGCTATTAATATTTCTAATGAATTTGGCTGAAATTTAACCTTATTATTTTTAATAGGTGAACAAGAAAGGCCACCTAATTTGAACAAATGAAATTTTTTTCATCCATTTAGTCCATATATCATATAACAATAATAGAAAAGTCCATTTGTTGTATATACTTTGGTTTCATCCACTTTGAAAATCAAAAGGCATTTATTCTAAATTTATACATTCAAAGGACAATAAAATGTTTTATGATTTTATATAACGAAAATAATTTTTAATAGCTAATGCAATAAAATTAAGATACATTACCATCCACTCTTCTATTTTGTTTTTGTCAATCCAGGACGTTGAGGACATCCTAGCAATTTCCAAACTGATCTATCTTTTTATTGTAAATCAATAAACTTGGTGTCTATCTAATTTTTTTCACTTCATTTTGTTGTTTGCAAATGTTAGTAATGTATTTTTTAGTTACATTTGTAGACAAAATACAATCCCTTCAAATTGTAGCCTCGATGTAAAGACTTGTAAGTATTTGATTCCAAAATATTTTTTGTGCACATATTGTATGTTTTCCATCAAGTATATAAAATTTAACGTCATCCCTTTCCAGTGTATTTCAAACTTTGGAATTCCACAAATTTATTCGTAGAATGCAAGAAGAGAAGAAGAATTGCGTCCCTATGTGTAGAAATAACATTTATCAACATGGAGTGCACAAGAAGGTCAACATTATCATCATCTATAGGATGATAATGATATTTTCAGAGGTGCTACATGGAACCTTGAAACATCAATTAAAAACAATTCATTATTTAACAAAAAGTAATCAAACTAATGAATAGTCGAAGGATTGTTCTTTCGCTGTGAATATAGTGGTTACTTTCTTCAAAGAATGCAACTAATTTAGTATTATTTTTCAACCCCTGCAATTTTGATATGGATGGATTGATCTCTAGTTTAGAAAATATGTTTGAATCAACATAGTAAACAAACTTCCATGTTTAGGAGGTGAAAGAGAACTCTGTCTATTCAAAAATTAAAAATAGAAGAGGTTTTATTAGTTTTATACAAATTGATGAGTACAACAAGCATGCGACTCAATATCTTCTACATTTTAACAACTAGTTTTATCATTATCTACTAAAGAACCCGAATTCTAACCATATAGTGAATAGGAATATGGTTGTTTTTCTATTGAGGATTTCATTTCCGTTTCTGAATAAAGAAACATCCAACTCCATATCCGAATAAGATACTTATTTTTTTCATAGTCACGATGCATTCGACCGAACATGCAAAGTATTACAATGTACTTGAATATATAACTATTGATGATATAACCATTCGACTTCCTCATGTTCATCATCTATAATAAAAACAATCACGGGTCGATGTAGTAGTTTTCTGTGGTTACGAATATCAACAAACCATTCATCATCTCTTTTCTTCCATCACTAAGCACTTTTAATGAATGGAATTGTTGAAAAGGAGTGTGAATAATGGAAGACATTTTACTTGCAATCGAGTAGAATATATTAATAATTACTTCACATATAGAGAAAAAATGTTTTTTACACATTTTATGATAATGAATAAGTATTAGCCATTGTGATCACCAATCTCTAGAGTACATTACTATTTATCACCGTAAAGTAATCAACGTAATGGTGAGCATGACCGCTAAGATTCGACCAGACTTGATATCTAACCTTAACACAGTTCGTGTAACTTGTATTTTGTGGATCACATCAATAATAACATAAACTAAGCAAAATTGTTCTTGACAATTAATACAAAACATATTTTGAAGAATTATCCTTTATCCGAGAACCATCCAAATTACGAAGATAACATGATAGAACATTTGAATATATATATATATATATATATATATATATATACATACATATACATACATACATACATACATATATATATATATATATATATATATATATATATATATATATATATATATATATACATACATATATATATATATATATACATACATATATATATATATATATATATATATATATATATATATATGTATGTATATATATATATATATTAGCGAAAGATAGGATTTAAGTTGACATATAAATGGACAATTTTTAACATTACTTATTGTTAATTTACACCAATTGAATGGACTAGCGTAGAGGCCATTAAGATTTAATTTTTCATATTTTGAGTAGAGTGTGTGAGAAACAAATCACAATAATGAAGTCAGTGGTCGCTAAGCAGTATTTGTTAAACATAAAAATGTTTAGTTGTTCCTTAACACATATTGTAAGGAATAACTTAGTGGCCACTAAGACCTAACAAGTTTTATTTGAAATCGGCATTGGAATATATTATGCGTAACATGCAATTCACATTTATTTGTATTAAATAAATTGCTTAAGCAAATGCAAAGCTCCATTACTAATTGAAAGGAATGCCATAAAGGCCACTAGGCTCTTCAGTTTCTTGATTTAAAAATAACGAAAGAATAACAAATAATTATCTAGCTTAGTGGCCATAAGTTTCCCACCATTACCTCTTTTTGTTGTAAACACTATCTTTACATTTTTGAATCGATATTGTTTTTCAATGATTATAAGTGTATCATATTGACTTGATTATCATTGTCAAAGATAAGTGTTGTACTATATACCCTCGAGAGGAGAAATCCTTATGTAGTTCTCATAAGATATATTCTTTATGATGTATAATTTAGTTAGGTTCTTATATTATAAAATTCTTAGATACCGCTAAGCTGCATTACTAATTGTAAAGTGTTACATAGTGCAGTGGCTAGGCTCAATAGTTTCTTAATTTGAAAAATAGTGACCTCTAAGCTCCATTACTATTTGAAAGGAATAACATAGCGACTAGTTTATTGATTTTAAAATAGATATATAATAACAAACAATGGTCTAGCTTAGTGGCCGCTGAGATCCTATCATTATGGCTTGTCATTGTAATCTTTATCTATTCGAATTTGGATCTATACTATTTTTTGTTGATTGTAATTGTATCATTTGGATGGTCTTTACATGGAAGACCCAAATTTTGCACTACATTCAATCAAGAGGGATTGAGACTTCTTTATTTTTGCTAAGATATATCTTTGTAAATTATAATCCATATTCATTCTTATCAAAGAAAAATCTTAGTGACCGATAGGCTCAATGGTTTTTTAATTTCAAAATAGCTATAGAATGAAAAATCATGGTCTAGGTTAGTAGCCACCAGGATCCTATCATTACCTCTTTTCATAGTAATGAATATTTGTACAACTTTAGATCGATTGTAATTTTTAATGATTATAATTTTATTAAATTGGTTGGATTTTACCCGGTGGAGCCAATTGCTGAACTAATTTCCATCGAGAGGGATCAAGAATTTCCGTTCGTATAAAATAAAATGCTCACCAATGAATAATCTTCTTTACTATTTGAAAGTAATAACATAACGGACGCTAAGCTAAACAATTTCTTAATTTGAAAATAACTATATAATAATGAACAATGGTCTAGCTTAGTGGCCGCTAGGGTCCTATCATTACTGCTTGTCATTGTAATTACTATATGTTCATCTTTGGATCCATACAATTCTTTATTGATTGTAATTGTATCATTTGGATGTAATTTACAAGGTTTGCTGCACTACATTTCATAGAGATGGATGAATACTTATTTATTTCTCCTAATATATAATGTTATAAGTTATAATCGTTATTTATTTCAGTATCGAAGAAAATCCAAGAACTGCTAGGCTCAATAGTTTCTTAATTTCAAAATAGCTATAGAATAACAAATCATGGTTTAGATTAATGACCACTAGGATCCTATCATTACCTCTTGTCATAGTAATCACTATCTGTACAACTTTATATTGATTGTAATTTTCAATGATTATAATTGTATTGATGGATCAAATTGATTGGACATTTCTTGGTAGACTAAATTGCTACACTACTTTCCATCGAGAGGGATTAAGACTCTCGTTCATATCAAAGAAATTTCTTAATGCCAACTAGGCTCCATTAGTATTTGAAAGGAATAACATAGCAACCAAGAAGATCATGATTTCTTAATTTGAAAATAGCTATATAATAACAAATAATGGTCTAGTTTAGTGGTCACTAGGATCCTATCATTACTGTTTGTCATTGTATTCACTATCTGTTGAGCTTGGATCGATACTATTTTTTATTGATTGTAATTCTATCATATTGACTGGAATTTACTCAGCACCTAATTTTTGCACTATATTATATCGAAAGGATCAAGAATTATTTATTTCTCCTAAGATATATCTTTGTAAATTATAATTCACATCAGTCCATATCAAAGAAAATTCTTAGTGACCGCTAAGCTCCATTACTAATTGAAAGGAATGACATAGCATTCATAAGGATCAATAGTTTCTTTATTTGGAAATAGTGATAGAATAAAAAATCATGATATAGATTAGTGGCGCTAGGCTCATACCAATACCTCTTTTTATTTTAAATACTATCTTTACAAATTTTGATCGGTACTATATTTCATTGATTATAATTGTATCATATTGGTTGGACTAGCCTTGTCAGTAGCCTAGTGATGCACTATATACCCCTGAGAGTAAGTGATCTTTATGTGTTTTTATAAGATATATCATTACAACATATAATTCACATTGGTTCTTATCGAATAAAATTCTAAGTGACCGCTTAAGTCGCTTTATTTATTAAAATCAATGACATAATAACGCTAGGCTCAACAATATCTTAATTTGTAAACAATGATAAAATAAAAATTCATGATATAGTTTAGTGGCGCTAGGCTCATACTAATACCTCTTTTCATTGTAAACACTATCTTTACAACTTTGAAGTGCTACTATTTTTCGTTGTTTAAATGCAAAAACACCTTTTGAGATTTCAAAATTTTCATGCCACATGTTGCTATTTTAGTGGGTACTATTTATATTATAATATCACGGATTCATATAGGTTTAAAATATTTTATAATCATTTCTTTATATATAAATTTCATAATAAATGTGTCAATTATAATGTTTTCTAGCTATCAGGTTCAAACTTGCCATGTGGCACAAATGAATTGGAGAAATATATTTCATTAGAGCACTACATCCAAAATTATCAGTTGATTTTGATAAAAAATAAAAATAAATGTTCCTATACATTTATACAATTTATTTCTTCTATTTTATTACAATATTATATCTTTTGTTTTGTTTTTACTATTTTAAGCTATAACCAATAACAAAAGACGTTTTGAATAGCATTTTTATATCCCACATATTTTCTTAATGAGCGGTAAATTCAAATTTCGAATTGCGAATTCACCCAAATTTGAGATTATTTGAAATTTGAATATACTCACAAATTCCCCCACGCTTAATGTTTGGGAAAGTCTAATTCTAAAATTTTCATATCACACACTTTTATATTTTCAAAATTTCTAACGTGGAATGTGTCGGAAAAATTATTAAATACCTAAGAGAACTATTTTTTAGGGTTTCTATTTTTCGATCTTGCAGAAAAGAATCTTGTGAAATCATAGAACAATATAAGAAATTCATCGATTGCAGGGTTGAGTGTAAGAATCCTAGTCATTTTGGAAAGGGAACAATCATTTAGTAATTATAATCATTTTTTCAAAGAAAGCACACAAAGGATGTTCACAAAGGAGGGAAAAAAAAGGGTTATGGATAAAATCGTGTAGGTAGTTAGTTTGATGAAGCAGATGGAGGTTTGAAAGACATCATCAAGCATGAAATAATATTATATCTAAATCAAGTATTTATAAAAACAGATATTATAGTAAATGTGCACCTTTTTGATTGCAAACTTGTTCATTGGTCGTGTCTTTGATTAGTTCTGTCTTTTTCACGCCAATACAAACCTATTTTTCCCTACCGAAATGCGCTCATACGTGCACAACTATGCTTATCAATTTTTTTATCTTGTCAAACTACCTTTCTATTCACTAAAACAAGGATTATGTTTTGCCCTAATGAAATAAAATTTAATCCCTTTTTAGCTCTTGTTTTTATTTCATTTGAATGCTTTCATGTATTGGAGATAGCGTGCGAGCACACAAACCAGATAAAGACTTGTGTGACACGTAAGGGATATTTTTGAAGAGAGTCTACTAATCACTTTGCATGGTTTGATCTAATAAAAGAATTATTACTACCATTTAACCAGAAGAGATCTATTATTAGCGCACTTGCATGTGTATCTATTATTGTAAAGGCACATGGCTATTTTCAGCATGTGACCTATTTTGAGAATTATGTAAGTGGTGAAGGGAAAGTCCCCACCCTTATAAATATGTAGTGATCGTAGTATAGCTATTATGAAGTTATGCTTAGATCTAATGCATGCATGAACTTATGGTATTACTTATTGTAAGAAGCTTTTATGTGTATTTTGTGTTTAATATAATGGAGTGTATTGCTGATTCAAGGTGTTAAACATGAATATAACTAGATATTACATGGTTAGAATTCATTATGGTTATTATTTAAATCCATTACTCTTTAGATCTAGATCTGGAATATGCTCTGTAGAATGTTTATACTATTTATGGATCTAAATGCATCAACTCTTCATCTTGTTAACATCCTGCATAAACAACCCTAAAGAGGGCCTGGTACCTTTGTGTGCTTCGGGTGAGTGCTCAGTCTAGGATGAGTGATGTGTCAATGCGCATGGGTTATTTCTAGTAAATTCTAGGTTACATCATTGGTTCCATTGTTGGGACCTCTTTTTTTATTTTTTCAGGATGGTTCATGATGAAGACATATTAGTTGACCCTAAGCAAGTGTTGAGGAGTGGATACAAGATCTAGAAGAAGAATATGCATGGAGGTTCAACACCGGATCTAAGTTTAATACACACGCATGGGTGGAAAAAAATCTATTATGATAGTTTGTATGAGAGCTTCTTCACTATTTTATAGTATAACTATATGAGTGGCTGGTTGCTTATGTGTCTAAAAGGGATTGGAGGTATCACACACTTTTCTGGATGCATAGGAATAATTTCAAGCCCTTTATGATGCTGATATGATTTGGACACGTGTTATGGATACTTGGTTTCATGGTGTTCTAAACAATTATATTTTGGAGTACTCAATTTCCACTTATTCTTGCCCCAGAGGTAGCAAAATTCCATTTTTATGATATCCCAGGGGAACTTACTTGTAAGGCATTCCACTGGCGATCAAAATCTTGATGGTGACCCTAAACTTGGAAAGCAAACCGATGGCTAACTAAACCCCACCACATGTGGGGGCAAGAGTAGGTTTGGTGAAATATGGTAGACCTAGCGGTAGAAAGGAAGAGAGAGAAGAAAGGCTTAAGTATAATGAGGCACGTGAGAGGGAGATAGAAGAAAAGCGAGATGTTGCAAAGTGAATGGTGTTGAGGAGAGAGATGGCTCTTGAAGGATTTGGAGCTCACGCAGAAGGTGTGGAGCCGAGCATCAAGAACTCCCCCATTTGGGAAAGCATGACAAGGAACCCCCTCGGCCTCACATGGAAGCGTGCATAGTAGAGAGATGACCTGGGCCATGGGCGCATCTGAATCTACCTAGAAACCTAGCCCTTGCGCTTGGTTTTCTAGTATCTAGTATGACAAGTAGTTAGCAAGCTAATTTAGGTAGTGGGAGAGTAAGAGTAAGTCACATAGAAAGTACATCGATGGTAGGAAAACATCTTCATTGTTTTTGGAGGTACCTTTTCAAGTGCATCATCTGCACATAATTTAAGCACACAGAATTTTGGACTCACTTTTGGGAGTGGTAACACTTCATAGACTATAGGGGTGTAGTTTAGTACTACTACTATTGGGACATAGGAAGTACATCTTCTAGTCCACTTCGGCTATAGGTGGAGGATCAAGAGGTATAGGTGGTTCTAGTTCTAGTGGATCTAGTGGTTCTAGAGGCAAGAGGAAACACATGAGAGGTTTGGATCAGGTGGGAAAGGTCCACACCAACCCCAAAATATTTACATGGAGATGTCTCTTCATCTTCTAGAATATAGGGCATAGAAGATGTTGTTAAACATGTGCACATGTGTGTGAAATACTATGGCATGAAAAAAGGATCATGAGCTTTTGAGTGAAGGAAAGTCAATTTTCCACTACATTACAAGGGCGTGCACATAATTAGTACAAAAATTTTGACCTTGATCAGACTTGCGTAGACTATGCAACATTAAAAGATGCTTTCCTTAAAGATTTTCACATCCCTGAGTTTGAGCAGAAGAGTATAAGCGCACTCAAGGATATTAAGCAAGGCACTACTGAGAGTGTTAGGGAGTATGATGCCCATTTCAAAACACTTTTATCTAAGCTTTCTTATGATATTCATGTAAGCCAACATGCACAATGGTTTGTTGGAGGTCTGATCACACCTTTTAGAAGGGATTTGTCACATAAGACATACACTGATCCACGTGAAGCACTTGAAGTAGCTTTGCATGTTGAGGCAATCGGGAGTATAGACACTAGAGTCAGAACATTCTTGGAAGCATAGATTTCAGCTATGGAAAAATAGTTGGAGAAACTATCGGTGAAAAATTCAACACATGAGATGTGCATGTGGATTTGGTGTATAAATTGTGAAGTGGAAGGTCACACCAAGGATAGTTTTCCCCACAGATCAAGTACATTCATTATTACTAGATTGTGAGATATGTCATTTGAACCATGATGCTAGCCACTACCCATTATTATAACACGTAATAAGGAAGAATGTCTCTTGCTATTGTAAAATTTGTAGGTCCACAACTCACGATACGAAATATTTTTAGATTGATTGGTCAGATCCATGATGTTATAGATATTGGTGTATGATAGAAAGAGTATCAGATAACTCTAAAGGTAAGAATGAGCATCAAGATCGGGATCACAATCAAGCGTGATTATGATCGGAATAAAGGGAATTTTGAAGGAGGTCATGACAGAGGTCGAGGATACCATGGTGGATTCGGAGTCGAGGCTATGGTGGTGGATGAGGTGAGTTTCCTCGCGAAACATGTTATACATGTGGATCTCCTAACCACTACTAGGTGCGAATGTCCTCAGAATATTACTTGTTCTTTTATGGAAAGAATCATAGTTATGAGGAATGCCCGACTTATATGAGCATCTTAGTAAGCAAAGCATAAACAAGAAAACAAAGGTGCAGGGATGGTTAGGATACAACACGTTGTGGAAAATTAGTGGATGCCCAAGTTGGAACCAGAATCCGAGGTATTTCCTATAAAGATCACTACCCACGCTGAAGTGGCGTGCACCAAAGAAGCATTGTAGCAAAATCCTACCATCACTAAGGAGGAGGTTATACATGCATGGTACCCAGATCCTGTCCATTAGAAGGAGGTTTATCAAGAAACCATGGAGGTACTCAAAAATCTTCAGGGTGAAATACAATGTTTAAAGGAGCAATCATGGAAGATGGAGTAAAAGAAAGCAAGTAGAGATGGTCCAATATGATATTGATGACTTGAAGGAGGTGTGCAAAAAATGTTGCGCCAAGAGAATATCATTCCATTGTTATGGAATTGATAAATGGAAACACTCTACGCGTAAGTATTGAGACTAGAAAGTAGATTCTGCATGCAAATCTTCCCCCTCATAGCTTAGACTATGACAAGGAAATCACTTTAATGTTGTTGTGGATGGATGGATTTTGAGTAATATATTGATTGATACAGGTGCGGAAGTCAATGTGCTTACTTTATATGCATGGGTACAAATGGGGAGACCCCATTACAGCCATCTTCTAATGTGTTTTTTATGGCTAATCGAACCAAGGCCACCCCTATTGGAGTTTTAAAAGATGCATCCATTACTATACAAGGGGCCAAGTTCATGGGGACTTTGAGGTTTTGGCACTTGCAGAAGTAGAAAGCTTCCCAGCTCTACTTGGGCACCCTTGGTGTTATGTAAATAATGTTGATATTCAGTTCAACAAGGGTTATATTAGTTTTGAGAACAAGGAGGAAAGGGTTATTATCCCTTTAACAAATGGAAAATATATGCCCTATGTTGAGCCTTTGAGTGAGGAAGATCTGAATAGGATTTATGTACGCATATTCGGGACCTAGAAGTGCTCGATCCATCTAAAGAAGGAATCCTTTAGTGGGAAGATGCACAGTCTATTAGTGATACTACAAGTGTTGCTTGTGATAATTGGGCTCATGGTACTTATGAGTTGGTAGGGTACAAAGTAAGAAGCACATTTGTGTGGAATAGTAGACCTCATTATATCAAGAGAATAGGTAACAACTCGGTACCTTGATACACTGGAGAAGGAGATCCTATGGTATTTTTCTTGTGCCATGGAGGAATAGTGGATAGACTAGTTGGAGAGATGGAATATGCTAACATATACCCTATGCGTAGGATAGCAACATGCTAGTGGGTGGTTCACAGGGATAATCTTGTAGGATGGAATGAAATAAGGATTTCTCTTTCTACTTGGTTTTCCAAGAGCAATGCACCTACTCAAATATACACTTATCATAGTAATCAACCTATTCAACACCACATTTAGTAGTGTGAGAGACTCTAGACAGAGGGGCAGGAATATTTACCACCTTCACTCTAGGTGCACAAATTTTATTCCACTTTACAAGGCTACGCATTCTTGGTATGTATATGTGGAAATCCATAGAGAGACTGGAAATGGTAGATTTGATTACAGGAATGATCCAAAATTTTGACTACTTCTCTACTAAACCTCTAGTAGAAGAGGCATTAAGGGTTATAAAGTGGTTAACTATGGGAGATAATACCAAAGGTGGAAGAACTCATTTAGGATTTATTTGATGGAAATGACTCAGGAGTGTGTTTTGTTGAAGAAACAGAGACAGATGCCACACTACTTAAGCACTTTCCTTGAGAAAGAAAAAGGAAATATGGTCTACTTAGTGGATGATGAAGAAGTAGAAAATATGGATGTAGATCATTCAACAGTAGGCGTGAGGTTTTGGACAGTGCAGATAAGACCATGCGTGCCTATCATGAACCTAATGAAAAAAATAAAGTGAATATTGGATCGGATGTTGAGCCTAAGGAGGCCATAATTGGGGATTATTGGTCTGACTCTAAAGTGGAAAAAATCATTGAGTTACTACGAGATTATCAAGACTTATTTCCTAGGGGATACCATGAACTAAAAGGTGCATGAATCATTAGGAGAAATGAAGATAAATCTTAAGGAAGGTGCACCCGATTAGGAAGAGACCCTACAGGATGAACCCCAACTTGCGTGAAAAGGTCAAGGAAGAAATTGACAAAATGTTGAAGTCTGGAATCATCAAGCCCCTGGATGAGTCAGAATGGGTTAGCCCATGGTGATCAATATAAAGAAAGATGGTCGATTAGGATCTATGTGGACTATAGGGAGTTGAATGTTGCATGTGTGACTGATCCTTTCCTACGCCATTCATAGAGGAAATATTAGAAGGCATTGTAGGGCGAGATCTATTCCTTTACAAATGGATTCTGGGTATCATTAGGTTAGGATTGCACAGGAGGATCAGGAAAAGACTACTTTTACCACTGAATGGGGAAGTTTTTCCTATACTATGATGCCTTTTGGTTTGAAAAATGCACCTGTTGTATTTTCACACATAGTTTTCCAAGTGTTCAAGGATTTTATTCACAACTTCTTACAGGTTTATTTAGATGATTGGATGGTGTATGGACTTGTTAAGGATCATTGTGACAATTTACGCTTAATGTTTGAAAGATGTGATAGTTAAGCATCTCTTTAAACATCAAGAAATGTGTATTTGCTACACCATTTGGCACATTGTTAGGGCACATCATCTATAAGGAAGGTTTGTTGGTTGATCAGCTAAGGTTGCAATCATTATCAGCCTGTAGAAGAGCCTACCAGTCAAAGTGAGTGTGTGGATTCTTAGGTCACACTGGGTATTATAGAAAATTTATTAAAGGGTATGCTAAGGTTGTCACACCCTTGGAGGAGTTACTAAAAGGAAAGGGACATTCTATTGGGGGAACCACAACAACGTGCATTTGAGACATTGAAGGAGAAACTTACTATAGCACCTATTATGTGCTTTCCCTCGTGGGACCAACCATTTCATGTACATGTGGATGCTTTTGGCATGGCCATTGGCATGGTGTTAGCTCAGCCTAGAGAAGGTATTATAGATCATCCTATCTATTTTGCTAGTAGAAATTTGACTCATGTATAAACATAATTATACAACTACAGAGTGTGAAGATTTTTCAATGTTCTATGCGCTACATAAATTTAGATAATACCTACTAGTAACACCATTTGTATTCTATATCAATCACATGGCATTGAAGTATTTGGTAAACAAGATTGTTTTATAGGGGCACATATGCCGATGGGTACTCTTATTCCAAGAATTTGATTTTATAGTTGTGGTAAAACCAAGGAAAAGTAATTTTGGACCGGACCATTTATCCAGAATACAATCGGGAGAACACGCATAGGCAATTGAAGATACCATGCCCGATGCACAATTATACCGAGTTACAACATGCGCCATCAGAATTAGAGGAATTGTTTTCTTTCTACGTATAAGTATGGTGCACGAAGGAATGAAATCCTTAGAGAAGAAACAACTTGCCATTCACGTGGCACCATTTATGTTGATTAGCGGTGACCTATACAAGTTAGGCCGAGATGAAGTATTGCGCTGATGTGTACTGGAACATGAGCACAAATATCATGGAAGAGGCTCATGGTGGTATTGCAAGTGGGCACTATGCAGGTGATGCCACTACACACAAGATTCTACTCACTAGATTATGGTGGGAGACCCTGTATAAGGATTGTAAGGCATATTGCAAGGCTTGTGATCACTTTGTCATGCCTTGGAAAACCAAGGACAAAGAGATGAAATGCCTTTAAGACCTATTCCTAGTCATAAAACCATTTGAGAAATGGGCTATAGATTTTTGGGTCCTATTTCACCAGCCACACGTAGGACTGGATCATGCTATATCATCACTTACACAGATTATCTAACAAGGTGGGAAAAGAAACACCTACAAAGGATTGTACAATAGCTACAGTAGCTAGGTTTCTATGGGAAAATATTATTACAAGGTATGGATGCCCATTGAGTTTGACAAGTGATAGGGGAACACATTTTTGAATGAGACAATTAGAATTCTATTAGATGAGTTCATGATTGCACACCATAAGACTACACCATATCATCCTTAGGAAAATGGGATTGTTGAGGATTTCAACAAGATTTTGAGCTAGACATTGACAAAAATTGTGATGTTGGAAGAAAATATTGGGATGATAAATTTTATGTCATGCTTTGGGTGTATAGAACAACATACAAGTGGTTAAACAAGGCCACACCCTTTCAATTGGTGTTTAGTGTAGAAGTAGTTCTTCCTATGGAATTCATGTTACCTTCTTTGTGTATTATGCATGCTAGAGGTCTAGTTGATGAACAAGCATTAGAAGAATGAATTGAAAAGTTGATTAAGTTGGATGAGTGATGAGCAATAGCACGTTGGAGTCAGAAGAAAGAAAAATCCAGGTAGAAAGCATGACACAGCACATCGGGAAAAAATATTGAGATAGGAATATGGTGCTTCTTTATGATTCTAATTTTTGTGCCATCCAGAAAACTTAAAGTACATTGGTTAGGACCATATGTTATCACTTACATACTTGAAATAGGCACTTGTTAGTTAGAGGCACTTGATGGAATATAATTACCCGGTTACTTCAACGGGAGTAGGCTGAAGCCCTACTATAAATAAGTCTTCTTGGTGTTTGTAATAAGGAATGTTGCCATTTAGATTAGGTTTTCAATTATGTATTCCTTTAATATATTTCATTCTTTGTTATTATGCTTTGTCAATTTAGTTTGTGTTTTGTGTAATAAGCATGTTTGCGTGCTGGAAGCTAATTACCATTTGAAGAATTTTAATGCAAAGGAATACACATACCATTTGTGTGGGGTGGTTATTAAAAAATGGGTACACATAAAAAAAATGCTATAGGTGTTATTCAAGTTTGGAGAGTTGATGGAAAGAAGATTGATTTCGAACAAGGACCATAGATAGGGATAAATTAAGGAATAATATAACATGAGGTAATCAATGTCCGTGGAGACTACCAAGAGAAGGAGTAGTGGCGAGGTACTCAAGCGCATGGAAGCACACTGAAGAGAAGTTTATAGCCAGAAGGTTATAGTTAAGGTGCAAAGATGTACCGCATGGAAATTGTGAAAATTATCAATTAATGAGAGGATTGTTGGTAGTGAAGGAGTAATAAATACACCAAATTTTTGAAAAACTATATAAGGACATGATGTGAATTCATTTTTAGCATTTTGATCACAAGAATTTGAATGAGCTAAGTGTGACTAAGATGAGAAAAGAGTATTAAGGTGTGAAGAGTGTGAAACTAGATGTGGAGAGAAGATTTATGCACAGGGAGAATCTTTTGCATCCCCATGGGGAAGGGTTTGAGTGAAGCATATGCACAAGAAAAAGAAAGCTAGGGCATGTAGTTTTCAAACTAGGGCATGTAGACTCAAGCTAGGGTTTGGATTTGTTCACTACGAAGATAGAAACTTGAGATTTGATGATGGCACCAAAGAAAGCAACCTGCGTAAGAGCCAGAAAAAAGAAGGAGAAATTTGAAGCTTAACGAGGAGGTGGAGGAGTCTTAAAGAGCACACTGAGAACTCTTATACCACCAAAGGATGTGGAAGAACCCAAAGATGAATAAATTAAGGATGAAGTAGAAGGAGTAAAGAAGCTAGGAGAAATAGGAAAAGATATTGCTCGGGACATAATAAGCTCTAACTCCAACCTCGCACTCAAGTTCCTAAGGGGCCAAGAACAAAAAGGGCAAGTGGGGAATATGTTGCACTAATCATGGGCTATGAAGAATACATAAGTAATATTTTCTATGCCTAGTTCCGTATCAGTTGTATGAGCTCTCAGGACTTTAATGGATGGGAGTTGATGGACCACATGGTTAACAAGAGCATAAGAATTCTTCTTTTGTGGTCCATGCAAACACATATGGTCGAGCCTAAGTTTGATGTATGTGAAGAGTCTTATGTCAAGAAGAATGAAAAAGGCACCACATAATAGACACATAACCATCAAACCCATGGTTATGTCTGATGAACAGGTGAGTAATGCCTTGGTGAAGGTATCTACAGAGGTGGCGCATAGGAATGTGGATAAAGATGCAACTATTAGAGTGCTAAGAGAAGATATCAAAGATAAATATTTAGAAATAAGCACATGAAAGGAGAAAATGACCTAGAGAAAAATAAGAATGGGGTTCTCATCACCATGGCAGAGGAGATCGGTGATCATGTCCTGCAAGAAAGACCACACTTGGAGCCAAGGTACCAAAAATTTCCCTTCGGCTATGCATTATGTGTGTACCTTAGTTGATTTGGTGCTTGAGGATGGACCCAGTTCAAATGCCAACACAAAGGACCCTAAGAAGGAAGTAGAGAGAGCAAGGGCTTCAGTGGTTAGAAATATTTCATCTTATGAAGCATTACTCCAAACCTTAAGGAAGAGGAGCTGAAGAAATAAAACCAAACATTGAATATATGTGCAGCTCCAGAGGTAGTAATAAGAATCAGGACCATGGTAGAAGATAATGAAGTCCTGAAGGCCATGAAGGATGAGAATTTTGGGTGCACAGAGAGATTGGTGTTAGTAAAGAAAAAGTGTGAGGCCCTTGAAAACCCAAGTAAAACCCCCATAAAGAATGGAAGGATGAAATTGGAAAGCTTATAACCCAAAAGAAGGATATTCTATAAGGAAGGGTGACTGCAATGTCTAGCATTGTTATAGTATTCCAAAACAAGAAGGAAGAGATTTCACAAGAAGAGTTAGACTCTATTGTATTAGATATTCTAGAAAAGGCAAAAGTCGCGCTAAGTGATTGGCAAACTTGAGAGGTTGAAATCAGAGAAGAATATCCGAAGTTAATTCTTCTAGTTGAAACAGAGGATATTGTAGGGTGAAAATTCATTCTTTTTACAATTAATTCTTTAATTTAAATTCATTCCATTCCTTATACTTTATTCTTTAGATATCAAGAGGAAACCATTGCCAGGGTGGAAATGCAGTTTTTGTGGGGTAATGTTGAGAAAACAAAGTATGATACTTAGAAGAAGGCACACAGAAGGTTCAAGCGTGGGAGCAAGGTACATTCAAAGGCACAAAAGGATAGGGAAGGAAACGCACGAAAGACAAGGACATATTCAGGACTTAGCCATTTTTAGGATTACGGGCTATTTTTGGAGATAGCGTGCAGAGCACACAAACCGGATAAAGACTTGCACGACACACATAGGCTATTTTTGGAAGAGCGTATACTAAGCACTTTACATGGGTTCAAGTTAATAATATAAATTATTACTGCCAAGTTAACCAGAAGAGATCTATTATTAGCACACTTGCATGTGTGTCTATTATTGTAAAGGCATGGTTATTTTTAGCATGTGACCTATTTTGGGAATTATGTAAGTGGTGAAGGGAAAGTCCCCACCCTTATAAATATGTAGTGATTTGCATAGTATAGGAGGACTGGATATGATTTATTATGAAGTTATGTTGCCATATCTGATGCGTGCATAAGGTTATGATATTGAATATTGTAAGAAGCTTCTATGTATTTATTGTGTTTAATATAATGGAGTGTATTGACTGATTCAAGGTGTTAAACATGAATATAACTAGATCTTGCATGGTTGAATTCATTATGGCTATTGTTTAAATCCATTACTCTTTAGATCTAGATTTGGAATATGCTCTGTAGAATGTTTATACTATTTATGGATTTGAATGCATCAACTCTTCATCTTACTAACATCCTACACAAGCAACCCTTAATACCTTTGCACACTTCGGGTGAGTGCTTAGTCTAGGTTGAGTGATGTGCCAGTGTGCTTAGGTTATTTCTAGTAAATTCTAGGCTGCATCAAGCTCTTTAGATATACGTCATTCTTTGTCTCTCTCTCGGATTGTTTTTTCCCGATAATGATGGCATGTCACGTAATAATTGGTTTTTAAAATTGTAATGGTTTGCGAGACTCAAAGTATTGTTTAGATATTCCTTACGACTACCTTTTCTACTTTTTATTATGATGATAGAAATAACCCGATGTAATTATTTTATTAGACATTGTTTATATGGTTGTCGCGTTGAATTTATGAGAAGATATTCGAGGTTAACAAAATGCTTTAAAAATATAGAATCATATTAATTTTTTAATTGTATGATAATTTTTGTACAATGGAAGGTAAACATATTATATATACACATAAATTTTATCAAAATAATATTTTAATCACTATGTATTTAAATTTATATTTCCTTTTCCACCCACCAAGCCATGACAAAAATCACATAGCTTTGTAGTAATTAGGATATAATTCTTTTAAAACAATATTATTAATATGCCACATATTATTGGTAAAAGATAGAGTGTTGTCATATATATTAATTCATGATTCTACATGTATTTCTATGTATCTAAATGGAAACTCCAAATTTATTTGTTATCTTTTATACCTTTTCAATTTGATTTCTCCTATCGGAATACAATCAATCAAGAAAAGTTGTGTAGCTTAGCGGACACTAGGCTATAATTCTCTTTTGAAGAAAAAATGTTTAAATCTCAGTGATAATAAAAATCTATGTATAATTGTATAACACATAGAAGGTTGATGTTTAGATCTTAGTGGTCACCAGTTAAAGCCTTGAGCAAATAAGACAAATGAATTATTTATTATGAAAACCATATCTCTATACATTACTTGAATTTACACTTTCGATTTAAGAATTTGAAGTAATATTTTTTGAGATTAGCAATTGCTACTAGGCTATGCCACCAAATAATATTTGGAGCTTAGCAGCCACTAGGAAATTTCATCGAATAATATTTGGAGCCATGTGGTGGTTATGATTTAAAAAAATATTAAAATATTATGATCTTAGCGGCCACTCAGATATGTCACAACATATTATTTGGAGATTACTGATTGATATGCATGGCCACAAAATAATATCTAAAACATTATGGTTCTTAACATTTAACACGTTAAGGAATTATATTCTTAGCTTAGCGTCCACTAGGTTATGCTGCAACATATTATTTGGATATTAGTTGTCGCTAGGATTTAACAAAAACAAGAAAGATATTATGAGCTTAGAGGCTGCTAGGGCATATCACAATACCATATTTGTAGCTTAGAAATCGCTAGGAAGTTATAGATATTTTTAACATTAAGGTTGGTAAGACACTACCACAACACAAAAGTTGGAACATAGCAGCCGCTAAGATTTTAAAAAATAAAGGGGTAAGTGCACCAAGTTGGGGGGCCAAAAGAGGGTCTTAAGTGGACACATTTTTCTGAAAAAAACTTCAACTTGTACGAGTTTTTTGAAATAGTTACACTCAAAATTGGAAGATGTGAATCGTAGAATTTTGAGTCTAGTTTCTAAGCTACTAAATTTTATTGAAAATAGATAAGTTTAAGTGGGTTAAACAACTAAAATACCAACAGATGCTCCTATTTTTGTTAAAAAACATAATAGAGTGACTTTCATGCCCCCACCATTTTTGAGCACCATTTAGTATTTTTGAAAACCCTTTGGTAGAAAGATAGCTAGGAGCATCTAGTTTGGGCTCCATTTTTTTAATAGATTTTTTAGTGAATATTTTTTATTTATGATTTTTCTAGTACAAAAATTTTATGTTTTGAAAAATAATGGAGCTCCGACCATGCCCCCCCTAACTACCTCAAAAAAATATGAAAATTAGATTTTTTTTTGAATATGTATAGAATTATGCCTAGTTTGGGCTAGTATAATTTTTTTAAAAATTTTGATCACCCAAAAAAAGATACACCATGAAAGATAGACATATTTACACTTCAAAAAATAGCTATAAAAAGGCATAGTTAGAAAATAAATAATATGGAAACCTTATATTAGTCAGAAAATTTGAAAAATTATATTTTTAGAAAGAAGAGACTCTACTCTACATTGTGGTATAATTTTTTTAAAAATGGATCGATTGTTTTATTTTGATTTATCATAGAGGAAGTGGCATTTTTACATTTTCTTGTAAAAACACGTTGTTTGTTGTGTTTGTGCAGGTCCATGCCTCAGGCTTGGGGATCCAAACCGGATCCCAAGCCTTGAGGCATGGCTTGGAAAAAGAGAAAATGCAAAAAACGCGTTATGCGTTATAATGCATGTATGCGCGTTACATTACGTATGCTATGTAGTATAAACATTATGTATGCTTTTTTGACATATTTACATAAAAATGTTTTATATAATAAGTATGTTTTAGTTTTTCATTTATTATTATTTATATTTTATTATTTCTTATACTTTAAATTTATTTATGTAAATATAAGAAATTAGGGTCACTCTGCACCTTATGGAATTAGTCTCATAACTCCATGAGTCATGGTTTAGGAGATAGTTTTTTAAAGTATAATTTGGTCAGTACATAGGTAATTTTTAGGATTTCAGCATTCAGCCTAAATCTTTTAGCATTTAACTTCTACAATCGAAACCCTAAACCATAGGCCATAAACCTAAACACTAAACTATAAACCTTGAGCCCTAAACCTAAACCTATAAACCCTAAACCTTTAACCATGATCCCTAGACCCTAAAACCTAAACCTAAACCTAAACCTTAAACCATTTTAAGTGAGCCCTAAACCCAAGCCTTAAGCCCTAAACCCCTATAAACCCTAAACCTAAACCCTAAACCATGAACCATGAGCCATAAAATGCTAAACCCTAAACCTAAACCGTAAAAAAACTAAATCCTAAACCCTAAACCCTAAACCCCTAAACCCTAAACCTTAAAACATTGAATCCTAAACCCTAAACCCTAAGCCTTGAACCCTACACCCTTATCCATGAGCCTAAAATCTAAACCCTAAACCCTAGACCATATACCATATACCTAAGCCAAACCTAAACCTAAACCTAAACCTAAAACCTGAGCCCTAAACCATAAACCTAAACCTTAATCCTAAACATTAAATCCCTAAACCCTAAACCCTAAACCTAAACCATAAACCCTAAAACCTAAACCTAAACCCATAAACCATAAACCCTAATCCCTAAACACTAAACCTAAACCTAAAACTAAACCTAAACCCTAAACCTAAACCCTAAATCCTTAACCTCTAAATAAACCTAAACCTAACCATAAACCACTAAACCCTAAACCCTAAACCTAAACCTAAAACCTAAATCCTAAACCATAAATCCTAAACCTAAACCTGAAACCCTAAACCCTAAACCTTAAACCCTAAACCATGAACCCTAAACCCTAAACCCTAAACCCCAAACCATATTTCATCAATATTTCCTAGTCTCATGCCTAGAACCATCATTGAGTCTGCTTATAGAACTACCTTGTTTATGAGAGGTGGGACAAGTAACTAAATGGATATGACATCTACCTTGTGCCTTGTAATGCATATATTACACATCTCTTCCAAACTTGTTTCTCCCCACATATACTTGCGCTCTTGAATGTAAATTTATTCACACTCTGAAACAAATTTCACATTTCTCATATTTCCATGTATGGTATTATGCAAGCCAGGATGACCCATTGGAAGCTGGAAAAAATAACCATCACAACAAAAAAATTAATCTTAAAGGAAACAAAAGAAACATAGAGAATATATCAATGCAGAGGTGTAGGATCATAATTGAATTTCCTGTAGTATCCTCTCCTCGGAGAAAGATAAAGTTCAAGTGTTCTACTGGAATGGATAGTAAATTTGACAGAACTTCCTAAAGTGTTCAAAATAAGCATAGAAATAGGGAATGGCTAAGAACACTAAGGGGTTATCAATCGCCTAGTAAATCTTTCTTGTTTAGTTCTAAATGGGAGTTACCTGGCCTACGACTTAGTGACCTTCCATTCATTGATAATTCCTTATATGATAAACCCATGGATGTTTTCAAAATCCCTGAACAAAAAGATAGGGGTAGTCATCAATCCTAGTGAAGGGTGTGATGTGATTTCCAAGCAACTTGAAATTCATATAGATTTAGAGGTCATAACACAAATTTACAAATATCTCTATCATTATAAATGGAAGCCAAGTAACAGTGTCTCCCTATACATCCAAGGATTGAGGACTATTACTAGGGTCTTTGGAAGGATTGGACAATCAAGGAATATGACATTTCCCTCCTTCAAAATATCAACAGATGAAAAACATCAAATTTTGATGACTCTCTTTGAATGTTCTACCTACAAATTGATGAACCCTGAACTCTGTGACCTAAACCCTTAACCCTCAACCATGAGACCTAAACCCTAAACTATAAACCCTAAACCCTAAACCTAAAACCAAAATAATAAATCCTAAACCCTAAACACTAAATAATAAACCCTAAAACCTAAACCCTAAACCCATAACCCTAAACCCTTGACCCTAGACCCTAAACCCTAAGCCCTAAGCCCTAAACCCTAAATACTAAATCCAGAGCCCCGAGCTCTAACCCCAAACCTTAAACTAGTAACTCGAACCCAAACCTTAAGCCATAAACCATGAACCATGAACCTAAACCCTAATCCCTAAACCATAAACCTAAACCTTAAGCCTTGAACCCTACACCCTAATCCTTGAGCCCTAAACCCTAAACCTTAAACCCGAGCCCTAAACCCTAAATCTAGAGCCCCGATCTCTAACCCTAAACCTTAAACCCATAACTAACCCCTAAACCTTAAACCCATAACTGAACCCCGAACCCTAAGTTGTAAACCTTAAACCATGCACCCTAACCCCTAAACCCTAAACCCTAAAAGCCTGAGCCCTAAACCTAAACCCTAAACCCTTAAGGCCTAAATGTTAAATCCTAAAGGTCCCTAAACCTAAAAACCCTAAACCCTAAAACCCAAACCCTAAAACCTAAAAACCCCTAAACCTAAACCCTAAACTAAATCCTAAACCCTAAACCCTAAGCCCTAAAACCCTAAACCTAAAGCCTAAGCCCTAAACACTAAACCCTAAACCCTAAACCTATGACCTAAACCCTTAACCTAAAACCTAAACCTAAACCTCGAGCCTTAAACCTAAACCTGAACCCTTTTCCCCTAAACCTGAACCAAACCTTTAAACTTTAAACCCTAAACCTAAACCCTAAACTCCTAAACCCTAAACCCTAAACCCTAAACCCTAAACCCTAAACTAAACCTTAAACCTAAGCCCTAAACCCTAAACCCTAAACCTAAACCCTAAACCCTAAACCTAAACCTAAGCCCTAAATCCTAAACCCTAAACCCTAAACCCTAAACCCTAAACCTAAACCCTAAACCCTAAACCCTAAAGCCCTAAACCCTAAAAACCCTAAACCTAAACCCTAAACCCTAGGCCCTAAGCCTAAACCTAAACCCTAAACCCTAAAAACCCTAAACCTAAACCCTAAACCCTAAACCCTAAACCCTAAACCTAAACCCTAAACCTCTAAACCCTAAACCCTAAACCTAAATCCCTAAACCCTAAACCCAAACCAAACCTAACCACCTAAACCTAAACCTTAAACCCTAAACTCCTAAACCCTAAACCCTAAACCCTAACTAAACCCTAACCCTAAACCCTAAACCTAAACCCTAAACCTAACCTAAACCTAAACCCTAAACCCTAACCCTAAACCCTAAAAAACCTAAACCTAAACCCTAAACCCTAAACCCTAAACTCTAAACCCTAAACCTAAACCCTAAACCTTGATCCCTAAACCCTAAACCCTAAACCTTGAGCCATAAACCCTAAACCTCAACCTGACCCCTAAACCTAAACCTAAACCTTGAGCCCTTAAACCCTAAACCCTAAACCCTTAACCCTCTAACCTAACCATAAACCCAAACCCCTAAACCCTAAAAACCATGAACCTTGAGCCCCCTGAGCCCAAACCCTAAACCCTAAACCCTAAAATATGAACTATGAGCCTTAAACACTAAACCTTAAACCCTAAAATCTAAACCTTGAGTCCTAAACCCTTAGCCCTAAACCCTAAACCTGAGCCCTAAACCCTAAACCCTAAATCATAAACCCTCACCCAAAGGAAAGTCCTAAAAAGATCATTCAATGTGTTTTAGTGTGTAGGGAATAGTGTTTAAGGTGATCGATCGACTCATTTAGTTTTTATGAGAGACTACTTCCTTTGAAGGCCTAAAAAGGCATTTTTGGCCATTTTGTAGTTAATTGAACACCCTTCAGAACAAGCTAAAATGAGCTAGTCATGTCATTGAGTTATCAAGGACCATTATTTGTGAAGTATTAAGGCATCGTTTGTCTCCATAAGAGACATATGAGAAAAAAGCATGTATGAGAATCATGA
Source organism: Taxus wallichiana var. yunnanensis (assembly GCA_018340775.1). Taxonomy (NCBI): domain Eukaryota; kingdom Viridiplantae; phylum Streptophyta; class Pinopsida; order Cupressales; family Taxaceae; genus Taxus; species Taxus wallichiana. The sequence continues at coordinate 297,994,679 of CM031239.1, read as the reverse complement.
ATTTGATTCCATGAAAGGATGCTTTTAGAGCTAGGAAAGGTGAGGGGATGATCTTTATATGGAGCACCATGTTTCTAAGAATGAGCAATCATCTGAGTTCACTTGATGTAATTCACTTGGTATTATTTGTAACAACTCATTCAACACCTAGTAGTGTTATCACACCTTAAGGAGGAGGCACATTACAATCACCTCATTTTGGCCATAGGATAGGAATCCCATTCAGAGAGAACAATCCTCTATCTACAAAGTGAGGATCTCTTTTTAGTAAGAAGTAGACAAACATCATAGAGTTAATTCATGGTCACTAAAGTGAATTATGGACCAAATTTAAAAATTAGTACCAATTCAAGTAGTGGTAGGGCCAAAATCCATTTTAGAAGGTCAAAAAACCTAAAAAATGACTATATGCTTTCCCAAAACAAAGAATGACTACAATATATATGCCCTGAAAGTTTTAGGTCGTTTGCTGAAATCCTGAAAATGAGTAAGTACTGACCAGATTAGATTTTGAAAAACTATCTTCTAGATTATAATTGTTGGAGCTATGAGACCACTTCCATAAGGTGCAGAGTGACCCTAATTTCTTATATTTACTAAAATAAATTTAAAGTATAAGAAATAATAATCTTATACTTAAACATTTATTTTTGTAAGTATAAACCACCAAAACACATACATGGTCCATTATTTTTGTAAGTTTTACTTGTTTAAACACACAAATAAGTCAAAACATGTTATAATGGGTACACGTTATAGCTTTTTTGATTCTTGTCCGCTTTTTGGCCCCCCAACTTCGTGTACTTATCCTAAGATATTTCAAGACTAGAGTTTGTTAGGTATTTCCACAACATATTATTGGGAGCTTAGCGGTCAATAGGATTTCACAAATTAAATTAAAGTAATATGAAATTAGAGGCTACTATGTATCTTTCGTCATACCATAATATTTAGAAAAATCTTTCAACATGATTTAACAATTTAAATGAAATCAATTTGAACTTTGTGGCCATTAGTATTTAAAACAATATATTAATTTACTCTTAGTGCTCGTTAGAATTTAACACATAATATTTGGAGCATATTAGTCATAAGGATTTAACACATTAAATTAATATTCTAGGATCCTAGAGGCCACTAGGATATGCCTAATCATAATATTTGGAGGTTATCGGTGGTATGCTTTAACAAATCAAATTAACATATTTTGAGTCGGCTTGACATCTAGGTGTTTCCGCAATATATTATTTTGAGCTTTGATGTAACTAGAATTTAACAAGTCAAAGAATGATATTTTTAGCTTAGCATCCACTAGGTTATGTTGCAACATATTATTTGAAGATTTGTTGTCTTTAGGATTCAACAAAAACAAGTAATATATTGCGAGCTTAATGACCACTATAATATGCCAAAATAACATATTATGAGCTTAGTAATCACTAGTCATTTATAGATATTTTGAATGTTTACGTGATAAGACACTACCACAACATAATAGTTGGAACATATCATCACTAAGATTTAACAAAATAAAGTAAGATATTTCGAGACTAGCGTCTGCTAGGTATTCATTGAACATATTATTGGGACCTTAGGGGTCACCAGGATTTCACAAATCAAATTAAGGTAGTATGAAAAGAGTGGCTACTACGTTCTACCACAATATAATATTTAGAGAAATTCCTTCTACAAGATATAACAATTTAAATGAAATTAATTTCAGCTTCATGGCTACTAGTCTTTACAATGATATAATAATTTAATCTTAGCGTTCGTTAGGGTTTAATGCATAATATTTGGAGCATATTAGTCATAAGGATTTAATACATTAAATTAAGATTCTAAGATCCTAGCGGCCGCTAGGATATGATTAATCATAATATTTAGAGGTTATCATTGGTATGCTTTAACAAATCAAATTAACATATTTTGACCAACTCGACATATATGTGCTTTCACAATATAATATTTCAAGCTTAGGTGTTCTAGAATTTAACAAGTCAAAGAATGATATTTTTAGCTTAGTGTCCGATAGCTTATGTTGTAACATAGTATTTGAAGATTAGATATCACTAGGATTTAAATAAAAACAAGTAATATATTACGAGCTTAGTGGGTGCTAGGTTATGCCACAATAACATATTTTGAGCTTATTGATCGCTAGTCATTTATGGATATTTTGAAATTTTTTAGCGCTAAGACACTACCAAAACATAATAGTTGGATCATATTGGTTGCAAATATTTAACAAAATAAAGTAATATATTTCAAGACTTGCATCTGCTAGGTATTTCCGCAACATATTATTTGGAGCTTAGCGTTGGTGCTTAGGATTTCAAAAAATTAATTAAGGTAGTATGAAATTAGCGACCACTATGTATTGCCACAACATAATATTTAGACAAGATTTAAAAATTTAAATGAAATTAATTTGAGCTATGTGGCTGCTATTCATTACAACGATGTAATAATTTAAGATTAGCATTTGTTAGGATTTAACGTATAATATTTTGAGCATGGTGGTTGTCGGGATTTACCACATGAAATTAAGATTCCAGAGCCTAACTGGTCGCTAGGATATGCTTAATCATAATATTTGGAGGTTATTGGCGATATGCTTTAACAAATCAACTTAAAATTTTGTGAGATACTTGGTATTTAGGTGCTTCCACAATATAATATTTCAAGCTTAGATGTAGCTAGTATTTAACAAGTCAAAGAATGATATGTTTAGCTTAGCGTCTACTATCTTATGTTGTAACACATTATTTGAAGATTTTTTGTCGCTCGGATTTAACAAAAATAAAGTAAGATATTGTGATCTTAGTGGCCACAAGGTTATGCCACAATAACATATTTTGAGCTTATCGATCGCTAGTCGTTTATGGATATTTTGAACTTTTATGTTGCTTTAAGACACTACCAAAATATAATAGTTTGAACATATCTATCACTAAGATTTAACAAAATAAAGTAAGATATCTCAAGACTTACATCCATTAGGTATTTTTGCAACATATTATTTGGAGCTTAGTGGTTGCTAGGATTTCAAAAATTTAATTAAGGTAGTATGAAATTAGTATGACCACTACATACTGCCACAACATAATATTTAGAGAAAATATTTCAACATGATTTAACAATTTAAATGAAATTAATTTGAGCTTCATGGCCGCTTTATTCATCACAACGATGTAATAATTTAAGCTTAACGTTCATTAGGATTTAACGCATAATATTTTGAGAATGGAGGATGTCGATTTAACACATCAAATTAAGATTCTAGGAGCCTAATGACCACTAGGATATGCTTAATCATAATATTTGGAAGTTATCGATGATATGCTTTAACAAATCAACTTAACATGTTGTGAGATACTCGGTATTTAGGTGCTTCCACTATATAATATTTTGAGCTTAGATGTAGCTATCATTTAACAAGAAAAATAATGATATTTTTAGCTTAGCATCCACTAGCTTATGTTGTAACATATTATTTGAAGATTTTTGTGGCTCAAATTTAACAAAAATAAATTAAGATATTGTGAGCTTAGTGGCCTCTAGGTTATGCCACAATAACATATTATAAGCTTATTGATCACTAGTCATTTATGAATATTTTAAAATTTTACGCCACTAAGACACTACCGAAACATAATAGTTTGAACATAGTGGTTCTGCTAAGATTAAAAAAATAAAGTAAAATATTTCAAGACTAGCGTCAGTTAGGTATTTCTGCAACATATTATTTGGATCTTAGCGGTCGTTAGGATTTCACAAATTTAATTAAGGTAGTATGAAATTAGTGGCTTCTACCTACTACCACATCATAATATTTAGAAGAAAATCTTTGAATAGGATTTTAAAATTTAAAGGAAATTAATTTGTGCTTCCTAGTCTTTATATCGATATAATAATTTATGCTTAGCATTGGTTAGGATTTAACACAATATTTTGAGCATGGCGTTCGTCAGGATTTACCACATCAAATTAATATTCTAAGAGGCTAACGACTACTATGATATGCATAATCATAATATTTGGAGGTTATCAACAATATGCTTTAACAAATCACATTAACATGTTGTGAGCTACTCAGCATTTAGGTGCCTCCACAATATAATATTTCGATCTTAGATGTTACTAGCATTTAAAAAGTCAAAGAATGATATTTTAAGCTTAGCGTTTGCTAGCTTATGTTGCAACATATTATTTGAAGATTTGTTGTCTTTAGGATTTAAAAAAAAAATAAGTAAGATATTCCAAACTTAGTGGCCACTAGGTTATGCCACAATAACATATTATGATCTTAGTGATCACTAGTCATTTCTGAGATATTTGAGCATAGTGTGCGCTAGTTTATGCCACAATAACATATTTGGAGCTTAGCGTATCAAAACAACAAATGCATGTTTAGATAAGTATAGCATTTGGAATATATACATGAACATTCAATCAATTATAAATATTCATCTATTTACATGTCATACATATTACAGTGCTTTCCCACTTATCTCAAATACTACAATTTATGATTCATTGTGGTTCTTCCTTAATTATGGGTTGTTGTTGATCTAAGTCTGCAGGAAAAGTTTCTTCCTAAGTTTGTTGCTCTTGTTTGGGACCTTTGTTGTCATGTTGATGTCATGCCATCTCAAAATATTCTTTGAAAATCATAAGATCTCTACTTATCTTTCCTATGTCCACAATCAAGTTTCTATATAGCACATTAGACTTGGCAAGCAAAACCTTTTGAGTAAAATTTATTTTTCTTGCAGTTTGCTTAAGAGTCTCTATTTTTTCTTGTGTTTTGGAAACAATCTCAATGACATGTGAAGTTTCTCCTTCATTTTCCTTTGTTATTCTCCTTTGAAAATTAACCAAGAATTTCTTAAGTGATGTCACAAACTCTTCATCAGAAACCAATTCATGGTTTCCATTAAATACTTCCATGACTGAAGCTTCTACAAAAATCTGATTTCCTCTCGAAATAATGTCATCAAACTGGAAAGATAGTTTTCTTACTGTTCATTCCATTCCCTTAGTATTTCCTTTGTATAATTAGCATATGTCTGACATATACCAATATTGTCCATGGTCATAATTGAAGGGTCTTTACAAATGCCTTCTTCAATGACCTACCCCATATGTATTAATGTTTTCTATAATGATGTCGTTGCTACAATAATTTTTATTTCTTTTTAAGAAGACTTCTTCCTCCTCCTTTTCATCAATGTATTTCTCTATATTATTATACATGCCTTGCAAAGCCTCTTCTACACAAGAAAGCGTACCATAAAGAAATGTGGCCTTTAATTGTGTTTCAATCTCTTTATTTCTAGCATGTACACCTCTCACTAGTTCTATGAATACTTCTGCTGAATCCCTTATCAAAGATTTCAGATATTCCTCATATTGTAACACTTGGGAGCCTTTCGATTTTCATTTCTTTGTAAGAGTGAAGAGGTCTTGAAGTTTCATGCCAAACAATGGCTTTCTATGTTGACATCTTCCTTTTGTTAACCTTTTCAAGGTTCTGTCCTTGGATAGAATTCAATTTTTACTAAGGGCTCTTTGCGTGCCTACCAATCTATATGTTCTTTGTGGGAAATTACATATTGATCTACCTAATTTTGTCTCGCTTCATGTGAAATGGAGGGAGAAGATTGAGAGGGTTACATTGGGGCTGCCTTGGCTGAACTTTTAGTTTGCATAGTCTCCTATTCTTCATCTAATGAAATTAAGGAATATGCCAACAAATTTGGAGCTTTATTTGGTGTGGAAAATACTTCTCGAAACACAAATAGAGAATTAGTTGATGGAGATAAGGAAGCACATTGATTTTATGAATGTTATGAATGAAAGCTTCCTTTTTCTTTGTAGCCTCCTTTTAATTGTTTATCTTAGAGGTGGAACCACCCATGTCTCCTTCATATTATTCTTAACAAGGCTATCTTCTATTTGGGTAATCCATACCCAATCATTGACATCATGCATGTGTGCATATGATATATTTATGTGTCTCTTAAGTGGATGAAGGTGGTGGGAAACCCTTTTTATTTGATCATATTGCCTCAATTGGTGTTGGGGGAGATGGAATGAATTTCTATGGGCTAATGCAACTTTTAAATCAGGTCACCTCTTAAATTTCCCACATACCATAGTGATTGGGAGGGGATGTGTTTTAAGCTTCTTCTCTTTGCACTTTCAGTAATATCATTGCAAATATGATATGCCACCTCTTGTTCTGCCAATTTGTCTAGCACATAATATGGAAAATAAAAAGGAAGTGTAATGATCCTGTCAATCATGATAATTGTATATTCTTGATAGAATAATATAGTTCTCATTTTCCTTATTGAAGTGAGGATGTCAATAGGTATTGTTGGTGTCGCCATTTCATCTAATTATTAGTAGAGAGTAAAATACAAACAAGTACATATATCTTGAATATGAGATCTGAACCGATGGGCATACAAGTCTGAATATTGTTCATTTAGATTGAAAGGGCTCGAAGGATCCCATCTTTGATAGAAATGTGAACAGTTTAGAACACCATAGACAACGTAAAGAAGATAGGAAGCCATTTAAAATGATTTCGATTGTCGACAAAATTATTTCTTTGTCTCATTAAATTAGAACTCGGGCACTTGACCTAAGGAGGGAATCTTGCCTTGATAAATAATAAAATAAATCAAAGGGATATAGGAAACATCGATTGTAGGGATAGAAGAATTTCCATATAGCTTGTTCATGAGGGCCATGCCAATATAGACTCCTGGTCTAAACCTTTTAATAAGGATATTGTTCAAATGAAAATTATCATCCATATTATCTATTGGGTCAACAACCTAACTATACAAAATAAATCTCATTCTCCTTTGGAACATCTAGGACTCAAATGTATCAACATTATATACGGTGTCCGACTTTGAAGTCTATAATAAATTTTGTATCCATGGCTAACAAAAAAGTATTCCTTTTTCCATGATTTAGAAAATAAGGTCCACTCCTTGGACTTGGAAAGAATTAGATAGGAAGCGATTAGTTTTAGAAATGGAAGCACCTCTTGTTTAGCAGAAATTAAATGGAGACCAACTCTTTTTATCTCCTTATGTCTCGGGACCTTAGCACTTGATCTTCTAGTATACCCTTTTCATATATGACATCAACATCAACACTTTCATTTTTGTCTTGTGGAGAAAATAACCGAGTAATGCTTAAATTCGTGATGTAAGGTAGATGGATCAAACACGATATCTCTAATTACTCTGGTGTCCTCGTATGAATATAAATAAGATTATACGCTGGGAATTACTAAGTCTCCCGCCATGTTAAAAAATTATAGGTTCACGAATGTTGCATACATCATCAACAGAAACAATTACTGAGATAAATGACATACTTGAATTTATGGAAACATTCATATGTCCCTTATTATGAATATTTGGTTAGATTAGAAAATAGTTTCCAAATAAATTAAAGAAGTGTTGATCTTAGCGGTTGCTAGGGTCAACCATAACTAAATATTTAGATCTTAGTGGTTGTTAGGCATCATTCAAAGACTTACTATTAATGTAATGAGAAAAGTGCAAAATATATGTACCATTGAGGGTCAATATATACATAGTTTTAATCATAGCGTTTACTAGGAATCACTCACATAAAAATATTAATGCAATGAGAAAACTCTCAATAAAAAAACTCTCGAGGCTTCAAGACGTACGTAGTTTTAATGCTAATAGTCGATAAGTTCAGCCACAATGAAATATTTAGAGATTGTCTATATCTAGGCATTATTCATAGGACAACTATTATTAGAATGAGATAAAATTTTCCAATCTTTGCACTAGTGGGGGGTTAAGATATACATAGTGTTGATCCTAGCGGTCGCTAAGTTCAGCCATAACAAATTATTTAGAGCTTAGTGTATCTAGGCTTATTTCAAAGAACAACTATTATTGCAATGAGAAAAATAATTCCAATCTTTGAGCTATTGAGGGAGGTGAGACATAAGTAGTTCTTATCCTAGCAGTCACTAGGGTCAGCTGCAACATATTTTTAGAGCTTAGTGGTGCATAATAATCATTAACAAATAAATACGTACTTCTTATCCTAGTTGTTACTATGATCAACCACAATGATATATCTATAGCTTATCGTCACTAGGAATCATTAACAAGAAAACTATTAATGCATTAACAAGAAAATTTCAGCAATACATCCATTATTGAGGTGTCAAGAAATACATAATTCTATTCCTAGAGTTTTCTAAGGTAAGCCACAATGAAATATATAAATCTTAGTGGTCAATAAGATCTTCCTTGACAAAATATTTTGAACTTAGTGTTAGCTAAACACCATTCAATGGACATCTATTATTGAACTAAGAAAATAGTTGTAATACATGTTTTCTTAAGGGATCAACCTTTACTTAGGTCTGATTAGTTTGTTGTAGGGATGTGTATACCTCTCTTTAATTATTTATAATTGTACTATATTGGTTGGACTATCCCTGGTGGAGCCAAGTGTTGCACTACATACCCTCGAGAAGGATCAAACCTTATGTAGTTCTCATAATATATTACAAGTTATTGACAGAAATCTATAAATCATACATTTTATTTAGAAGGGTTTAATTTGTATACATACATATTTTTCTTGGTATCGTAGGTGATCTTGAATTATAACTCCTCTTTGACCATTACAATTTTAAAACTAGAGAAATTGTAAAGAAAATAAAACCTCTATGACCAAGTTACTATTTTTTTAATTTATCCATATAATACATGGTATAATGACTTAAAATATAATGACCATATTCTTCTAGTATTAGTATGAAGATACAGAAACACAAACTCTATGTATAATATCCCTGGTCATTAAATATCACAATTTCCATATGCTTCCACCCACAAAATAATTTCAATAATAAATTTATTAGGAAATATCTAGAGAAACCTTCGATAATGGTCCTAAAATTAACTTTAGTTGAATTGTTTACAAAATCACTGAATGAATAATATCCCTTTGAACAAATCTATTTTCCTTCACCTTTTCAAGAACAACCATTTTGTTAGCTTCAAGAAATCATTTTTATCCATGTCAATTATCATAAGAAATAGTTCTCATCCTCTTATGAAAAAATTCCCATAACATGTTTGTGCATTTCTTACAAGCAAGGTATACACATATTTCACAATCATTTAAGGATTATCATATTGAATGACAAAACAATGCAAAAACATTTGAATTGAGAATTTTTTGTTAAAAATGCATGAAAGAATATTGTACCATGGATAAAATTGACTTGTTGGAAGGGCACAAAATGGGTTTTTTTAAAATGCTATGGAAAATTCTACTTTTACAAAATATCATAATTGGGAAGTGATAAAAATGGATTTTTTTTATAGTTTTTCCCAAAGAAATATTTAGAGCTTGGCGGTCACTAATCAACATTAACATGAAAAATATTAATACAATGATCTATGTGAGAAATAGATGCACTATTGAGGGGTCATGACATATGTAATTTTGTTCCTAGTGGTCTACTAAGATGAGCTACAATGAAATATTTATATCTTAGCAATCACTAGGAATCATTAAATAAAACTATTAATGTAATGAGGAAAATATGGAGATTCATACACTATTGAGGGTCATGTAATACATTTTTCTGATTCTAGTTGTAGGTAAGGTCAACCACAAAGAAATATTTTGAGCTTAGCAAGAACTAGGCATCATTACCAGGAAAATATCAATGCAATGAGAAAAGCACCAAAACATGCACCATAGAGGGATGAAGGCATACAAATTTATGTTCCTATTAGTTTCTAAGGTTGCCAAAACAAAATATTTACAAGCTTAGAGGTCACTATGATCAGCATTGACAAAATTATTTTGAACTTAGTGTTTTCTAGGCATCATTCACTGGACATTTATTATTGAACTAAGAAAAGAGTTCCATTACATATTTTCTTTAGGGTTCAATCTTTACTTAGCTCTAATTAGTTTGTTGCATGAATATGTATACCTCTCTTTAGTTATTTATAATAGTACTATATTGACTACACTATCCTTGGTGGAGCCAAGTGTTGCACTACATACCATCGAGAGGGATCAAGCATATGTAGTTCTCATACTATTTACTATAAGTTATTGAAAGGAATATATAAATTACACATTTTAATGATAAATGAAATCTCAAAATCCATGGTGATCTATAATTAGTTAGTAAATGAAGTCTCAAAGGCCATGGTATAATGAATATAAATATAATAAGAACACTCTTTGTAGTGTTATTATGAACATACAAACTCCAAACCCTATGTATAATATTCATTTTCATTAAATATCACAATTTCCCAAGATATCACATCTCCCTATTTCCATATGGTTATTGTCAGATTAAGAAATAAAATCCCTAACATCTTATAATTTTTAGTGTTGATATATCATTATATTATTTAAGTAAAACACCAGAGCATGTAATTTTAGTCTATAATTATTGCATATGTCTTTCTATAACTATCAAGTAAGTGAAACATTATTCAAAATCTTGTTTAGCCTGAATTCTCAAATTGCAGGTTTTATAGTTCCCTAATTCACTATTTTTCAAGGAGGAACCATACAGAAATAAAACTCTTTGTATTTTTCCTTTAGCAATCACATATGTGATTTTCTAAAATTATATTTCTACATTTTCCTATGCAAGCAAATAATTATTATAAAAAGAAAACAAATATTTGTGTTACTATTAAAATTTCATCTACTAGAAGTTACTATCACTATTTCATTACTTTATTTTAATTTATAAAGAAATGTCTATAGAAACCAACCGAGAGCGGTCCAAAAATCCCTAAATGAATAACAACCCTAACTAAACAAAATCTATTTTCCTCAGCCTTTTTAGTACACCCATTTTGTTCACTTCTAGTAATCATTTTTATCCATGTCAGGTATTTTACAAAATGTTTCTCATTCCTCTTGGAAAAAAATGCCCATAACATGTTTTACATTACTCGTAAGAAATGTACACACATATTTCACAAATTATTTAGGGATTGGTGGATATAATGAAAACATGATGTCAAACCCTATGAGTTGAAAAGTGTTTTTCAGATAACTTAAAGAATAGAAAAATTTGACTACTAGAAGCACACAAAAATATAGTTTTGTTGAAAAGGCTAATGAAAATTTTACATTAACAGAATTTCAAAAATATGGAAGGATCTAAGGCGAGAACCCATACAGATTTTTGACACCTTCACAAAAACTAACTATTCTCGAAATTTTATAAATCAAACCGAGATCAAATTTTATAATAGATGATTATCTTATGGTTTTTTTCCCTAACGCCAATCTTCTCGCCAAAAGCTTCACAAATTTAAGAGTCTAGGAATAATACTAAAAAATGAAAAATTATAGTTACATGGAATTGACACTTCCAACCGCCACTTTATTTGGCACACAAATTACAAAAGACACGTGTACACTATTAAATTACGTTATATTTGATGGCTAGTTAATCACTATCAAATAGATGCACATATTTTGAATATTGTGTGAACTTTACATTTTTAGTTTAATGTCCAATTAATGTTGAGGGAACCAAAATATTAACCATATATGCTAGACTCAAATATTATCAATATTATTAACATTATCATCAAAATAACACCATGCTCATTGTTAATATTATCATCTATAAATTACATAGTGAGTATATAAGTATTCCATACTTTGACTATACTACTTTTGATATGTGGTTCAATTGATGTCTCACACATTCAATTATCATATTGTCCTCAAAAAAATATACATGTTTACCAACATCATTTTAAAAGTGGTTTTTACACAAACAATATCTTGGGATGTGTGTGTCAATGCTCTTGGTAGCACCCATGATGTTGATTGGTGGAATTGTTCTGAAATAAAAAGAAGAATGTAAAATAGAGAAGTATTAGCTAACTAATGCATGATATTTTTTCTTACATAATGTATACCATATTTTATAATGGAATGTATGATGCAATACTATATTACTATGGTTAAAAAACATGGAATTTACCTCGGTAAAAATAACACTTGAATTTGAAGTTGTGCATCAATATTTTCTCCATTAGTTTTTTTTCTCTTATTCCATTATTTCACATTAAGGTGAAGTCTTCCATGCTCAATTTATTTCATTTTCGATAAATAGATGCATGTTATTTTTATTACCTCTTTCAAATATCCATAAGTGTTTATTTTTAATTTTACATGTTTGCATTGTAATTCCATTTTTATTAAAAGAGGTAACTTGGTTTCTCTTTCCAAATTTTCAAAGTTTGATAGAAAAGGATTTCTTATTTCCTCTCATCTCTTTTTCAAAAGTACAAATTCTTACATTAACCCTTTATTTTCCATTAAAACCAATAACCTTGAGTGTTTTCCATGTAATGTGATCCATATATTCATATAAAATCCATGTTGAATGTCTTGCCAATGTTTTATTTTCCAATTGTTTCTCTTTCTTGAGGATTTCTTAAACTGTTCATCTTGTATTTTCATTTCATCCCCATGAATGTTTTTCCATAAACTTGATTCAAAGCATCTGCTATATTATCCCAATGTTTCTTGCTGAGTTTTCCATGGTTTAAATCTTCATATACCTCTTCATATTTTGAAATAAATGTTTTCACAAAAATTTTTGGCCAAAGATCTTCTTTGTATTCTTTGATCAGCTCCTTATTATTTCTATCTTTGTCATATGCATGGGTTATTGGAAATATTTCTTCTAGTTTTGAATCATCAACATCATCAACAATATGTGGATTCTTTAGATGTATTTTGAATTTGAATGTAATGACCTAATTTGTATGTGACCTTTATATTCTCTTACAAATTTGAGACACTCTTTCCATCAAAATTCTTCACAAAGAAGTCCTTTTCATGGTAGTTGCTTAGTTGTGTTAAAAAATCCATATTTTCTTCATAGTTTCTTAGAGTTAATTTGAGACCGTTGGGATTTGAATATGTGAAAATAAACAAAATGGTTATTTTTTCATGTCTTGAAAATTTATTAGTTAATATAAACATTCACAAAAAAAAATTTTTTTCTTACTACATCTTTTATCTAAACTTCATTTTATTTTTCAATTTTTAATAATACATATACAATGGGTGATGTGCTCTTGTAAATTCATAGAATCAAAACTTGTGGAGAAACATTGAAAATTGGTTAAGTACCTAATAACAAATGTAGTATTTACAATCATTGTGAAATGGGTGTACAAAATGAAATTCTTCAAAATAGAATAACAATGATTTTCCTTTTAGAATTTTTGTAACTTTGTTCTTCCCCATTTGTATATATGTGCTTCCTATTTTGGTGTTTTTCCTTCAAAATGATTATAAAGTTTTCCATTTTATTGCATTAAAATCAAGACGTTTTTATTAGCTTATGGATTAAAATATTTTCAAGTGGATGATTTTACATTATTCAAGGCTTAATGGCCAATTAATTTTTAGGAAACGAATATTAATTAGTAGTATTTGACATTAGAAAAAAGTGTAATGTTATTGTAAAAAAATTAAAGTGTGTTGCAAGAAAAACCAAAAACCTTGACGGAGAAAATATCAAACCCTAAACCTAATGTACAATGATCCATAGATTTGGAAAATGGAATGACGATAGAGAGGACTCTGGAGCAATAAATACTACGTGATCTCTAAGAAAGGGTGAGGTGGTTGAAAACAATGGTGCTAAAGGTGTTCAACATGCAAAATGCACACATCTCCATTATTTTGGTGACCAAATATGGAGGTTCTCCCTCGGGGTGTTCTAGTTTGGCCCCTTGCATGTAGTCAACAACATGCTCTTACTGGGGGCTCATGGTGAGAGTGAGAAGAAACTCAATGAATCCTTTTTCCTTAGTGTGGTTCATACCATGTTTTGATCCGTTCAGTGAATGTATGGATGGTGGAAAGATCATTGTTAATGGTGGTGTTGTTATTTAAACATAATGCATTAATTTCCCTTGGGGGAAGGTGATTTGACTCAGTTCGGCTGAATTTGTTGATCCAATCTCTAGCTCTAGGTTTGGGGTTTTTCAGTCATATTTAGATTCGTTTGGTGCCACTATTTGGGTATCTCGGTGATTGGTACATGGAAGCTCAATGGTGTATGACATTAAAAATTGGGATTGGTTCCAATGATAAGACAATGAATGATGAATTAGGTTTTCAGCTAGATCCAAAATCACTTCAAAATGTAGCCCGACTAGAGGATTCATATCTCCGCAAAAAAGCATATATCCCCTACTCATTTTTTCTTTCAAGGATTAAGAGTTTGTGACCAAGTTTTATTTTGCATTCTAAGATCTATAGTGGTAGGTAGATTTTTATGGTTGTTCAAAATCTACCCCATTTGTGAGTTTTGGGGAAGAGGTAGGATTAATCCAAATTCATTTTCAAGAGGAATAGTCTTATTTTAATATTTAACAACTTCTTCCTATGGTCTTCCAAAGACTTCATGCTCTATATTGGAGAGGCCAATGGGGCCCTTGTTTGAAAGGTAATTTGAATATATTTCCATGCATGTGGTTTCTTCATTGTTGCGGGTTAAAGGTTAGTGCCAGGGATATGGATATAATATTTGGGAAAGTTTGGGAATTTGTTTTGAAATGTTTTTGATGAAACCAGAGTTTCATCTGTTTAATAAATTTATGATATATTCCAAGTTAAATAAGTCTATGGTTCAAGAGTTAAAGTCTTATTCCATTGGTAACACCTTAGAGAAGTGTTTAGTGTGAAAAACCAAGGATTTTGAGCACACAACCTATGCAAATCAAAATCTTGGTTGATAAATATCGGATGAAATGACATCTTCCCCAAATGTAATACATGGGGTAACCACTATTTAACTTAAAGTTGAAGATAGAATCTAGATTCAAAACCTATACTACAAAGGGTTTCATTTAGATGCATCTCACACATTTTCTTTAGGACATTTAGTAGCTGATTGCCACTTGATCCGAAAACATGCTAAAGGTAGAAGATCTGGAAGATCTCAAATTCTAATGAGCAGGGCCTGTGAATGATCCTTTAAGTCTAATTTTAGCCGGTTCGACAGGACTCGATTGATCTGAAGTGATGGAAGAGCTAAGTATGTAAGAATGTTTCAGATCAAGTCTTGGATCCTGGGGATCTACTTAACACATGAAGTTTTGATTCCAATCCATAATATTGAAATGTAAATCCAAGCATGGATGATGGTTGTGAAATTTTTCAATCCAAAAATAAAGCACAATCTCTCCCCTTAAATGTAGCTAAGGTCCAACGGGAAGGCCTCATTATTAGACTATTTGATTTGTTGTTGGTTTTATATTGTTGTTGATATTTTATTTTTTACATGCTAGTAGAGGCTTAGTTGTTTTGTTCCTTAATGTTTAATATTTTTCTCCTCCTTTTGTATGGGGTAGGGTCCCCTTAACCCTTCTTCACCATTAATAAAAAAATTAAGGTAATAATTTTATAACATAATTTTAGAGGTATGAAAACTAAATTTCAACATTTTTTGAAACTTAAATTTGACATACATAAATTTAATTGAAATTAATTCTTTAATATAGATAATTATTAATAATAAACTACGTAGCATGGGTTGCTTATACTCAATATTATAGAAAATTATTAATAATAAACTTATATTGTTAAAATATTATGTAAGATATAAAAACCTAAGAAATAATTAACACTCATAATTGAATCAAAGTATATAGCACCACCGTTAATCAAATAAATACTAAACTTGAACTTTATACCATCAAATAAACATACCTATATAATTAGAGAGTAAAATACAATAAAATTTACTTTGACACAATATTAATGGCCCTAAATATATACTAAACTTAAATTGGAGGACATTGAACTATTCTTTAGTGTGAGTAATAATTTTATGAATAGTTGTCTTCAAATTGCAAGAGATTGAAATTTTCCTTATTGAGAGTAATAATTTTATAAATTGTTATCTTCAATATTATCGTGTGTATAAGAGAAAAATGTAATTCGAGAGGTTGTTAGGCTAGACAATTTTTTTGACTAGAATGGTTGGTGAAAATGTTAGTGATGGCCCTTTGATATGTGAGTGATCACTATTCCAAGTGTGAATGCTCACACTTATTCATGTGAAAGGGATCATACTTAATCGTGCAGTGATCGCTTAGATATGTATGTGTCTTCGACTTGCTTGCACTCACAATGAGTGATCACTCAAACATCAAGTGCAAGATTTTGCACTTGGAATTGTGCTTTCTCTCACATTGAAGTGTGATCACTAACATTTGACCTTCCATTCTAGTCAATATTTTAATTTTTGTGTGTACGAGAAAAATTTAAGTCCCGACATCTGTTAGGTTATATAACTTTTAAATCCATATACTTTGTGTTTTATGGAAAACAATGCACACACAATATAGTGGGATCTAAGAGTATAATACAATGTATTATATGGTCAAATATGAGCACAAATTAGGAGCCAAACTCTCCATATGTTCAAATATTTGTATTAAATGAGGTTTCAATGATGTTCATTTAAGATTTATATTTATTTTGACATTTGATTTCAATTCTCCATATTAAGGTTAAAGATTGAAGTGTCTTTGGTAATATTCTTTTGTTTTTATTTGTGGATACATTGAAAATGAACTTTATTTTTAAGATGGATCACATGTGGATTTACCATCATAAGGTGTGAAAGTTTGGAATGGACTAGTTTATCCATCCAAATATACACTCCATTGTAGAGACATGGGTTCTAACTTATTCTTTGTCACAATAAGTATTGTAGTTAGTGGCACAATGAGACTATAATACACAATTGATGATTTTCAAACCCAATCATAAATTGAATTTAAGGGATACTTTATCCCATGGGAAAGGAATAAAATGATTAAGCATGTGATTTCAAAAGTATAGGATGTGGGTGTGATGGAATTCAAAACATCATGAGAAGTGACTTAGAGGATGTTTCACAACTCCTAAAGACTGGGATGAATTTTCTAGAACCTATGTGGTGTTAAAACATAAGTGTGCTCTGAAAGAAGGTGACATAGATGAAGGGTTTATATCCATGGTACAATAACATCATGTGATCTCTGGAGTAGTGTTGAGACCCAAACACATTAGTGTTTTTTGGAGAATATCATAACTACATGCAATTATGGTTATCCAACTCTATAACACAAGAGTAAAGTTTCTTGGTCAATCAAAAACCTAGTTTATCTAGAAACAAGAACTACACTTCATGTGAATGGAAATTTTGAACTCCAAGAAACAACCACCACATCAAACACTAAATTAAATTTGAATTTCAAGGGGTTACTGCAAATTTGATACATTTTTTTTCAAAAGAACACAAATTAGTTTTGCAGAAGAAACAATTACAAATGTTTGTGAAGGAGACATGGTGCACTTTAAAAAATTGGATGGAAATACATTTGGGTGCATATTGATAAATTAATCAGGCCTTTTTACAAGGGTTTCTCCATATCATAAGGATATCTCATCCAATGGCCTTCTAGCTAGTTGGCCCATCCAGATGGTTCCATTATGGAAGTAAGGCTAAAAGAAACTCCAGAAGAGTTTCTAGTAAAAATATGGAGTGAATTTGAAGAGCCATTTCCTTAATTGGTATACCAAAATACATATGAATCCTCCATATGTATTAGTAATGAAATCTTGATAAAATGACCTTACAATTCCTACAAACAAAAGGTAAATATTACTCCATCTAGTACACCAAAGGTAAGGGAAAATGATGAAAAAATAAGAGAACAATTTATGTATAAAGTTTAGAAAAAACCTTTTTGCAAGGAAGGATGTCTCTCTAATCTATCTCTTAGCACTTTCAATCAAAGTTGGAATTTAACTCTAGGGATGAATGAACCTTCCATAAAAAACTTTGTACTTAATACATTCACTAAATGCTAGAAGTTGTGATCAAGGTCAAACTTTTGAGCATACTATAGATAAATTAAATTATGTGGAAGTGATGTATGTCAGAATGCATGATACAAATTTAATGGAATCCTAAAAATAACATAATGAGATAAAGAAAATATTGGATTAATGGTGAGAGGAGGGAAGTAAATGGAAATACATATAAAAAAAACAAATGCCAAATAGTTTCGCAACTATTGCATTGATATCCAAAATGGTGGAGAGGAATTATGATATATCACCACACATGTCTCGTTCAATGGGAAAATATGGTACTAAAGTAACAATGAGACTACTTCTTGCATGTTATAGTTTTTCTTATATCCTATAAACATGTAATGAGGGCCCTTCGGTGTTAGAACTTCCTCCAACATCATATTCAAATCTCAGCAAAATATGGAAAGACCAGTTCTCCCATGTTTTAATCACCAAGAACAACTTCTTCGCCAAGTGTGATGAGTGCACAAATCTTAAGAACAAATGTGCAGCCATCTCATGTCCAGAAACACTGGCACAAATAGATCAACACCATCAATGGCACAATGATTACATTCAAATTCGTTGTTCAAATTACTATGCATATAGAGCTAGGGATTTTTTGAGTGGCGAATATTCGTAATATGGACAATATTCCATTTTAGGAAAAATTTAAAAGGTGATTTTTTCAAAACATAGCAGTGTCCTATTCACCTAAAAATTATAGTATAATTTTTTTAGGGGTTGGATTCACCTACCCTTGAAAACATACCCTATATAAACCTAGGTGATTCATCGGGTAGAATACTATAGAATACTCATACATTGAGGTACCATACCACTATAGGCATATCAAGTACAATGAACTTGTGAAGCACTAGAGTCCAGTACACTAAGTATAGTATTATATATCATCGTCAAATTTGCATTCAAGCGACAAGTATTATTTTCTAACACGTGACAAGAGCTATTTGTTGACACCCGAGAACTGTTGATCATTGACACTTGAAAACTAATTTTTGTTGACACGACAAGGAATTTCTACTAACGCACGACAAGGGGGAGTCGATGATGCATGACAAAGGTGATTTGCTGATGCATGACTGGAATTGGTTGAAACACAATAAGATGTTATTGACACGCGATAATCCTTTGTTGTTGACACACAACGGGAGGTGGCTTGATGTATGACGGGAGATTTTCTATTTGTAGTCGTGTGATAGTAAGTTTTGTGTCATTTGACAACAAGGATGTTGTTGTGTGGCAGCAAGTTTATTGTCGTATGAAAACAACCTTGCGTAAAGCGGCAATAAGGTCATCGTTGCATTACAACAAGGTTGTTTTCACATGACAATAACCTTGCTATCACGCAGCGTCGATGGGGTGTTGGCTGCCGCACGACAACAACCTTGTTGTCGCATGTCTTGGAAATATAATATTAATCAATAAGTAATAATATTAGTCTCCCCATCACCTTGATGGTTTCTAACACATGGGCACAAAATGGGGGTTTTGGGCAATATGGTATCTCTTTTTTTAGTGAGGAATAAAATTCACAATAACATCATTGGCATTGCATATCTAGAAGATAAAATAACCACTTACAGATCAATATGGTGATTTTTTATATAGTAGTGGGATGTCAAACACCCATTACATGATGCACTATTACAAAATGATGTGTATGAAAAGTGCAAGGAATACAAGGAGAAAAATGAGCATGCTCATACAACTAATATTGTAAGCAGATGTTGAAGTTCATTTACAAAATAACCAACAATTATCTAATTGCCACTAGATAATACTGCAAGTGACAACAAAAATCATAGATTATTTGCGTTTGCATCCATCTTGATGATTAGAAGGGTTTTCAACATATTTTTGTGAGTTTCCTTCTAGTGGGTAACATGCATGAAGAAATAGATGAGACATCGGGCCTATTATACTCGGCCTTGTACAAATTGGAAACATACTCTTTGCCAAAAATATTGGAAACTTACAAAACATTCCAAGAGGAGTCTAGCACATTCATTGTTCACCTTATCGAGGAAGTCTACAAATTTAAGGCCTTTTAGAACCACGAGATCATGGGTATCAACATACCAAAGATGTTTAAATTCCATGTCATCATGACATTCCATTCACGGAGTAAAAATCATAAATCATGGATGCCTTATAGTCACACCCAATTAATATTTTTAAAATAGTGGATGGGAAACCTTTCTTTCCTAAAGAGGATCCTCCATCAAACGCTTCAAAGAAATAAAATATATGGCGAGACCTACGAGAGAGACATTTAGGCATACATCGAGACACTAGGAAAAGAGCTCAATAGATGTTGGAGAAACATATTGGAAAACTATTCCACATGCCCTAGAGAATCCCTTTGTCAATTGTAGCATGAAAAGGAGAGATTTTTTCCATAAAAATTTAGGATGACAAAATGCATGATCGAGATAGTGGGTACACCATATCTTGACATGGATAACTACTATAGTCAAAATGTCCTTTCAAATAAGGATATATATGTTGGGCCTATTTGTGATAGACCTCAAGAGGAATTTAACCTAGTAGTGGATGTGAATATTGAGAAGATGATACTAGTAATACCAGGTGATGATAACATACCTATATGGATGGGAAAGGAAGAATGAATTCTAATATAGGATGTTCACACAAAGGCTCAAAAGATAAGGGTATCGTTGGTGGGAACCCACAAGAAAAGAAAATTCGAGAAAAAAGGTACCAAAAATGCTTAAAGAAAAATAAATGGTGGAAAAAATCAAGGGACACATCAGATATTGATATAGACAACGTCATTTGGGCATGAAGTCCAAGAAAAATATGGAAATGAGATCAAATTAAAATACCAAATTGGGGACATGAAGCTATCTAGGTATACCTTGCATAAATTCAAGAACAATAATTAATACCCTTATGAGGATCAAATCTTATGTAATTTTCTGAAGGAATTGATTCTTGATGGAAATACATTTTCAAATCCATTTCTTCAAAACAACTTGTTTAACATAATTCTTAACTCTTTGTTGTTCTTTATGATTTACAGAATGGAAAAACATAAAATTAGTTGACTTTATCACACGTAACTTGCATATTTACAATATCACCATCATTTTTAATATAAAATTATATAAAAATTATATCAATATATAATATACATAAAATATTAAATAAATATAAATTTGAAGTATTAAAATAACTACTATTTTGTATTTTTAAAGGGTAATATTGTAAAATTGCCGTCATCTAAAAATTGTTTAATAGGCATAGGTGGCCATCAAATTTAATCCACAGGATGATGTAATTTTTTTGCAGTTATGCTTATGTAACTTAACAACCGCTAGGATTATGTAGCTTAGCGGTGGTTTGGATTATGTAACTTGCTATTGGTAGGTGGTGACACTTTACACTCACTAGGATTATTTCACCTAGAGGAATCTACTCTTGTGTAAGTTAGTGATCGCTAGGCTTATGTAAGTTAACAACCTATACACTTATGTAAGTTAGATGCCGCTATGCTTATGTGGTGGAATCCAAAAATAAGAAAATAATAATCCTAAAATAGAGAAATTAAAATCCACAAATCAGAATTTAGAAATTGGATTCCAATAGTGGTGAAATTGGAATCCAATAATAGTGTTTTGGAATCCAATATTAGTGAAATTAGAATCCAATAATAGTGATATTGGAATCCAATAATAGTGATATTGGAATCTAATAATAGTGAATTTGGAGCTAGGATAAGTCCAATAATGAAACTATTGGAATCCAATATTGCTACTTATGGAATCTAATAATAGTAATAATGAAAGCCAATATAGACAAAAATGTAATCCAATATACGTAAAAATGGAGATGGATTTCTTCCAATACTTGTATGGTTGAGAAATTTGAGAGAAAAATAGTTTTTGTAGTAGGGTACAATGATATTGAAAATATTTATGAGTTATAATATTGTTAACAATTTTACAACGAGTTGAAAATTTAACTCCAAAATCTAATATAATTCAATTTAAATTTATATATAGAAACAGCTGGGATTTTTGCCTGCAGATTACTACTTTTACTCGGCTAGATTACTGCTGCAAAAGGCAGGTATGCAGCAGTTGTACAGGAAACGTCATTGCATATCAAATAAATATCTTACATACTAAAAAACAAGATAAGAAAATTCAATGACCATCTTTTCTCTGGAGTATAAATTGCTTTCCAAACTCCATATGTGATCATTGCATTCAATCATTGTGATAATGGCAATGGCTGCAGATTCTTCTTTTCTTGGTGTTTGTCTTTTCTTGTTGTCTTCAGCTTTTCTCATCAATTCGATCCAAGCACAGAATATTGAAGGTCTATATATTCGAGTTTTGTTTGTTTAGTCAGAGTTATTTTCTGGAGCATTTTTGTATAACTTGCATTGTTTTATTTCAGTTCCTGCAGTTGAACCTGCTCCTGCACAGGACACAATTGACATGGGCAAACAATTTTTTTACAAGGGACTCAAAGGAACTATTAACAGTAATATATTCATACCCATGTTTATTTTAAGAAATTGGTCCTGGACTACTAAATACGATCTTATTGTGTAAAACTGAAATTTTGTTTTGAGACCATTCAATTTAATGAAAGTGTACAACGAGAAGGAAACAGTCTGATTCAAGATTATCTCTGTATGTGTTTTGATCCTTTTTTTCTTAATATTGTTTGTTATGTTTTTGTATGATAGGTGATGCTTCTGTGGCGGACATATGCGAGTGTTGCGTTTATCCACCGAAACCCATTCCTGCATGTTGCGAAAACTGTTTAAGAAACCTCTTAAAACACGGCGGTGTCCGTGTTCATACTAGGACTGAAAATGATGGGTGACAAAAGGAAGCATGGAATCCCTGATTGCTGCTTCTGGTTCAACTTTCTTTACGAGAATTGTTTTGATGTGAATGTGTTTCTTTAGCCACATGATTTTTTTTTCCATGCAGGATCTCTGTACTTCATGAAAAAGTTTTTAATGTTTGAAAAAATAAAAAAATTCAGTAATCTATCTTGTAATCGGTGTTGTATGTTTTGGGATCTTCTATTCCTGGGTTGGTGCTGTATATTTAATCATGTCAGTGCGTGTGTTTTACTATATTGCTATTTTTACACAGTTTAAAACATAACGGACTATTAATTATTTGTTTAAAGGCTAGGGTTGATTGGATTAAAATATGGACAAATACTTGCTCTGCATATTAATTTAAGGGAATCCCTATATGTTTTCACAAAATATTATGCCGAAAAAAAGGAGCAAGATTGTGAATTTGGGGTTATATTACACTAAATTGTAACACTTTTTTGCCAAATAATTCATATACAATGAATTTTAACCACAAAGTAAAAAAAAATTCCAATAATTTTTTGATATCCTGTTTTGTTTTTAAGAGTGTTGAATATAAGATATATCTAATAAATCTACTTAACAGGACTGTATTGCCGTGAAAATGGGTTTATATTACCAAAAATATGTACCTCTTATTTGGCGTATAATCTATAAAAGATGAATTTCAACCCCAAGAAACAGTTTTCAAATAGTTAATTAATTTACTCTTTTGATTTTAAGAGCCCTAAGTATAAGATATATATTAATTTAAAAACTCAATGATAAATTTAATTAATAAAACTGAAAATGAGGTTACATTACAATATATTATACCATTTATTTGGCATATAATCTTTACAGATGAATTTTATTAAAAACCAGTATTTTCAAGGGTTGTTTAATTTATTGTTTTTATTTTAAGAGTGTTTATTATAAAATATATTTTTATTTTAATTTTAATTTGATTTTATATTGTTTGTGTAATTTATTTTCTTCATTTAACTAATGTTAAGTATGAGTTTTTTTATTACTGTTATTATGGAAACTAGTCATATAGAAAGTAAAATTAAAAGCTAAGATTGAAAGGAAAAAACATAATTTTTTGCTATAATATCTCGATTATTGTTGCGAAAGTTTAAAAACATAAAACCATATTAGTGTTATGCGTGTTGTTTTATTTCTTTGAAATTAAAATTTTGTTTCTATATAAAACATTTAATATGCATGATTAAATAATCAATATGGAGTTTGAATTAACTTATATCGAATAATATACTTGAAGTATATATTTTTGTTTACTTTTGAATTGAATGGGATTCATTGATATTTAAAAATTGGAGAATGGTAGGCTTATAATTAATTCATGTTTTATCTTCTCCAATTCAACAAAGATGATAATGATTATTATTATTATTATTATATTAAGAGATATTTACACTTGTATATATGGAGTGAAAGAGTCTTATGTCAAGCCTCTAAAGAATTTTGTGTCTCTAAATAAAAAATAGAGCCCACTCACATAAATGTAATTTTACTTGCTGCACTTAATAATTACATAAGAAAAAAATATAAATGTAATTTTACTTGCTGCACTTAAATAATTACATTAAAAAAATAGGATCACAATTTTAAATAATTACATAAGAAAAATCCATGTATGGGTGACTTTGTTTTTATAGTAAATAATAATTATAATATTATATTATAAGTAATAATAAATTTATTATTAACATTATGATAAATTATAATATTAGGTAATTGTTTGGTTTTGAGGAGATCAAAAACCGAAAGAAAGACAAACCTGGGAAAAGATATAACAATGAAGGAACCAAGACAAAGCTCTACGAGCGGTTGAAAGGGACAAAGAATAACCAGAGAGAAGAGAAAACAAGAGCCATGCCAAAAGATGAAAAAGGTGAAGACATGTTAAAAAATATAACCCAACAACATTCAAAGTCACAACATCAACGGCCCTCAGAGAACAACTCCGCGTCACACACATGGATCACATCGAATTTTTATGATGGACTATAGTCTAACTCATCCATCCTAGGGTCCTTGAACTCCTTAAGGAATCTCCATCGAACGCTAGGTTAACCTCCTCGGAAAACCGGACTCAAGCAACACCTCCCGCCATAAATCACCGTCTTGAGCGATTCCTAACCGGTGGATCAAGAGACCTAGCAACCGGTCCTTCATGAGGCTATGCGTATCCGTTTTCCCATCATTTGAGAGGCTGCGAGGATAAAAGTTGAAACTACCTCCGCTTCCATAGTACATCCAACAACATGCATTGTCTCCTCAATATCGGTTTTGAATTTGAAATGGGATAAATTATAAATTATATAAAATAAAAAAATTATTATAAATAATTTATAATATAATAAGTTATAAATAGATTTTAAATTTGATCTAAATTATAATATTGTCTATTATAATTTAATATAATATATTAAATTATAATAAATTTATAAATGTATTTTTCCTTGTTGCACTTAAATCATTACATAAAAAAATAGGGCCCACACTTTTAAATAAGAAAAATACATATGGGTGACTTTGTTTTGATAATAATAAATTATTATATTATATTATAATTAATAATATATTTATTAAATAATAAATTATAATATTAAATTAATTACAATAAACTATAATATTATTTGTGGTTAGGTTACCTAGGATAGGGCCCTAGCCCATTGTGGCATCGCCAACCCACACTTATTATGGAACCATCAAACTATTGGTAGCAGTCGCTTTAACACCGAGCCAAGATTTGAACCTTGGACCTCCCAATTACAAGGAGAACCAAGAATTATTACACCACTACCCATTGGATGTTATAAATTATAATATTATTTATAAATAATTATTCTAATATATGAATATTAATTTATAATAATTTATAAATAATATTATTGTATATAAATTATAATATTATATATAAATAATTATTATGATAAAACATTAATAATACTTTTATTTATAATAATATTAATGTTGTTATATAGATAAGATCATGGAAGGACAAATTGTAGGAAAAGGGAGCAACACTTGGGCGGTGAAGCTATTTGGAGAAGCAAATCAAGATCTGTGAAGCTCATGCCTATGTGGAAGGAAGCGGAGCCATTGCTTGATGTACCAAAGTTCATCATCGATAGAGCTAAACAATGATTTAAATTTAAAATTGTTGGCGGGTTTGTTGGGATTCGACTAAATATCAACTCAAGACGTGAATGGGAGAGATGGAAATGGTGTTGCAAGGTTGAAGTTTGTGCCCTAAATGGCAAAGGCTTCCTCTTTTGCTTCCAACTGAAATTTGGATATGTAGAAAGTTTTACATTAAGGATCTTGGTTTTTATTAATGTTGCATTCACTTTCCACCAATGGGAACCTGGAATGCCTCATGATTTTTGTTTTCACACCCTTTCGGTATGGATTAGGCTTCTGGGTCTCCCGCTGGAATTCAGGGAACTTGAGGTCTTCCCGGGATTTCAGATTGATGAGTCTCGCTCATTGTTATGGATCCCTCAACCAAAAATCGGTCCAGATTAGTTTGTGTCATACTTTGTATGAATATCCCTATGGGATTCAAAGTGCCTAAGTGCATTTTCTTAAACTCCCCAAATGTTAAATGGGAACAAAGCTATTGAGGTTAAGAGCTCCAGGATTTACACACAGCAGATGTAAATGGTAAGATATGATATGAAGGATTGTTGTGGGCCGAGGAGATGCCCGTGAAATTCACATACCTTCAGGGGGATGATGAGTTAGATGATTCAGATGAGGAGGAAGAGGAATTGGTTGAACAAGAGAACTAATGGTTGTTGTGTGCGAAGGGACCAATGTGGAGTTGTCTACTCACGAGGGACGTTTGGCTCACATTTTTTGGATGGAAGTCGGTGTGGGGCGAAGATTTTCCCACACCTATTTTCCGCATACAATGGAGTCCGGTGATGTGCCGAAATTAGTAGGAACTTGACAAGGTCATAACTTGAGTTCCAGGTGTCCGTTTGAGTCCGTTTTTTTTTAAACCATGTGTTTTGATGAAACGAACACACGGCTGCAACTTGAACTACTTGGTTGGGAAAGTTTTCGACAAATTTTCGGGCCCTAAATCCGCCATTTGAGGCCAAAAATTAGGATTTAAGTTATAGTTCAGTTTTTTCCTATTTTTGGGCATTAGTTAATTTTATTCTATTAGTTGCATTATGAGTTAGAAAGAAGGCAATTCCTCTAATTTAGGGATGTATAAGATGTGTGGCAATTTCTGTGCCCATAGGAATAAGCATGTGAACTTACTAAGAATAGCGGGTTCTAGTAAACTCGCTAAAAATAGTAATTTCCGCCACCTAGAGTAGATTTAGTCGAGTTAGCTAGATTTTACTTGGCAACTCGAGTTGGGAGTTTTTTCCTATTTAGGAAACTTTGTAATACATTATTAAATAACAAAGAAGGAGATCTATTTTCTTTTGGAGTTCATATTATTTAGATATATCGGTTTGTTCATAATTTGGCTACATTATCTAGTATCGTGAGCTGGTTTGAAGTATTTTAAAAAATAATGGCAAGAAGAGGAAGAGGAAGAGGAGGCGGTATTGCCCAAATGAATAGAAATATGCAAGATTTTCAGAGACAAGTTGTTGCGCTTGCTGCAATGATAACCCAGAGAGGAAATCAAGGTGGAAATGACACGAGATGAAGAAGAAATTTGTGAAGAGGAGGAAACGCAAGAACCACCATTATATTTTGAAGAAAGGATGCTTGAGATGAATGATGGGATAAGAGTTGATGTTTCAGAGTATGGTGGTAGTCTAAAACCGGAGGAGCTAATGATTTGGTTGACTAACGTGGGAAATTTTTTTGAGTGGAAGGCTATGTCGAGAATAAAAGAAGGTAAAATTTACATGCACGAAATTGAAAGGTCATGCTATGTTATGTGGGATCACCTACGTAAAGAGCGGTCAAGAAAGGGGAAAAAAAGAATTAGGACGTGGAGTAAGATGGAGAAGAAGATGAAAGATAAATTTCTCCTGTGGATTATACACAAAACCTTTATAGGAGGTTTCAAAATCTCGAGCAGAACTTACACAAAAAGTGCAAGAATACACAGATGAGTTCTACAAGTTGTCCATTCATGTAGAGCATGAAGAAACTGAGGAACAAATGGCTAAGGTATGTTAATGGATTAAAATTTTCTATTCAAGATGAGATAATTAAGCATATGATTAAAAATGGAGGATGCCTATCAATTAGCCTTAAAGGCTAAGGAAAAATAAAATCATCAAAGTTTTAGGAGATCACCTGGAATGAATAAGGGGGCCTCATCTTCCTTTTGGGGATGAGCTGGTTTCAGCCAAGGTAGGGGAGAATCATCTCGTGGATTGGAAAAGAAAGAGGATACGAGACAAGATTTCCAGAATCAACAAAGAGGCAAAGGATTTTCTAGGGGAAAAGGATATGCTTGGCGATAGAGGATGGGAGGCTCCATGAAGACCATTTGTTTGTTATAGATGTGGTGAAGAAGGGCATCGGGATTTTGAATGCCCACATACTTATACACATGAAAAAGGAAAGGAGATGCTCCAAGAGTAAATCTTGTTGAAGCTAAACAAGTAGAAGATGAACAGGACCTAGAAATTCCACCAGATGTTGGAGAAACTCTGATGATCAAGAGGACGATGATTGCTCCAAGAAAGGAGGTCAAGGGGGATGCATGGCTGTGTACAAATATTTTCAGAACAAGATGCACTTCAAGAGGAAAGGTATGTAATGTTATTATTGATGGTGGTAGTTGTGAGAACATGGTTTCAAATGAGATGGTCGATAAATTAGGTTTGCATTGTGAGAAGAATCCTAACCCTTATCGTATTGCATGGTTTAAGAAGGGTAATGAAGTTATTGTTGATAAGAGATGTTTAATAAGCTTTTCTATTGGGAACAGTTATAAGGATGAGATTTGGTGTGATGTTATTCCTATGGATGCATGTCATATGCTACTAGGAAGACCATGGCAATTTGATAGAAAAGTTATTCATGATGGGGAAAGAATACTTATACTTTCTGGAAGGATGGCACAAAAATAGTTTTTCTACCTCTTAAAGAAGAGGGGAAGGATGAAAATATGCTTTCTGCAAAGGAATTTGTGGAGGAAAAGGCAATTGGTTTTGTTATGCGCTAGTTGTAAATAAGGATGAACCTGTAAGTGCACAAATACCAATAGAAACAACATAATTAATAGAAGAATTTTTTGATGTTATTCCGATGAGCTACTAGATGTATTACCACCCAAAAGAGATATTCAACACCATATTGATTTGATTCCGTGGTCTTCACTCCGAAATCAAGCGACTTATAGGATGAGCCCGACATTGCATGTAGAGTTGAATAGGAAAATTGCATAGCTCATGCGAAAGGGGGTCGTAAGGGAGAGCATGAGTCCGTGTGCAACACCACTTTATTAACACCAAAGAAGGATGGAACATGGAGAATGTGCATGAGATAGTAGAGCAATCAATAAAATTATAATCAAGTATCGAGTTCCCAATACCTCGCTTTGGATGATATGATGGATGTGATTGATGCATCTAAGTATTTCACCAAGATTGATCTTGAAGTGGTTATCATCAAATTGGATAAGAGAAGGAGATGAGTGGAAAATAACATTCAAGAAAGGAAATGGATTATATGAGTTGTTGGTGATGCCATTCGGGTTATCTAATGCACCTAGTACTTTTATGAGATTTATGAACACCGTCTACGGGAGTATAATGGTAAGTTTGTTGTGGTTTATTTTGATGATATCTTGATCTTCAATAAAACTAAAGAAGAACATTTGAGGCATCTAAGGTTGGTGTTTGAAGTTTTAAGGAAAGAGAAAATCTATGCACATATGAAGAAGTGCACATTTATGCAAGAGAGTTTGGTATTCTTGGGCTTTATTATTTCAGCAGATGGGGTACAAATGGACTCAGAAAAGATAAATGCAATTATTGAATGGCCTACTCCATGGAGTATAACAGAGGTAAGAAGCTTTCATGGTCTAGCAACATTTTATAGAAAAATTTATTAAAAATTTCAGCAGTATTGTAGCACCTATAACAGATTGCACAAAAGGAAGGGAGTTTTTGTGGACAAAGGCAGCTGAGGATAGTTTTCAATTCTTGAAGAAGAAGGTGATAGAAGCACCCATTTTGGCACTACCAAATTTTGATAAAGTGTTTGAGGTTGATTGTGACACCTCACATGTGGGTATTGGAGTTGTTCTAAGTCAAGGAGGAAAGCCAATAGCTTTCTTTAGTGAGAAATTGAATGAGGTAAGAAAGAACTACTCTACTTATGATGTGGAATTTTATGCAATTGTACAAGCATTAAGGCATTGGAGGCATTACTTAGTGCCTAAGGAGTTTTTGTTATTTATAGACCACATAGCCCTAAAGTATGTGAATACCCAAAAGAAGTTGAATAGTAGGCATGCAAAGTGGGTATCATTTTTGCAGGGTTATACTTTTTCTCTAAAACATAAATCCAGGAAAACAAGAATCAAGTTGCGTCGACATTTTTTACCACTATGGAAAATGAGGTGGTGGGTTTTGAAGCAATAAAGGGTTTGTACTCTTCTGATTCTAATTTCAAGGATATTGTTGAAAGACTAATTAGTCCATTGTCAGACAATGCAAGAGATGTCTGGATGAGTATATTTTATAGGATGGCTACCTATTCAAGGGACGCCAACTATGTATTCTAGTTGGGTCTATGAGAGAGAATATAGTGAAAGAGTTGCATAGCGGAGGGTTGGCTGGGCATTTTGGTAAAGATAAGATGATAGCCTTGGTAGCAGACAAATACTATTGGCCAAAGCTGAAAAGAGATGTGGTAAGATATGTGGAGAGATGTTGATTTTCCAAGTCTCGAAAGGCCATGCATAGAATATAGGGTTGTATATGTCGTTTCCTGTTCCTAAAGGGTCATGGACAAATTTGAGTATGGACTTTGTTTTGGGATTACCAAAAACACAACGAGGTAATGACTCAATTTTTGGTTGTTGATAGGTTTTCTAAGATGGTTCATTTTATTTCCCGCAAGAAAGCAAGTGATACAACAGCGTAGAGATTTGTTTTTCACGAAGTTATTCATTTGCATGGTGTTCCAAAAACCATTACTTCAGATAGGGACACAAGGTTCTTAAGTCACTTCTAGCGGACTTTATGGAAGAAATTTGGAACTCAACTACAATTCAGCAGTGCCTATCATCCTCAGACTGATGGGAAAATAGAGGTGGTAAATCGAGTTTGGGAAACTTGTTAAGGTGCATCGTTGGGGAAAATCCAAAACAATGGGACTTAGCATTACCACAAGTTGAGTTTGCATATAATAGTTCCATAAATAGATCCATAGGAAAGTCTCCATTTTCAATTGTGTATGGGAGTAATCCAAATGGGGTGTTAGATTTGGTACAACTACCAGTTGATGGCAAATTCAGTGATGATGCAGAAGCATTTTCCAAACATATACAACAATTACAGGAAGAAGTGCGGAAGAAGCTGCAAAATAGTAATGATAAGTATAAGGAAATAGCAGATGTGCACAGATGGAGAAAGGTATTTACAGTTGGTGAGTTGGTTATGGTATATCTCATGGAAGGAAAGGTTTCCAAGAGGAACCTATAACAAGCTGAAGTATAAGAAGATTGGTCCTGTAAAATCGTGAAAAAAATAAATGATAATGCTTATGAGGTAGAATTACCAGGGAATTTTGATATTTCTCCAGTGTTTAATGTTTCATATTTGTATTATTTTCATGGGGATGGTACATAAGGGGATGTTATTAATGAAGTAGTAGATTGGAGGTAGCAGGTGCTCAGTGAAGAAGAAAGAAGAAGTGGATCAGATTCTAGATAAGAAAAAAATGAACACGCGACATAGGCAATACAACAAATATTTGGTACATTGGAAAGGACTGGAACAAGAGGACAATACTTGGGTCATAGAGTGGGAGATTAAGAAGTTGGATGTAGATAAATGGAAGAAATTTGAAGAAGACAACTTGTAGGAGCTACGTTTTTTTCAAGCAGGGGAGAATGATGTGCCAAAATTAGCAGGAACTTGACAAGGTCATAACTTGAGCTCTGGGTGTCCGTTTGAGTTTGTTTTTTTAAACCACGTGTTTCAATGAGACGAACATAGCAGCAACCTACCCTACCAGTTGGGGAAAGTTTTTGACATGTTTTTGGGCCCTAAATCCACCATCTTGAGGCCAAAAATTAGGATTTAAGTTATAGTTCGGTTTTTTCCTATTTTTGGGCATTAGTTAATTTTAGTCTATTAGTTGCATTATGAGTTAGAAATTTGGAAATTCCTCTAATTTAGGGATGTAGAAGATGCGTGGCAATTTCTGTGCCCGTAGGAATAAGCATGTGAACTTACTAAGAATAGCAAGTTCTAGTAAACTACTAAAAATAGTAATTTCCACCACCTAGAGTAGATTTAGTCGAGTTAGCTAGAGTTTACTTGGAAACTCGAGTTGGGAGTTTTTTTCCTATTTAGGAAACATTGTAATTCATTATTCAATAACAAATAAGGATATCTATTTTCTTTTGGAGCTCATATTATTTGCATAAAGTATATCTGGTTTGTTTATAATTTGGCTACATTACAGTGGATGCGACTTGAACATAGACTGTTGGTGGATTAGAGGGGCAATGGGTGGAGCTTGTAGTGGGAACGGGTGTACCATTTGGAAGGGTAGGAGAAAAAAATTCAAATTGGCACTGAAATGGGTAGGGAGGCATTAAATGATTAGCGCTTGGAGAAGAGTCGTGAGGGGAGCGCAGATTTTATGGACCGAAAATTAAGGGGAAGGAAGTGGATTTAATTAATGGGGGTTGGAAGTCTTCTTTTGTCTTGATTCAAAACATACTTTGGGTCCTTCGCTCTTGAATCAGTGACATGGGATGGATGGAGGTCTAGCACAAAAAAACTTATGTTATGCATGCCGCTTTTGAGTGGTTTCGGGGGTGAGCTCTAGCTCTAGGGTTTGTGTCAAGCTTTTTTACTAGCCCTTTTTATTTTCTTATCATCTTTGGTTGGTTTTTTTTTGTTTTTTACCACTTTGGTAGAGGTCATTCCATGGGTTTTTAATGCTTTGTATTTTTCTTCATTCAGGTCTCTCACGATGTATCGCTTTCTTTGACGACCTCTGGGAGCCATACTCCTTATTATTACCTGATCTAATAAAAAAATATTAATGTGGTTATTATTAATATTATTATTATTATTATTATTATTATTATTAGAAGTCTATAAACACCGATAGTGACATAATCATCATCAACATCATCATTATCATCATGGTTATTTTCATCTTAATTGTCACCATCATCCTCATATGTATCTGTCATCATCGTCACAATTGTCTTCATCATATTCATCATATCCATCATCGATATAATCATCATCATATGGTGATTGTGTTTATCATATTCACAGTCATGGTCATTTACATCTGCCATCATCATCATTATCATCACAATTGTTATTGTACATGTTTATAGTTTAAGGTTTACAACTTGTCATTGTGTACAAGTTTTTGTGTTGTTTTGGATGAGTGTGAATATTGGGAATGTCACATCAGTTTGTTAGGGATCCAATGAGATTTTAAGGTTTGACATTATCATTTATGGTGTATCATTTTCATCGTTCTTATTTTTGTCATCATCATCATAATCATTGTTATTTTCGTCATCATCATCATGATCATCATTTCCTTTTTTATATTCATCATCACCATCAATGTCATCGTTTTTATCATCATTATCACCACCATAAACACCACCACCATAAACATTGTCACCATCATCATTTTAGGTCTACTTTTGGTTTAAAACGTGCTTTAAGTATAATTTCTACTTACATTTATCCATTAGTTGTTAGGGTTTGGGATTAATACATCAATTTTTAATTCAAACGTATTTATAATTAATTTATTGCCTTAAATACTAATGTTTATTTTTTTGTCATTTAATGTGATGTACATTTTTCTTTTGTGTTCATATTCAAAATAACATGTTGTTTTTGAACATGTTAATATGATTGATAATAAAATCAATTCCCCTTCCCTCCATATAGGTTGTTGATAGGATCAAATTGATTTAAAATTCAATTTCAAGGATTGCTAACATACTTAAAAGTTAAAATCCATCAAACTCGTTGTGTATTATTAGCCTAATTTTTTTATCACCAATAATTATTCTCATGAGAGAGGATTCATGTATGGATGAAAATTGACATGCAACCTTTAACCACACTCGACCCCCAAGGTTGTCAGGAGCAGAACGATGTTGAATGTGTGGATGGTTAATTATAGGGATATCGGTGACTAAGATACAGTAGTGTGATCTCCTAGTAGTTGAGTTAGCAAAGGGGAGATTTAGAGGCTATGAACGGGTAGCATAAATTCCCTATGGTTTTTCTAAATGAATCTCAATGTTGAACTAGTTTGAAGTGTCCAAATTAACTAAGATGAAACTAACAATCTATGCTACTACTAAAAGGAAACTAATCTAATAAATCACAAGACTAAAATATTACAATTATAAACAATTAACTTTTATTCTAAATAATCAAATCTACTTCTACACTAAAACTAAAAAAGTGAAATAACCCAGTGTGGTTATTCACATGTGCTGAGTGTATTGAAACTAAACTAACTTAAAATAAGAAATTTTCCAAATGATCTATAATATGTAGACAACCTCCTACTGATATTATCTCCTTCATATCCATAGGGATGTGAAAAAGAGGATCCGTCACTGGGAGTTGCTATTTAATGATTTAAACCCTCTTGAAATTAACTAATTACTTGCAAATGAAATAATATTGGTTTTCTACTCTATTTGATATGATGTAACAATGATAAATTGTAGCAATGAAGGAAATCAAACAACAACTCCAACCTGGAATTCATAGAACAAAGGTAAATCTAGTTGTGTGATGACTTGTCCCCTCATTTTATCCTTTCTTTCTCTGTGTGTTCATATGAGTCCAAGGAATTGGGAATGCAAAGGAAGCAGCAGGAGAAGGCACTTAAGCAATGGTAACTTGAAGGTAGTATGGTTGTAATGCAAGTGGAAGAGGGATAGCACAAGTGAACAGAGCTTGGCTATGTAATTTCTAGTAGGATTTTGGGAGAAATACTATGTAATATACACAAAATTATCAAGCCATTTGTTTAAATACAAGCATTGATTATATAAGAATTTTTGGGATGTGCCTTTATGCACAAGGAAGCCTTAGAGTGCCAAATCATTGGGTGAAGGAGCAATTCAAACTAATTAAATCTATTTAAAAATAGAAGAGGAAGGAATAACATGCAAACAAGACCATTTTTACGAAATTTGGTTCACAAACACACCCTAGAATTTAAGTTAAGTGAAGTGTCACGTGTTAAAAAACACATGGAGAGTTTTAGAAAAATCATGCAGACCGGCACTTACTGGGGCGGTAGTTTGAGAACCACCGCCTAGGCAAGGTGGAGTTCTGAAACTAAAGGCCAAAACATGCACATAAATGAGTGGGAAGCTATAAGAAAGCGTGGAAAAATTAAGGACATCTAGGTTACAAATATACACCGCTAATGGGTTTAGGAACTCGAACGAACATGAATCATCATTGGGGACTTTTGTAACCATTTTCTAATAATGTAGCACATGTAATTTTGAGTGCGTACAATTCCCTCTTTAAATACCTCTATGATGTCCCTTATAATATATTTGAGTCTCTTTATGGTTCTAAAGATTAAGGAGGATCTATTATAAAAGGTTCTCGAGAAGGTGAATCTCTCCCAGCTTGGACTCATATGTAGATATGACAAGTTCTGGCCTAAAATATCCTAGCTCCATGACTAGATTTCTCAAAAATTGAGGTAAAATATTAAGTGTAAGATTGATTTTTACCCATGTCCTAAATCTTATGTCATTGTTATCTTTAAAACCCCTGAAGAAAGGGATTTAATTTTTGAGCAATATTGGTTTTAGGGTGAACATGGGGTCATGCTCAAGCCCCGGTATCCAAATTTTGATCCTTTGAAAGACTCCTTTAATACCTACTATTATCAGTTTGAAGTGCACCTTTGTGTTGGAAAACTATCCGACTCATACTTGCTAGTACAATGGGATCTCCTTCAAGTTGTGGGTACCTTAGATTAAGGAGAACCTCCAGAGCGAGTTGGTTCCCTTGATGGATCACCTAAAACTATTGATATTGATGGGGTTGAGGGATAGAAATAAACTGGAAATTAATGAAAAGTGAATAAAAGGGGTGATACACCAATGTTTTGGAAACTCAAATCTATATCTAAGACATACTACTGGATTGGTAAAGACATGCAAGGTTCACTTAAACTGCTACTTGATTAACTTTTACACTCACAAAAGGCATGCAAAAGATTTCAATCAAGCATGGGAGGGCATAATTCCACTTCCAAGCTGATTGAGACACTAAATCTACACTTAATATGACCTGTAAAAGCTTCACAATAACTTAAAGGACGTGTTGTAATAGCTAGTAAGCTTGCAAAGGAAAGAAAAATTCAATAAAACATACCAATAAAATCCTGTAACACACTTCAAAAAGATGAAAGTGGAGGAAAGTGATTTTTATCCATCAAATAAGTGATATAATATAGAAGCCGGCATGGCCTAACCACGTGACTAGAAAAATGAGCCCCTTTTGTTACATATAGAAGTCATTTTAGCACTCCCCCATGCAAAAGGTAATTAAAACTTCATAACACCCACCCTTACGTGGTGATGGAATTTGAACCTAAGACAAACCGTCTTTACACTAACCATGGTTGTACTCACAACTTGACTCAAAATAGGGCTAAAACCATAAAACTTGTCATTTTGTGTTTTTGTACTTGGTTGGAAGCTTCCAAGGCTTTGTTGGAAAGGGGGTAATTTTATCATTTTCATTTTTCCATCATTGAATCTATTAGAATTTTTGTTTGTGGGAACTTTCTACTATTGAACTATGTGTTTTTGTTAAATTGGTCACCATTGTTGGGTTTGAGCTTTGTTTTTGTACACATGTCGCTACCATTGTTACCTTGCTTTCGAAAACTCTATATTGCATTTTGAATGCTTTTATTTTTACCTTGTGTTGCCCTTTGGAGGTTTGGGGATTTGTTAGATCAGATGGGTATTCATGATTTGATGCATTGGAGTTGTGCTCGGGGTTAATTTTAAGACCCCCCCCCAAAAAATTAGTTTAGAATGGGTGGCGAATCTCCAAAATCAACTTTTGAATCGATGGCGAATTTCTAAAAAATGTTTCATGGTAAAGGTGATTTGGCAGGGTAGCAATTTTCTTTGATGAGGTACAATGATAAGAAACATTGGTGAAATACATGCATAAGTTAATTTAACATATAAATAGTAGGCGAATTCACCCATATAAATGACTTATCGGTGGAAATTTTAGGCGAATTGGGCGGGAACCGATTGCTAAAAATTAGCCATTTCCAATTTCAAAATCCCTAATATTCACGAGTTTATGAAAATTCACCACTAAAATTTTCCCGGTTTTGCTTTACTTGTCGTGGTCATTCTTCCTTATTGCCATTCGAGCTTCTTGGGAAGTCGTATTAACTTTGCATCTCATGCTCACCCTGTCTTGTTTACTAGGGCTCCATTCTCTAGATTCTTGGGTGATTTTTACTTATCTGACAAAGCTATGGTATTTCGTATTATGTGCGACATTCTCTTCATAGCCTCTAAGTGTGAAATGGTGCTTAAAATGGCTTGATCCAAGAACTATGAACTATTGTATCTAAACCCGAGATGAGTTTACCCGTATGTCTTGGCTTTGTAGTGTTTCATTTGGCTCGCTATTGGGTTGCATTTTGGGAGTGTCCTATGCTATGTTTTGCTTTAGAATGGTAATTTTATATCCTCGGCTCTATATTATTCAACTTTGGATCTAAGTTGAAGAAAGATATAAATTGCATGCTTCCTTATTGTTCCAGATCTAGGTATTTGAATTTTTCTGGATTTGTATTATTTATTGAGTTCTCCATTCACTTTCTCACCTAGATGGCTTAGACCTTGCTTGTATTACTCATTTGTGAGTTTGATATCATTTGGGTTTCAAACCCTTGCTTTGTTTGATTAGGTGATTTGAACTTGAATTCTTAAAATGGAAATTGTATTACCATTATATTATGAGTAATGTGATTTATCTGCAACTCCTTCGTAGTTATCCAACTCATGTTTTTTTGTTGGCTCGTTCTATCATTTTCATTATTGGACTTTCATGGTTGTGTTTAACCCGAACCTGGTCTTGCAATTGATCATGGTATCATTTATTTGACTTGGCTTCTTGTGCTCTTCTCTCGATTTTTTGGTTCGAAATCCCAACCTACATTCATACGAGTTCAAAACCATTCTTTTTTTTTTTAATTTGGTGAGGTTGGATTGATCCTCGTCATTGTAATGTGTCAGAATAGGGTCATGGGATTCACCATGGAGTGGTGGGACCTATGGACCCGCTTCATTGTATGAGGGTATGCCCCAAGGAGTTACAGATAACTAGTGGGTTGTTGAACCACGATTTATTATGTTACTTGGGTTAGAGGTAAATGGACTTTATGTGCCTAAGGCCATAGGGTGACCGGCCTCTTTTGGGGAGTGAAAAGGAAAATTTATCTTTATTTTATTGCTTGAGGGAGGCATAAGAGACTTGAGGGAGGAATAAGAGACACTTGAGGGAGGCATACAAGACTTGGGGGAGGTAAAAGGAAATTGTGTTGGTGTGATTGATTCTTTAGGAGGTATATGGAGTTGCTTTGTGATGCATGGGAGGTATATGTAGTTGTCTTATTATGCTTTGGGAGGTATATGGAGTTGTTTTGTGATGTTTTGGGAGGTGTATGGTGTTGGTTCTTTTATTTATGTGTACTCATGTGAGTCTGGTCATGTTTTGTGATGTTGAGGATTGATGCTCCTCATTGAGGGTATGTTTTGACATATTTTGACACTATGTAACTATAGTTATTGTCCCAAGTTGCGTGAAACCTCTATATGTGTACTGTTGGGAATTCCATGTTGTAGTAGTCTACTTATGTTATGGTTACTATTGTGTCAGGAGCACATGTGTGACAAGTATTATGTTGTGAGAGCTATGTATGTTTTTTCCATGGGTTAGTTGATTTCTTCGATGTGATACAATCATGGAAGTATGTAGAAATATGTCTTGTGAACCATTAGTGTTTTTCTTGTCCCTGATGTGGTATTGTGATGTCAGTTCTGTTGGGCACCTACGAACATAAGACAACTAAACTCTTAGACAATGAAATACTAAGAGTTAAGATTAATAAATTCTTTGAAGGGAAATACTAAGTAATAAAGTAAAAGAGAATTGTGAATCTTCATAGAACATTAAAATTTAAGATATTTCTAAATTTAGTTTGATCCCTTGTGGTTGTGTTGTATCGACTGAGTTGTTTTGTTAAGCGAAGTGTGTCCTTATTGAATTTCTTTTCTACTTACCCTTCAATCTTTGATATTGTGTCACATTGAGGATGATGCTTT
Source organism: Taxus wallichiana var. yunnanensis (assembly GCA_018340775.1). Lineage (NCBI taxonomy): Eukaryota > Viridiplantae > Streptophyta > Pinopsida > Cupressales > Taxaceae > Taxus > Taxus wallichiana. Next base: position 297,955,257 of record CM031239.1, on the reverse strand, counting down.
TTAAAGGGAGGGAAATGTAGTGCCAACTATATTTTAGAAAAAAATAAAATAAAATAATAATAATTAAAAAAAGAAAAGAAAAGAAAAGTTGGACCGAATTGTTTCATTAGTAGATAGGTATGTAAAAACGTGGAAGCATGTGTGTTGGCAAGTGAAGCTGTTTGTTAAAACACATGAAATGTGGCTCGTGTCGTGCCTCATGAAAAAAAAAAATTTAAAAAATTAAAAAAAAGGTAAATTGTGAAGGCGGTTGAATGGGAGTGGTTGGAGAAGTTTATGGTGAGTAGTTGGAGGCGTGTGGGGGCGAAGTTACGTGTAACAAGATTGAGTAGGTGACCTCCCACGTGAAGGCACATGGGCCTCATCAACGCTAGTAAGAGCTGTCATTTAGTTGTAATAATATGAGCATTTGTTTTGAGATCCAGAGACCTTTATAATGTTGAAACCAAGGAAACATTATAAATCTAGTAGTAAGTTGATAGTTGCAGTGAAGAAAATTCTTACACCCCCAAGAGGTAACACGTCTCATTCTCGTGTGAATGAGATGGCGGTTGATGGTATTGGCTTGGGTCATTTTTGTAGTGATTGGCCAAATGAAGGATTGAGGTAGCTTCGCATAGGAATTCATTTTGGGAAGGGTTCGAAGACAAGGGGTTCCTTATGAGCCTACCACACTATGTTTCATGCATACACAAACAGATTTCAAACTTGATTAGTTCATCCTTACCTTGTATTCCTAGCCTGCCAAAATCGAGCTCTATAATAGGGTATGGACGTCAAAGCAAGGAGTTTTTTTCAGGTGCATATAGTTGGAAGTGCTCGTAGATAAGTATGTAAACCTCAGTGAAAACATTAACAAGCACACGAGCTATTTGGCAAAAACTCTTGAACTTAAACATGGTTTTTTAGACAATCTATACTACAGATATACACAAAATAGGTTATTTGAAAAGGTTATAGAACTTCTAGGCAAATGTAATGGCATATTTAAACCTGCATTCCATAACCTCTACTAGTGTCTCCCATCTTGTGCCGATGTGAGTGGGGAACAGTATGGACATCCATCAAAGCATAGAAGATAGAGGAATAGTGTCAAATTTTGTAGTTGCAATTTCTTGGTAGACGTGCATGCTAATGTGAAAACCTGAGTGGTATATAACATGTCCTAGGAAAAACATGGTGTATGGGTTTCAATATTCTCTCTAGGCTCTTTCGGTTTGTTATAAAGACCCGTGAGACTTTAGCACTAATTGTTTTGGTGGTTGTGGAGCCAACCTCTAGGCTCCCCTGAATATTCTTCTCACGTTCCAAATTGGGGCTATGTGGAAGGACTGTTGGTTGTTTTATTTTTTTAGAACCCTGTAGACAAGATAAACATGCCTAGGTAAGGTTGTCAGCTATTTGTTTTAATGCTTGAAAGGGAGTTCATCGTTCTTATCTTGTGATTTGGGTTCAAAATCTTGGAAAACTAGGAGGATGTACACCTACAGTATTCCTTTTGTTAGAGATTTTTTTAGCCCGAACAAATTCATAAGAGTTTTTGGAGGCGTTAAAAGACTTTTGGCTCTATAAAACTTTGCCAACATTCTTCGGCTCATGTTCAAAGTATGGATCCTGAGCAAGCCTTAGAAAATCATCAAAACATAATGGGAAAATTTTTTGTTTGAAATTTTCAAGGGATTGAAAATATTTGTGCGTCGTCATGGAGGATAGATCGATGCTCATGAAATGTTTGTTGAAATGCTCAAGTGATATGCTGAACCGAATCCCGCGATTTTAACCCACTTTGTTCCTCCAAGCATGGTTCATATCTCCTTATCTTTCATAATTCTCGTACTTAGTTTTTCTTTTGTAATGAAATATAATTTTAAGAGCTTAGGATTATCATATATTTAATTTTTTTATAATTACTTGTTGCAAAAAAATAAAATTTCGTATCGTAACTCACACAATCAAAATAACCATTTTGTAGTCAACCATGAACTTAAACCCTCATTTTGAGGTGATTTAGAAAACTACCTAACCAAACTAGATCACTACAGTATTGTTTTATCAACAAGTTGAGGTTGAATTCCCAGTAAATATGTTGACCATCTCTTGGTTTAATTAGATAAATTGCAATTTTTGGGGACTCGCAAAGTAACCTTCATAACTCCAGAAAAGGGAGGTTAAGCTTCCTTCACGTACCTTGTTATGTGAGGTGTCATTTCAATCCTTAGATCGACCCCGAATGAACATTTATGACCTTTTAACACCCTTATAGGAGTCTTGTTACACTGTTTTATAGCGGTAGGAAGCTGCTAAATCTAAAAAGTTGTCTTTCATTTTGAACCGCCATTTGAAACCTAGATAGAGAAATTATTATCTGCCTTTGCAAACCTCTAGTACTTTTACTAGACAATTACCTGAAACCTTTGGTTTGGAAAAATCACATTTCAAGGTTAGTTTGGAAAAGGAATTTTACAGCCCTCTTTGGTTAATTTGACGAGGTCAAACTGGACCAATTACAACTTGTCGCTCTAGAAAACATGTCACCGTTTGAAAACTATTTTCTAGTTCTCAGTCCTGTCGACTCTGATGAATTCTCAATATATAGGGGAACTTGTAGGAAGTTTTTCATTGTGCGTTCATCCATCAAACGTTAGTTTTGGACGTGGTTTTCTGAGCCCTCGAGCTCATTTTTGATCATTAACAACTAGCTCATTTATGACCGATGGCCCCAGAAAATTAGCCACTAATCGTAAAGTGTTTTGCTAGTTCTAAATTCTGTCAGTTCCTATGAACTCTTGGTATATAATTGGACACGTAGAAATTTAACCGTGGTGTGTTTGCTCATCGGAAGACAACTTTTGAAATTGGTTTCTTAGCCTCCGAGCCTGATTTGAACATTTTTGTAGCTAGTAGGAAAATGTAAAAAGAGAGTGGTAGGACCCCTAGTCGGGATGCCAAACCACCGTGGAAACTTTTGACACATGTAAATAAATATTTGAAAATCTATAGTGTAACTTTTTGTGTGAAACTGAACTTTTGACAAAATGGTGTTTCTCTCTCTCTTCCATTCTCTTTCTCTTTCCTTAGTTACATGAAATGAAGTGAAATGAATACATGTTTTCTAAACCTTTTCTTTCAAATAAAAATTATTATTATTATTATATGTAAATGGGAAACTAAAGACATTAATTATGTTAGATTAGGGTGGATTCCATGCCAGCGATTTATCATTGATTTCATGCTCATATGGTTTTGCAAGATGCAAGAAAGATGGTGAAAAGGCGATGTGTAATTCATTATTTATTATTGTAATTTTATAGGTCATTGTAAAATGAATATATGTATAATGTAGTCTCATGCTACAAAATTTTATATTTGAAATTTGCTAATATGTATGGGATGCTAGTTTTAGGGACATCTAGGAAATGTGCATTTAATCATAGGTTCAATTTGATTCATAGTTACGTATGGTAAAAAGGTTTGATATATATATGGTAAATGAATTTGAAGTTAATATATTGTAGTGCATTTTCAAGTGTTCAATAAATGATTAATTAATTAGTGTGTTGTATTCTTACCTTGTAAATGTAATAAAGAGATTTAATCGAAACACTCAACCCTAGTATAAGATTTGTGCATAACATGTCTTCATGTGTGATCCTTCTTACCATAGAAGAGATTGAAACCATAGAATGAACTTAAATTTTCACTCGATGGAACCTCCTAGTTTAGGTAAATAAAACCCCTAGATTTGAGTTACCATCATATTCGTTATGTTTAGCGACATTTTCGTGAACCCATATTTTAGGAACGACATGGTCCAACTTTATCCGAGTATATGGTTTCCTTCTAGGTTTGGTAACCGCGAGGAGAATGTCTTCTCTTCAGGTCCGACACTGTGTTGAGTGGTGAAGACCACCTTGGAAGTCACTTTAAGATTCCTTGTTTGAAGCAACGACTATGTGGTGTAACCAAACCATTTATGGAGTAAGTAGAACTATTAATCCCTTGGTATCCTAGTGGACTAATAAGCCTTACAAAGTTAGATCTAGGATTTTCTTTTCATCGAATAAATTCCTTGTGAGACCCTGACAATGCAAATGGAGAGAGTGAAATAGTTGTTCTATGACTTAAACTCTTGTTAATGAACTCTTTAGTTCCTCTCAGCTAAATGTGTTACCTTGGTTTCTATCAACATAACACCTTGGTTTTTTCTTGAAGGTGGTTTAGCATAAATATGTCCTCTCGCCTTAAACTCATATAGTTGAGGCATATATCCTTAGGTGCAATTGAAATTAATCTAAACCTCAGTTGATTAGGAGGTTAACTTGGGGTTCGTGTGTAGTTACAAGGCTTCCAATCATATACGTCTTCAAGATGTTAGACAATTACTTCGTAACTCCTATTACAAAACAATGTTAATAATGAGACCATAATGCGATGTAAAAGTAAAGCATATAAGAGAAAAAAAATGAGATTTGAGGTTAGGAATAATGCCACTCTTGGATTCCTTATAACTCAATTAAACATTTTCATGTGTTACAAAGAATATGAGTTTCCCTTGGTGAGATCAAACTTCAAGAAAAACAAAAGATATATATATATAATCTAAATACAATTTCTTGTTGTGGGAATGTTGAATCGGGAAATAAGGATATTGTGATCGAAGAATGTTTATGGGAAAAAGGTATCTTGAATCTAAACCACCCCCTTAAATCCTAATATTGCTTCTGACATCAAGTCAGATTCACTTGAGTTGCAAGGGTAAAATGTAGACATTGAATAAACGTTTGAGAAGCATATTCTTAACATAAGAACAAGATAATTAAGTACTTTATATGTAATTTGAATTATGCCAAATAAGTATGTAAGTTATGGAATTTTTCCATAAAGGATAAAAATCCAACTTAAAATGGTCGAACTGTAAATTAAATGTGGAATGAACTTAAGAATTTGTAGGTGGAAAAAGGAGAAAATTATCCTTACACAATAATTTTCTTGGAATGTTAATCATAACTAAGATGTAATTAAAGAAATGATGTGTTGTGGATTTTCCAATCCTTGAGTCCTTTTCTTGTGGCTAGGTCATTGCTAGTATTCATTCATTGGGAAAAGTGTGGCATCAACATGTCTATGGTGTTTTCATGTGTCTATGTGAGTCGATGACTTGTAAGTGTTGTATGCATCTTTGAGTTTTCTTTACATGGAGCCCTTGTGGCATTGTGAAGTGAGCAATGTAAGTAAAAAAAAATATATCCTGGTATTTTTACTATTGTTTTTGTGTGTGTAAAATGTGGGCATTACATTTGGTATCAGAGAAGAGGTTCATGCTCTCGAACCTCTGGGACATATTGGAGTTGTGATGGTGTTACATGATGGTGGTGGATATTGGAAGAGTAATGTGATATAAGCGTGATGTGAAATATGTCATAATTGTGAAATTGTGAATGCACATGTTGTGTATGTCACTTAGTGTGTATTTTTTTATCATGTTTATGTGCTTGTGATGAGAGTATTCTCTCTCCTTTTCATGGATTCTATGAAGATTTCACATGTGATGTACCGCCTTATTGTGTGTGAAAAGAATGTTATTGTGGATTGTGAAGTGTTGGAGCATTTTGTCATTATGTGATATGTAGGTGTATTGATGTATTGCATGACAAAATTGGTGTAAAGTGAATTAGATTGTATTGTGATGTTGTCACTGTATTGTGATGAATCGTGTGCATCACCATGTTGTATTGCAATTGACTATATGTTGTAAAGTTAGACATTGTGTTCCTCATACGTATAATTCATGTAATATGTAATGGTTCATGTCATGATTTAGGGGCATAATGTGAGTGTATGATCCCTATCATATAGTGATTGCACTTTGGGTGCACAATGTGGTAATGTGATGTATCGTAACCCGTGAAAGTAATGATTTTGTTTTACCTTGTATATATACCATGTGTAAGATGCTATGGTTAATTTTTGTGAATCACCATTGTGTTAGTGATGTAGTTATGTGTTATATTGTGGACCCTACACTAACCGACCCTAAGGGAAATCAGTAAAAGTTGTATGTTTGGAGTGAGGAAATGTGTACCATTGATCAGTCACTTGAGCTAAGTATGAGATACAAATTGGAGCCTTACATAGGCTGAAAATTGAATTTGTTCACTTAGTATGTGTGACACTTGCTCGATGGGTGTCATGCATATTATGTTTCGCGGACACCTTAGGCTCAGTAGATTGTGAATTTTACTCCTTTATCTCTCCCGATATGGTTATCATATGGATTCAACCTATGTGATTTTGACTATGTTGAGCCTTTTCAAGTGGTGGTGGGATGATTTAGACAGAGATGATGACAGTTGTATTATTGATATGATATTTTACAAGCTGAGGCTCGATGTTTTCAAGTGCCAACAACTTGTTGAGTACCCCCTTGGTGGTTGTATAAGGCCACATAGTTATCGTAATGTGTTATTCCTATATACATATATTTATTCGTAAATTGAACACTTTCCATTTTCTTGCTAGAACCAACAATTTTCTTGACTAACATGTTCTTATATTTTGGGCATTTATTTGGTTTTTGCACTAACATTCATATTTTTCACTAACCATGGCTAATTAGCCATTTTCTTTTCTTAGTTTTAAATTGCGTATTAAGTTTAAAATTTTTATGCTTGAGCCCAAGGCTTGGGATTGTTGCCACTTGGCATTTGATATGGATTGTTATGTTGGTTCTAATGTCGTAATGTGTTAGAATAGGGTCATGGGATTCACCATGGAGTGGTGGGACCTATGGACCCGCTTTGTTGTATGGGGGTACACCCCAAGGAGTTATAGATAACTAGCGGGTTATTGAACCATGATTTATTATGTCACTTGGGTTAGAGGTATCTGGACTCTATGTGCCTAGGGCCATAGGGTGACCGACCTCTTTTGGGGAGCGAAAAGGAAAATTTATCTTTATTTTATTTCTTAAGGGAGGCATAAGAGACTTGAGGGAGGCATAAGAGACTTGGGGAAGCATAAGAAAATTGTGTGCGTGTGATTGATTCTTTAGAGGTATATGGAGTTGTTTTGTGATGCATGTGAGGTATATGTAGTTGTCTTGTTATGCTTTGGGAGGTATATGGAGTTGTTTTGTGATGTTTTGTGAGGTGTATGGTGTTGGTTCTTTTATTTATGTGTACTCATGTGATTCTGGTCATGTTTTGTGATGTTGAGGATTGATGCTCCTCATTGAGGGTATGCTTTGACCCATTTTTGACACTATGTAACTATAGTTATTGTCCCAAGTTGCGTGAAACCTCTATATGTGTACCTATTGGGAATTCCATGTTGAAGTAGTCTACTTATGTTATGGTTACTATTGTGTCAGGAGCACATGTGTGACAAGTATTATGTTGTGAGAGCTATGTATGTTTTGTCCATGGGTTAGTTGAGTTCTTCTGATGTGATACAATCATGGAATTATATAGAAATATGACTTCTAAACCATTAGTGTTTTTCTTGTACCCTATGAGGTATTGTGATGTCGCTTTTTTGGGTACCGTTAGTGCAAAATCACAACACCCCAAAATGATTTATCAAGTCTACTTTTCTAAGGCAAGGTCATTTGGCATGATTTACATAACATTAGATTATTTCCCAAGCTATGGGACTTGCAAATGGGAATGATCCTCCGGATAAAGTTGGTTCCTCTTCCTAATCTACTCGCCACAAGATATTTTAGTTTAGAAAAGCTAATCTAATCCTAATCTAACTTCCAAGGAGACAAAGAGAGAGAAAACTTGAAAAAATAGAGCCTACACTAAAACGGTGATACACCAAAGAAGGAAAATGTTGATCATCTACTAAACTGCCATGGAACAATGAGAGGTGAGCAATGGAAAGGATGGACAAGTGCATCACAGACTAGAGATGGATTTCACATAGAAAATGTTCCAAATCCCATGAACATAGCTCCCAGATCTGCAAATGAACATCCAAAACATGCACAAACACCCTGCAAATGAAGAGAGGCAAGAAGATGCAATAAAACGAGCAAAGGATGGACAAATGCATCACAAAAACACATTTTTATTGCTCCATATTTACACAAAGTGCACCATTTCATGGGAAAGAGACAAAAAATGCCATTACAGAGCGGGGAGGAGGCTCAAACTCCATTTTCGACCACTCGGGAAGAAAAGAAGGGGAGGCAGAGAAGAAAAAGGAACAAATTTTTATGTGCTCCTCTCATACAATATATAAGAAGGGGAGAGAGAAGAAGAAAAGAATCGAAACCTCCGCTCCAACCACTCGAGATATACATTCAATCCCAGTTTCGAAATCTCAACCACTAAAAATCAATGCCGTTCTATGAATCCGCCCATAATATGTCGCCTCGGTTCCCAAATGATCGAATCGAATCGATCTAGTATTCGAAGAGATTGGATTCTACATTAATGGCCTGAAAGAATTTTCTTCTTTTTTACCTACCAAGGCTCAAAAATTATTTTTTATCTTCCCATGGTGTAGAAGATATCGAGATGCTCCCAATGGTGTCAATTTTGTAATACTTTGAGTCATGAGTCAAAGATATGCCCCTTCGAAGTTTGCATCGAGTCCGTACAAATGGGCTGGAAATTTTTGAAAAAATGGGGCTCCTTTTAATATGGGGCACGTGGCAGCTAGATTGGGAAAAATTAGGTTTCATGGGTCTCGTGATTCATCTTTTCCCCTTTTCCGCAAAAAATGCAAAACTCATAAAAACCCCATGGAACCGAAGCTCTTCCGGATACGTGGCACCCTTTGGTTGACTAGGAGGTTTGCTTCAATTTTTCCTCTCGTGCCTTTTTCAAAAGGAAAATTTTCACCTTTTCCTCCGACTCCCCCTTTGGCTTTGACTCGGGTTCAAACGTTGAATTTTTACTTTGGGTGGAGCCACGGGGCATTTTGTAACTTTTACCCCTTTAAGAATAACAAGGGGCGAAAACCAACTTTCCTCCCGATGGCCCACTTTGAATTGGGACATGTGGTAGTCTGACGCTCATTTTAAAAACCCTTTCTCTATTCAATCCTTGAATCAATGCCATTTAGACACTTGGCAGCCTCCGTCGGCCTTCCTATGCATTGACTATTCAACCGAATCCGCCCTTGTTTGAGACTGGACACATGGAGGCACCACGCTTGCTTCAAAGCCTGGGTTCAAAGTTTTCCCTCGAGGAGCATCAAGTTGATGATGACCCTTGGCACTTTGATGCTCATCCTCATGCCCTGAGTAGGCATGACTGGTTTTGGCTTCTCCAATAAAGCCAACTACCCGATTGGGAAAGGTTTGATCCATTTGATATTCCCATTGCTTTGATTTTTGAATCCAAAAATGGAGTCTTCTTGTAGACATCTTTGGGTGAATGGCGTGGAAGGAATGGTAGAACTCTTCTGTTGTTTCTCTTCTTCATCCTATGAAGAGCATGGAAGGTTTAAATCTTCCAAACTTGATTCCAAAGAGTTGTAAAATGCAGGCTGCTGCAATTGAATACTCTCCTCCATGATAGCAAGTTCACATTCTTGGAAGGTGAATGATGAAGGAGAAAACAATGTGATTTCAACTGGTTTTTCTCCATCAAAACAATCCTCCAAATCAGAAAAATACTCTGCTTCATTGTTGTCCTGCTACAAATGTTCAACCTCTTCCATGGTGTCCTTTTGACCAGCAACTTGTTCACCATGTTTTCTCTCATCCTCAATCATTGAGTTTGAAAGATCAAACTCTTCTTTAGCACTAGAACTCAAGGGATATGAAGTAGAAGGAATAATCGAAGGTTTTTTTATAGCATGTTTCATGATTGAAGCTTTTAGATCTACATTTGTCTCCTCCACAGTGGAGATCACTCCTCTTCTTTGGATTTGGAGCAGCTTCTCCTTTCTCTGCTAACTTAGCCTCAGCCACCACTTCTTCTTCAACCGTGACCTCCTCTATCGGCTTGACCATCAAGGGATCTTTGTAAACCCAAATTTGGCAGCCCAACTCTTCAAATTGTCTATCATTCCTTCTTTGTTGGGCTCTTTCTCTTGTTGTTCTCCTTGACTAAATTCTTTAGTCTCTTCCCAACATGGACTTGGGAAAGCAAGAGGAGTGACAGTTGGGGTTCAAACCATCTTTCCAAGTGGTGGGGAGGGAGGTGGATCTTCTTGTTTGTTTGAAGGGGATGACTACTTGGAAGGGAAAAGGGGAGAAGAAGTGAGATGATATGGAAGACTACGGGGTGGAGGGATGGTTTTCACACTTGGAGCAGCATATGTTGGGTTCACAACTTCACACCGATGTAATGATGAAGTTTGAGATGAAGAAGAAGAAATACAAGGGATGTTGAATGACTTACCCATCGACAAGGTTGATTTAGACATTTCTCATATGCTTCTATCTCCTCGGTCCATTGTGCAAGTTGGGGCAACATTCCAATCATGAAGTCCAAATTTTCTCCTAAGTACTTGTAATGTCTTGGAAAAGGGCCTTCCCATGGGCAAGGTGCCCACAGCCAATCTTAAATGCCTTCATTTGTGCTACGCCCTAGATTGCACCATGCTAGCCTCCATTCTTTGAATATTCTCAAAAAAACAACACCTTCTATTTGATTGTTTTCATTGTATGCATACTCTTACTCATGATAAAATCCATGGCCAAACCGACTTTGACCTTGCTCATAGGGGTAGGCACAATTACTTTGGACCGATCATAGTGCTGATCTCAAGGAGTTTGAAAATGCATTGGAGGTGGATTGTACTACTCTAGGTGTAAATTCCATCAAGGGAATGAAGTCATGATTACACAACTTCATGGAATAGAAGAAAGAAATAATATGGAAAGAAGAATGAATTAAAGTGAATGGAAAATAGGTCTGCAACTCAAAGAATGAATTGTTTACCAGATGGAGTCGCAGATGTGCAAATTGAAGCTTCTCAAAAGCTGGAGATTGCAACAAGTGCACATCAATCTTTTTGTAATGAAGTGGAGACCTCTAAGTTCCCACCGGCGTGCCAAAAGCTGTTAGTGTAAAATCACAAGACCCCCAAATGAGTTATCAAGTATGCTTTTCTAAGGTAGGGTCATTTGGCATGATTTACATAACATTGGATCATTCCCAGAGCTATGGGACTTGCAAATGAGAATGATCCTCTAGAGAAGGTTTGTTCCTCTTCCGAATATACCCTCCACAAGCTATTCCAAGTGTAGGCAAGATAATCTAATCCTAATCTAACTTCCAAGGAGACAAGGAGAGAAAGAAAACTGAAAAAAATAGTGCTTACACTAAAATGGTGATACACCAAAGAAGGAAAATGTTGATCATCTACTAAACTACCATGGAACAATGAGAGGTGAGCAATGGAAAGGATGGATAAGTGCATCACAGACTCGTAGATGGATTTCACAATGTAAAATGTTCCAAATCCCATGAACACATCTCCCGGATCGTAAATGAACATCCAAAACGTGCACAAACACTCCCGCAAATGAAGAGAGGAAAGAAGATGCAATAAACGAGCAAAGTATGGAAAAATGCATTATAAAAACATATTTTTATTGCTCCATATTTACAGTGCACCATTTAATGGGAAAGATGAAAAAATTCCATTACAGCATAGGGGAGGAGGTTTAAACTCCATTTTTGACCCCGGGGGAAGAAAAGAAGGGGAGGCAGAGAAGAAAAAGAACAACTTTTTATGTGCCCCTATGTTATAATATATAGAAGAATGGGAGAGAGAAGAAGGAAATAATCAAAACCTACTCCAACCACTCTGAGATACACATTGAATCCCATTTCAAAAGCTCAACCACTGAAAATTAATGCCTTCTGTAAATCTGTCCATAATATGTCACTTCTAGTTCCCCAGCGGATCGAATCAAATCAGATCTGGTATTTGAAGAGATTAGATTCTGCGTTAATGGCCTGAAATAATTTTCTTCATTTTTACCTACCAGTGCCTACAAAAATTATTTTTTATCTTTCCATGGTGTAGAAGACGTCGAGATGCTCCCAATGGTGTCAATTTTGCAAAAATTTTAGCCGTGAGTCGAAAGATATGCCCCTTTGAAGTTTGCATTGAGTCCGTACAAATGGGTAGGAAAATAGTTTGAAAAAATGGAGCGCCTTTTAATATGGGGCACGTGGTAGCTAGATTGGGGAAAAATTGGGTTTGCAAGTCCGTGATTCAACTTTTCCCCTTTTCCGCAAAAAACACAAAACTCAAAAAACCCCATGGCCCGAAGCTCCGCCTAGATAGTGGCACCCTTTGGTTGGCTAGGGAGGTGTGCTTCAATTTTTCCTCTGTGCCTTTTTTTCAAAAGGAAAATTTTCACCTTTTCCTCCAACTCCCCACTTTGGCTTTGACTCGGGTTCAAACGCTGACTTTTTCCTTTGGGCAGAGTTGTGGGCCATTTTGCAACTTTTACCCCTTTTAGAATAACAAGGGAAAAAACCAACTTTCCTCCCAACGGCCCACTTTGAACTAGGACACGCGGTAGTTTGGCACTCGTTTGAAAAACCCTTCTCTATTCAATCCTTGAATCAACACCATTTAAACACTTTGCAGCCTCTCCGGCCTACCCTATGCGACCGACTATTCAACCAACTATGCCCCTATTTGAGACTAGACACATGAAGGCACCACACTTGCTTGAAATCCCGATTCAAATTTTTCCCTCGAGGAGCATCGAGTTAACACTTGTCAGCCTTCCACTATTCCGTGGACTTTTCAACGGTCCTTCTTACTTTTTGGGACTTCAAGCTACGTGGCGAGCTCGCATTCGTTTGGGTCTCCACCATGGGACTAACTCTTGGAGATGTGACATACGAGACACTTGGAATTCTCTACTCACACTTTTATACTTAACCAATTTTGAGGCCCTCCCTATTCGCCTTTTGACCCCTGTTGACCATTTGACCCCGCCTTTGTTACGGCCACGGGACACGTGGAGATGCGGCACTTGTTTGAGACTCCCTTTATGGATTCATCCTGAAGAAGCGTTGTTAGGACACGTGGTTCTATCCATTGGATCTTCCATACTTAGTCGATTTTGGACTCTTTTCTGAACGGTCTCGACCCCGAAAAACTTTGAATCTTCGTCGCTTCTCTCCTTGAGCTTCGGTACTTCGACACTTCTCGAGAATCTTTCCCGATCCTTCTTTTTCATTTTAGAGCCTACCCGAGTCTTTCAAATAGACTTAGGATATGGATTCAGTGATAGAGTCGTTCCTTCTCTTTCTTCTCACATGGTTGTTTAAAATTTTGCAACCAGCTATCAAGATTTAAATGTGTTTTCTCCGACTCTTTCCATGTGGGGGCTGATCCAATATTTTTCCTGGGGCGGGAAATATGGATAACAAGTACTATGAACATAAGACAACTAAACTCTTAGATAGTGAAATACTAAGATTTAAGATTAATAAATTCTTTGAAGGGAAATACTAAGTAATAAAGTAAAAGAGAACTGTGAATCTTCATAGAACATTAAAATTTAAGATATTTCTAAATTTAGTTTGATCCCTTATGGTTGTGTTATATCGACCAGTTCTTTTGTTAAGCAACGTGTGTCATTATTGAATTTATTTTCTCGCTTACCCTTTAAGATTTGGTATTGTTTGTATTGAGGATGATGATTTTTAAAGGGGAGGAAATGTAGTGCCAACCATATTTTAGAAAAAAATAAAATAAAACAATAATAATTAAAAAGATAAGAAAAGAAAAGTTGGACCGAATCTGTTTCATTGTGTAGATAGGTATGCAAAAACATGGAAGCATGCATTGGGAGGTGAACTGTTTGTTTAAACACATAAAATGTGGCTCATGATGTAGTGCCTACGAAATATATATATATATATATATATATATATATATATATATTAAAATAAAATTTAAAAAAAAGGTACATTGTGAAGGTAGTTGAATGGGAGTGGTTGGAGAAGTTTATGGTGAGTAGGTGGAGGTGTGTGGGGGAGGGAAGTTACATGTAACAAGCTAGATCAGGTGACCCCCACATGAAGGCACATGGGCCTCATCAATGCCAGTAAGACATGTCATTTCATTGCAATAATATGAGCATTTGTTTTGAGATCTAGAGACTTTGAGCATGTTGAACCCAAGGAAACATTGTAAATCCAGTAGTAAGTTGATAGTTGCAGGTGAAGACAAAATTCTTACACCCCCTCCAACAAGTAACATGTCTCAATGCTATGTGATTGAGATTGGTGGTTGATGGCATTGGCTTGGGTGTTTTTGTAGTGTTTGGCCAAATGAAGGATTGAGGTAGCTTCTCATAGGAATTCATTTTGGGAAGGGTTCAAAAGACAAGGGGTTCCTTATGAGCCAGTCACACTATTTCATGCATACAAAAACAGATTTCAAACCTGATTAGTTCATCCTTGCCATGTATTCCTAGCCAGTGCCAAAATCCGAGCTCTATAATAGGGTATGGATGTTCAACAAGGAGTTTTTGTCAAGTGATGTAGTTGGAAGTGCTCTGGTAGATAAGTATGCAAACTGTGGAAACATGGACAGAACACGAGCTATTTGACAGAATGTCTTGAACATAAGCATGGTTGTATAGACAACCTATACTTGCAGGATATACACAAAATAGGTTTGTTGAAAAGGCTATAGAACTTCTGGGCAAATGTAACTAGCATATTTAAAGCCAGATTCCATAACCTTTGCTAGTGTCTCCCATCTTGTGCCAGATGCGAGTGGGGGAACAGCAGTATGTAAAGCTATCAAAACATAGAAGATATGGGAATAGTGTCAGATGTTGTAGTTGAAATTGTCTGGTAGACGTGCATACTAATGTGAAAACCTGAGTGGTATATAACTTGTCCTAGGAAAAATGTGGTGTATGGGTTTCAATGTTCTCTCTAGGCTCTTTCGATTCGTTGTAAAGACCCAGGAGACTTTTGCAATAATTGCTTTGGTGGTTTTTGATCCAACCTCTCGGTTTCTGCATATTCTTCTCACATTATAAATTGGGGCTATGTGGAAGGACTGTTGGCTGTTTCATTTTTTTAGGACGTTGTAGACAAGATAAACATGCTTGTGTAAGGTTGTCAACTATTTGTTTTAATGCTTGAAAGGGAGTTCATCATTCTTATCTTGTCATTTGGGTTCAACATCTTGGTAAACTAGGAGGACGTACACCTACAATCTTCCTTTTATTAGAGATTTTGTTTTAGCCTCAACAAATTCATAGGAGTGTTTGGAGGTGTTAAAAGACTTTTGGCTCCATAAAACTTTGCCAACATTCTTCCAGCTCGTGTTTAGTATGGATCCTTGAGCAGGCCTTAGACAATCGTCAAAACATAATGGGAAACTTTTTCTGTTTGAAAATTTCAAGGGATCGAGAAGATTTGTGTGTCGTCGTGGAGGATAGATCGATGCTTGTGAACTGTTTGATGAAATTCCCAAGTGAGATGTTGAACCGAATCCCGCGGGTTTGACCGACTTTGTTCCTCTAGGCATGGTTCATCTATCCTTATCTTTCATAATTATTGTACTTTATTTTTTCTTTTGCAACGAAATATAATTTTAAGAGCTTAGGATTATCATATATTTAATTGTTTTATAATTACTTGTTAAAAAAATAAAAATGTCGTATCGTAACTCACACAATCAAAATAACCATTTTGTAGTCAACCATGAACTTCAACCCTCATTTTGAGGTGATTCAGAAAAATACCTGACCAAACTAGATCACTACAGTATTGTTTTATCGACAAGTTGAGGTTGACTTCTAGTAAATATGTTGACCATCTCCTGGTTTAATTAGATAAATTGTAATTTCGGGAACTCACAAAGTAACCTTCGTAACTCCAGAAAAGGGAGGTTAAGCTTCCTTCGCGTACCTTGTTATGTGAGGTGTCATTTCAATCCTTGGATCAACCCCGAATGAACATTTGTGACCTTTTTTACGCCCTTATAGGAGCCATGTTACACTATTTTGCAGTGGTAGGAAGCTGCTAAATCTAAAAGTTGGCTTTCATTTTGAACCGCCATTTGAAACCTAGATAGAGAAATTATTATCCACCTTCGCAAACCTCTAGTACTTTTACTAGAAAATTACCTAAAACATTTGGTTTGGAAAATCACATTTCAGGTTAGTTTGGAAAAGGCATTTTGCAGGCCTCTGGTCGCAGTTTGACAAGGTCAAACTGGACCAATTACGACTTGTCGCTCCAGAAAACATGTCACCGTTTGAAAACTATTTTCTAGTTCTCAGTCCTGTCGACTCTAATGAATTCTCAATATATAGGGGAACTTGTAGGAATTTTTTGTTGCACGTTCATCCATCAAACGTCAGTTTTGGACGTGGTTTTCTGAGCCCTTGAGCTCATTTTTTTATCATTAACAACTAGCTCATTTATGACCGATGGCCCTTAAAATTATCCACTTACCAATTCTGAATTATGTCAGTCCTATGAACTCTTGGTATATAAGTGGACACGTAGAAATTTAACCATGGTGTGTTTGCTCATCGAGAAGACAACTTTTGAAATTGGTTTCTTAGCCTTCGAGCCTGATTTGAACATTTTTGTAGCTAGTAGGAAAATGTAAAAAGAGAGTGGTAGGACCCCTGTCGGGATGCCAAACCACCGTGGAAAATTTTGACACATGTAAATAACTGTTTGAAACTCTATAGTGTAACTTGTTGTGTGAAACAAAACTTTTACAAAATGGTGTTTCTCTCTCTTCCTTTCTCTTTCTCTCTCCTTGGTTACAAAATGAAGTGAAATGAAATGAAATGAATACATGTTTTCTAAACCTTTTCTTTCGAATACAAATTATAATTATTATATGTAAATGGGAAACTAAAGACATTAATTATGTTAGATTAGGGTGGATTCCATGCCAGCGATTTATCGCTGATTTCATGCTCATATGGTTTTGTAGGATGTAAGAATGATGGCAAAAAGGCGATGTGTAATTCATTATTTATTATTGTAAATTTTATAGGTCATTGTAAAATGAATATATGTATAATGTAGTCTCATGCTACAGAAATGTTATATTTGAAATTTTCTAATATGTATGGGATGTTAGTTTTAGGGACATCTAGGAAATGTGCATTTAATCATAGGTTCAATTTGATTCATAGTTACATATGGTAAAAAGGTTTGATATATATATGGTAAATGAATTTAGAGTTAATATCTTGTAGTGCATTTTCAGTGTTCAATAAACGATTAATTAATTAGTGTGTTGTATTCTTACCTTGTAAATGTAATAAAGAGATTTAATTGAAACACTTAACCCTTGTATAAGATTTGTGCATAACATGTCTTCATGTGTGATCCTTCTTACCATATAAGAGATTGAAACTATAGAATGAACTTAAATTTTACACTTGATGGAACCTCCTAGTTTAGGTAAATAAAACCCCTAGATTGAGTTACCGTCATAGTCGTTATGTTTAGCGACATTGTCGTGAACCCATCTTTTAGGAACGACATGGTCCAAATTTATCTGGAGTATATGGTTTCCTTCTAGGTTTGGTAACCGCAAGGATAATTTCTTCTCTTGTGTCGACACTTTGTGTTGAGTGGTGAAGACCATCTTGGAAGTCACTTTAAGATTCCTTGTTTGAAGCAACGACTATGCGGTGTAACCAAACCATTTATGGAGTAAGTAGAACTATTAATCCCTTGGTATCCTAGTGGACTAATAAGCCTTACAAAGTTAGATCTAGGATTTTCTTGTCATCGAATAAATTCCTTGTGAGACCCCGGACGACACAAATGGAGAGAGTGAAATAGTTGTTCTATGACTTAAACTCTTGTTAATGAACTCTTTAGTTCCTCTCAGCTAAATGTGTTACCTTGGTTTCTATCAACATAACACCTTGGATTTTTCTTGAAGGTGGTTTAGCATAAATATGTCCTCTCGCCTTAAACTCATATATAGTTGAGGCGTAGATCCTTAGGTGCATTTGAAATTAATCTAAACCTTAGTTGATTAGGAGGTTAACTTGGGGTTCGTGTGTAGTTACAAGGCTTCCAATCATATACGTCTTCAAGATGTTAGACAATTACTTCCGTAACTCCTATTACAAAACAATGTTAATAATGAGACCATAATGTGATGTAAAAGTAAAGCATATAAGAGAAAAAAATTATATTTAAGGTTAGGAATAATGCCACTCTTGGAGTCCTTATAACTCAATTAAACATTTTCATGTGTTATAAAGAATATGAGTTTCCTTGCATGAGATCAAACTTCGAGAAAAACAAAAGATGTGTGTGTGTGTGTGTGTGTGTGTGTGTGTGTGTGTGTGTGTGTGTGTGTGTCTAAATACAATTTCTTGTTGTGGGAATTTTTAATTGGGAAATAAGGATCCCGTGATCGAAGAATGTTTATGGGAAAAAGGTATCTTTAATCTAAACCACCCCTTTAAATCCTAATATTGATTTTTGGACATCAATTCAGATTCACTTGAGTTGCAAGGGTAAAATTTAGACATTGATTAAACTTTTGAGAGGCATATTCTTAACATAAGAACAAGATAATTAAGTACTTTATATGTAATTTGAATTATGCCAAATAAGTATGTAAGTTATGGAATTTTTTTCATAAAGGATAAAAATCCAACTTAAAATGGTCGAACTGTAAATTAAATATGGAATGATATTAAGAATCTGTAGGTGGAAAAAGGAGAAAATTATCCTTGCACAATAATGTTCTTAGAATGTTAATCGTAACTAAGATGTAATTAAAGAAATGATGTGTTGTGGATTTTCCAATCCTTGAGTCCTTTTCTTGTGGTTGGGTCATTTCTAGTATTCATTCATTGGGAAAAGTGTGGCATCAACATGTCTATGGTGTTGTCATGTGTCTATGTGAGTCGATGACTTGTAAGTGTCATATGCATATTTGAGTTTTCTTTACATGGAGCCCTTTTGGCGTTGTGAAGTGAGCAATGTAAGTAAAAAAATTTATCCTGGTATTTTTAGTGTTGTTTTTGTGTGTGTAAAATGTGGGCGTTACATTTGGTATTAGAGCGAGAGGTTCATGCTCTCAAACCTCTGGGATAGATTGGAGTTGTGATGGTGTTGCATGATGGTGGTGGATATTGGAAGAGTAATGTGATATAAGCGTGATGTGAACTATGTCGTAATTGTGAAATTGTGAACGCACATGTTGTGTATGTCACTTAGTGCATATTTTTTATCATGTTTATGTGCTTATGATGAGAGTATTATCTCTCCTTTTCATGGATTCTATGAAGAGTTCACGTGTGATGTACCGCCTTATTGTGTGTGACAAAAGAATGTTATTGTGGATTGTGAAGTGTTGGATAATTTTTTCATTATGTGATATGTAGGTGTATTGATGTATTGCATGACAAAATTGGTGTAAAGAGAATTAGATTTTATCGTGATGTCGTCACTGTATTGTGATGAATCATGTGCATCACCATGTTGTATTGCAATTGAATATATGTTGTAAAGTTAGACATTGTGTTCCTCATATGTATAATTCATGTAATATGTAATGGTTCATGTCATGAGTTAGGGGCATATTGTGAGCGTATGATCCCTATCGTACAGTGATTGCACTTTGGGTGCATAATGTGGTAATGTGATGTATCATAACCCATGAAAGTAATGATTTTGTTTTACCTTGTATATATACCATGTGTAAGACACTATGGTTAATTTGTGTGAATCACCATTGTGTTAGTGATGTAGTTATGTGTTATATTATGGACCCTACACTAACCGACCTTAAGGAAATCGGTAAAAGGTGTATATTTGGAATGATAAAATTTGTACCATTGACCGATCACTCGAGTTGAGTATGAGATACAAAGTGGAGCCTTACATAGGCTGAAAACCTACTTTTGTTTGTTTGGTATGTGTGGCACTTTCTCGACGGGTTTCATGCATATTGTGTTTCACGAACACCTTAGGCTCAATAGATGGCAACTTGTACTCCTTTCTCTCCGCTGATATATTTATTGTATGGATTCAACCTATGTGATTTTGACTATGCTAAGCCTTGTCGAAGTGGTGGCGGGATGATTCAGACAGAGATGATGTCAGTTGTATTATTGATACGATATTATATGAGCTGAAGATCAATGTTTCCGAGTGCCAGAAACTCATTGAGTACCCCCTTTGGTGGCTGTATAAGGCCGCCTAGTTATCGTAATGTGTTATTCCTATACATGTATTTTATTCGTAAATTAAACACTTTCCCTTTTCTTGCTAGAACCAACAGTTTTCTTGACTGACATGTTCTTATATTTTGGGCATTTATTTGGTTGTTGCACTAACATTTGGATTTTGCACTAACCATGGCTAATTATCCATTTGCTTTTCTCAGTTTTAAATTGCATATCAAGTTTTAAAAATTATAGGCTAGCCCAAGGCTTGGGATTGTTGCCACTTGGCATTTGATATAGATTGTTATGTTGGTTCTAATGTCATAATGTGTTGGAATAGGGTCATGGGATTCACCATGGAGTGGTGGGACCTATGGACCCACTTCGTTGTATGGGGGTACGCCCCAAGGAGTTACAGATAACTATCGGGTTGTTGAACCATGAGTTATTATGTCACTTGGGTTACAGGTATCTGGACTCTATGCACCTAGGGCCATAGGGGTGACAGCCTCTTTTGGGGAGCGAAAAGGAAAATTTATATTTATTTTATTTCTTGAGGGAGGCATAAGAGACTTGAGTATGGGATAAGAGACACTTGAGGGAGGCATAAGAGACTTGAGGGTGGCATAAGAGACACTGAGGGAGCCATAAGAGACTTGGGGGAGGAATAAAGAAATTGTGTGGGTGTGATTTATTCTTTGGGAGGTATATGGAGTTGCTTTGTGATGCATGAGGGATTATGTAGTTGTCTTATTATGCTTTGGGAGGTATATGGAGCTGTTTTGTGATGTTTTGGGAGGTGTATCATGTTGGTTCTTTTATTTATGTGTACTCATGTGATTCTGGCCATGTTTTGTGAAATTAAGGATTGATGCTCCTCATTGAGGGTATGCTTTGACCCATTTTTGACACTATGTAACTATAGTTATTGTCCCAAGTTGCGTGAAACCTCTATATGTGTACCTGTTTGGAATTCCATGTTGAAGTAGTCTACTTATGTTATGGTTACTATTGTGTCGGGATCACATGTGTGACAAGTATTATGTTGTGAGAGCTATGTATGTTTTGTCCATGGGTTAGTTGAGTTATTCGAGGTGATACAATTATGGAAGTATGTAGAAATATGTCTTCTAAACCATTAGTGTTTTACTTGTCCCTTATGTGGTATTGTGATGTCAGTTTTGTTGGGCACCTATGAACATAAGACAACTAAACTATTAGACAATGAAATACTAAGAGTTAAGATTAATAAATTCTTTGAAGGGAAATACTAAGTAATAAAGTAAAAGAGAACTGCGAATCTTCACAAAACATTAAAATTTAAGATATTTCTAAATTTAGTTTGATCCCTTGTGGTTGTGTTGTATTGACCAGTTGTTTTGTTAAGCGACGTGTGTCCTTATTGAATTTCTTGTCTGCTTACCCTTCGAGCTTTGGTTTTGTTTTGCATCGAGGATGATGCTTTTTAAAGGGAGGGAAATGTAGTGCCAACCATATTTTAGAAAAAAAAAGAATAATAATAATTAAAAAAGAAAAGAAAAGAAAATTTGGACCGAATTGTTTCATTGGTAGATAGGTATGCAAAAACATGGAAGCATGCGTTGGCAGGTGAACTATTTGTTTAAACACATGAAATGTGGCTCATGGTGTAGTGCTACTGAAAAATAAATATTAAAATAAAATTAAGAAAGGTATATTGTAAAGTTGGTTGAATGTGAATGGCGGAGAAGTTTATGGTGAGCAGGTGGAGGCATGTGGGGGAGGGAAGTTGTGTGTATCAAGATGGAGTAGGTGACCCCCCACGTGAAGGAACATGGGCCTCATCAACACCGAGTAAGACATGTCATTTCATTGCAATAATATTTTCATTTTTTTGAGATCTAGAGACCTTGAGCATGTTAAACCCAAGGAAACGTTGTAAATCTAGTAGTAAGTTGATAGTTGCAGGTGAAGACAAAAATTCTTACACCCCCTCTAGTAGGTAACACATCTCAATGTTGTGTGATTGAGATTGGCGGTTGATGGCATTTGCTTGGGCATTTTTGTAGTGTTTGGCCAAATGAAGGATTGAGGCAGCTTCTCATAGGAATTCATTTTGGGAAGGGTTCAAGACGTGAAATTCCTTATGAGCCAATCACATTGTTTCATCCATACACAAACAGATTTGAAACCTGATCAGTTCACCCTTGCCACATATTCCTAGCTAGTGCCAAAATCTGAGCTCTATAATAGGGTATGGACGTCGAAGGAGCTTTTTCAGGTTTTGTAGTTGTAAGTGCTCTGGTAGATAAGTATGCAAACTATGGAATCATTGACAGGTACACAAGCGTCTTGAGCATAAGCATGGTTTTATAGACAATCTATATTGTGGAATACACAAAAACATGTTTGAAATGGTGCTTGAAATGGCTTGATCCGGGAACTACAAGTTTTTGTATCCAAACCCAAGATAGGTTTAATTCGATGGCTTGAATTTGTAGTGTTTCATTTGGCTCGTTATTGGGTCACATTTTGGGAGTGTACTACATTATGCTATGCTTTAGACTAGTAATTTTATATCCTCTTCTCTATTATTATATTTTGAATATGATTTGAAGCAAGATAGAACTCATGTGTTTCCTTATTGTTCAATATCCGGGTATTTGAATTTTTGTTGGATTTTTATTATTTGTTGAGCTTGCTATTAATTTTCTTTCCTAAATGGCTTGGGCCTTGTTTATATTACTTGTTTGTGATTTGGAGCTCATTTAGGTTTCAAACCCTTGATTTTTTTATCAAGTGGTTTGATCATGAATTCTTAAGAATTTAGTTGTGTTTCCATTCTATTCGAGTGGTGTAATCTATTTGAACTCATGCGTAGTTATCAAACTCATGATTTTTTTGTATTGGCTTGTTCTATCATTTTCATTGCTAGACTTACATGGTCCTATTTAACTTGAAGCGGTTTGCGAATTGAACATGCTATCATTTATTTGACTTGGCTCTTCTTGCTCCCCTCTTGATCCGGTGGTTCTAAACCCCAACATGCATTCATACAAGTTCAAAACAATTCTTTGTTCTTAACTTGGTGAGGTTTTATTAATCCTGTAGAACTTGTATTTATTCTAAAATCATTTCTAGGTTTGTTTTAATGTGAATAAATCTACCCTTTGTCTCTAACTTGGCCTTAAATCATAACGACCCAACTTCACTCAATCCTAGTGTGGTGATCTCTCCTTGTTTTCTCAGCTAGTTATGTGCCATTGTTAACCTTTATTAACCAATATCTAGGTCAAATAAGTGCTCCCTTTCATAGCTCAATCTCATTAAACCATCTCTCAAAGCCTTTTTATAAGTCCTCACGAATTTAGGTCATTGTATTTTTCTTAACTCTAGATCGACATTTATATGCAAAGCTCGTTGCTTTGTTTTTACCACCTAGTTTGGTTTGATGCTGCGGGAGCTTGCCACTATTTTTTCCATTTGAGAGGTAGTTATCATAATCATTAAATCAACAATCTCTCAATGCCCGAGTTGAAGTTCAATCAACTCTTAATGCTCTCATGTTTACTTTCGACATTAACATTGTTGAGATGTAGCTCTTTTTATCAACTTGTGAAGTTATTCCTAATAACTTGTTTCTTCATTTGAAGATTGCATCTATGGATGAACCTAATAATGAAGAATAACTCTCCATTTATGTATTTTACATCTTATGCAAAAATTTTCACTTTTGAAATTTTAGGATCTGAATGAAAATGACACTTTAAAGCTGCTACAAACTTAGATATGAAAATACACTCTACAATTCTACTTTGAAAATATATTATCTGTGCAATGCTATCTCTCCATTATTAACTGAATCTTTTGTCCAAAAACACATTTTTGCAAGGGAGTTCAATAATATGTTTGTTCATTTCACATTTTGATTTGCAAATATGTGCATTGTTTGATATTTCATGATATCTTCATATGGTTGTAACTTTAGTCCTCTTTTTAGGAATCTAGAAATCTAAATAGCTTGTAGTTGTTGAAAGTAATGCTTGAAATTTCTCAAGAAAGTTTATTCACTCCTTATCTTACCTGATTCATGAGACCCATGTTTGATTACACAAAAATTAATGTATATCATGGAAATTTGGTGGTCATCATGTATCTTTCATAAATTGTTCCTTCAAAGCTTTGATGAAAAATGACATTTGTCTATCTAGAAATCTATATGAGAAACACGCCTTTGTAAAGATGTTTCTTTCCCTTGAATGCATATTTGAAATCTCACTTTGATTGGACAATATATTTGAGAATCATAGTAACCTTATTGTTAATGATTCATGAGATCTTCATATGACTTGGCGGTGCAAATTAACTTGCAGCAATTAATATGTTGTTCATTAATCTATAGTCATTTAATTATCATACCTAGGGACATAAAATTTCAATATTTTCAGTGTTGTATGCATAGTTACAAATGTTTGGGAGGTGTAAAGGTAAATTTTTTTCACTACAATTAGGAAATAACAATGCTAGAAATGAACTAGATTATGACTGAAAGTAAATACTATGGCTAATAACAAAGCATGTAAAAATAGAGCATAGATAAAGAAATAAATTGTTGCTAATCTAATCATGTGAGGAATTAAAACAAAAAACAGAAGGAGAGGGTTAGCAAACCACAAGTGGGCCCTTCCTTGGGTGCTAATCCATCCTAAGGCCTATGTCTACAATGAATTAATAGAACTCGGATTCTTATTTCATTAGAATGAAGATTTCAAGTGCAAAACACAACCAATTTTCTACCTAAGGATTGATCTATCTATGTATCTCCCTCCTATCTACAACATTAGTCTTTCCTTTTTATATCTTTTATTACAACAGAGGCATGAAGAGATACAAATCCCTACTAGGAATTCTAGTTGGATTAAGTCAAATATCTTAAACAAAAATTTGGAAATTACATGCATGTAATGAGAACTATTCGGTAGATGTTCTCATACAATCACATAGCTTAACTAACTAACCAATCGATCAACTAGTTATTAAATTATGATTTAAATTGATTAGTTATTTTTATTTGTAATGCATAATTAGGTGATGGCATTGAGTCTTCTTCTTGTTCTCATTATTGCTTCTTCCATTGACACGCGTGACTTTAGGTGTAGTTTCCATGTTGTGCATGATCCCTTAATCATGATTTTATGTATGTGTATGACCTCCTTTGGTTGTGGATTATTTGATGCAGAAAAGTACCTTTTGTTTCATGTCATTTACTCTGAGACAACCTCCTCCATGTGAATGAGTTAATTTTTTTGCATGTTAGTTGTTGCATCTAATAGCTTCTTTGTAAACAAGGTTGGCATTTATAAAAAGCATCATTTAACATCATATTACAATCAAAAGAATAAATTTATACTCGTAATCCCAAAAATAAAGTAAAATTTAGTACTAATTATATTAACTAATATTCATACCATGATTTCAAGTTATAATGAAAATGTCTAGCAGTATCACAGGGAAATACAAGTTGGGGCTACAAATGGCTCAATAGAATACAAAAGATGAGGTGTTTTTAGAAAGGAAAATAAATGAATCATCACATCCCAGACTTAACTTCTTGAATTTCCTCATTAAAGATTCTTTAGGTTCCTCTGTTGGCTTAGGGTCCATTTGTATGATGTTGGATAAACATATGAAATCAACCGGGGTATATGTTCCTTTAGGCTCGGTGAAGAAGTATCCTAAATTCCTTCTGTATCTTTCCATGAATTTGTCATGTATTTTTTCATCTAGTTTCTTTTCACCAAACCAATGTGGTATAACATAGTGGAATATTGGGGGATAATAACCAATGGGAAACCAAGTTTTCCCACATCCTTTATAAAATTCAATGTATGCATTTACCCTCCTAAATGTTGGAATGATATTATGATAGAAGTGCATTTATTTTAGTTGCATCTTAGGGGACATCTCTATCCATCACATATTGCAGACATCTATTATCTCTCATGCATTGAATTTAATGTGTTCATTGACTTCTTCATGATCTTCATTTCACATATGGTGTACTTGCTATCTAATTTCCGTGTTCCATGTATTTTCCATATTCTTCAATAATTTCCCTTGTATTGGTAGCTTCACCTTTGATCATTAATGAATGAACTTTTGAAAAGTGGTTGTATTCCTCCATCTATTTTTCTTTGTACAATTCATTGTTAAAAATAAGAATGCAATCCCCTAATTGGAACATATCCAATATAAAGTACTGGGATCAAGTTCCTATTATATTTAAGGGCATAATTGTAAATATACATTTCACAGAGCACTAGTTGAATCTCATGATGCATTTTATATATATTCTAAAGAAAGGTCTAGCTCCACTAATATCAAATGGAATATCTAAGTTGATACAAGTGATCTTTAACTGTAACATTTGTTCTTTCAATAAAATGGCATAAATGTTAGAAGGTGGTCTGCATTTAAGTATCTCATTGGTCACCTGAATTGTATCTTCCTGCTTCTTCTTGAGTCTTTCTATTTCCTTTTCCTTGGCCTTAAGTTTCTTATCCTTTTCCTCAATGTCCTATTGATGTTGGAAGATTAATTCTTCCTTCTCCCTTTCCCATTTTCCTACAACCTATTAACATAGTTTTCAAATTGCTGCACCCAGTAATCTAACAAGGTTGTCTAAGTGGCCATGTTTCTACAAGCTAGTTTTGGAGGTTCTTTGAAAACTTCTCTGATGATAACCTATGTCTATAGAATATCTTGTGGCCTGATGGGAAGAAACTCTACTATGGTCTCAGTTGTATCCTTAGTAAATGAAGGACCATTTCCTGAACCTTCTCACTCGCTAGGTTGTTTTTCTACTTCAACTCTGTGAACAATATTTTCAATAATTTCTTCAAGAACATGGGGCATATCATCCCCAATTTCCATCTCATATGTCAGTATTTAAAACACTTCATGGTCATGGACATCCTCTATCTTATCTTTGTTATTGGTGGATTCATAAACTCTATCTTCAATTTCCCTTGCAATTTCTTCTCCTTCATGCTTCTCATGGGTTTCCCTAGCATGAAATGCCTCTGCATGTTGTTCAACAAGGATTTCCTAAACCGCTTTCTCTCCACTTTATTCTCCTTCTTCTCCTTCATCTCCTTCGTGGGCTTCGAATCTCATAATCAACACCTTCCTACTATTTTTCCATGGATTTGGCCTCAATATTCTCTTATGTAGCTTCTTTATCACTATCAAATGATATGGTTTTGAGATTTGTGGCTTTTGATTTTTCTGGATTTCTAATTCTTAGGTGATGAGAATGCCTAGGTGGTGCAGGAGTGGATTTGGAAGATGAAGGAGTAGACTTGGAAGATTTAGGAGTAGGCATGGAACATTTTATCTTACTCCTTGAGGTGGATGATTCAAGGGTTGAAAATCCAAGTAGGATTTTCGTAATTATAATCCTCTCAATTGATATAGGAACATGGTTCTCTTCAGCAGGTTGTGTATTTTCAGAAAAAGGGGTTTTGTGGCCTGAGAAATGGAAGTGTGGGTTCAGGATGACAAGTCAAAGTTGTGGGTACAACTATATGGGTTGAAGAACTAACAATACATCTCCTTCTCTTCTTTCTTCACCCCAATAACTCATTAATATTCTTAACCTTTGAAAATTCTCCTAGTTCAATTCAGATTGTTTCTTTTCCAGTGTATGTTTTACAATCAAAGTGATGAGACAATGGTGAGACAAAGTTGATCTCCCCTTTGTGGCTCTCTACCTTCTCTTTTCAAGCTTTCATTTAAGATGTAACACCCACATTTTAGACACACAAATAAAACAGTAAAAATACGAATAATTTTTTTACTTACATTGAAGGTTACACGACAACTCGCAAGAGATCACTTACAACAATGTACAATAGATGATATGTTTCCACAAACATTAACCCACATAGGCAACATGAAAACACGTGACGCACATCAAGGTGGCCTTTTTATAAATGAAAAGACACCACATAACAATTCAACTACATTATGAGTCTCGTATAGGCACCATCCATGACATCACTTTCCTATTTTACATATTTATTACATTCATATTTCATTATTGACCTTATTTTCTTGGAAATCACTTATCAATTATTTTATAATTAAACTACATTATCTTTAATTTATTTAACATTTCACTTGTAGTAATCCCATCTAATTTTTCTTATTTCCCTCATCACACCAGAATGTTGTAACTTGGTTATTGGTATGAACATATGTACATACATGATCCTTTTAGTATTTTTTCCAAGGATTCATTTTCTAAGTTGTATGTTTAATTGGATTTTCCATTTATCTTAGTTACAACAAGGAGGTTCTCATGAAGCAAAGGAAGTTTATTGATTTAAGAGTAGATAGATTTCACATTCTTTTCATATTAGCATTTAAGTTCTAAGGTTAGTCTATTTGTTTTACATTATAACAAATAACCATGTATCCCATCTACTTCACTAAATTTCTTAGTCATCAAGGTACTAACAGGTATGATTTCACACTTAACCAAATTTAGATCCGTGGAAATAAGTATTAGATGCATGATATCAGGAGACATTCAATTATAAATTTTTACCCACCTTACTAAGGTCACAACTAGAGTGATTGCACACCCTTATCTCTAACAATCATCATGTAACTCTAGGTAAATCGATACTTCTTGACAAGCTTAAACTCTTGTTTGAGAGGGGTTAAAGGGGATTCACACTTAGCATTCTCATGTGTAGGTAATTTGAACATAGGATCTGCTCAAATAATTTTCATTCATCTTAAAAATGGTTTCACTTAACTTGATTTAATTACCCTTTTAAAATTTGTTTTGCAACCCATTTATTAATAGGGACATTGGTATGCTCATGAGACTACTAGTCCTTGTCCTAGGGGTTCATCTCAAGAACATGATTACATTATTTCACATCATACATTCATTACACATTAGGAAAATTGGGGAACATGAGGGAATACTCCTTCATTTAAAGGATTACGGTTCACATTAGGGATCACACACTATGAATTTATTCCCTCGCCAAAAGAGGGTTTATACACATTATATGAATGATCTAAATTTCACCTTTCTCCAAGCATATCATCTTATGGATACATTTTCACAAACAAATAATAAATTAGAATGTTGTTAAGTTTCACAAATGACTCTTAGTATGGCACCAAAAAAAAATGAATGATAAATGGGGTTGGGTAGCGAGTTCATTTCGAGCCCCCAACTTTAATGGTGACTTACAAGGTTAGTTGGTGACCTTCACCACTCAACAAGTATGTCGGTCCAAGAGGATTTTACACTATGTTTAATGTTGGTTCCCAATAGTACTACCTTAAGAGAACACATTATCCTTACTACACACATGATTACTTATCCTGGAAGGGAACCACATACTCTAGATAATGTTTGACCATGTCATTCCTAACCATTGGGTTTGTGACGATGTCATTAAGCATATAAGCTATGACAATAAACTCAAACTTGTGATCTTATTTATTTAATCTATAAGGTGTTATCAAGCATAAGGATTTTAATTCATCCTAAGGTTTTAGTTTTCTATGCTATAAAGAATCACACAGGAAGGGTATTTATACACAAATTTTAAACTAGGGTGGACTGTTTCATTTAGATCTCTTTATTACATTTTAAGGTAAGAAACACAACACACTAATTATTTAATCATCAATTGCACACTGGAATTGCACTATAAGCTATTAATTTCAATTTTATTTAACACATTTATCCAACTTTTTATAGTACAAATTTTGGAATCAAATAACACCCATGTTTAGATGAACGTTCCCCTTAAACACTAGCATCTTAAAAATATTACAAAACTTCATTAATAAACCTTTCAATACTTCACAATGATAAACTATCCTCTACAATATCACTTAACATATATATCCAACCCCCTTTTTACCATATGTAAATTTGAACCAAAAGAACACCTATATTTAAATGCACTAATTCCCAAAACACCCCTAAATCTAGCATCTCATTCATATTTCCAAATTTCAATAATAAGTCTTTACTATAACATAAAAATACATTAAAAAATCTTTCCATTAACATACATGAATTATAATAATATACAATGAATCACAACCATGTCGTTTTGCCATCTTACTTGCATCCTGCAAAACCATGTGAGCATGAAATCAACGATAAATCACTGACATGGCATCCACCTAGATCTAGCATAATTAACATTATTGGTTTTCCATTTACATTTTAATAATAATACACACATAACAAGAGAGGGTTAGGGAACATGTTCATTTCATTTCATTTCTTAACTAAGGGAAGAGAGAGAAACACTATTTTCCCAAAAGTCAAATTTCACATGCCAAGCCACAAGATAGAGTTTAAAATAGTTATTTACAAGTGTTAATAATTTTCCACGTTGATTTTCTAACTTGACTAGGGTCCTACAAATTTATTTTACATTTTTCTGCTAATTACAAAAATGCCCAAATTTTGGCTCAGAGGCTAAGAAAGTGTGTTTAAAATTTGTCTTCGATAAGAAAATTCATGATGGGTGAATTCCTACCTGTCTGGCTATATACCCAAAGTTCATAGGAACTGACAGAATTTGAAACTTGCAAATGGTTTACGATAGGTGGCTAGTTTTATGGGGCTATCGGTCGTAATAAGGCTAGTTGCAACAACAACCAATTTTAGCTCGAGGGTTAAGAACCCTCATCTGGAAACTAACTTTCGATGGTTGGAATCTCCATGGGAATATTCCTACATGCCCTCCTATATATAGAGGATACGTTAGAGTTAACGAAACTGAGAACTAGAAAACGGGTTACAAATAAAAGGACAAGTTTTCCGAAGCCACTGGTCATAGTAGAGCCAGTTTGACCTAGTCAAATAGTAACCGAGGCCTACAAAATGCCTTTTCCAAACTATCAAGAAGAGTGTTTTCCCCAAACCGAATGTTCCAAGCAATTTTCTAGTAAAATGCTAGAGGTTTTCGAAGGAAAACAAGCATTTTGTTACTCTGGGTTCAAACGACAAGCCAAAATGAAATCAAACTTTTCAATTTTAGTAGCTTCCTAAAAGTGCTAAAATAGGTAACAAGACTCCTAGAGGAGTGATGAAGAGAGAAAAATGGTAAAATGAGGTTGAGATAATGCTTGACATGACTCTCTACACAACAAGGAACACATACGATGCTTGACATTTTTTACGGGGCTCAGAGGGTTGTTTTGCAAGTCTCTGAAAATAGCATTTTTCTAACTTTGCAACGATGATAAAATGGTTGTTTTAGTTAACTCATATAGCTCTCACCAAAACCAATGGAAATGAGCACCTATTTTTGATACCGTGAGTCTAGCACATACAAGGTTGCGGTAACATAACATGGTTGATGGTCAATTTGTAAACTGGTAGCGTAGATGACCGGTAGAGTTTTATCATTTCACACTAACATTATAATTAAAATACTCAACTATACACTTATCCAATGATTTATTATTTCTATTAAATTTCAAATGAAGCACCAAATTATATGAAAATTATAAAAGAAAAGGTAAGGAGACCATGCCTAACAATTTTAACATTCATAGAGCAAGAGGTCCCCCAGGCAGGTTCACCCGCATTCCAATAGGATTTATCCCTCTTCCAGGTATTCTACAGACATAATCTGCATGTATCCATGATTCCACCGTTACATTTTCTAGAAGGATTTTATACTCATTCCACAAAGTGATTTGAGTATTCTCCACTGTGATCATCCGTTAGACCAAGTTTGGTTGGGGTATCCCCAATAAAATTTACCACTCCATAGCCCCCATTTTTTAAAGCACCCACATTTTGCATCATCACTTTCATAGAATTCTTCTTCATATTCCCTTGGACAGTAGTCATAGTCATAGTATAACATTAAATCATATTCATCATCATAAGAGTTGTAATCTTCTAGGTCATAACAAACTAAATCATCAACAACAGGGCCTATAAGACCCTCAGTTTATGGCAGCGCTCAGCAAGGGAATCCTACATAGCTACATTCCAATAACCTCAGATATCTAGGTGTTCCAAGTACCTACACATGCGTAAAAGGGCATCCATACCTGCATTAGTAAGAAGACCATAAGATAACTCCAAATGCTTCAAGTGAGACATGTGTTTGGCAATAGAAAATGCTTCATCATCCTTTGGGATTGGCTAGTAGTGCCCTGTGGATGCATATTCTTGCTAAAATGTGTGAGGAACTTGCAATTTTTCCCCAGATCCTCCAATGAGGAAGAATTCATCTTCTCACAAAAACTATTATCCAGATAGGTTACATTTACTAATTTGGGAGCCACTTAGGTGGCAATGGAATCTGTCACTTCACTCATAGGCATGTGTAGGGCCTAAAGAATAAGGGCACTATATAAACATAATCATAGACACAAATCAAAACTCATGCACAAATAAACAAGAAGAGGAATCAACAATATTTTATTCTCTGCTAATTCTCCCTCTCTAGAAAGATATCTCCCGAAACTAGTTTCACCTGCCTTGCATAAGGTTCCACATTTTGCATCCACGTCTATCAAAGCATTTGTAACTATAACATCTAAAAAAATCCCTATCTTTATACCTTGTTATATGTTCATACCTGTTCTAGCGCTCATATTTTTATGCAGGCTAGATTTACACCTATGAATAGTATTTTCTTTAAAGTTTTCAAGCCTTTTCAACAAACCCCCTTTCGTGCATATCCTATAGACATTACAGTCCATGAGGTCACATTTATTTTAGGAATTTTAGAACACAGTTCATATGGCTTATACATGCATCCTCATTTTACACGCATATCTGTCAGGTAGCTTACAACTAAGACATTTGACAGGTCTGGATGAAGATTAATGGAGGCCCTCATGTCCTGTCCAACACGTCCACAACTACCACCAAAAAGTCTTACATGTAACCTACCCATGTGCCTTCATGTGGAGTCATAAATTCCTTCCACCCACTCCCAGACAATTCCTTCCAACATTTTTTTATTTGATTTGATTTTTTTATTAAAAATTTCTCTCCTTTTTTTTGGAACATATTTCTCTTCAGCAGGTTGTGTATTTTAAGAAACAAGGGTTTTTGTGGCCTAAGAAATGGAAGTTGTGGGTTCAGGATGAGAAGTGGAACCTTTGGGTGTAACTATATGGGTTGAAGAACTACCAATACTTCTTCTTCTCTTATTTCTTTTCCCCAATAACTCATTAATATTCTTGACCCTTGAAAAATCTCCCCAATTCAGTTCAGGGTGTTCTCTTTCCAGTGTATGTTTTACAATCAAAGTGATAAGACAATGGTGAGACAAATATGACCTCCCCCTCTATGACTCTCTACTCATTATTTTCAAGCTTTCATTTAAGAAATTGGGAACATTAACATGTCTACCATTTTTCAAATGATTGAGTAACTTGAAATGGATAGTATTCAATCTAGATTATCTACCTTTGCAAGTAAAGTATTTGATAATGTAATTGGAAACATCAGCCCAAAATGGTTTCAGAGAAGTGTGAAGTGTACCTTGTCGATCAGTCACGAAGTTATCATCTGCATCACCAAATTCTCACCGAGTTGCATCCAGGTTTGCTTTCTCAAGGAAAATCTCACCTTCTGTAGGAAGCCCTATTACTGCAGCTAAAATATTGTCATCCACTTTCACTATTAAACCTTTGATAGTAGCCTCTCGTCCTTGAATGTGGAAGAAAATTCTGTTACCATGGATTCGTTGAAACCCTGGAACTTACTAATATATTCCATCCATCCACTATTTTGAAAATAATGGAATATTTGAGGTTGGTTGTGGAGTTGAGAATGGTCTATAAGTTCTTGGAAAATTATATCCCCTCCCATCTTGAATTCTACAAACTCCCTTAGCTCTAAGAGGAAAAATCTCATAGTTTGTAGCAATGATGCAATAATTTGAGTAATTGTAAATTTTTGGAGTACTTGTGTTTTTGAATTTTGTGACTGACTCACACGTAGCACAAAAAGGAATGCATTAAATTGATTTGAGGGTTGTAAACATGTGAGGTGAGGTTGTGTGACGAAGTGGGGTGATATGGAGCAAAAAATCATAGGGTGAAAGGTGACATATAATAGCTTAATTAAAGACATTCATGACATGGCATAAACATTAATTAAACATAATCATTCTATCGATACTTTATTAAAGTGAAATGAGTGCACTTATCTTGAGAAATGCATTGGATGATGATTACATGTGTAATTGCACCTTTTTCTATAGGTAGACTTATCATGATGTTGCATGTTGAGGTGTTACGATGTTACGAATGTTTTTATAGTGTTGTAAGTGTATGCAAGCGTCATGTTGAATCCTATTTAATGAAATAAATTAATTCCCGAAGAGGGGATATTGACTTTTCTTATGCCAATCATCTTCATCACTATTCACACGTGTAGTTTGTTCCTTATTTTTTCATGCAATCACAAGTTCCTCTAGCAATAAAAAAATTGGATCTTTGTTGTATGCTTCGTAAGTGGAAATTTAGTCTTTGCACCATCTCCTTCTATTAGAGACCATGCACTTCTTGCAACAAATACACCAAATCCTACAAAACAAAAATTCTAAAAAAATAAAACATGTTATATGAGTGGTGTTAGTCACCAAGAGGGTTGATCACATCACTTTTAATCACCCTTGGACTATTCAATAAGCTGAATATACTAAGGAAACCAAAATATATCAATCCTATGTGCAATTTTATAAGATGAACCAACAGGCTCAACTTATGATATTAACTCTAATGTTCTCATCTCCATTCTTCTTTGAATACCTCTGAACTGCTACATGAAGGTGATCCCGCTCGAGTTGAATTTTTGTACAATCTCTATCTATGACATTTCACTAGTAATTTGAATCTCACAGGATCTATGGTGGTGAGTTTTACAACTCCATTGGGAAATATTTTCTCAATCTCATATGGGCCTAGCCACCTTGTCTTGAGTTTTCCCATGTGGTCCTTGTACTTTGAGTCAAATAAGAGAGCCCAATCACCTTCTTGAAATTGTCTTGTCTTGATGAACCTATCATGCCATTTTATCCTTTTCTTCTGAACTACCTCTATATTATGCACAACTTGTCTCCTCATTTCATCTAACTCATTGAGCTAGAGAATCCTCTGCCTTTGAGCTTCAAACAAATCTATTCCTAGTTCAAGTGCAGTCCTTAGTGTCTTGTGCTCAAATTCAATAGGGAGAACAACAATCTTACCATAAAAAATCTCGAATGGTGTGAAGCATGTTGTTGTCTTCCAAGTTTTGTTGAATTCCCAAAATGATTATGGAATTCTATCTACCCAATCTCTCCAGTGGAGTGTAATAGTTTTTATCAAGATGGATTCTATTTCACCTCAACTTGACCATTAGATTGGGGATGATAAGGTGTAGACTTCCTATGTCTAATTTCATATTCCTTAGCTAGATCATAAATAACTTCAGCAGTAAAGTGTGTACCTTGATCAATAATAATTTCTCTTGGTACTCCATACCTTGTGAAGATGTGGTCATACAAGAATTTGGAAAATTTCTCACTCTTCTGATTTGGAAATGCTTTCACTTCTGTCCATTTAGTGAGGTAATATTTGCACACCAAAATGTATTCCTTTGCGAAGATTTAGGACCTATGGGACCAATGAATTCTAAACCCCATTTGTTAAATGGCTACAATACTATTTGAGGCTGTAATGGCATCTCATTTGACTTGGTAGGCTTACCCATTCTTTGGCATTTATCACACCTCCTGGTATATAATGTTACATCCTTATGTAATGTTGGCAAGTAGTATCCTATTGTCAACACCTTTTGTGTCATTCTTTTTACAAAGCAATGTGTCCTCCAAATGGTTTACTATGGCGGGATTTGAATACATCGTATAATTCCTCATCATCTATGCATCTTATCATAACATTATCATGCCATGTGTGAAATATAAAACCAGATATCCAAGAAAAATTCACACTTTTCTCAACAATGTATTTCTTTTCAAAATATAAGTAGTGTGGAGGTTTCTTACCTAAGAATAAATAAATAGCTATATCAGCATACCAAGGTGTTCTAGTAGAAATGGAAAATAGGTGCTCATCTGGGAAAGATTCATCAACTACTTGCTATTCATTATTATTCTCCACTTTTGAAATAAATTCGGTGACAACATGTTCCTTACAGGGCTTATCTAAAATGGTGACATCAAACTCTTGCAAGAGTAACAACCATCTAAATGTTTTGGTTCTTACAATTTGGTTTGTTGATCAATTATTCATTTACACCATGGTCAGTGTGAATAAACTTTGGGTAGCCTATGATGTAGTGCCTAAAATTTTTGGTGGCATACATAACTACTATAAACTCTCTCTATGATTGTATAGTTAAGTTCAACATGCTACAAGATCTTATTAAAATAGTAGATTATGTAGTTTAGAATTCTATCCTTCTATCCTAAAATAGCTTCAATGGCATGATATGAGGCATCAGTATGAATGTGAAATGGAAAGATATAATCTAGTCCTCTTAACACAGTGCAAAATTCAACATTTGCTTCAAATTCTGGAATGCAATCTCACATTTCTCAATCCACTCAAAGGAAACATCCTTTCCCAGTAGGACAAATAATGGTGCTGCAATCTTATTGAATTCTTGTATAAATATTCTATAATACCCAGCATGGCCTAAGAAGCTCCTCACATCCTTCTACTTCTTTGGTGTTGGCATATTTAAAATCACAAATATTTTTACTTGATCTACCTGAATTCTAGCATATGATAGATAATGCCCCAATACTATTCCTTCAGACATCATCATGTATAATTTTTTTTTATTAAGGATAGGTTATGCTCCTTGCATCTCTAAAGAAATTTTTCCAGATTCTTTTGTGCTTTATCAAAATTATTGTCATGTACTATAAAATCATCCATATATACTTCCATGCAGTCATTGGTTAGATCTAAGAAAATTCTCAAAACTTCCCTTTGGAATGTAGCAGGTGCATTGCACAAACCAAAAGGAATAAAAAAATATGCAAACGTTCCCCATGGGCACGTGAATGTGGTCTTTTCTTGGTCCTCATGGTACAATATGAATTTGGTTATAGCCACTATAGCCATCAAGAAAAGAAAATATTTCTTTCCAACCATATTGTCAAGTACCTGATCAATGAAAGGAAGAGAAAAATGATCCTTTTTTTTTTGCTACATTCAGCTCTCTATAGTCCATGTAGATCCTCCATTTACCATTCTTATTAGGTACAATGACAAGGGGTGACACCCATTGACTTTCTAAAATTGGATATATGAATCCAACATCCAATAATTTTTTTAATTATTCTTTCATTATATCCCTCACTGTTGTGTTCATTCTTCTTTGTGGTTGTCTTATTGGCTTATAACTGTATTTGATATATATCTTATGTGTATAGAGCTTAGGGTGGATTCCATGCATGTCTCCATAATCCCATGCAAATGTTGTCTAATGTTTCTCAGAAGAGACATTAACAGTTGCTCTTGCTGCATGCCCAACATTTTTTCACATTAAGTGGATTTCCTAGATTAATTTCCACTTGTGCAGAGAGATCATTCATGCAGCATATATTGATACTTACATAATTCAATATACAATCATGTGGAAGAAGTTGGTGGAGGATGCAATTCTTACCTGGAACATTCATAGTGCTTACCTTGTGGTAGGATTTGATTCTCAAGACAACTTATACATCGTAATTTTCCATCTAATTCTTCATTCCTCTCATAATTATTTTGCAGGATGTTAGAAAGAACAACATCCTCTTCTTTCCCTTCAATTTTTCATGACTTCTCCAGCATCATGAGCTATTGAACTGAGCTTTGGTATTCTTCTGGCTCTTCAACCCAAACGTTTTTGTCTTCTTCATTGAACGGTTGTGCAAGGGGGTAAAGCATGAGATTTTGGTGTCACTTCCATTAGAGATAATCATATTACCGATCTACATCCTATGAATGCATCAGCAATTGTTAACCATGGTCTTCTTAGGATGATAGGATATCCTCCCAAGCTTTCTTTTAGCTGAAGAACAATAAAATCAATAGGGTATTCCCAAGATTCTACCACTACTACGTCCTCCAGGACTCCTTTAGGCTTAACTAGTTATCTTTTTTCAAGTTGTAAGACTATAGGTGTTGGTCTTAGTCCCTCTAACTTCAAATCATCCATAATTTTTTTTGTCATTACATTTATTTCTACCCCCAATTCAATCAGAGTGTTCTTAATCATTGTGCCATTGATTGTGACATTTACCAAAGGACTTCTTGGATCTATGTATTTGGGCATAATTGAGTTCCCAAGCATAATATCAACTAGTTTTCCAATGACATGTACAATAGTTGGATCTTTCCTCTTCCTTCCGATTTCTTTATGCATAGGTCTTTAACCAATTTATTGTAGATGGACACATCCTTAATAGCTTAAATCAATGGAATTTTGAAACAAATGTCTTTCAGCTGGTTGAAAAAATCAGAATTAGATTATGATTTGAGGTCAATCTTATTTTCTTGTAACCTTTTAGGAAATGGTGGCTCATTACCCTGTGTTTTACCCTTGTTAGAATTTTTCTTAGGTTGTTATGGATCAACATGCAATGTATTATGGATTTTTTGTGGATTAATATTTAGAAACCGAGGTTATTTTGCAATTTTAGTAATGTTGAGTCTAGCTGGTGAAGGAAGTGCTCTTCCTAAGCAAAGATGGATATTTTTACATCAATAGAATATGTAGGGTATTGAGTTGGTTTAGTGGAATAGGCTCATTGAGAATATTTATTGTTAGGGTTAGGTTTTGGTTGAGCTAGTAGTTGGGTAACTTTTAGTTCGGAGCTTTCTTGGGGGTTTGGTATCACGGTTTGTTGATGTGGATAAGGAGGTTGTTGATAAGATTGTTGGTAATTAGGAAGCGGGTTATTCCACCGATGCCCTTATCTCTAAGGTTTCTACTATGATTGAAAATGATGTTTCCATTGTTGTTAGGGATGGCCTTGGAATTGAGGTTGCCACTATTATTGATATCAGTTAGCATATGGGGCCTAACCTTGAGGGTTAGCCTAAGGTGGGCACTGTATATATGGATTATTAGAACAATTTTTAAATGAATGCATAGGGTCTTGTGTCATACCTCCTTGCTTTGATGGCCATGGTTTTCTTTGAGAAACATAAAAAATTTCCAATCCTCTATCTCTAACATCTTGAACTCAGGTGAAGCCTCTCTTTCTTGAGAAATTCTACCCAATACTATGGATCTATAGTCATATTTCTTCATTTTACATGCATGGTCGTACACTATTAGTGATTATGCTACATCTTCTTTTTATTTTTGGCATGTAGAGCATCTAATTGATTAGCCATGTCATTGAAAATCTCCGCTTCATGTTTTTAAACATGTTGACAATCTCTGACTTGGATATGTCCCTAATTGTTTTGGTAGTTGATCCACCTCTTGATCTTACACTTCTTACCCTCTTCATAGTATCTCTTGAGTAATTTTTGCAGATTCACATATTTATACAAAATTAGCTTTTGAAATGTCCCTTGCTCCTATCAGATCCAGAGCATCCATGTCCTCCTCACTAAGTCCCTTTAAAAAGAGTAATTTGAGATATTCAGTGGTAGTCTGGTGTGCCTTGACTTCTAAATGTAGAACATGAACCTTTCCAAATAGTCTTCCAATGGTTCATCCTCTTTTTTTGTCATTATGTAGATTTCATCACCTCTCTCGTTGATTGGTCTACAATAATATTCATACTAATCAAGGAATTTCTCCTTCATTTGCACCCACATGGTTATAACATTTCTTCCCAATCCCATGAACCATCTCAAGGCTACATCCTTGAGTGTAGCAGAAATAGCTTCAATTTATGTACATCAGTAGTATAATCATAACTCCTACATAGAATGTCAAACTCAAACAAAAAGGTGTCTTGGGTCTCTTCATTGATCCATGAAAATTGGGAAAGGCTAAGGGAGAAATATTCTTCATAGCAAAGCAGCTGCATTATTGTCAGTAATGGGGAACTCAAAATTGGTTGCCCCATTTTGAACATTATAATCTACTTCTTTTGCCATCTCTGGCTACTCAAGAGAAAGTTTGAACTATCACTTGGAGGATGATCTTTGAACAGTAAACAAAGGATGTATTCTTCAGAATCCTCAGAGGTATATGAAGAGATTTTTTTCTACTTGTGGATTAGGTAAAATATACCATGGGCATCCCTTGGGTGGTGCATGCATTAACTAACTCAACTCAATCAATGGAAAATTAGTTTGGGGGTTGATTTGGAGCTGAATTTCCTAAAACCTAAACTATAAGAAATGAAAATATCTAAAAAAACCTTATAACTTAGTAATATCCCGGAAAAAAACACCAAAAATAGTGGTGCAAATTAACTTGCAACAATTAATATGTTTTTTGATTAATCTACAATCATTTAATTATCAGACCTAGGGACATAAAATTTCAATATTGTCAGTGATGTATGCACAATTACAGATGTTTGGGAGGTATAAAGGTAAATTGTTGTCACTACAATTAGGAAATAACAATGCTATAAATGAACTAGATTATGACTAAAATTAAATACTATGGATAATAACAAAGCATGTAAAAACAAAACATAGATAAAGAAATGGACTGCTACTAATATAATCATGTGAGGAATTAAAACAAAAAACAGAAGGAGAGGGTTAGCAAACCGCAAGTGGGTCATGCCTTGGGTGTTAATCCCTCCTAAGGCATGTGTCTACAATGAATTAATAGAACTCATATTCTTATTTCATCAGCATGAAGATTACAAGTGGAAAATACAACAAATTCTCTACCTAAGGATCGATCTATCTATGTATCTCTTTCCTATCTACAACATTAATATTTCCTTTTTATATCTTTCATTACAACAAAGGTGTGAAGAGATAGATTCCTACTAGGATTTCTAGTTGGATTAAGTAAAATATATTTTAACCAAACAATCCGGAAACTTACATGCATGCAATATAACTATTCAGTAGATATTCTCATACAATCACATAACTTAACTAACCGATCAGTTGATCAACTAATTATTAAATTATGAGTTAAATCAATTAGTTATTTGTTTGATTTGTAACACATAATCAGGTGATGGCATTGAGTATTATTATTTTTATCATAATTGTTTCTTCCATCGACACATGCAAGCTTAGGTGTAGTGTCCACGTTGTGCAAGATCCCCGTGATTACGGATTTATGTATGTGTATGACCTCCTTTGGATGCGGACTCTTTGATGTGGAGGAGTCCATTTTCCCGCATGTCATTTTCTCAGTAAACAAACCTCTTCGGTGTGAATGAGTTCCTTTGGTTGCATGTTAGTTGCTGCATATAACAAATTCTTTGCAAATAAGGCTGAAATTTATACAAAGCATCATTTAACATTATATTGCAAATCAAAATTAAAAATGAATACTCATAATCAACAAAATAATGTAAATTTTAGTAATAATTATATTACCTAATATCCATGCCATGAGTTCAAGTTATAATGAAAATTTCTAGCAGTATCACAGGGAAATACAAGTTCAGGGCTAAAAATGGCTCAATAGAATATAGAAGATGAGGTGTTCTTAGAAAAGAAAATAAATGAATCATCATGATTGTACCCTACATTATTACATTTTCCTCTTTTTTTTCATGTTCGATTTGAATTAAAGCATTCCTGAAGCACATGTTTTGAATGAAGGTTTAATGAAAACCTAGAACTTGTTTATGGAATCATGTTGATCCATCTTTGTACTCTTTTTTCTTGTTATCAAATATTTGTGATCAATTACTTGTAGGCATGATGAAACTTATAAATCGTATGATAATTTAGTTCTCAATATTTTCTTTGAATGCATAACTGATTTGATTCTCTAATCACGAGATTGTGGTTTATAAATGGTTGCAATATTTCATTTATCCAATGTACTCTCATTTTCTATATATGTTGAGAACCTTGACTTGAGATTGATGATGATGTATCCTCTCATACCTTGAAATAACTAGTCCCGCACTGTTTCTTTCTTTTACTACTATGAAGATACTTATTGCACATGAATGCTTGAACTTGATAAAAGCCCAATATTCTATTTTATTCAAGAAGTTGTTCTTTAGCACTATTGTGTATTTAAGATGATGACTACATTGGAGTTGGGAATCCTACATCATTGTGACTTATTCTTTCCATTTGAAAATTGAAGTATTCGTGATAACTATGAAACCTGTATCACTCTAAGTCCGAATGTTGTATGGTTGTAGATGATCATTCCATTTTACAATTCATGTCACGTATGTTACACTTTCTTATCTACATGTAAATATGAAAGAAAATTCATATATCCAAAGCCACATAGTATATGAGAATGACGAAAACCCAAATCTCTAATAATCTTTAAATCTTTATTTTCACGTTCTTTGGGACTAAAAGGAGGACGAAAAATGAGGTAGTTGCTATAAAAATCCACGAATGAAGGAAATCAACTTATTTCTAGGAAATGATGGGTTCTCTTCCTTTCTCTTGTATTCGTAGTTTTATATATATGAAATTTCCCTTGTATGTACTTGATAAGTCATATCCCATGGCTTATGTTGGATCTTTGTACATTTTACTTATAAATAAAATAAATCTATTTAATGTGATGAACGTTTCATGTTTACTTCACATTTATTTTCATCAACGTGA
The DNA here is from genome assembly GCA_018340775.1 of Taxus wallichiana var. yunnanensis. Classification (NCBI taxonomy): domain Eukaryota; kingdom Viridiplantae; phylum Streptophyta; class Pinopsida; order Cupressales; family Taxaceae; genus Taxus; species Taxus wallichiana. The sequence continues at coordinate 297,912,383 of CM031239.1, read as the reverse complement.
TGTTAAATGAACCTTTTAAAACTCAACACACTAAGTAATTTCAAATAATCATAAGGAATAAAATGAATTAATTGTACCTTATACCTTAATCTCCAAAACACAAGTGATACTACTAATGCAAACTCGTAATCGTAATCGTCTCTAACTTCTCGGTATTTCAGTAGCCTAAAACTTGTTGTCCCAACATGTTTATTTATGATTTTAACACCCTTCCCATATTTTTAGGGTCCTGTAGATGTATTTCATGGTTGATGCATGACCTTGGCAAACATGCCAACTGGAAAGGATTCAAATGTGAAAAATGAGCATCCTAGAACAACATGGCTAATTGAAGCTACCTCTATTTGTATACTTGAAGCAGTTTTCCACCGAACTTGATTAACCTAAAAGTGTTATACCCCTAACCTATGGTGACCAAAAATGGTCAACACCTACCCCTGTATGGGTTCGATTACCAAGACTCCCATTAAAACTTTGGAATAAATCATGCCTTGTTGTTATAGGTGATACTTTAGGATCCTTTAAAAAAGTAGATGTTAAAACCTCTTACCAGATTAACACAAATTTTGGTAGAATCTTGTTGGACATTGACACCTCTTTAGACCTTCTAGCAGAAATTAATATACAAATCGGGGATAGAAATTGGATGTGGAGGATTGACTATGAGGGTTTATCCATTATATGTTAGCAAAGTGCTTCTAAACATGGCATCTTTCAAATAAACTTGAGCACTCGAAGCAAGTGAAGTGAAAAATGGTGTGGTGGAAGGAACTCTTCCTCAAAGCATCTCATGATCGGTCCACATTCACATCTAGTTGAAGAATCATTGATCCCTACAAAGAAATAAACTCTCAACTTTGTTGAGTTTGTTCAGGATCCCACTAATCAAAATGTCACTATTGAAACTATGGTGGATTGTGCCCCATTGTCCCCTGTTTAGGGTCACATTCCTATCAGGACTCTTGAAGGCACCAAACTAAAACTAGCCCTTTGGTTTGGAAAAGGAATGATTCCTATCATTCTTATGTTTTATTAATGTATCTGGGCGTGGAGCCCACTATTTTTGTGTTGTGTTTCTCGTTGTGCTCGGAGTTGTTGACTAGGTGTAGGCCTGCTTTGCTATTATTTATTTATGTTGGGTAATTAGGCTTTTTTTAGTGCTCCATTGTTTATCCCTGGTTCTTAGAACCTTTTCATTTTTCTCTATTGTTGTATCTAGGTTTTGAACCCTTTTTATCTCTCTTGCAATATGGTCCCCATAAAAACCATTTACCAATAATGTGTGTGTGTGTGTGTGTGTGTGTGTGTGTGTGTGTGTGTGTGTGTGTGTATACATACATACATGAGTCTAAAAGGTTAATTGTTAACATTTTCTAATTTTAGTTAATTTTTATGACATTTCGATTCAAACGAATATTAGAAAATATTATTAAATATTTAGCTTTCCATGAAAATTTTATTATATTATCTTGTACACACACACACACACATGTACATACATGCATAGGTGTGTATGTGTGTGTACATATGTATGTATGTACATATGTACACACACACACATATGTATGTATGTACATGTGTGTGTGTGTATATCCACCAATTTTTTAGTACAATGTCATCACACCGAAAAACAAGTATGGTCAAAATTATCAAGTCATGAGCCAAAAATCTAAAAAAATAAATATATACAAAAAAAATAAGATCAAAAAATAAAGGAACTTTTCCTATCTATACCTTTGAGACCACTATGAGCTTGCGTAGGTTGAGGGCTCCTGGTATGACTTTTGTGATGAGGTATTTTAGGTCCAACATGGGAACCTCCACATGTGACATAGTGGGAGTGTCTATGGGAGTTCCTATGGGAGTTTCTGTACAAGGATGAAGTGCTAGTAGCCCCACTACGAGTCGATCATCACCCTATGAGAAAATCTCAATAGTATTCAACATACTATGTCAATAGTGCAATCTTTGTCCGCATCTAAGAAATCTCTCCTACCACATGTAAATATAGCACAAAAACCTTAGTGGGGTAGCCGTCTTGGGAAAGGAGTCCTAGGTCTTGTAGTAAGGTGTCTTAATTCAGACCAGAGGTGATGGAAAATATATCTACGTTTGTCTACATGATAAGCTATCACCACCCCATAGTTATAGCTATAAAACGCATGCCCACATCGGTGAATTAATAAAATAACAAAAATACAACTTACCAATGTCTAAGCAAGTGATTCTAATTTAGGAAGTAGGTGAAAGAGAGAATAAAATTACTCACTAGGATATCCTTCGACCAGCTTAGGCTTTGTAGCCACTCCCTCCGTCTTTCGGCAGCACCCTCTTCCTCTTCCTCCATAGAATCCTTATCTTATTCATCCTCATATACCCGGCTACCTACTCATATCTTCTACCCTATCAATCACAGTCGACTCCTCCTCCGATCCTGGAGCCCATATCTACCTCATCCTCACTCCCTGCAGTTCATCACCAATCTATAAAAATTTGGGTGGCCATGCTCCTCCTCTAATAACCTATCTAGGTGTAGCTCCTGTGTTTCCCAATAGGTTCCCAGTGGACTGCTACTATCCACCTCAATCTATGGATGTGCCTCTCCCATTCCTCTCTCACGCCCTTGAAAATAGTTACAAATTCAGGAAGGGAATCAATATACTATTTTCCAAACTCAGCAAAAGGCACCGTGTCACCTGCACAAGCCTCCTACGCCCACCATGGTCAATAAATTGTATGGTTCTTATAAATGAAACTAGCATGATCCCCTCCTCTCCCCACAATCCTAACATCCCTGGTTTGGCTCTACTACTATGTCCACTATAGTCAATGATCCTACTACCTGTGGAGTGGATTTGAGGGTCGACATGCCCACCCACCTCTCTACCCTAACGCTAGTGAGGTCTCCAATCACTATGCCCCTCTCGATAGGGGATCACCTACTCATACACCCATAACATCACAAATGTAGGGTGGCCAAGTGATTTGGCCTTACATCTTACCACTAGATATAATCTAGTGTAGGTAGTTTCAAGTATGTCATTTCCACATGTTAGCACTCATCTATGTCGCTCTATGATCTACACAATAGGTGCCTAACAAAATAAAAACATGTGTCCTCCCTTTTCCCAAATCAAACATGAGGCCAATATATGATTAATGGCCTTACATAGTTTAGGAATAGGGATGTATCCATTTATACCAATCTCACACCCTACTTGGCACTTGTATCCAATGCCCTTACATCCCCAAATATGTTTCCCACCGATGGGCCTCATCCGATGAACTAGAAATTTTAGCCCTAGCCTCCTCTATGCAAATCAGTAACTATCAAGGTATCTAGTCGACATCCTCTAAGGAAATTTTCCACTGTGTGGACACCGGGGAACCATAAAGTGTTTTGATTAACATATGAATAATTTAAGAAAATACAAAGAATCATGTTAGATGGAGAAACCGGTCTAGTTTGCACTAACTCCCATACACAAAGCTCTCTCCAAAGGCCTCGTCTCGGTCTCCATCAATAAAGGGAGAAATCATGTTATCCAATCATGGTATTGAGCTTTATTCCATAAAACATAAGCCCCTCCATCAACAAGGAAGAAAAAAGAAGAACGCTGTGCATCTACTAACAAATAATAAATCTGCAAGAAACTCAAAACAATAAGTAAAAATACACAAATATCCATGTTTTCCTATTTTACCTTTGGCACATGTGACGGTTATGAAATTTTTGTGGCAGATGTGTAACCTCCCATTTATGTAGAGAGGTTTTATGTAAGCACCACAATAGTATCACAATCGTTGCTCTATTTTTTTAGTGGTAGTTACACAACCACTACGGTGGTCGTGTCACCGACTACCAAGTAGTGCCCTTCAATCTATAAGCTCACAAATACCCAAAAAATGTACAAACTTCCTAAAATAATATACATATTCTAATATCCATCCCACACATGGTCATTTGGACTATAAAATCATTAAAAATCTTCCATAGTGTTCATTTTCATAGCAAAATTAAATCTAGGAAATAACGTCAAAATGCTTATCACTTGCTTGTTGTTTAGCCTCAACTATTGCCTCTTGATCGACCATCATCGTACCATAATCCATGTCATTTTTATGATACTCGTGCGTAAAAAACAAGAATTTGAAATCTAGAACACTAAAAATAGCAATGAAATATGCGAAAAATAAAAATGAAACCACCCTCTTGCAATAAGGCGGTTTATCACCGTATGAAGTAAAATTAAAATGCACATTATTGAATGTATGGATTTTGACATGATTTTCTTTCAAATTTTTGGGTTAAATTGGATAAATTTAGGATCTTTTGATTGGTCTTGAGATCCTGCTAAATATAACATGTTAATCTCTTTTCCTCAAGATGATTCATAGTTTCTTGATTTAAATGTGTCATTGACATCTTCTCCTCACACAACTTATAGAAATGACACTTTTAATCATATCATGGGTTGGAAAATTTATAAATTTTTGAAGTGTTATGATGCAAGATTTTATAGAGGGTCTATACGAGATAGATAGTTATCTACTTTCTTTCGGTGCTACTCACATTCTAGTTACCTTCCCAGAAAAAGTGAGTCATCTATTCTCTTGATCTTTTGTTGATACACATTTCCTTATTCATCCGTATCAACCAAAGCTCACATTTTGGAAGGAGATTGAAATTGAGGAGAAATTGAATGCATCACATCACCGCACCAAACTACCAAAACACTGTAGTTACTAGGTTGGAGTTATATTCAATTATTTGAGATTTAAAGATAGACATAGTTTGTTAGAAGTAAAAGAAATAGTTTCTTCATTTTTTTAAGATGACGATCCCATCAAGTGTTATTGTAGTATTTATTTTCAAAATATTTCCCGTATAATATTTATTCCCTTGATATCCTCTTCCCGATTCTCATTGTGGATATGCATGACAAATTGGTTAAAGGAAGAAGTGGAAAAATAAATAAAAATGTTTTTATTGTTTATTTCTTTTGGTCAGTTTAGAAGCAATTTTGCGAAGGAAAGTAAAGTGGCAAAGTAGAATTCACTTTCGAGAAGCTTTCCCCTTTACGAAATACTTGAAGTAGAAGTTAAAATAATAACTTTTGATTACTTCCACATTAGTATAGTATTTCCATAGAAACCTATAACAGAGGAAACCTATTTTGAGCCTTTTCATTATTTAAATTTATAAAATCGTGTACAAAGCTATTACAAGCATGTTGAGTTAACTAATGTTATTGGTATATTTTTGGCACTTTGGGAGGTGGGATTTTCCTATTTATGCCTTTATTTTTACAAGAAGGAAGAGGGGCTAATTTTTGTAGACTTATGCTACAAGATTTTTGTACTATGCACCTTTGATTAATAAACATTGAGTTTCCTCCATATTGAAGATCTTTGCTAGTGTTTTACAGAATTTGTTTTGTGTGTTAAAGTGAATAAATAGGTTCCTTTGCATGCTATCAAATTCCAGAAACCTCCATCAAGCAATTTTGCCAAGTTTTGTAGTTTTTCAAGTGTGTTCAAACACCTTATTGAGTGTAGAATCTGTCAAATAATTAATTGAAGTGAATAATAAGTCTTTCATCAATCTTTAAGTGTGTTTTTGCAAGACCAAGTCCCAATTATTTTTGTGTATCACCTTTACATGCTTTAGTTTTACCTTCCTTCTAACCTTCAACTCAATGAAATACAAATTTTCAAGTGATTCATCAAAGGGAGAAAGCTCTTTTTGGAGGTTTCCCTCATTCCGAGATGCCCACAACACAAAGGGAATCCCATTGTGCCAAAAAAATTTAAAATTCATATTTCCATCCATATGAAGGTGTACTTTGGACTGATAATAGTATCTCACTGTGATTTTGGCCCAAGTCCAACTCGACCTGCTAACTATCTACCGCCTAGCCACCACTATACCAAACTAGTCCACTACAGATGGAGATATAAATTAATCTAAAGCACCTAAATCAGAGAGAACTAAGACTAAAATACCCACGATAGTGCTATCATTACGATAATTGTGGCTCGATGCTCGGCCTAGCCGTTATCAACCACTACATACACACGATGGGTGCATCCTATGTCTTCCACTATCTTCTCGAGATCTATGATCTCTCTCGTCCATCAAAGGTGACAGTTTGTGCAGACACATGTGCATATAGTGATCGGGGACCAGAATAAAACATCTTACTTCCCTACTCTAAGAAACGAGTCCCTCATGTACTCGATGCACCGATCCTGCTAGCCTAACCCTAGCGAACTGCTGAGTGCAAGCTTGTTGTACCTATTGTGTACCATGTCTCCTATCTTTTCCCCACCAACCCCTCCTCTAGCTTCTCTTTACATGCTTTTAGTCTTCCTAACCTCTGTTGTTGGTGGGCATGATGTTTTGACTACTATTGTGTGTGTGTTATGGAGGTCTCGATAATGATAGAGGAGGCCAAAATCCTCCCTATGATTTTCAAACCTCTTGGGTTTCCTTTCAAGGATGAAGAATGGTTTTCAAACCATATGAACCACCTTCCCCAGCTCAAACCATATGAGGGGATAAGAACATGAGAAGCCAAGATCGCTTGTCCATCAACCCATTAGGTTTGAGACAAAAATTCCATCCCTCTTCACCCATACAAATCCAAAATCCATCATGCCATATGATGGATGGAGAAAAACAAATTAAGGGAAAAAAAAAGCATACCATGCACTACATACAAAACACAATCACACACAACAACAAATTTCATCTAAAATCTACATACAATAACACCAAATAAGGATCAAGGATCCTACCTCAAAGATATTTCCAAGTCTCTAAGTTATCCAATCCACTTCCAAGCAAGAGCTCCAAGTCTCCAACTCCAAAATCACTCCCAAGCAAAAGACAAGAAAAATCCTCTTCCTCCTACATGAGGAAGTATTTGAAGAAAAAAGGAAAAATTCCTCACAAATGAGGGGGTGACATGTGTCACCCCTCTCTTCCCTCCAAACCAAGATTCCAAAAATGAAAGAGAGAAAAGAAAATTTTCATTTTAAAACTAATCCCCCAAATTACCCAAAATGAATATAAGTCAAACCCATGCAACTTTTAAAAAGACACAACACCCAACCATTCTTACAAGAATGATGACTTATGAGATGTAAAATCAGAGGGGAAATTCCCATTTGACTAACAAATGAAACCTCATACCTATAGGTAGGGTCCAAGTGCTCTTTTACATGAAAAAAGAACCCCCAAAGATGAAAGGGGTCTCCAAAATGCCATAAATAGCCCAATTTCGGGTTTGGCATTTTGGGCACAATAGCTAAGTTTGTGGGGCCCACCCAAGGGTGATCATGTGACCCCAACATCATAAATCAAACTTAAACTAATCAAATACACCTTTAATACAAGTGGGGACCATTAGGTCCCCCAAACTAGCTCCTACAACACTAAACAATTTAAACAATAATAAATTTAAAAAATTACAACATTACACTTTAGGGTCACTCATGGTGCCCAAAAATGACATGCAACCAAGTAAGGCTTCACACAATTAACATGGCTAAGACTTGTCCCAGTCAGCTTGCTTGTGCACACTCGAGTAGCCACCTTGAAACCCATATTCTCTTGTGCCTATAATCTGCACACTCATTGCAAACATTAAACACATATGTCCAATAAAATGTATAAATTAACTACTCAGTAAATCAATAAAAATATAATCATGCTAACACAATATCAATAAGGAATTGTTAATGAGAAACATACACAATTTCATATTAATTCAACATGTGTTAGCCATCCCAGTAACATATAACGACATCCATCCATGCTATAATATGATAACATCAAATAACCAAATAATTCACGATATCAAAATGTGTGACACAACCATATGTCCATCATATATCTAATAATATCAACAACATCGTAACATGTTAGTATTCAAAACATCTACTGAAATGAACTATCATACTAGTCAAAACTAAATTGGCACTACGCACCCAAATCATCATACATGTCCTCAAATGATCAAATATCATAACATAATATCAAAAAGGTGTCATAATCCATGTCCAATCATCAAATATGAGTATAGAGTCAGCAGATAAACTGAAGCTATAAAATGTGGGCACCACACCATTCTTCTTACAAATGGTGGCCACATCTCTCTCGTCATCTTTACCTCTTGGTATAACCACCTTCTTTTGGCAGTTCAAATGGATAAACAAAAATTTATCCCTTATGGGTAGATGGAGGATTGTGATTTTTATACATATAGGTTAAGGAGCATTTCTTTAATTTCCATCTCGTGTGGCTATACATACAAAACATGGGTGGGATTAGAGAGTATCTCGCATTAGGCTATCAAAGTGATCCTTCTTTGAGTTCTTCCATACACATGTATTTTTTAGGTTATTTGGAAACCACTTTGTTTGATTTTTTTTTTTTAATTTTATATGCATTTTATGGGAATAAATGGTCGGTTTACTAATTACGAATGTAGTTGACAATAAGAATGCCTTTTTTTCTCGTATTTAATGAAATTTGGTCTAATTATTTAATATTGAATCATATTTTACATAGTTTTGAAACAAAATCCTTTTGAAATTTCATATTTAGGTTATTTTGCATAATTATAAGGTGTTTCAGTTTTAATCTTTGTCATGGTTATAACTTTGACATCTAGTGGCATCTCCACTCGATTAAGGGTTCTTCCATTGTTGATCCAATATTCCAGCCTTCTCCATTCCTCCCCCACAAATATTTCTTGAATGCGAGCTCCAACATCGTGTGGACCTTTCAGATTGTGTGCACTTTCAAACAACTCTTTCTCCCTTCAAATTTGCAAGTAAAGTTTTGGATGGAAGGTTAAAAGAAGGAACCATTGTACAATTACATGAAACCCTATCTATAATGATCAAGAATGAAGTGTTGATTTGATATCACTTCATATTTATTTATTTTTATAGTAGTTGTTAGCTTAGAATTTTTTTGTTTAGTTTTAGATTTTTATTCATCATCACAAAATATGCAATTTTAATTTTGATAGATTGTTTTTCACTTAATGTATGCTTGGAATTATGTTTTTCAAGTTGAAGATGACCCGATTTAAAATATTTTCGTTAATATACTTGAATTTTCCTCATCTTTCATTTTCCACTCAATGTCAAGCCAAAGAATTTTTCAACATTTCACTATGGTGCTAAAGGAATATGTCTTTTTCTGTCCACAATCGTTAGATTTTATTTTTGGGCCACATATAAAAGTTTAGGTTTTGATTACCATTTACCTGTATAGAAGTTCAGATGTGGAAAATCTATGATGAGTGGGTAGGGGAATTAAACTAGTGACCATTGAATTCATAAAAAAACTTATTCTTAACCGCTTCAATTAACATGTTGTTAGCCCTCCATAGAGAAAATAGGAGTTTTTCGTGGTGAACATATATTATAGAGTGAATATTTGTTTTCTTTGTGAAGTGGCTAGATTACAAATTATCATCCAATTTTTCATAATCCTTTTTTTTCTCAATAACATTTTGAAGTTGAAAAACTTATTTTACTGATTTTTTGCTTTCTCAGCATGATTATGTGACAAATTAAGGGAATCATATTTTTCTCCTATGCATTTAAAATCACCAAGTGTAAATATTTCCTTTAACTATGTAATTTATAGATGCAAATTTTTCAAGCATTTATATTGATTTCCCTTCAAAATCATAGAACCTTTTTTGAGTCTCATATTTGATTTTTTAATTTCTCTATGTGAACTACCTTATTTTATCCATTTGTTTATGCTTATTTAGATAGTTAGATTTGGGCTGCAAGACATGTGCAATCTTATGGTGCCTAGGACTTAAATTTGGGCCTCCATTTTAAAAAAATTTGTAGTCTGACAATGGCTACAAAATGTAATGTTAAAGCATTGTGCACTTCATGATGTGGACAACCCTTGCTTCCTTTATCATTTTGAGGCACCAAGTTAAGCAGAAAGATGTTGTGTATTAACATACATTACTATCCTTATATTAGTATGTAATATATAAGTACAAAGAAAATGAATCCACACAACCACCGTAGGTTTAATTGGCATATTCAAATTGAAGTCTAAGGTTTTCAATTACTTTTTGTTGGATTTTCATGCCCTATCATAGAGCTCCTTATTACATAAAAACACTACTATAGGTGCTTGAAAGAATAATGGAACATGAGAGTTAGATGCAGTGGTATAAGAGCTCATGGAAGCATGGAGATGTGTGATATATGTTGTCTCAACTATTTTAGGTCGTTTTGAAGATATCGAAGTAGAAGTATGGTGGTTTCTTCATTTTCTATGTCTAAACAAGACCTAATAATAAGTGTTTGGTGATCTATTGGTGCATTGATAGTCACTTGAAAAAGTGTTTGAGATTTTTATACTCTCAGAAAAGTATATCATACTATAATCAACATGTAGAGATAGTTTGTAGTAGTTTTATGCATGGTTGTTGTGTCAATTTTCTTGGTTTTGACCTAAACTAGGAAAAACCCTAAGGCCTACTCATTTAAACGAGATGGGTGATGAAGATGAATACATATTTGAGGAATTATGATGATTGGATATGATGCATAGGGGTTTTCCTAGAGGTGTGAAAAAAATTTCTTATCATTATGAAGAGAAGTTTGCAATTTATGAAGTTTCAGTGGAAAATAGGGTCCAGAAAGCATGATTTCTAGCTCGATAGGTAATTTGTAATTCTCACCTTCTCTCACATAATTTAAATAGAACATTGCATATTTCAAGGATGTTTTTCCATTGAAATAAGATCATTTTGAAAAATAATGGATTTTTTCATTTTTTTACTTTTATGAACGAATGTTAATAAGTGAAACAATTTTTTATGAGTTTGAAACCCTAGGTTGAGAATGATGGAGGAAGACTTCTTAGTATGGGAAAAAATGGATTGTTTTTTCAAATGTTATGATTGAAGGTTGTATAGGACCTTTCCATGTTTCCAAGAAGGTATTATAGATCTTGTGACTAAAGTGGGCCCCACTCAAAAAGGCTTGTTTCGAAGATTTTTAGCTTGTCACAAAGTTATCAATTAAAGGTATTATATAAACCACCATCATGAAATATTTGGATTTGTACTATATTTCTATGATAGTTTCATGTCATGGTTAAAGTATTAGAGGGAAAAGTACAACTTATCTTCAAGACTATTTTTGGGCTTAAAGGGGTAGTTTAGAAGTGTTGGAAAATGGAAGTGCTTGAGCATATTTGGGAATGGTAAAGGAGTATAATGATCTACGGGTGTTTTACAAATAAATTGTGACATGTTTCATTTTTTTGTTAATCTCTGAATGTGTACTGAGTTGCCATGGTTGAGGTCACAAGTTGACCTAGTTTGACTAGTTCAGGACATGACTTCTTTGACTAGAAGATGGATGTAGAAGACTCATGTTTTAGCCTACTTGATTATTTCTATCCATTATAGAAGTGAAGAGGGATAAATTTTATTCATATTAATGTATTTATAGGTCTTTAGAGTGACAAAAGGGTATAAACAAGTTGAGTTTCCAAAATTGCTTTTGGGAAGTTCAATTTCTTTGAAGCGGAAATGAGGTGTGGTTTTCTTTTGGATGTTTCATAAGGTATAACAATCCTTAATGTTTTATATAGGTTATTGTAATTCCAATGAGTGGTTACATGGAATATTTTATGTGTACTTGGGTGATCTTCATCCCCAATGGTGAAGATTGGTTCCTGGAAATGCCTATTTTGAGTAAGAAATGGTACTTGCTTGGTAGTTTTATGAATAAAATGATTGGTGTAGAGGTTTTTGTGAGAATATATGATGTTGTGATGATTTTTTGACATTCTTCAAGAGTTTCAAGGATTTAAAAATCATGATAAAGTGTCTTATGGTCTTTGATGAGCTTGGTGATGGGGTTTTGATTCTTTTGTGTTTGCTTGGTTGTCTTGGTGCATCGATGACCTACATGGGTGAATTTTATGAATTTGTATGAGTTTAATGTTATGTTTTAAAGATTTTATGGTCAATATCCTTGATCGGGACCGACCTATGTTATGTTTTTTAGTTGAGAAGCATATAAAGTGAATGGTTTGGTTCATTTTTCAACAAGTTATGATAAGAGGAAACATGTGATCTATAAACGAGTGAATGAGAGTGTTAAGGGATTATTAATAGAGATAATAAGAACCATGAATACCTGAATAATGTTGGTGACTAGATGTGCCAAGAAAATTGACAAAAATATCCCATGAAGAAGAGAGATAAAGGAGTTAGAAGAGACCTGGTTTGGATGAGGGTTTGATGTTTTGTGGGGTGACCTTGGATCACAATAACCTGTGAGATTGGAATACTCTCGGTGGTCATTCCTATGAAAAATATCTTATGATGATTCATATTCATATGATTCCTTTTTTGTGAGTAATATCAACAAGGGTTTAGGGGTTTGTGCTCCCTGTGGGTTTGTGCCAAACTAAACAAATCTTGTAGGATGTGTAATATTCTTGAAATTACTTACTTTGAGAAATATAAGAAATGGGTTTCAATGGGTTTTCTTACCCATGAGGTTTCCCATTTACATCCTGGTTTCTATGTGTTCTCCTCTTATTTCATTCTCTTTTGAATGGTAAATCCACATCTAATAAGATCACATGTGGTAGTGAATGTTGAATGCTTTATTGAATACAACAAAATGGAAATGATTGAATGGTATTAAAAATTTCCAAAGTGTGAATAAGTACAAGGAGAGAAAGTGGTTAGGATGTAACCGCATCACAAAAGGGCATAACTAAATTTTAATACAATGTTTTAAAAGTTAGTTTATATTAACATCCCAACCTTATTACATTATTATTAAATATCATATTTCTCGATAATGTACCAACCTTATTTCAAACATGGTAAAATGGTTTTACCAGCTCTGTCTATTATGTTCACCTTTGAGGTGATATTTCATCTTTATGGCTTTGTACTCTTGGTGACACCTTGTTTGTTCCTTATAGCATTAACATAAACCTAGAAGTGACATGAGTACATCTCTCTGCTAACACCTAGTGGTTTCTCATATTACTAAAAACCCTTATGGTTTTATGTCTATGGGTTGACCATGAACCTGGAGGTCACAAGATGTATCAACTATACACTTCAGTGGTTTCCCATATTTCCATAAACCGTTTCCAATAACTAAGTGATACTTTAGTGATTTTTCTCATCACAATGTTCTTCATTAGAAGGTAACAAACTAGAAAATAATGCTCAAAATTTTATTGAAAATCACACTATACACAACAAAACCACACTACACAAAACATAAAAACACACTAACAAAAATGTCACCAAATAAATGATGTAGCTCCATTGTAGGTGACTAATGATAGGATGCCAATTATCCTCCAACCTCTGTGTATCCTCTAAATTCCATTAATTTTCTACTTAGTTATAAGATATGGCTTTGATGCTCATTATGTTCCAATTGATTAAAAAAAATCCACATGTCTCCCGATGATTTTTATGATCGCTAATATAAAAATTATTTGCAATGCAAGTTGCTAAACACCCATCGTTGTTTCGAATCGGTTTACATCATCTTATTCCATGAAAAAGGTTTTGGTGGCTTAAAATGGCTTCAAAATGCCAAAGTAGATGTATGGTCTTCAAACAATACTAGATAACACGATGTGGGAAGGAGACTTACCAACAGAGATCTTGGATCTCATTGGTCACTCCTACTTCCATGCCTAAGTGGTCATATTTAAATATTCATGCTTGAATATACATTTCTGAAGAAAAATCCACACATGAGCCACTAATTCTAATATTCGAGATTGATTTGCATGTTATAAATCTCTGCAAGATGAATGCCTCATTATAAGGCTTGAAATTTGTTGTCCTTAATTCCTCATCAATGATAATTTTTCAATGACATCTTGGGAGATGTTCTTGGATAGAATCTAGTCGAGAGAGTCCAACTCGTACTACAAGTATTTTGTGGGCTTGCCCAAACCCTGGGGATCAAACCTATAGTCTCCCAAAAAGATCCGCCGAGCCACTGTCCCTTAGAGTCCCCATTATATTGTTCATTTTATCGATTGGATATTATTTAATAAAGGGGTTTCCTTGGATTTATTTTCACAAACACTAAAACATGCCTCCACATGAAGGCCTAATTTGGTGTCATAGATGGAGAAGGAATAGTCACATACATGGTTAACATTACCGATCTACGCTATTGCAGTGATAACATTCTTGGCCTCATTGTATCACTAACTCACATGTGGCTAGGGGTCACTCTTAAGATGGGCCAAATTCTAGAAAGGATCATCATATTATTCCCATACAATATCAACATCATCTTCAACAACAAGTTCTCTCTGGAAACTTGGTTCGTCTTCTTGATGAAGCTGAAAAGGAGGTTCATAAAAAACAATTCCAAGTACACCTACATAACAATGAAAAGAGAAAATAAATCTTGTGTTATCATTTGTAATAGAATATAAGTTTCAAACACTAGCCATTATGGTATTTTTACACACAACTAAGGTGAAACAGTCACACTCATCATCAAGGAAAAGAACTTGGTCACTTTAATATGTTGGTGATGGTGTTGGTGCATCCCTTCCTCACATGTCGAGAAGATATGTGATTTGATACCATTACTAGAGACATAAGAATGGAAATAATTAAATGGTATGACATAATGCCAAAGTTTGAATAAGTACAAGGAGAGAAAGTAGTTAGGTTGTAACCCCATGGCAGAATGGCATAATTGTCTTTTAATATAATATAATAATAGTTAGTTTATACTAACATGATTTTCATGGTAAAATAAGTTAAAATTTTGTAATCTTGACTCACCCCCATCTCACTCCATTTTTCTTCTAGCAATTGGTATCATATTAGGTCCTTGTGAAGTAAGTTTGACAACTTAAAGGGTATCTTCTTGAAGAAAACACAATGCGTAAATATTCTTATATTGAAGCAACTCTAAGAAATAAGTGTGATTTTGGTGAGTCATTTATTCATAGATTACAATTATCAGATAAATTTCATGGAAATAAATCATGGTTAAGCCATCAATGGTTTAGAATCACAAGTTGAAAGAGTGACTAAAGCCTTACAGGAAAAATAAGAAGCTTGTTTTAGGTAAGAATAAAAGTTGATATAATTGGAATATGATTTAGAAGGAGAATCCAATAGATTGAATATGTGTGAAAGGTGTGAGAAGAGCTCTTAATTTATTTATGATATCCTAGAGAGTTAAAGGGTAGATAGTGACAAGAAAGACCTAGGTTTATAAAGAAAATAAGTGGAGAATGATGGCATAGTTGGATCAAATTCTAAATTAGTCAAGAATTAGATAAAAAGGACTGATTTAAGAATTTCTAACTCGTTATATAACCTAATGCTATGAGTTATGGTACTTCTTTCAATGGATACTTCTATTCATGTAAAGATTTTGGTCATAGATCCAGATATTACAAAAGAATATCTTCTATGAACGGTGAAATCTTCTCTAAAGGTGAATGCCACTCATGTTGTGAGTATGGCCATAGAGCTAAGGATTTTTGTTGGAATCTAGATGTATATGAGCCAAGAGGAAACAAGAATTATGTTTACTTCAACTATCATAGACTAGGTCATATAATAATAATATGGCAAAGATGGAGTATGTTTATCAAGAGATATGATGTTAAAGAAATAATCACGATAGTTAAAGGACCTAATCATTGAGATCAAACTAAGAGGGATGCTTAAAAATAAGAGGTGCTTAGTATGAAGTCTGATTAAATGAAGTGTGTCAAAGAGGGGAATATTTTATTCAAGTTGAAAACAAGTTCATCAAGTCAAAATTAGACTAAGGATGTATGTTTTCTCTAAAAGAAAAATCAAAATTTAAGGAAATCCATATATGCCTAACTACCATCTAGACTCAAAGTGCATGAAAATTTGAGAATGATATATATTTAGGAAACTTAAAAAATTGTAAGGTATGAGCTCTTATTTGTGTATGAGTTTTATAGTTATGAATATTTATTGTTTGAGTAAAGAAAAGTTTGAGTTTATGTCCCTGGTATTTAAGGTCTGTCATCAATTATCTTATCAAAAGTATGTTCTAGGTCTATGTCCTAGGTTAGTGTGCTCTAATTTGAAGTCATAAGTCATAAAATAATGTCTTGTATTTGTTGATATTATGAGGCCCGTGAATTTTGAATATGTTCAAGATAGAGCATGTGCACAGTCTAAGCATGTGTAATCCCTGAGATCATCAGTTCATCTATTGAAGCCCTGTAAGTTAGTTTTTAATAATGAAGAGTGTTTGTTATCCTTGTTTGAGATGTCTAGAATCATGATGAGAGGTTTTTGGTTTAATATCCTTAAACAAGTGCAAAATATAGGTATGAGTTGATCTATTTCTACGGGGACGTTGTTGAATTATTCCTTGAAGAAAAGCATGAAGTAAATTTGACTTATGTAGGTATGCATGATAAAAGGGAGTTTTTCACCACTATAATTCAATATATAGTTGATTCTTTGGTTAAATTATGAAGGTTGTGACTATAGCATAATGGAACCATGGGGTCTTAGTGGTTAGAACAAGGTCTAAAGGTGAGAGTATCTCGTGTTCTTGCTTTTATAAAAAGTTATTACAAAGGCATGAATTTCATGCTCTCATAAAAAAATTGTTTTTAATCAATGTTTTCCTTCGAGGAGTCTTTGGTGTTAAGATGTCTATTGTAAGCCTTATTTAAGGTGTATCAAGAATTTTTACGTCATGAAATTTATGCGAGAAATGCTTATGATTTTCAAGGTCATGTATGAAGATCAAGTGAAGGTGCGGGATATGTGGGACAAAGTCCTCTATGATGCTAACTAGAATAATAATGTCCATAGTTTTCTATCAAAAGATAACTATCACAAAAGTCCTTCAATGCTTGGAACTCATTAATTCTCATTCGAATGGAATGAGTTGGTCATTCATGCAAGGCTTAAATATGACATTATCTCTCCTTAATCGAGGCGTGGAGACTCTAGTAACTTATACAAGGTTTACATGCATGAGAACATCATTAAAAGTGTTTTTTATACTATATTCCTCAAGACTATATGTGCTAACTAACTTTTATAACATCTAACCACCATTTCTACACCCAAAGTATCAACAACTCCAAAACAAGATGCTCGAATAAGGGAACCAAGTACAAGGGAAACGACTTCAAGCATTGTGAATCTTTTTTCCATTCACGAATACACCCTATACAGCTACCAAAACCATGACCCACTACTCTGCACTTTCAACATAAAACCAGAGAGCATTCATGTTACATAACTTTTTCCAAGAATCCAAAATAAAAAATGACACATATAGAAGAAGGTAGAGGATTACCCATCATCATATTAACCCACATCCTTATAGTGATCATTATAATTTTAATGCTCTATCATTGTCAAAGACCGAGTTGAGGATAAGGTTGGTATTTTGGATGGGATGGTGGAGGAGGGTGGGGGTGAGGCTTCTCGTTCTATCCCTTCTCTAGATACTTCTCTGGTTCCTGTTGGTAAGGGGTTGGCTTCTATATCCCAGGTCTCTTTGCAATCTCATAGTTCATAGTCTTTGGAGTCTCTTGAAGTTTGTCTTGATGTCCCCTTGGATGAGAATGTAAATCCTAATGGGGGATGGTTGGAAGGTTGTGAGTAACAAGAAGAAAGGTATAGCTGGTAACTTTCCTCTCAAGATGTGCCTCCGATCTCATAATGGGAAAGCACTTGGAAGGTAGGGATCCTCGGGTAAGGAGTCAAGTTGTCTTGACTGGCTTATTCTGTGGGGTCCTCTCTTTCCTTTTGGGTTGTCCTTTTTCGGGGTGCTTCTGGTTTGTTTTGTTTATCCTTGGACCCAGGGGGTCCTGTTTGGTGTTGCTTCATCTTTTTCCTAAATGCTTTTCACTTTCATGTACAGGGTTCTGATCCCTTCAAAATCTGTTTTTTACCTAATCTAATAAAAATCAATATAATTTTTGGCATGGTTATAATATTTTAATTGTAACCAAGTTACATTACTATGAGGTATTTTTTTGTAATTTGGATTCGGAAGATTATACTGAATATCAAAATTATTCCTTCTACTAAGAAATTATGAATAGACTAAGATAATATGTTATTCTTTTCACTAATCCATTATGATTATTGATAACTTAATATCATATAGTCATCCAAAGATAGGCCAATGTCATATATATTAGAATCTCAACATAAGGTATATGGTTTAGTATTTTTACCTTAATGAATGAAAATAAATAGCCATCATCCTTACCATTCCCATAACAACCCATTTAGCGAATCATTTTTTACTCAATTTTTTTTTCATGTAATTAAATACAACAATTTACAAAAACTAGTCATACAAAAAAGGGTTTATATGACATCAGAATTTTATTTATAACAATTTTTTTAATAAAGGGTAAATGGTGGGTTTTGAATGGGGCCCAACCTAGAACAAGAAAGGCACTCGAAAGACCAGATATAATGATAAATATAAAAAGAAAAAAATAAGATCAATCGCACTAGCAAAGAAAAACAACAACTAGTTGTGAGAAAAGTTTTTCGTATTATTTTTATTTCAATTAACTCTTTTCCAACCATTTGATACATTTTTAATAGTAAGCGTGATTTCAAGAGCATTAATTGACCTATAGATATTATCATTTAAAGGAACATTTTCTTTTTCGCTTCACTAAATTTTGATTACACAATTATTTTTGGTTGAGACTGAGCTTTTAAGTTTTCCTTGTTTCCTTCAACTAGAATTTCTCTATGGGGATTTTCAGAAACCAATTCAGCCAATTCCTTCAAATCAAGACTTTATTTTAAGTCTTCCTTGGCATCAAAGAAAATATGTTCTCAAAGAGCATTTTTCCACCAAGTGGTTGTTTCATTTTTATGCTTTTCTAGAACAGAATCATCAACAATATTTCCCAAATCAAAACATCTTCTAAATTTGACTGCAACTCCTTCCTAATGAAGAGGCTAGGACCAATATCTATTTGTAACTTTCATCTCAATGCCAGTAGGTACATTCTTTGAGGTATTGATATTCACCGAGATGTGGGAAAATGTTGTGTGGGTAAAATCAATGGTTTAGGAGTCAATGTTTAACATATTTCCCAAAGCAATGGACGTAAGTTAAGAAGGGTCCCAAATTATAGAGGAAAGTGAGGAAATCTTATCCAAACTGGTTTGTAGGAGAAATATTCAGTTCTTGGGTTAAAAGAGGGGAACCGAGGTTTCATGACAAGGTAATGTGACTGATGACAGCCCAAAATTTCCTAGCTATTGTGTCCTTATCAATTTTTGAATAAAAACAATAATAAAAGTTCATTTAGCATGAGGATAAAGGTCTAACCTATTATCCTTTAGAGGGATCCATTGTTTTGAGATCCAAGCATGTATGACTAAAAGGTTTGGCCAAAAATCGTGAATCTACAAATCAAGGCATGTTCTAGGTAGAAGGTCTCATCTTCAATCATTTCATCTCCAAAAGAGATGAAAGGGATATCAACAACAAGGACCATATGTTTGTTGCTAGAATTTTCCTACAAGACTACCTCCTAGAGCAGTGCCCGACATCACTCTCAAAGCTATCGACTAACCTTAAGAAGGGGTAGGGATAGGTTGAATAGGGGACGTCCTACCTCTAGGTGAAAAATGTAATGTATGATTCTCAAGGGAGAGAGATGGAGGTATATCTATAAAGGGGAGAGTGGGGTTCCATGTAAGGGAGCCACCCATACCGTTCACAACCCTCCAATACTTTGGAAGAGAAGAGATCGATCCTTTGTGCGAGAACAACCTATTATCCATCGCCATCACCTAGAGCATAGAAGGTGTTGGAAATTCCAACCCCCGCTTGTAATAATAGGAGGAGAAGAATTTGAAATGTTTGTTGGTGCTCTCAAGGGATTTTTAATGCCCACAATTTCGACGCGCAAAATCCACATCTAATTCTATTAATTTATTAGGGAAGCATTTGCAGGATTTTTGTTTTGTTTTTAATAAGTATTACAAGAGCTATAAACATCAACTACATTTAATAATTCCCATTAATAATTTCTACATATTCACAAGGTAATTGTATCCAAATTAACAATTAAATATTTTTATTTAATCTCTGAAATCATTCCAAACTTTAATTCTCTTCTAAGGGTTCCATTAATCTTGATTTTATAACATTGGCTAATTAATCCCTTTTAAAACAAAATCTACTTATCCATGCACAAATCATTAATTTAAATAAACCCCTATAGTCAAATCTCATTTAATTATTTAATTTTCCATGATAAAAAGAGTATAAAGTTCCAACATTGCCTAACCCATTAGGTGGCCCCATTCACCTAATACCCATACCCTTTTATTTAAATCCCATTCCCATGAAAATGCCACCAACTTAAAATGTTGTAGGATTTATTTTCAACCCTAGGATTAAATCTATTAGAGCCCTTGGATCAAGGTTGCCCTAAAAATCCTTATAGGGTTCTTATATTCACATTTAGCCCTAATTTATTTTCATTTGTTCATTTGTGTTTTGCAGGTTTGGAGGAAAGGAGGCCATGGAGCCAAGGGAAGAACTATGGAGTATTTTTATTCTCTTAAGGATGTATATACACATAACTAAAATGATCTCTATTTATTTTGCATCCCTCTACTAGGGTTTGCCATGAATAGAGTAGATTTCTTTTGAGGTTTTTCCCATATAATCTGGTTCGGGTTTTTCATTTACCTCAATTTTTATATTGCTTAGATCTAGATATATACAAGATTGTGGGTATATTTATATTCATTGCTTATATATATATATATATATATATATATATATATATATATATATATATATATATATATAATATTTAATTTATTAATAGAGTATAAAAGTGACTTGGCCCTTTAAACAAACCCCATACGCTGTGTAAGGGAAGGTCACAAGTTAAATAGAGTTTGGGCCGCATTATTTGTATGGCTGCTGTGTATAAATGGGGGATGGAGGCGGTGCCCCTACCCTACTATTTTTATTTAATAAACAAGATTAGGGTGGGGGCGTCGCCCCCACCTATTAATATATTTTTTTAATACAAAACATGGTCATTCGGCCCATAATAAAACTCTCCTATTATTTTATTAGTTTTCTTTATAACAAAAAAAAAACATTTCATTCCCACAGGTTATCGTGGTTTTCCTTCTTTTCTTAAATGATTTTTTATTATAAACATAAATATATATATATATATATATATATATATATATATATATATATATATATATATATATATATATATATATGATTCATATTGATAGATCAGAGATCAAATAAAGAAATATTTGAATGTATTCAATGTGTGTGTATCAAACAAAAGAGAAGAGCCATATATAGGCTATGGAGGTGATGGACAGTTATAACTGTCCACTAACAAACAAATGTATTAAACTAATGCTAACATTCCCCCCCTTATTACATTGTTCATACAAAGATACATTTCCTGATGATAGGTCCCCCTTAATGAGAACACCGCAAAGAGGGTCTTCACATGAGCATGTGCCTACATGGTCTCGATACACATGGTTTTTCTAAGGTTGACCATAAACCTAGAGGGATAGGAGCACTTTTCGACTGTTCACCTCGGTGGTTTTACAGGAGTACCACGAACCAAGAGGATGATACCTCGGTGGTTTTACAGGCTTACCACGAACCAAGAGGATTTTACCTCGGTGGTTTTACAGGTTTACCATGAACCTAGTGCAAGTACCATGCGTTGCTTTCAGTGCTTTTTTGTTCCCCACGATGCTTTTCAATTTAGGAGGTCCCAAACAGGAAACTATGCAACATCTGCACTTTATTGAAAAACAACAAAACAACCAACACAAAACAGAAATAAACAAATCAAAATTGAGGAATTTGGTCCTCAATACCTTATTTGCCACAATATCAATCGCATGCCTCGTTGCCATGGGTTTGCAAGAGGTCGTTGGATTTCCTCCAAACCTCCATTTTCCTTCGCCCTCTTGTGTTCACGCTTACTAGTACATTAGAGATGATGTGAAGCCAATCTCATCAACAACTTCTTAACTCTCGTCGAATCTTGTGGATCTTCTATATGAGCAAGATTAGCTCCATTATGTTTTATATTTCCTTGTAGAACATCTCTTGCTCGGCCTATGACTGTTCCACATCAGTATGAACTTTCTTCGACAATAGTGGCATTCATCTCTTGTTTAGGCCGTTGTTTATTTTTATCTGATCACCTGTGAAATTTTCTGTTTGTGGAACAAAGTGCACTTACTTATTGAGTATCACCTTCTGCAACATCGTCAGTTATGCGTTTTCCTCTGCGAGAAGAGCCGTGATCATGTCATCTAAAGATTTAGACTATATTTGACTGAGATTAAAAACAACATTGTTGTATTTGGAAGATAGATTGTTTAATAGAATAGCTTTCGCATCCTAGTCTTCTATCACAGCTTTGACTTCTGCTCGTTGTCAGAGCAGATTAATGTGGCTAGACATAGAAATGCTTTCTTCCATTTTGAATCTATATAACTAAAGTTTTAGGGAAAACTTCGCGTTCACTGCTTTCACTCCAAATAATTGATTTAAATTATCCCACATGTCCTTGGAAGATTTATTGAGATCAACATGATGGAGTTCAGAATCGGAGAGAGCAAGGCCAATAATGGCTTTTGCTTTATCATCTCTGCACTGCCATTCTACTAATTTGGCAGTGTCGGTGGGCGTTTTCTCTTTCCCATCTACTATGCCCCATAATTTTTTATGCATAAGTTACATTTGGATCTTCACCTTCCATGTATGAAAGTTTAACCCCGAGTATTTTTCCAAGTGAATGTCCATAATAACTACTAAAGAAAAAAATGGTGAAGTAGGAAGTAAATTACCAGTCAGGACTCTCTGTCATATGTTCCGCACTTCTCCATTGTCTACTTTAATGTGGCACACACGTGAACTCAATAGGCTTGTGAAGGCACTCCTTTCCAACAATCTTCTCTCTATTCGACCTTCCTTTGTCTCTAGTTTCTATTGTTGCTCATATACTTTGTGTATTGAATGGAAGAGAAACACAGGGGAGAAGACTTACTTCTTATGCCAACGTTGCAGGTCCTTCAAAACTCCAAACAGATCGCCAAAGAGCAACGTATCTGCAGAATGTTTCATGTTTTGTCAAAAATGCCACTAAGCGGTGTCGTTCCAATTTCCAAGATGCACAAATATATGTGTCAAACATAGGATTTAAAATGCCAACATAGGGCACGAGTAGGGTAATCCATGCAGGTTCAAATAATAGTCAAATGTCAAACTACTTTTCCACGTAGCAAGTTTCCTCCGATCACTTTGCTCGGTTTGGGTGATACTAATGTTCGAATGGAGTGATAATCAATTTCTGGTATGTGTTTTCCCAATGTGGTAACCAAATTTCTTTGCCAACATGGTTTTAAACCTCCATCAAACTCTTGATCATTGAATTTTCTTGTCTGCAAAGGTAAAGTTCTCTCCTTGCTGTTGGTAGCCAAAACAGGCTTCACGCAGTGTGCTTTGAGGCTAGAAGACAAGACAGTCCTCACGATGCTAACACAATCCTCCACTTATGCCTGCTCGATACCAATGATAGATCAGATCAAGTAAAGAAATATTTGAATGTATTCAATGTGTGTATATCAAACAAAAGCGAAGAGCCATATATAGGCTATGGAGGTGGTGGAAAGTTATAAGCGTCCACTAACAAACAAATGTATTAAAATAATGCTAACACATATAGGTATACAATTTTATATAAAAGTTTATATAAATTTATATCTTTGTAATAGTATTTTCGTTTAATTTTATTTTAAGCAATCCATAAATTCGAGTTTGTTTATATAACAAAATTTAAGGGCATATGTAGTTTATATAAATTTAAATATATTTAACTAGGTGAGATAATTGGACTAATATTTTTCCATTCAACTAAATGCAAGATAGTAGAGATCATTTTCTTTCTTGATTAAAATTACTAAATTTCAACATTCTTCCTTGCAGCATCTACTTAAAATTTGACTATAACCACAACTCAAATCACTCCTTTTTACATATTCATTTGAAGAGAATGAAAGTATAACATGCTTAAATGAAAATTCTTCTTGCTCCTTTTAAATCAAGTTTGACAACAATACTAAAAGGGAAATCACATATATTATTCATACAAGAAAACCATTTTAAAAAATGAATACATAATACAACGTTTGAGTTAAAATCCAAATTTTAAATAAAAATTTAGATTTTAATACAATTCCAAGTTATTTCTTTATGGAATTAGGGTAATCTTTTTAGGTGTTGAAAGGACCCACATCCTTGTACACTTGAGGATTTTAGAGAGGATCCATAACCTAGGTTACAATGAAGGGGACCACCATTAGGAACCAATTGAAGCAACCTATGAAACCATAGTGAAGATGCGGCGACTAGTAGACAAACAACCCGTAGCGAATAGAGCAATAACCAGTGAAGGAAGCAAGAGGAGAAACCACCAATGACAACAACAAGAGGAGCAGCTACCAATGACAACAGCGAGAGGAGAAGAAACTAGTGAGAGGAATAGCCACCCACGACAATAGTGAGAGGAGTAGCCATCGGCGACATCAACGAGAGGATTAGGAGCTAGAGATAGGATCAGCCACCAACAACAACAATGAGAGGAGTGACCACCAAGTGACAACAACAACCATTGACAACACAATGAGCATATATGCCATATATAGTGGCGAAACCACCTCTGAGGAGGATTGTGCCTCAGAGGGATTTGAACATGGATGGGAAAGCACACAACCACATGACTTGACCGCACCACTCCAATCCCATGGCTCCAAATTTGTTTCTTTAAACAATACAAGCTTTGATAAATAAAAATTTACAAGAACTCTCCTTTTTAAAATACAAGATTTACAAGCCTTCCACCCTAAGTGTAAACAATATGGCCAACTTTACAAAAATAGGATTCTTCCATTGGGATCAAATACAAAAGTCTTCTTTTCAAGATCACCCTCTAATATTCAACTTTTCACTCTTTCATTTCTTCAATTTTGAATTCACAATTAAAAGAAGGGGAAGTAGGCGATGCTCTTTGCCCAAGCTTTATTCCAATAAAGAGTAGTCATTCTTCTTATTGCCCACAAAGCCCCAACCATAGACCAATAGGGAATGTTTGTAACTTTGACAACTTCAAAATTATAATGGCTTCCACAATAACACACATTTTTTCAACACTCATGAAATATATTTAACACTCAATCAAATCTTTCAAGAAAGTTCAACAAAGAGTAATTTTGCATTCTTTTCCAAAACAAGCACATAGGAAGATTCACATTTTCTTCACAATCACAAATGATTAATAGTAAGCCAAAAGGAGACAATAATATGGAGTCTTCTCCTTATGCCTCCCATGTGGGAAGAGGGTCCACCCAATACCTCCGAAGTGCACTATCAAAATCACACACAACTTATTTCTCCCTATTCAAATGCAATAATAAAATAGAAACCATTTTCCTCCACATAGGTGGAGCACCTCTGTGACGCCCACAAATTTCACACACCAAACCCAAAACCAACCAAAGGTTATACTAGAAAAATTATGGAATAATTTTTTTGTTAAAGGAAACGATAATGCAGTTTAATGACAACCTCGGGTTTAAAAAGGTCATCACAAAATAAATTAAATAATATTATTAAATAAAATAATGAATTTAATCTATGATTAGGTTTAAAATATTTCATTCAATTAATCCTAAATTAATTTAATACATAGGTTTCTAAGGTCATGCAATAATTAAAATTAAAGTCCATAACTAAACTAGCTCTTTCATTTACACAAAACTAATAATTTAATTCTCCAATATAAAAGTGGGTCTAAATTATTAAGGAAGGGAGTTTATTTAAATTAAATCAAAATAAAAGCAATAATTTAATTAACTTTCAAACCACACAAGTGGCCCCATTCAAAAGAAGACCCATGTGATCAAATGATATTTCTCACCAACCCCCACCTAACTTTTGTAGGAGACAATTTGGGTCATTGGATGAATCCAATCTAGGCCATTGGATGAATGGATTTCAAACCAACCTAAAATATCTTAAGGAAAGTTTTTATTCATCTCTTTCTCTCATTTCACTCATTTTTGGTTTTGCAGGTTAAGGGAAGATGGAAGAGGAGGAAGCCATGGGAGAAGATGAAGCTTGGGAAGAACCCCAAATCTATTTTACTTTATTTTGTATAATATTCTATTCTACCCTATTCTAGGGTTTAGTTGACAATAATCTCAATATTTGTTAAGTTTGATCTAAATAAAAATACCCATTTGGGTATTTTTTTTGCCTAATAAAATAGATCCATATTTTTGTAGTATTTACATTTCTCTTCTTTTCTTATGTAAGTAGATATACACATTAAAACTTTTTTTATTATAATATATATATATATATATATATATATATATATATATATATATATATATATATATATACCAAATATGGGTTACGGTATAACATGTTTCCAAATATTGTGTTTTGGAATGGCCGCATTAATTAAAAGGATATGTTTTAATATGAAAGAAAGATTAAAATTGGTGGGGGCTCGCCCCACCCAAAGTCTATGCTAATTTTTTTTTATATATTTGATTGTGGGTTGGGGAGGGGGCACCATGGGTTGGGGTGGGGGCGGTGCCTCCCCCCCCCAACCCACTACCCACATTCAAAACTAAGTCGATTCATTTTTGTTATAAAGTTTTTATTTGGTTAAAGTTTTCTTTTTTGTAATAATATAAATATAATAATTACTTTACCTTTAATATGTGTGTGTGTGTGTGTGTGTGTGTGTGTGTGTGTGTGTGTGTGTGTGTGTGTGTGTGTGAGTGAGAGAGAGAGAGAGAGAGAGAGAGAGAGAGGAGAAATACCTAGTTCAACATTTCTACAAAAGGGAGATTTGTAAGAACTTACTCTAAAAAAATTTAGTCATAGTTACATTTAAATATTAATGTGAAAATGCACCTTTAATCACTTGTACAATATAGATATTCCTTTTGTTAAATTTTATCTAAACTAAAATTGAGATTTTTATAAGATTTCTTATCCAACTCAAAACACTTAACTTAAAAAGGAATTTTAATTATCCTCAAAAGAAGATTAACACACTACTTTTTTTTTGTTTTAACATGGCTAGAGTGAACTATGCTTTAAATGCTTCATTATGTCTACCATGCAATAAAGGAAGAATATCTATAACTTTTATCAATTCCAAAAGTCTTCATTTCAATAACCAAACACCCATGCACTTTCATTTACTATAACTAGTTAACAATCCATTCCCTACAACAAGTAGATTTCACAAGATATTCAATATTTGTAAATTGGCAAGAATCCCACTTTGGAGGAAATGAAGAAAACTTTATAGAAGGAGATATATTGCTATTTTCACCCATTTGAAATTTTCTAATTTGTTTAACTAATGCAAAAAATTTGTAACTTCCATTCACCCAATCAATACATTTGAAAAATATAAGTCTCACAAACAAGTACTCATAAAGAGTTTCACATTATGAAAAGGGTTTCCAAGTACTAAAAAAATTCTCCTAATTTACAAATTACAATCATCCACTCAAGTGGGGATAAAGGGAATTGAAAAATTACAACAAGACTATCAACAAGCCAAATTTTTAAGTCTTCAATATGCAATTCTTCTCCACAATGGTAGCTCCAAAACTTTTTTCTTCAAAATCCAAAATGGGATCACAAAACAAGGAAGGGGGAGTAGGAAATTCTCTCCACCCAACCTTAAATCCATTAAGAGGAGAAGCCATCCCCTTAATGGCCCCCTAACCCCAACCAAAGAACCATGAAGGGAATTGAGCAACAATGACAACTTTCAACAAGGTGGCTTCACAACAAACGCAAACAAGGCATTCAACTCAACCAAGATAACATATCCAAAAAGTTTGCACATTCCCAAAAATACAAAGGTTTGAAGATAAAATCAAATAGATAAAATTTTATGGGAGACCACCTCCTTATGCCTCCCAAGTGAAGTGGGAGTCTTACCCTAAGCCTCCAAGTGCACAAAATAATCACACAAAATCCTTATCTCTCCCTTGCAAGCATGCAACAAAACCATGATTTCCTTTTCACTCCCCATAGGTAAGACTCCCATTCACACTCCCACCAATTGCATGCCTCACTAAAAATTCATTTTCCCTCCCCAATGGTCCCATAAACCCTTCTCCCACACCCAACTAAGGCCTACTACCCAACCAACACACAAACATCTTCACAAGACAAAACAAATAATTTTACAAACACAACATTGCATACAAATAAGAAAAATAACATAATGAAAAAAGTGGAGAGCCTACCTCTCCATCAAGTTCCAAGAAAATTCCACAAGCCTCTTCAAATCCAAGCCAAGAAATTTCCAAGCACTCCAAAATCTCCAATTCTAAAAGTGCACAAGAAGAGAAAAGAACAAGTAACCCCATTCCAACCAAAAATCACCAATAAATAGAAATGGAATGTGAGGATGATGAGGTGGCTCCATGTAGGATGCCACTTCATCATTCCTCCATCCCCACACTCAATTAACACACCAAGACCAATAAAATCAATGCACATGCAAGGACTATGACAACCCACATGGCTCAAAACTTGCACACCATGCTTTCAAGGACATAATAAATTGGGGTAGAAATAAAGTGCAATAATTTTCCTTCTTTTACACTCAAAAATGGACAAAGAAGTCAAAAATAAGCTTTCCAACCCATAGGTAGGGTTGTTGGGTAAATTTAAGAGGCATGGGACAAGCCTTGCTTGTCCCACAAGCCTCCAAAAATGCCCCAAAGTCAAAATCTGAATTTTGAAGTTGGGGTGGAGTAAAACACTCACAAATCAACATAAATTTTACTTACACAAGGACTACCAAATCTCATCATAACTATTTGTCACATCTCTAATTTGGTTAACTAAAATAAGAAGGGTTAAGCTTAATTAACACACATTTACAACATGCTAATAAAGTGACAAAATTTTAAATTTTAAATACACAAATCATAAATAAGCACATACAAAAATTAAAGAAAGGGAACAAAATTCACCCCATGGCCACATATGTGAAATCACCCCCATGGGAGACCTCCAAACTAGACATGCAAAACACCACACTAAACAACATTACACAAGTTGTCAAATTTGGCCTCATTGCTCAACACCCGACATCCTTCATGGTTGGTCCTATCCCCTTTGATGTATGTGATAAAATTCCTACACAAAAAAATACCTCTTTGGCCTTTCGGCTGTATTAACAACATCGAGAATATATATACATATAAAATCAATATTCATCATTCGACATTAGCAATTCTATTATCCATCAATATATCAAAATATAACCCTAACATCCATGAGATTACAATTATACTCAAACATCCCAAAACATAACATGTCAATATAAAATCACATCATGAAAATCAACATATATCAAATTGTCTAACATCACTATCTAGTGCATCATAATAAAACGTAAACATCATAATGTCAATAGTCCAAATATCAGTGAAATCTATCATCTATTGATCAATGTATCATAATCAAAATGTGAATATCAGTCCAATAGTATCAATATCAAGATGAAATAGTGTTGAAGAGGAGTGGGCACTACATCCCCCTCCCCTTAGACTCGACTTCCTCCTAGAAGTCACTGGAATAGATGAGGAAATTGAGCTCAAAAATAGTGGCATCCTCCCATGTGGCTACAGTCTCATCATACCTATCCCACTAGACCCACACCTAGTCAATCTCATGGCCTCGAAGGCCCAGGGTCCTGCGCTCTATGATGCGCATGAGATCCACTAATACTTTCCCCTCCTTCTACACCTGCAATTTAGTCAATCCAAAACATGAGAGGGATCTGGAATATATCTCCTAAGTATAGATACATGAAATACATCGTGCATGTGAGAAAAGTTGGGTGAAAATGCTAGACGATAGGCCAAGGGACCGATACGCTCCAAGATCTCGAAGGGACCCACAAATCTAGGAGCTAACTTAGATCCTTTTCCATAATGGATAGGAATCTTATGAGGTATGACATGAAGAAACACCTTCGTGCCCACCTCAAAACTATGATATGTCCTCCTCATAGATATGCATACTTCTTCTTCCTATCCTGAGCCTCCTAAAGCCTCTGTCGAATCAAGACAACATGTTGCTCCATATCTTGTACCAAAGCCAACCCAAGAGAAACCCTGTCCTCCAATCTATCCCAACTCAAAGGTGTCTTACACTCTCTGCCATACAACACCTCAAAAGGAGCCATGCCAATCAAACTCTGAAAACTGTTGTTGTAGGAAAACTCCACCAAATATAGGTACTCCTCCCACCTAGACTGATGGTCCATGACATACATCCAGCAACATATCCTCAAGATCTGATTCACTCACTTCATTTGTCCATCATTTATCTCTGGATGATAAGTTGTCTTGAAGTTGATACTCATCAAGAACTTTGCTTGCATGGTAGTGATGAGAAGTGAGAAGTGTATAAGGGATCATGGTCACAAATGATCATTTCCACGGAATTCCCATGTAGTCTAAAACTCTCATCAAGGTATACCCGCATGGCACTACTACCTAAGTATAGTGGTCTTCACTAAGGAAAATGAGCCACTTTCTTCAATTTATCCATCATGACCATGATGGCATCATGGTGGTATCTCGACGTTAGTAGCCCTATGATGAAATCCATGGAAATGGTGTCCCATTTCCACTCCGGTATGGCATGTGGGTAGAGAAGGCCAACCTGGATGTTGATGCTCTACCTTCACCCTCTGACACTCTAAACACCGTGTGATACAAACTAAGCTACATCTCTCTATGTAGACCTCTCCAATGATAAAGTTGTCTCAAAGGTGGCATGCATCTTCTTCACCCTGGATGGGCTGAATAAGGTGCATAATGAGCCTCTACCAAGATATCTGTCTCAAGCCTCCATCTCTAGGAACATATATCTGACCTCTGTTTTTGAGAAGACCATCTACCTCTAATGAGAAACCATCAAAATTTCCCTTCAAGGGGTCTCTGAGACTCAATCTCTGATTTGGCTGCAAGGTAGAAGCTGTTGTGAGGAAGCTGCTGCAAAATCCTACTTCGTAAATATGTACCCACTAAAGTATCCATAACCACATGTCTCCATCTACTCAAGGCATATGTAACCACATTCTCCTTCCCCTTCACATGCTCTATATCCATGTCATACTCACAAAGAAACTCCATCCAATGCCATTGATGAGCATTGAGATTGGGTTGCATGAAGAGGTGGCGAAGACTCAAGTGATTAGTCCTGAGTATAAATCTCTGGCCAAGAAGGAAGTGTCTCCATCAAACCAAGGCATGAAAAACTGTTGCAAGCTCAAGGTCATGAGTCAGATAATTGAGCTCATAATCCTTGAGTTTGCAAGACTCAAAAATATACAACATATGGCCCTCTGCATCAACACACCTCCTAATCCTACCAAAGAAGCATCTGTGCAAACAAAGAACTCACCCTGAGGGTCTGGCACTACAAGAATAGGTGTTTTTCGTAAGGAATTCCTTTAGTGTCTGAAGGCCTACTCACATTTATCTGACTAGATGAACTTCTTCCCTTTTCATTGAAGGGAAGTGATGGGGTGTGCAACCCGAGAGAAGTCCTGAACAAATCTCATGTAGTATCCTACCAACCCCATGAAACTGCGCACCTTGGTCACACTAGTGGGTGCTAGCCAATCCATAATGGCTCTAATATTGGAAGGATCAACTGTGATACCTTCCCTAGAAATGATGTGACCCAAATACTGCACCTCTGACTGAAAGAATGCACACTTCTCTAGGTTCCCATAAAGTTGTTGCTCACAAAGACATTATAGAACCTGATGAAGGTGCTCTCGTGCTCCTCATGTATACGTGAGAAGATCAAGATGTCATCAAGGAACACGAGTACAAAATGATCTAAAAGGTCCTAAACACCCCATTCATCAAACTCATGAACACGGGGGCATTCGTAAGACCGAATGGCACAATGGTGAACTCATAGTGGCCATATCTCGTGTGGAAAGCTGACTTGTGGACATTTACCTCTACGATCCTCAGCTAATGGTATCTGACTTAAGATCTATCTTAGAAAATATTGTGTCCCCCTTCATCTGATCAAAAAATCATCGATGCGAGGAAGGGGGTAACGATTCTTGATCGTTACTTTTTTCAGTTGACGATAGTCCACACACAAACCGCAAGGATCCATCCTTCTTCTTCACAAAAATCATCAGTGCACCCCAAGGGGATACACTAAGATGGATTAGGCCTTTCTCGAGAGGCCCTCAAGCTGCAATTTGAGCTCACATAGCTCAGTGTGGTCATCCTATAAGGAGCACGTGAGATAGGTTCCACTCCTGGAACCAAATCAATGTGAAAATCTATCTCACACGGGAGGCATCCTGGAAACTCACTAGGAAAAACATCGAAAACTCCTACAAAATGGGGTGATCATCAAGTGAAGGTCCACTAGCCCCATCCTTGACCTATCACTAATTGTAATAGCATACAACTGACAACCCCATCACGCACACCGCTTCAGCTACATAGTGGAAATAGTGTGAATAGAGATGGGTCTCCTGACTCCAACTATCACTAACTCCACACCCAAATCATCTAACAAGATATAATCTTACTTATAGCAAATCAACTCTGGCTCTGTGTGCAAACAACCAATCCATGCCCAAAATCACTCCATAAGAACCCAAGGGAAGGATACGAAGATCCAAAGTAGTGGTAAAGGGTCCTAGGTCCACTACACTCCTTGACTAAGGAGTCAACTAATATCTTGGCTCCAGAAGCCATCTCGACATCCCAACTAAGGCCTACCTAACTGCCACCAGCTTGTAATGCTCTACTAAAGATGGAGAAATGAAAGAATTTGATGAGCTGAGTCAAATAAAATAGGGATAGAAATACCACCAATGCTACCTATGGTCTCTATCACCGTGCCTTAGTGCTCTACTGGTGGTTCTTGACCTACTACATATATCATGTGGCTCCTAGCCATGTCACCAACAATAGGCTCAGAAACAGGTGCCTTACCTTGATTAACAGGGTTCTTGAGGGCACTCTCTCCAATGATGTCCATGTATGTTACATCCATAACAAGTGCTTGGCCCTCTCACTGTGCTAGATAGTCCTCCAAGTGGCCTAGTAGTATGTGTTGAAGGACTGATGACCCTACCATAGATCTTTGTGAGTGTTGCGGTGGACGTGCTCCTGCCGACTATGCTCGAGGTGGAGCATGTGTCTGTTGGGCCCCCTAGCTAGAGGTCCCATACTACGCCCTCTCTGCGAGCATCATGGTGTTGTGGAGGTCAAAAGGGCGGTCAGTATGCTACTATTATTGTTGCTGTTGAGGAGGTGGAGGAGGCCGGAAGGAAGACTGTGTTGAAGTGTGTCCACCATGAGGAGGAGGAGTAATCCCCTTCGATCTATTATCCTGTAGATTGTTATATGTGACTCCTCACTCTGTCACGTGTCTGCTGAGTCTTCCCCCTAGTTTCCTCTCTCATAATATGCCTTCTCCCACCTCTCGATAATGTGTGTGGAAATGAATACATTGCCCCACCCAAGTCAAGTTCAGGCCCCTGATGAACATGTGAACTCGAACCTTGCTCATCCTACATGTAGTCTACATACTGAAGTAGATCTAGAAACCGTCCCTCATACTTTGCTACCATCATGGAGGCCTGTCGAGATTGTGGAACTCATCGATCCGCTACTGAATGAACCTCCTGGAAATATATCTACTCCTAAAATGCTCCTCAAAGATCTCTAAGTGACTGTCTTAAATCTACATGGAGCTTCTTCTCCTTATTCCTCCACCATACTCTTGCTCCATCTCTCAGAAGGTGGATGGAAAAACATGCTTTCGTGCTTCTAGAAAAGGGCATAGCTTGAAGCATCTACTCAAGATAACTAACCATGCCTTGGCTTGAAATCTACCTGTGTCTCTAGAAAAATGAGGTGGGTGTAACTTTAGTTATCTCTCTAATGTGTTCTCCCTTGCAGATGACTATCGTCCTCTAGGCCTCTCAACCTACTCATCTCTCGTCCTAGGGATCCTAGACCTGTCTTTGTGCATCACATCTCGATCTCATGAGCTCCCTAGGAGGTGACTCATGTCTAATTGACTCCACGTGGGAGTTTTTGTCCTATCCTCTACACTATGACATGAAGGTGCATGAGCCTCCATTGATGGCTCTCTATCCTACCTGCTAGGTCACCCTCCTAAAGATCCTCCGTGTATAGTGGCATTAACCTCTGTAGCGTCTATAATATCTAAGGTAGAATAGTTGCTACTACCTGATCGGGGGTGGTAGGTCTAGGTCCATGTGTAGGAACCCCTCGTCTGGTCCGCGCCTCCTACATAGACCAAGTCGAGAGTTAGTTTATAATCATCTAATTTTTTGTTTTCAGTTTTCTAAATTTTCTATGTTTCAAAACATCATGCATAGTTGTGTGTACTAGGTTTAAAGTTGCACTAGGTTTATTTGTTTTTTTTTCATGTTTTCTAGGTGTGCCAAGGTCCCACGTTAAACCATGGCTATGATACCAAGTGTAATGCCCACAAAATTTTCACATGAAACCCAAAACCAAATAAAGGTTATAATAGAAAAATTATGGAATA